>FR990138.1:4197500-4813750 GCA_905404295.2 Ochlodes sylvanus
AGTCATGAGTTATCGACTACTGCCTGGTCGCAATAGTTACTAATACGATGGTGGAACATATTTCCCAGATAGTATCCTGGTTCTAGCATCTATTATAGTTTTTTTTATTTATTATATTTTTTACTAACCCATCATCGTGCCCCAGGTGTGATGACGCTCCAGCGCCGGCTGTCGGGCATGGAGCGCGACCTGGCCGCCATCCAGGCGCGCATAGCGTCGCTGGAGAGCGAGGCGGGCGCCATCGAGCGCGACCATCCCGACGAAGCGCGCATCATCCGCGAGCGCATCGCCCAGATCACCGACAACTGGGACCAACTGACGCACATGGTGAGCCCAAATATATCTCATGCTGGTGACGACTCAATTTGAATTAGTAAACTTTCACTAAGTTAGCAATGGACATCAAGGACTTAATCGCTGGGTACCGTCAGGTGGAGTTGTTGTCAAGCATTAACTAAGACTTAGACAAAAATAACGACAGCTAAAATCCATTTTACTCCACGTTACATTTAACACGATATAAACGGTGTAACGTGTCGTCGTCCCACAGTTGAAGGACCGCGACGCGAAACTGGAGGAGGCCGGCGACCTGCACCGCTTCCTGCGCTCCGTCGACCACTTCCAGGCGTGGCTCACCAGGACGCAGACCGATGTCGCCTCCGAAGGTAATGTATTGTCCGCGTACTGTCTATAAACTATCGGTCGGCTAACTGAGCCTACCTGATGGTAAACAATCGTCTCAAAGACATTGGTAACGTCAAAAGCAGCTCAAGGCCGGACAAAAGGTACCGGAGGGAAATTAGTATGTTTGTTTGTTTATTGTTCACAACACAGTCCTCTGGAGTTCTGATATTATATTTGTCATAATTGCATATTGAACGGCTGCAGTTCTATTTGAGATAACGTATGTATATTCTGCACACACGGCAATAATTACGTCTCCATTGGCTCTTTTTTTCGCGAATTCCTGTACCCAATTAATATAAATAGATATTTACATATATTGCGATACATTGTGATTAATTCTTATATATAATATATAATTCTTATGAATGAATTTCTCATCAGATACGCCCTCGAATCTGGCGGAGGCAGAGAAGCTGTTGTCCCAGCACCAGACGGTCAAGGAAGAGATCGACAACTACAAGGACGAGTATGCAAAGATGATGGAGTATGGAGAGAAGATTACTGCCGTAAGTAACTTAGCTTTTACTTATTGTTTGAATTTGACTTATCTTTTCTTATCTTTTCAGTTAAATGTACTTTTAGAGTTCTAATTGTGTACTTTATGGCGCGTAAAGTCTCCGCAATTTATGACTTAATTTTGAAGTAGATTGTGAAGTCTCAGAATATTGTTTTCTCAAATCAAGTAACTTTGTACATCTTATTAAATCTATTAACAATTCACACATTCACGCACATTCCAATCTCATTGGTTACCTAAATGGCTTTGTATTTTATTCTTGTTTATAATGTATTAATACTACTTTAAAATAAACACCGAGGCGTCCCCGCGGTGAAGGTTTCACCCCGCTACATGCGTTATGCGTTGGAACAGGAGCCGTCCACAGCGGACGACCCGCAGTACATGTTCCTGCGCGAGCGGCTGAAGGCGCTGCGCGAGGGCTGGGCGGAGCTGCAGCAGATGTGGGAGAGCCGGCAGCAGCTGCTCACGCAGAGCCTCGAGCTGCAGCTGCTGCGACGCGACGCCAAGCAGGCGGAGGTGCTGCTCGCGCACCAGGACCACAGGTGATCATGCCGGCGTTGATCGTGATTACAAGCGGCGCGAGAAACACCCTATAAGACTTCCATCTTTCCATTTGATCGTACATAACCCTATATATGATTATCTAAAAAAAAACGATTTTAAAAATTGTTCATTATGCCGTAGTCGGAGTCAGATTTAATACGTATTATTAGGGATTACTTGAATACTACACGTCAAATCTCGCTCAATTTAAATGGGACTACATGAGACGCACTAGCTTTCGAGTTAGGAGGTAAAACACATAACCACAAATAATTTGCTTTGCAGGCTAGCGAAGACCGAGCCACCGACCAACCTGGAGCAGGCCGAGAACATGATCAAGGAACACGAGGCCTTCCTCACCACTATGGAGGCCAACGACGACAAGATCAACTCCGTCGTACAGTTCGCCAACCGCCTGGTTGAAGAGAGGCACTTCGACGCCGACAAGATCCAGCAAAAGGCCGAGAGCATTGAGCAGAGAAGGAACGCCAACAGGGAGAAGGCTCACCAGCAGATGGAGAAGCTCCAAGACCAGCTGCAGCTTCACCAGTTCCTGCAGGACTGTGACGAGCTCGGAGAATGGGTGCAAGAGAAGAACGTCACCGCTCAGGACGACACCTACCGGTCCGCGAAGACCATTCACTCCAAGTGGACCCGCCACCAGGCCTTCGAAGCCGAAATCGCTGCCAATAAGGAGCGCCTGTTTGCGGTCCAGAACGCGGCCGAGGAACTCATGAAGCAGAAGCCCGAGTTCGTCGAGATAATCTCGCCGAAGATGCAAGAGTTGCAGGATCAATTCGAAAATCTCCAAACGACCACGAAGGAGAAGGGCGAGCGGTTGTTCGACGCGAACCGCGAGGTCCTGCTGCACCAGACGTGCGACGACATCGACTCCTGGATGAACGAGCTCGAGAAACAAATCGAGAACACCGACACCGGCACTGATCTGGCATCTGTCAACATTCTCATGCAGAAGCAACAGATGATCGAGACTCAGATGGCTGTGAAGGCCAAGCAGGTCACCGAGCTGGAGACCCAGGCCGAGTACCTCCAGAAGACTGTCCCTGATAAGATGGAGGAGATCAAGGAGAAGAAGAAGTCGGTGGAACAGCGCTTCGAGCAGCTGAAGGCCCCATTGCTCGACCGCCAGCGTCAGCTCGCGAAGAAGAAGGAAGCGTTCCAGTTCCGTCGGGACATCGAGGACGAGAAACTGTGGATCCACGAGAAGATGCCGCTGGCCAGCAGCACAGACTACGGCAACTCGCTGTTCAATGTGCAGATGTTGCAGAAGAAGAACCAGTCGCTGAAGACGGAGACGGTCAACCACGAGCCGAGGATCCTGACTGTCATCTCCAACGGACAGAAACTGATCGACGAGGGACACGAGGACTCGCCCGAGTTCAAGAAGCTCATCGACGAACTGACCGCGAGGTGGCGTGAACTGAAAGGTAACTTTATTTACTCGTATAGTTATTTTGAAACATTTTATTATATTTATTTTATATTTAACATAACTTACAGTGCATCTTTTGCTGTATTACTTTCACTTTAATCAGCTTCAAGTTATTTTCCGTTCAGTAGTTTTTGAGCTTGCAAATTGCAGTTACGGCCATAACGCTTTTTCGCGACAGAAAAATCCTAATATCCTATGTCAATATAGAAGTTTCACTTCAAAAAACTTATCAATCTCAACATGCCGCAAGCGCTTGTCCGTTAGGTATGACAAAAAAATTCAATTACTTCTGCCCCGTAAACAGTCCTGCCCAACTACGCTTTGCCACTGATCGTAAAAATTATTAACGTGAATATAATGCATTGGTGATGATCCAGATGCCATCGAGGAGCGCAAGAACAAACTATCGCAATGGGAGAAGGCGCACCAATACTTGTTCGACGCTAACGAGGCGGAGGCGTGGATGAGCGAGCAGGAGCTGTACATGATGGTGGAGGACCGCGGCAAGGACGAGATCTCGGCGCAGAACCTGATGAAGAAGCACGAGATCCTGGAGCAGGCGGTCGACGACTACGCGCAGACCATCCGGCAGCTGGGCGAGACCGTGCGCCAGCTCACCTCGGAGGAACATCCGCTCAGGTAAATATGTTGGCGTCAACCCGTTAATGGTCCACCCGACGCGGGTCTCGCCCCATAACTGAGCAGGCCTAGAGCTTCTATTCCATCTCGCTGCTCCGATATGCGGAAACTAAAATTGTTTCTAGCAGCCTATTTCAAATTGTAACCAACAATGGCCGCCCAAAGTATTATGTGTCAGTTGTGTCATTAGAAAACATCTCAGTTTTTCATTAATATTTTAGTTTTTAATGATGATTAGGGTATCAATTTTGATGATGTTATTGTGAATACTTTTTAGTAGGTGACTTTAAAAATCTACACTTACCGAGAATTAATGCAAGTGCAAGGTTATTGCTTTTGTAAGAAGTTTTTGACCTGATTTTACTTAAAGCGTTAGAGGTGACCGATAACTGGGTGGACCTCTTATTGAGGTGAAATCAATTGCACCTGTCAACACCGAAGCTAACGTATCGTACGTGCACGCAGCGAGCAAGTGTCGGTGAAGCAGTCGCAAGTGGACAAGCTGTACGCGGGGCTGAAGGACCTGGCGGGCGAGCGGCGCGCCAAGCTGGACGAGGCGCTGCGGCTGTTCCAGCTGTCGCGCGAGGTCGACGACCTGGAGCACTGGATCACCGAGCGGGAGCTGGTCGCGTCGTCGCAGGAGCTCGGCCAGGACTACGAGCACGTCACGGTTGGTGTTTGACGCTTGGTTGGCCATGGCTCTGGTTCTTTAACCGGTTGGGTGAAATATAAGGGCGCGTTCACATAGAACGTCCGTTTTACTGGATTCGGAGTACTGGATCCAGTAAAACGGAAGGTAAATATTCACACAGCATTTTGAGCGCGTTCACATAGAACGTCCGTTTTACTGGATCTGTTTTAACGGGTCAGTATTTCCGTTGTGTGTGGGATTTTTTACTGGATCCGGTATATTGGATTCTGTGTGAAATCGCTCATGCAACCAGTAGTTCATCCAGTATTCCGGATCCAGTAAAACGGGCGTCCTATGTGAAGTCCTAAGTGTTAAGGTTTCGTCTTGGGCCTCTGTCAGTTATTTACTCTATCTCTTTTCAGTACACACAAACCGTTACAAAAAAAATAGCAATACTTTTAGTGCTCGCGTGCCATACAGGAATCTCTTGCATCTTCTTTTGGATCGTCATCATCATCATTACAACCCATAACTGTCTGTCAAAAGTATTTATAATGTATACGTTTGGAATACACCGTCGCGCACTTCTATCCCAACATATTAGTTTTTCCAAACGCATTTAAATCACAATATCTGTTGTTATAATGTAATGTAGATAACAAAATGCAACTTAATTTTTTTGGTACTAAAAATATCTATTATCCACACAGCTGTTGTGGGAGCGCTTCAAGGAGTTCGCCCGCGAGACGCAGTCGGTGGGCTCGGAGCGCGTGGCGACCGCGGAGCGCATCGCCGACCAGATGATCAGCATGGGCCACTCGGACAACGCGCTCATCGCGCAGTGGAAGGAGGGGCTCAAGGAGACCTGGCAGGACCTGCTCGAGCTCATCGACACCAGGACTCAGGTACACATCATCGTCATCATCATCGCAATACATAACTGCAGGGTACCGGTCTCCTCTCACAGTGGGAGGGTCCAGACCCATAGTCCATAGTCCACCACGCTGGCCAAGCGCGGAGTGTCAGACAGGTACACCCTTAGTATACATCTACTTTTCTAAACAGCAAGATACAGAGTCTCGAGTAAAGTGTATAAAAATTGCATTTTGATTTCGTTACTTGTTGAAAATAAGTGTTAAAGACCTTAGTAGTGGTCACAACCAATAGTACAGTACAGGATAACGACGCTGAGAAAGTGAGAGAGAAACATAATATATTACTATAATTATGCATTCCTATAATTCGAAGAGAAAAATGTCAACAGAGTGATATGGGTAACGCTTTAGTGCACTATGCTCTAATGCTAAATGATGTGTCTCATTAAAGAGACTACAATCTCTTGACCTTGGAGATATCTATTATGACTGACACGTGTGCGTGCACCCCAGATGCTGGCGGCGTCCCGCGAGCTGCACAAGTACTTCCACGACTGCAAGGACACGCTGCAGCGCGTGAGCGAGAAGGCGCGCGGCGTGAGCGACGAGCTCGGCCGCGACGCGATCAGCGTGGGCGCGCTGCAGCGGAAGCACCACACCTTCATGCAGGACCTCACCACGCTGCACCAGCAGGTGAGCGCCGGGCGACCGGGTCGCCGGTTCAATGTTTGTTCTTGAGTAGGCACCGTATTCGTGATGTGTTAGCTGTGGTTTTTATGCCACCTGCGACTCGGCTAATCCTAGATCTAATCTATCCTAGCCTCTAGGCAGTGTGGGGGAAATAGGTGAAATTTTTACAGCAATTTTGAATATAAAAAATTTTTATTCGAAATAGTACTTCCTTATCAAACATAAATCAAACATTCTGGAAATTACGCAACGCAATAAGTCAAAAGGACGATTGGAAATTGCAATAATTACTGGAGCTGATAATATTCGAAACTTGCTTTTGTACTTGTGGCGTCACGAAGCTTATATCTCGTTCACCCCTACATTACGTGTCGCACGTTGTCGAACCGCGGTCCCTATTGTCATGTGACGTATTCAAACGAACATCTGTGTGTCGATCAGGTCACGGTAATAGTATCATAAAGTATTGTGACTCGGCCCTGTCCTTGAAATAAATGCCTACAGCCGCGCACGCTAGGGCTGACTCTTTCTAGCTGTAGTGAATGTAAGTAGGTAGGTAAATCGCACGCTTCCTGATCAAAAGCCCACACGTTCGCTCGTCCCTACGTCGTAGCTGCGGCTGTTGCGTACCAAGTGTGTACCAACTCGGAGGCGCGCAGGTATGATTCGCGTTCCGACAGCTTGTATGAAGATGGAATACTGTATGACACTATTACCGTGACCAGGTGGAGGCGATAAGCGCGGAGTGCGCGCGGCTCGGCGCGTCGTACGCGGGCGACAAGGCGGCGGAGATCACGCGGCGCGAGGCGGAGGTGGTGGAGGCGTGGCACGCGCTGCAGGCCGCGTGCGCCGCGCGCCGCGCCAAGCTCGAGGACGCGGACGACCTGTACCGGTTCCTGAACCAAGTGCGCAACCTCACGCTGTGGATGGACGACGTGGTGCGCTCGATGAACACCGGGGAGAAGCCCAGGTTTGTGTTTGTTTTGCGTTAGATGTACTCGCTTAACTTATTGTGAGGGGTTCTACGACATAATAAACAACCATTATTGGTTCCTCAACCTCACACTGGATGGTTGCTATGTATTTCGAAGGAAGCCCAGGTTAACGTTGCTCAGTTCCGTTTTGCAGGTCTTGTGTATTTGGACTAGTCTGAGTAAGATATGTTGAAGAGTTTCTTTGGCCGTTTTTCTCTTTAATATACTACCTTTACTGATGTTTCAACCTTACGCTTTAGATCCTTGAATACCAGCGAGAAGCCCAGGTGAAAATATTGGTTAAAAAAACAACATTGTTTTCTTGAGAGTTGGGTACATGTTTTCAGGCTTTTGTGACAGAGTATAAAAACAGATGAAGCGATTAAAGCACCAATGTAATTATTAAAATAAAAATTAAACCACAGGGACGTGAGCGGCGTGGAGCTGCTGATGAACAACCACCAGTCGCTGAAGGCGGAGATCGAGACGCGCGAGGACAACTTCACGGCGTGCATCGGGCTCGGGCGCGAGCTGCTCGCGCGGCAGCACTACGCCGCCGCCGACATCCGAGACAAGCTGCTCGCGCTCACCAACCAGCGGAGCGCGCTGCTGCGCCGCTGGGAGGAGCGCTGGGAGAACCTGCAGCTCAGTTAGTGCTCTCATCATGGTTTATATTATAGCAATCTGCCAGTGAAAGTCCCGGCAAAAAAGGTCCAGCCGTTCCAGAGATTAGCTCAAACAAACAGACAGACAAAAATTGTAAAAAGCGGTTATTTTAAATGTACAAACAGACACTCCAATTTTATTGGAACGAAGTTCCTTACGGCAGGCTTGGAGGGGATAGGTTTTGCTACGGCGACCGAACTGAAAAATATATGATAGTAAAACCGTAAGGAAGAATGCGTGGAATAATGAGACATGCGCATGCGCGACAGTCGCATACACAAGCGAGTAGGTAGTGTATATTACCTTTCTCTTTCTCCCTGTTTCATTTCGTTCGCCGTTGCCTTAATTAGTTTTCATATCATATAATTTCATAAACTAATAATATAATATAGTAATATAAAATAATAATATAGGTAGTAAATAAATATAGTAAAAGAAAATGCCAAGTGAAAGTGACAGTGCTAATAGTGGGAAATTATTACTATATTTATTCAGTGCAAAAGAATTAAATACGTAAGTATTAGTTTATTCTTTATTAATAAATATATATTTATATTATAAATATAATATATTTTACATTGGTTATGTAAGTGGAGTTTGCGAGATCTGTCAGAAAACGGAGAATATGATTATGTTGAGTTCCCGCGGAAAAAGTTATGAAAGTTGTCATACTTAAGTCGCGGAGTCTCTTAAAGTTGTTGATGAAGTTATAATAAAATGTGATATCGCGGTTAGAGCGAGTGGTTAAAACGTTTAAATCAATATTGAGAATCGCTGAATAAGCCCACAACGGAGGTTATGTGAAGAATACCTACTTTCATGAAAATACATGCTAAACAGAGGAGAATCGACTGAAAAACCATACAAACACCCACACCCGGCCTACCTGACGCCGATATCAGAAGCTGGGATAAAGAATCCGTAAGAAACTAGCTACTGAGAAAGCTTGGATGTCAATATGAACTGGCAAGCAAGGCTGCGATGCTTTGAGATGACTATGAAGTACAAGATGTCATATCATGGTATACAAGTATTGAGTGAGGATGTTACATGAGGTCAAAGAGAGCTGCAGTCTGCATCACCTGTATCCAGGAGTCGCTATCCACAAGTCCACGCTGAAGGATTTGTCAGGTATGACCAAGTACTTTTTGAGTTTGAGTTGTTATTCATTAGTTATGAAATAGAATAACATCAAAATAATAAAATGATAATCTAGACACAATGGAACTAAATTATCAAGAAAATGAGTTTTTGAAGTTAAATATTGAGTTCTAATTATGACATTGATAAAGTTAATAACTTTTTGGTAATTTTGTGGTAATATGGTACTAGGAGTATAACATTTGAAGTACCTACCCATCTTTGGCTTTATCACACAGGGTTTACTGGTGATGTTACTTAGAGACGGTCACATAATTAATTATTGACAGTTACAGTTAAATGGTTAGTTAATAGTTAAAAAGAAAATAGGGTTGTAACATATGGAGTTATTTATGATATGGCTTAGTAAGCTAGCCAGACTGATTGATGATTAATTCACTGTAATGAGATTTCTTTTGTTTTTGAAAATTTAATAAAATTCAGCCATCTTGTCGAACGTAACTCATTGAAATTATTATTTGATCATTGTTATTTTTGTACAATGCATAGCTCTTATAAGACACTAGAGAGAGGTGCTCAGTTCTGTTATTGGAGAGTGCCAATGGACAGTTGTATCGGGATGGACGATACATATGAGAGCTATGTATACAGGTTAGATGTAATTATTCTTAGTCTTGTTTTAAGAGACATTTAATTGAGTGACGTTCGATGAGCCTATTCGTTTTGGAAAAGTTTACTCATTTTGAGAAAAGCCAACTTGTTTGAGAAAAGCTAACTTATTTTGAGAATAAATGAGTTGTTTTGGAAAAACTTAATTAAACATTATTTGAATAAAATTGTTAAAAAATAGAACAATCAGATAGTGATACATCTTATACTCCCTCTGTAACTTTCACAGAATCATCAATATCTTTTCAAATGGAGTCTTCTTCAGATTGTAGTGATTATACAGGATGACAAAAGACGAGAAAATTTAAATGCCTTAGAGTGTACCTTGAATAAAATTAAAAAAAGCCCCCGTTCTTATATTGGCAATCCTTTAACTTGTTATTATTTAGTTAACTTGATTCAAGAACAGACAAATATACCATTTAACCATATTTTTACTATAGCTTGTGATTTGATTAATATACAAGATTCTCTAATTAAATAAAACACAAATGAAATTTATGCATTTTTATTTTCTATTCTATACTTTTATATAACAATGGATACACATGGGTTTTATATTATTGTTTTATATATTATATTTTATATTATTTTATATTATTTCTTAAAATACTGAATTTCCTAAATACTTTCTTGTACTTAAATAAAAACTAATCAGCAAAATTTAAGAGAAAAATCAAGAAAACCTACATAAAATTGAGCACGATTTTTTTTGCAATTTGTGTCGATTCTACATTAGCCGAAGGAACTTCGTTCCTACCTGGTGTCCCACGACACCACATCATTTTTTATTTGTATAAATGTATAGATAACAATAGACTATTACTAACAATTACTATCTGAACCACTCGTTTGTTATCATAATTCCATAAAAAAGCCGTCGGTTTTTCATACATATCGGTCTTCCTGTAAAATAATTCATAAAGGTCTTAATTATTTGCAACTGCAATCAGTTGTTCTGCTCAATAATTAACATTAACACAGGTATTATTGACCACACAACTTATAAACATTCCATTGTTCCACAGTCCTGGAGGTGTACCAGTTCGCTCGCGACGCGGCGGTGGCGGAGGCCTGGCTGATAGCGCAGGAGCCCTACCTCATGTCGCAGGAGTTGGGCCACACCATCGACGAAGTGGAAAGCCTCATCAAAAAACACGAGGCCTTCGAGAAGTCCGCCGCGGCGCAAGAGGACCGCTTCAGTGCCCTACAGCGGCTTACCACAGTAAGTCATTGCTTACGTGTTGTAGAGCGGCTTACCATAGTAAGTCGTCGCTTACGTGTTACAGGAATGGGTTTGAAATTAATCATTTAAAGGACAGACTCCTATAAAGGCTTCCGTGGCGGTAGCCCGTTTTGAAACGCTTATTTATGCACCATTATTGATGTAGAAAATTTTCAAAACATTTAATCGACTTAAAAAAATGTTATATATTATAATTATATTATATGGGTTATTGGTCTGACTACTGGTTAGATTTCGCTCAAATTTAACCACATGACAAGCACCAACTTTCGTATAAAAATAACGATCAAAATCACCCAGTGAAAAGTTATGACGTTGACACAAAAATATAAAAAATCCAGTTGAATTGAGATCCTCCTCCCTTTTTTGAAGTCGGTTAAAAAACGTTACGAAGACATCTATGCACTGTTCTAAAATGTACAAAATAGTTCTTCATCTTTCATTTCATCAACATAATAATGCATATTATTCAATAATACTTTCTTCCTTCATGATGTCTGCAGGCGACGGTCACCAGTTACCATCATGTGGTTGGTTAGTGCGTTTGTTGGCTGTTTAAAACGTTCATTTTTAATCGTACACAACTGTCGCCAATATTGCAACATTAAATGTATATACATAGTTGTTATGACAAAGAATGAAACTTTTACGAGTATTAGCTGATACGTTATATATTATGTTGATGTTTGTGTAGAGCTGAACGTAAAAACATTAATGCTATGTACATAAGTAGATTAGTGTCTTGTGTAGTTAGTTATAATAGATAACTATAATATAAAAGATATTTGGTTTAATAAAGAAATAAAAAATATTTAACTATTAAAAACTTAAACTTATTAGTGACTAAATTGCTAAAATTCTTTTAATTAATGAAAATCATTTTATATTTATTAATCCAAATATCTTCAAATGCACACTGGGGTGTTAAGCTTAACGGTTATGGTGTTTGGCTTTGTTTATAATTTTGGTTTTCTTTTCCACTCTATCACTAGCTTGAACTGAAAGCGGCAAAACTATGGCCTTCTCCAGAACCCTGGGAAAAGACCGACGAAACCACCTTCCAGTACACGTACCCCTCCCCCCCAACCACACCTTGCGACCCTTACATCTCTCCTACTCCACAAAGGCGACCCGACGCCGAAGTAATCCGCGAAATATTATTGAGAAGCGAGAAATACAAGCTACCCGAGAGGTACAATCATCCGCGAAATCTTCGATTAGATTGCACACAGACTATCAAAAACGATTCCTACCTGTGGTCCGTGGTCTCAAACAACACTCTGTCGACCATATCGGAGACGAGCTCTCCTCGTCAATCGCCTCTAAAATCGCCCCTATCCTCCGAAATATACAGTTCAGTTTTCTTCGATTACCCAACCGAGTGTCAGAAGGAGACGGACATAAAGCTGGCTTGCATAGATCTCATACTGTGGCAGAGATTGGCGCACCAGCAGATATATCCGAACGTATCGCTATTGAAGCGTTCGACGAGTAGTTGTTCGTCTAAATCTGATAGGGCTAAGAGTTTGATTCGGAAGTTGACGCGTAGAATGAAAAGTGAGAGCGAGTGTAAGAGTGACGTGGCAGTTCTGTCGCTGCCCGGGTTGACGAGCAGTTCCAAGGCCATTAACGATTTGGGCAAGGATGTGAAGACGATTCCACTTTCCTCCTCGCTGTTGCTCCTCTCCCAGGTCCACAATCTACTGTTTCCCGAAGGTGCATGGTACTTTGACTACTTGGATGGTGTAAGTGAGGTTTTCGCTACAGTGCATGCATTTTTGTTTGCTTCACTTTGCATGTTATTTTATATATTGACAGTCGACAATGTGTTTTTTATTGTCTGTGTCTACGGAAACAAAACGTTAAAATTTATTTTATGTATTGTTTATAAAATGTTTTTAAAATATTTTGTAAAATAATGCTTAATCACTAAATTCTGTGGAATTTTAGATTATTAAATGCTTTTTAGAGGTATTTTATACTTCACTCTAATCAGTATATTGTTATTTAAGCCAGTGTTACGTTCAAAAATTATATACAATTGCTGGTTCGCAGACTAAAATACCAGATGAGTACAGAAACTGAGAGTGACTTTCATTGTAACACACCTTCACCGCTTAGTTATTTTGTCCCCGTTAGAAAGCCGCAATCGCGAAACAATACAAATCCTGTAAGCAAAACCTTAATCTAAAAGCCTATCCATACACATCACATCCTTCAGTCTTGTTTCACCGCTTGAAGGTCGCTCTCGGTTAGTTTTCCGCACAGATATGGAGTAGGATAGATATCGCAGGCCGTTCATCTTGTGCGCACGAAGTTGGTGCCATGCACAAACAAAATGCATCTTCTTCTGAATATTATGGCTAGGCATCGATGGCTAAATTGTTCAATCAATTGTAAAAAATAAAGAAATGGTTCTAGAAAAAAGCAAAAACTTTACATCATGTCGCCGGGAATTGTTTAACAACAGCTTCGACGTTTTAATAAGGCGGTATCCATCTTACTCGATACTATGTTTCCGTAACCGTTCCGTTACTTAACCGTGTACGAACGTTCCAGTTCGAGGTGAAGGAGATAAAGCGGCGAAAGGAGGCGGCCGAGGCGGCGGAGCGCGCGCGGCTCGAGCGCGAGGCGGCCGAGGCAGCCGCGGCGGCCGCGCAGGACGCCGTCGACCGCGCCGCCGAGCCCGAGCAGCCGCAGGGTGAGTGTCGCGCGTCACACGCGTCACACACGTCACACGCGTCACACCACATACCCGTCCGATAGTCATACGTGTGACAGATTGTCGCCTAGCGACGTCTCTAACGATTTATAAGTTATATTACGGTATAACCTATAATGACGTATACGTCGATGCGTATAAGTGTACGTACGCACATGACACACCCGTCCGTTAGTAATACGTTTCACATATTTTCGCCTGGTGTCGTTTTTAACGTTTTATACGTGACTTTAATGTATAGTGAGTTATACGTACATACGAACGAACTTCCAAGGACACACAAGAACACTTTGGACGGTCAAGAATTTTCCACTGTCCATTATGACCTTCAATCCTTTGATGGAAGCGAAACGAACAAAGTTCCGTTAAAGTGTTTGTAAATTCGTAAACAACACATCTTCTTTCTCCTTTTCACTAAAACCGGCGAAGATTATATTATGACTTCACTATCAAACTCTCAGAAGACTCTTACAAGTCTCTAAATATCGTGGAGTATTACTTTGGGATGGATACTGTATAAAGACAGCCTGAGATGATCGATCACATTTGAAAATATTTGATTTATTATAATATCACTTAAATGTGTACCGTGAATACATTAGAATGCGCGAAGCTGGTACTCTATTACGAATTAAGTCGTAAAACATCCATGTTTTACGACATTTAATAAAAAAGAGTTGTCACATTATATGGACAAATAAAGACGCACTGGATATCTACGATTGGATATAATTTGTTTACGAGTTGTTTCTATGACCGATACATCCCTTACTGCATTTAATTATCCCTGTTTTATTAACTTAATTATCGTTGATAAATGATATATCGTTGGAGTAATAGGTAGATTTTTGCATTTGTTTGTCGAAACGTAGAAATACAGTTCCAGCTATTTTAGCATGACCCCTTACAGGCAGTAAGGGATAGATAGGTAACAGATATCAGCCGTGAATGATAAGTTAAAGTGCGCAAAAACTCGAGAGCAAGTATAATTAGATGACGTACAACCCTAACTATTACATCTTCAGTTTACTGTTTTGTATGCAATGGCATGAGTATTGATTACTCGAATATTTTCATATGTGATTGAACAACTCGTGGCCAATTCAGGCACAATAGTCCTCTTTACTAAAAGGTAAACATGTAAACTATTATTTTACCTACTCTTTACCTTCTCGTAACTGGGACTCTATTACATATTGTAGGCCAATGATACTAAAAACATGAATAATAAAGATAATAATGACATACGATATAACGAAAGCTACAAAAACGAGTGGCACATATCTCGAGAATGTTAGAAGTATGTTTAGTTAATTTTTACAAGTACTTAATAGTTTTAATAGCCATTTCCAGGTAAAACATGTTATAAATATATCTCAGATTTTGCTAGAAATTTGTTGCTCGTTTAGTAGATGTATATTTTTTAAAATGGTAACAGATCATGAAGCACAACAAAATTAAACTCTATATATCTACTCTACTACTCTAATTATTGTCTGATATAAGATTGATTTTGATACGTCAAAGCTGTGCAAATTGGCATGCACCATTGCTGGAAATACAAGTTTGTTATGTTTCATGTTGTTTTAATTAATAAGAATTGTTGAAATTTGACATGAACATGTCTCTTTATTCGTATTTATACTTCAAAAGTTTAAGATTTTTTACTTAGGTTTATACTTAAGTGCGAAAAATATAATACTTTTAGTTCCTTCGAAAAATTAACACCACTTCGTTTCACGGATTGCAATGTAAGCACGCATGTGTAATGTCTTCTAGCACTATCGAACGAAATGATCTTTCAGTTAAACAACTTTAAACGTTCCACTAACTGTCACCGCCCGACCGGTGAATGATGCTTGCATAATACAGTAACACTAGATTATTTTACGACAGACAAAAATGAAGGAATTTGAAAATGTTCGAAAAAAAATATAAGACAAAAACACATTCGCACTGCGATAGAGCTAAAGTCGTACGGCGTTGCTTGCCGCTTTACGTGTGAACTTTGTTACCCTTTTATATCGCTTGCTCGGCCGCCCGACGAAATCGGATCTTGCTACCCGGCACTTAAAGTTCACTTTAACATTGCGTCAGTCGCACGCGACCGATTTCGTCGCCCGGCCGAGTGTTGCGTGTGAGACAAGAGGGACGTTACTTACCGATGTGTTGTCCACACATGCACACGCGTAGTCGTAAGGAGAACATCCACTAAAGCGGCTGAGAAGGCCCAAGAGCGACCACATTCCCAGCCAGGTAACCAGAGCGCTTCCTATAATACTACCGATGTAAAAAGATACCCGGCTGTACGCATGAGCTTACGTGGTAGTAGTTACATGGGTGTCGTTAATTTTGGCGGGTTACACAGCGCTCTAAATAGTAACACAACTCCGGGTATAGATACACTTGTGTTTTAATTTTATTTTTTTAGCTTTACGGCTTTCATTTTATTTTGAAAAGATTTTACGACACGTCTAGGTCTTTCTGTAGGTTTTCTTTCTGTCTTATGTAGCAGCTAATGAGCACAATTTTCTTTATTACTGCACGATTTCAGTGTTTGCCACGTTTCATTGTCTAGTTCATTCATCCAATAATCGGTGAAGGCTTCTTTTATGTCGAGACTCATATAAATACAGTGTATTTGTGTATCATTTATTATTACACTATATTTCTTCTTTATAGGTTTTATCTATGTAATTATTATATAAATTAATGTTGTGTTGTGACAATACTTTGTGTGGGACGCATTTAAGTTCAATATAGGTACATTCATTACTTACGAACTCATTTGGAGTGTTTGATGGTACTTTATTATTCTTTAGAAAGATATAAATCGAAGTATTATAACTTCATTTAAAATTAAATAAAGTCCATCTAATACTGATTCTATACTGACATGAACATACTTCATTACATTTGTTTCTATTTATACAGTATATTTGTATTCGCTAATCCAGGTGATGGTTTGATACTCTTGACTGTCTGATCGTCTGTCTATACTATATCTATTCAGTTTTTCTATTGTTGTCGCGATTTGAATGTCTTATAACTGTGCTGTGCTCTTGATCTTTGGACGTGTCTTCGAACAAGGTAGGTAATACTCGTCGCCGTATCTCCAAGCCTCTTGCTTCCTAATATTATGCACGGCTTCCATATAGCTCGTTGATATTTAACTTTATAGCTTATTGTAATGTTCTACTGTTCAATTTCATTTAATTGTTATCTAATATGTTGTCTTCCCCTTAAAAAGTTTTCTGTGATTTTCGAAATATCAAAATATATAGTTATGCTTTTTATAACTTACATTACATATATTTGGGTTGACCAGGTATTATTCAATGTTGTTTGATTGTTTATTAATGTGGCTTATCTAATTAAATCGATTAATATACTTACAAAACTGTTCCAATTGTAATTTTACACAATCCAAGTTGGTCTTTGCAGATTTGTATTACAAACGTTTGTTATTGTGCTAAATTGAGTTTGTGTTGAATTGGCAACAGTTCTGTAAACTTATCATCAATGGTCATAACATATTCCCAATACTGAAATCTGTGTACTATGGTTAAAACATACCCAAGACAGGTGTTGAATTGCCAAAGATAGACCCAACGGAGTGACTAGTAGCACGGTATAATGTTGTTTTATTTAGATTAATACCGACAATTAGTGCGTGGTACTGGCTGTTGAGTTTTTTTTTATCAAAGGTTACTTAAAATCATGCCACAGAATATTCTGGAATAAAAATCACCTCAAATCGATATAGTTGACGAATTTCCGTCACCTAACATAGAACAAACAGAAGCACGCATCCGTTGTCACGTAGCATGTAGGAAAGTACTAGCATGTATGCACGTAGTGTGTAGTCGTAACTAGCACGTAGATGTACGCATGCAGAGGCGCCTAGCCCCGCCCCCCCGCCCGCGGCCCCCCTCCCCGCGGTGGAGGACGTTGCCCCCCCGCCCGCGGCCCCCGCCCCCCCGGCGCCTGCCTCGCCGCCGGCGCAGGACCCGCCCCGCCCTTCCACTTCGAAACAGACGCCCGCTAAACCCGCACGCCTGTCCAGTGAGTATGACACGTGACGTAGATGTCGTCTAATATGTTGCGGGTGGTTTTGAAATTAGAATTGTTGCTCGATTTTGTGATATCTTACATTATATAGTGATGATTATTTTGTAAAGTAAAAAAAAACAAATGAATTACATTATATGTTTTTGAAACTTATATTGTTGAATTAAGGTACACAATAAAAAATCAGTAAATACATTTCAAGACCACCTACATTTTGCACAGTAATTAACTGTATGTGCATTAGTTAGCGGTGTAACGGCTGATATTAGTACCGTACTCACAACGAATGCGGAGTGCATGTTGTCTAACATTTGTCCTTACCCTACTGTGTTTAGTGTTAAATATCAAATGTACCAAGTGTAGCATGTACATGCTTCTGTTTATTTTGCTGCGACGCAATTTTATTTTTATGTTGCTTTGAATTCTTTTTTTTTTGTTTTTACCCCAATTCCCCGCCACGCCCCCACATTGTCCGAATCCCGACACTTTTCACTTGTTTTTTTCACCAACATTCAATATACTCTTACTGACATCGTTTATCACCGATTTTTTTTTCGTTTTTTTTTTAATTCACTTTTACACGTAATCACATCATCGATTACACAAATCCTCTTTTTACATTCACCTCATAATTAACTCACGTCCTTATCCCACCCGCGATTGTCATCGTTTGCATGACGTCATCACTTATCCCGTTCGCTATTTCCCCCTCCGTTCCCTCCCCCCCCGCGAACGTGCGACCACCAGCGGGCGGAGCGAGCTCGTCCCCGGCCACGCCCTCCAGCTCCGGTAAGGTGAAGTCGCGGTCGCGAAGCAAATCGCCCTTCAGGAGCTTCCGTTGGCGCACCGCCAAGAAACTGCTCACCGGCTCCCACCACAGCGACGACGAAGGTATCATGACCTTGATGTTGATGATGATACGGGATGTGGATGGACTGATAGGACCCAGCAATAGGGATGCCAGTCGTATTTACAGTAGATTTAATGGGTAAAATTTGGACTTGCTGTGGGTGTAAAATTGTATCATTATATTACATTATTACATTCTTTATGATATTTTGTCAAAGTATAGAAGCTTTATATTATTCATTTTCTTGTCAAATCTGTATTATTTATTACACTTTACGTATTTTTCTTTTAATGTTACAACTTTCCAATTAATTATCAAAGACAAATGAAATCATTCTGTCACTAAGAATCTATATCTTGATACAAGAAAATAAACGTTTGTACCTACCCCTTAAAATTTTGCACGCGAGTAGGAATGTGTTATTTGACGTTGTTAATGTTTATTTGAAAGAAATGCAGAAAGATAAATTTTTAAAATGGACCAGGCAAACGGTTTTTTTTTTTAACGCCAAATAAATCTATAAAAAATTAGAAAAAAAACTGTGCTTTTACTTTTTCCATATCTCAATAAATGGCTGAGATATTAACGATCAAAGAGCGTATTTACGGCCGTTGGTTTTTAAAAACGCAGGCGGGCGCTCACTACTCGATGACGTCATATATTGGGTCATTCGGCAGTCGCGCTCTCGTTCGCACGCAGTTACGCAGTAAATATTAAAATTTTACTGTTTACTGCGACAAAATGGCAAAAAAATACTGTATTGTGCCTCAGTGTTTCAATTCAACATTTAAAACACCCGATAAACTCTTTTTTAATGTGCCTCTGGACCCAAAAATGAGGAAGAAGTGGATGACAGCAGTAAGAATTTCTTAACTAGGTATTATTTATTTTTATTAAAAAACAACTGTGAATGAACAAACTAAAGCGGACAATGGATAAAATTTGAAAAATATCTGGTTTATTATAAAACTATAATAATAGCCAGGTAGGCACTTAGGTAGGTACCTACCTATTTGCCTTAACAGAAAAGTACCTAATAACTACGTAAATACCTACCTACTAGAACTTACCTACGTACTAATAAAACACAGAGCTAAAATAATATAATCATCGAAAACCTCGAGATGTTGATTGGGAGTATTTGGTAGTATTTTTTTATCGCCGTCCATAATAGGTAGGTACCTACTAAATGAAAAACACACTTCCAGTTCGGTTTAACTTTGAACAAATACCTACCCGAGAGTAGGAATTAGGAAATGCTTACTCAGAACGTACATATTACCTTTTCATCTTTATTCCACGAATTTCGGCAGCCGTAAAATCCTGGTTCTTCATGAAATATAGTGCCACCATCAAACTATCCACCCTTGGCAGATTGTCCGACTGACCTTTTAAAAAACCTTCTTCCATTCTACACACTTCACGTTTCACTTGAGAGGATGATTTATTTTATTCCTTTAAAATATAAGCACACTATTATTGGTATTATGAAAATGAAGACAATCAAAACAAAATGAAACGAGACGCCAAAACGCACCAAAGTACATTGGATTTCACCGGACCAAGCGTCGCGCCGTTATCGGCTCGCAGCTGACCCACATCGTGACGTCATAGCGTAAGCGCGCGAAATCTCGGAAATTCAAAAAAGGGCTTGAACTTCACGTCGTTATAACTTCGGAAATACTGCATGTATTGAAGTGAAATAAAAACTAATGTAATGTATATGAGCTAAGCTCGGATTTTAGGTGTATTTGATTGTAACATTTTGACCCTTTTGCCTAGTCCATTCCTTTTTGAAAACAGTTATTAAAGAAAATATTAAAGTTAGCGGGATTCACGAGTATAGATAGGAATAAAATAATTGAACGACATAATGTTCTCGTTTGCGTCTGAAATTGTAAGCACGAGGAATTGAAGAAGCATCCATGTGGACCGACAACGTTCCTGCCAAGTACGTACGCGGCGAATGCTTTGTGTGTGCTGTTGTGTTGTGAGCGCATGGATTGCCGATATATACAGCTGTGTTTGTCCAATATACCTAATACATTTATTTAATACAGATCGCGAAGTAACGACTGAAGTATCAAACTATCACGTGCGATTTTAGACAATGCCGGAATTAAAATTTATTTACTGTAGTGTTTTCTTTTATTTTATTAGTCTGACGGTCGGGTTTCGTTTCGGAAGTGAGACTGTTTACTATAAAAGATTAAAGTTCGTAATTCATGAGTAAAAGAAGTTGATTTGAAACCAAGCCCACCCGTAAAGACGTATTTAGCTCTCACTCAATGCAATGAAATAGCTCTTTTTCAGCAGTAAAGTGATCCATCGACACAGCGTATAATAATCTGTTTACGGTACAGAGGGCGCTAGTCCCGCCGGCGAGGACGAGGGTGTCGAGGGCACTCTCGTGCGGAAACACGAATGGGAATCCGCAGCCAAGCGCGCATCCAACAGGTTTGTTACTTATATAGACTTTCCCATTAACAAATTCATTGTATGCACCTGCATCTGGCATTAAGCCCGCCCATTGTGTAGTACAAAGTGTTAAGGTAGTTGCAATAAACGATAAATAAACTGCGTTAGAATTTCCTTAGTAAGTTTACCTTTATTTACTTAATTTACGTCAATCTTCCAATTTTGATGACCAATTCTAATCATTTATTTCTAATAGTTTTTGGCAATGATGTCCGTAATAAATAGTCTCCTATTAGAATATTGTGAATCTCAATTCTATTTATTTGTATAGAGAATATAGAGGACAGTTATTCTGCCTATTGGTCGATGGATGCCGGCTACGAATCAGCTATAAGTTTTTTCTGTAATGAAGATTTCCCACGCGAACATTCTGTTGTTTATAAGTGTAAAATTGAATATGTATATCCAAAACCATATGAGCCCAGTGTTTACTTAACTTTACCAATCACCACGTGTATGTTCTGGTGCGTCCCAGGTCGTGGGACAAGGTGTACGTGGTGGCCAAGGACGGGCGCATGTCGTTCTACAAGGACCAGAAGGCGTACAAGGCGTCCCCGGAGCAGTGCTGGCGCGGGGAGGCCCCGCTCGACCTCAACGCGGCCGTGGTCGAGGTCGCCGCCAACTACACTAAGAAGAAGCACGTGTTCCGTCTCAGGTAACGTCACCTCACTTTGATTTGATATTGTTATTTGTTTGTTATTCTTTGAAAACCAAAAAATTGCTCTCGTCTCGCTTCGCGGCAACTTTTTCATAATATCAGTTGAGACATGTTAAGAAGTGAATGTTTTAATTGACATGTCTCTTTATCTGAGAGTCTATTGAAATAAAACGTAACATAACGTTACCCTGATCAGTAATGTTACATTCTCACGTTAAAGTGTATTAAGAGCTTTTTGCAGTATTCAATTTTGACAGGTTTTTTACGTACGTTTCCGTCTTAATAATTATGAATCAAAGTAATATAAGTTGATTTTCTGTATGTAATGTAATGTAACGTTCGTGTGTCAGGCTGAGCAGCGGCGCGGAGTTCCTGCTGCAGGCGCACGACGAGGCGGAGATGTCGTGGTGGCTGGAGGCGCTGCGCGCGCGCACGGCCGCGCCCGCGCCGCGCTCGCACACGCTGCCCGCGCACCACGCGCAGGAGACCAAGCGCCGCTCCTTCTTCACGCTCAAGAAGAAGTAACCGCGCGCTTTTTATTATCATCATTGTCTTCTTCATCTCGTTTGCGTTAATGAGTTAAGATAATAAAAGCTTATAAAAAGCGGACACGCTGTAATGTAACCCACAAAATAGAAAATATTCATCAGTGCCGATGTACAAAATTTTCTATTGGTCATAGCGTCAGGAGACTTAACAGAACATGACTGAATTTTCATGATCCCAGTGATACGATTAATTAAATATGCAATTACTTACAAGATAACTTTTCATAAAAAAAATTGCCGAGGAAAATGTCCATGATAAATTCCGAAATAACTTAACTGGGACATTTTGAAACCATGAAATGTCAATCAATGAAATGTTAACCAAACAACATTTTGATAAAGTCACGAATTGCTAGGGCTTCCATTTTTATAAGTGAATGCTTGACTAAACAAAACTAGAGTGATTCTTAAAAAAATTATATAGTCAATTTAGTTAACGACGACCTTGTTAGCCCCCGTTATGTTAATAGAAATGTACTATTCGAATGTCCGTAAAAGTGTACGTACAGTATAATCCAACATGCAAATATACGCATATAACGGCGGCTAACCAGTCTTCGTAGAATAGTTTATATTTACCGTAATCACGCAGTTGGATATAACCAAACTGGATGTCTATTCCAAGCGTGCACGACGTCACTTCCGTGTCTCATTTGTCATGTCCGTTCCGTCTCCAGCGCAACAGGCTAACTGTATCGATGCCCCTTTCAGACTGGAGAAGAAGTCAGTGCACGCACTTTCCTTCCTATTCTCACCCTAGCATGCAACAACACTCCCCGCATGACACCGACACGTGTGTAACGAACAATTAAATCTACATGTTGCTATTTTGTCCTGTCTGTGTGGTGATCGGAAGTCGCCTGTAATAACTATGTAATAATATAAAGTACATAGTTATAAAGAATCTGGTCATTAGCGGCGTATTAACCCTAAATTAGGCTATTTAGTACTAAGTTCATTACATTAACTTATTAGAATTGTTTCAATATACATTTGTACTGAAACTACTATTTAACTAATAACACATTTTAGCTCCTTTTCTGCTATTATTGTATAAGTCCCAAAATTTTTATCTTGCAAAATAACAGAAATAATGGTTCCTAGAAACAATTTAGACTGCTCTAGTGCCTAAACGAATAGACGATTCCTTATTGGACTTGCATAAAGCATCTGGAGGAAAAAGAAATATAATCAATTTGATATTAAATCCTATCGGATTCGAAATAAAGTTTAATCTTACCATTCTATTATAAATAAAAAGTAGATTTTTTGATAGATTTACTGGATGCCTTTCCCCATCAAGAATATTTTGTTTCTGACTAAATTACTTTGAAAGTAAGAATAGTTTTGTAGAATAAACCAGAACAATAAAATAATATCTTAATTATTAATGAAAGAACACTAATATCATGGTCATACCAATTTCAAGTTTTGTCTTTTAATATACAATATTATTGCTTGTATATTTATGTTACGGAATAACTCTTCAATCATTTGTAACTAACATTTCCTTTACCGTCGAACTAACTCTCTCTCTATACTCTCTTTGTATAGGTGATAGAAATATAAGACTTTTATTAGAGGTGGCTTTGAGACGATCCACGAATTACTATTATAGATATTGAACTTCGATTCATAAATATCATAGAATGAGAATATATTACGAAATATATTAACGAATATATTACGAATAATATATTACGTAATTGAACAGAAAAGATGTAGACTGAAGCCATTCATCTTATATTCTTCTTGCGCAGCTTACCTGAACTAAACGTCCTTGTTTACGAGCTTTTACGCAGTATGATCAACGGATAATATTATGTTACTTAAGCGTAACAGACGATAGACTCGAAGCTATTTCGATAGTAAATCGTATGCCTAATATAATTATGTTATAGTGATTTAAAATAACGATATTTATGCAAATATATTAAATATACTAATATTATTAATTTAACGCTATAAATTGATAACGTTCAATGATTCGTTATAATTTTCAACAAAGCGTATAGTATTTTAGGTACATGTATATTTTAAACCGACTTCAAAAAGAAGGAGGCTGTCAATTGAACTGTATTTTTACACGCTTTCTATTAGCTTCACCTGTATGTTTGTTTGTTTGTAACCGACTTCTTTGGGCGCGATTTTGACCCACTTTAAACGGCCAGATTTCGTTCAAACTTTGTAGATTTATTGAGGACCGATGACAATACACTAATTTGATAAAATTATAAATAATTAGTGTTTATATTTTGCGAAATAATCGCTAGCCTATACACTTTATAAAAATAGCGACATCTAGCGGTAATGTTGCAGTGACGCAGTTTTGATATAATAGTTTGCCCATAGTGTAAGAGATGGCGCTACATACTTTCACTTAGCACTATAAAGCGTGTTTTTAGTTTTTATAACTATTCATTATTTATGTCATAACTACATACCTCCTAACTCATAACTTTTTTATTCCAATGTTAAATGGTGTGTTTCCGTGCACAGCTAAGCGTGCGGAGTGGGCGAGGCGGAGTGGGCGGGGCGGGCGGCGCCGGCGGTTCTCATTACGCACGCCGCACGTTTCTCACGACGCTTGCTGCCGTAAGCTTTGCTAATGAAGAAACCGCGGACCACCCTCCGGCCGACGTTGTTGTTATCGTTTTGTTGCGTACAAAATACGTTATTTAAGACTGTTCGATATCGATATAACTACTGAGTGTTTGAATCGTTCGCCATCGTCTGAACGTGTATTTATTGTCGGCTCGACCGACGGTAGAGATATATTTTTGTCCGAATGTAAGATCCCACTCCTAGATCCGTAGGTGTGCTGTCGAAAGATTTTTTGACTATAAATTGAATGCATAATTATAATTATTACTATTGAAAATTTTAAATGCGATGCTATTTATGAATAAACGACTTTTAGTATTTAAATTGAGATATATTATATATATATATATTAATATTATACATAATATGGTATATATCATATTACTATTTTATTTATATACGTTTTATCTTTATGACAGATCTAGTTTAATGTTCAATGTTAATTCCTCTGAACTAGAAGTTTATATCGTTCAAATATTGGATACAGATGAGGACTAGACGTTTTATTGTAACCATTGACCAATCGAGTATATCAGTCGACGTAATGCGACTCGCATTGAATGTCTACAGTTAGTTAGGACGCCAGATTGTAACCGCATTTACGATAGTTGGAGTCCCCAGTGAGCGTCGTTATTATTGATTGACGGGCTTGCTGCGTCACAGCAACGCTACGAGAGTATGAAGTGTAACGTAAGCTACGTAATGTACTAGGATTAATTTCCATTTCGAGAGTGTCTTCTTCCGAACGCTTCGACGCCGCCGTCGATCGACGGACGCCGCATTTAAACGTAAATTTATATCAGAGTTTTCCCTTCTTAGATGTATCGTAATTATTATAATAAAGGTAGGTGGTAGGTGTGGGCGGGAGCGAGTGGCGGCGTCGAAGCGGCGTTTATAGTAATCGAGGTGTAAGTAAGCTTTGTCGCCTTATAAGTGCTTCTACAAAGTAATGTGACTTATATTTAAAAGTTTATTATTTAATTATTATTTTTACTGCCAACATTTCACAAATCGTTCTAACACTACGTACTTCTACGTATATTAAAATTTCACCTACATTATGTTACGATCACATTTCCGGTTCTGTTTAAGCCTACGATATTGTATAGAGTGCGTGCGTGCGTGTGCGTACGTGCGTGTGCGTGACGGACGACCGCTGCACCTACATTGTTCACACTATCGCATGTATACCTATGTTTAAATATTTTATTTTAAATTTTACTTTTTTGATGAAAGTATAATAAATGATGTTTTCAAATATTGCCGTTTTTTATTTCATTATTATCTTTTACACTTTAATCACTCTTGGGAACTAGCTATTTTGATTTTTAAATTTAATTAAACGAGCAAATTTTTATTCACATGCATACTTTAAAGTTATATTACACTTGTCTTGAACTATAGGTTTTTTCTACTTCTTCATAAAGCATAAAATTGCGAGACTCGAATCTCGTATGGGATTTAAAGCAATATTTATCTTCTATCGTCTATTATATAGGTGAAAAGTACACAAAGAAATATATAACTTATCCATGTGTGCATTAGCTACCAAACAAATAAATAAAAAGTTAAGTAGAGAAAGTTTATGACACAGATGAGAAAACGATGTCAGAGCAGGGGTTACTGAGTCATATCTCCCATACATCATTTTATCGCCCGATATCGAGATATCACGGAAGATGATATAGCTCTTGAGATTACAAAATTCTTCACAAGTCGAGATAATACGTTTCTCACTGTACTCCATATTCCACTAACCATTAATGTAGCCAAAAATGTTGTAACTTTGTGTAGTTATTTATAAATAATAGTTTAGTGTGATGAAAATGCTATTAGAAGTAGTGATAATCTCGATACTGACCTTGCGAGCATCAGGGCTGTGCAGGGACGGAGCGTGCGGGCTCTCCCCCAAAATAGCTGGTGGCGCTATTAGTGAGCGTAACTCGAGACCCTTCCAAGTAAGTCAATGTTGTTTGTAACAAGTTTACAACATCTATCCCTAAACTTAAAACTGTTACTGAGTTACTGACTGACAACGCACAGCCAAACTACTGAACGCAATGTTCCTTGGCGAGTATAGGGGAGTGTAGCACTAAGAAAGGAATTTTGGAAATTTCTCCCCTAACGGGATAAAAAGGGGGATAAACTCAAACTTTTTATTTATTTCATGGATTCACATGAAACTTTGTACATACATAATTATAAGGGTTGCTCGAGTGACGCAAGTGAGCACTACATAAGTAAGGGTTTTTGGGTAGCCGCGGGGGAAAGATAGTTATTTTATATTTGTCTAAATAACGTACATAACAGCCCCATTTATGTTCATTAGTCTTAATTAAAAATACTTATGGACTGCTTATGGATGTTAAATACATTGAATTGGGTATCGTCACTCCTTTGCACTGAATGAATGATTCATATTGTAAAAAGCTGCGTACTCGTTTGCCATCTTAAGTCTATAAAACAAACTTCAAAGGTTAGCTTTGCTGGTCTCTACTCCTGCATGACCATTCGTAACAACCTGTCCATGTTTTTTACCTCGGCACCAAAACAGGTAGCGCTGTACTTGCGAGTAGGGACGGCCGGGGAGATTGGGTTCTGCGGGGGAGCGCTGCTGCATCCGGAGTGGGTCATCACGGCCGCCCACTGCTGCTTCCATGGAGACCAGCTCGTCGATAATGTGCAGGTGATCATTATATATTATTGTAGGTATGCTTTTTATTTGGTTGGGTGACTAAAACTAAGAATATACCTATGTAACTATGTTGTTACATAGGGGATTTACTACAATGGGGATTTACTCGAGCGTCACAGAGACCTATTGGGTTGCAAAGCTTAGATGATAAGAAGAAAAAAATGTTATATGATATATACCTTTTCATCGGTGGGGGAAGCGGCTATAGATTTTTAAATATGTAAAAAAAAACTGATGCATGGACATCCTCGAGCGCGTCAGATATTGATAGCATCAATGCCCTACGTATTTTTAATAATGTACGTATGTTAATCTGACCGTTTGCATGGTGGGGGTGGTTGTATGTAAGGGTTGAAAATGAAAAAAAAAAAATTTAATCGAGCGCGTCAGATTTTCTAAGGGAGTGTTAAGTGCACCAAAAATAAGCTCTCATTCACTAATCTGACGATTTCGATGGGACGCAAACTCGTGGCCATTCTCATAATATGCAAAAAAATTTCGCCATTTTGACATACTCAAGCGCGTCAGATTAAGATATATATGGTTCATCTTTATGTTCTAAACGTACTGTCTCATAATCTGAAGATTATCTAGAGGGATTCGCCTAATCTGACAAAAAAACGGTTCACCCTAAAGGCCATCCCTGCAATTTCCCGCTAATTCCATTCCTGGGCGCTTAAAATTGTACTTATGACATTTATTTTGAGCTCGCGGAGTTCAAAGAAATAATATTTCTATGCATTTGAGCTCTCCCAGCTCAAAAGTCTGATAGAAGTTTCATTGAACACTATTTTTGGAATTTTCAAACCGCAATAACTTTTGAATGGATCAACCAATTTTCACGCGGTTGGCGGCATTCGACGCAGTTTTATCATCCTCATAAGTAATTTAAAAGTTTTAATTGATCGAACCAAAAATTTCGGAGTAATCCCGAAAAAATACTTTTTCGGGTTTCTTTCGTTCACGATATCTCTCGAACGAATCAACCGATTTTGACCAACTTGGTGGCGATCGACGTGGTTTTTCAAGCTCAAGGGCGGATTAGTTTTTGAAGTTGATCGATAAAGCCGTTTAAAAGTTATTCGAAAAAAACCACTTTCACTTGGGCTCCCCTACCATAAGAATATTATGTAGGTAGGTATCTAGGTATATTGTCGGTCATCTGTGTAGTAATTAATTTGGAATAGCCACCAATACACTAACTTAAAAATATAGAAGTGCATGTGAAATACGTAGCTACTTTGGGGCAAATATCGAAATGCAATCCACTCTGCTTTTCTAATACTTAGGTTCGCTCAATCAGTTTGTAGGATAAGGTATCTTATCAAATATTACTTCCCAATGCTTGATTGAAATCTATGTTTTTTGTATGTAAACAGCCGACACACCACGTGATAACAAATGGTCACCTTTGCCCATAGACATGCTTTGCTTGCCAAGAAAGAGAAGATAAGAAAAAGTGAATGGACCTAACTGGCCCTCGATTCCCAGCTGGAATCCGAATCGTTTCGCGGCTAACTTAACCAACGGGGTGGCTAGTCAGGCAGACTTCACGGAAAAATTACCAATTTACCATGTTTAGGTACGCGAATCCCTTTCACCAAGCAGAAAGTCAGTCACAGTTGCCGTTGGCAACTTCCTGGCTTGCTTGTCACACCCTGGTCTGCAAGGTCTGTGATGGCCTGAAATATATAAATTAGGTATTATATAGGATTGAAGTAGGTATTCTAAGCCGTTCTAATGTGCCGTTCAAATTTTTCGTAATCAACGTTCAGTGAATTTTCCATTGCTGCTAGGTCTACATGCTAGCAGCTTTATGCTGAGGACAGACTTTTTTGTATGTTTTGCTATGTTTAAACAACATTTTATCTGGTTATTTGTTGTTCTTTCTTTCTTTTGTGAAGGCGATATTAGGCGCTCACTCGCTGTACGACCGGTACGAGAACGGTCGTCGTATCGTCAACGTGGCGACTATTGTGGTCCATCCGGGGTGGCAGCCGGAGACCTTCGCCAACGACCTCGCGCTGCTGAGGCTCGCTAACACGCTGCAGTTGACGGGTTAGTTTTGCTTGAATCAACTTGGTATCGAAAGATGGGTTTTTACTTAATTATTATTTAAATAAAATCATAGATTCTATATCGCGGAATAAAATAAACGCTGCATGGACAACACGAATTAAATATCACAAACAGCATTGACCAGTTTACAAACATAGTTATGCAAAACATTGGTAAATGATAGGCACCAGAACCTCTCATTTTCGGATACCGCTGATCAGCCGCTGATATTGCAAAACTAGGGAGGCAATATTTTTCGCCGGACGACGGGGATAAAGGTGAGCGTCCACAGTTCCGCGTCGTGCAAAAACGTCGAATTGGATGCTTTCTGATGTCTAGAGTGGACAACAATCAATAAGTCTCGCTACCCATAGCAGTAGTAACATTCGCTTATGTAGGTCTGAACACAAGGAATACCGCTTACCCACTAGGACTTCGCTACTTTCGCTAGCCATGGCGGCAGCAAATACCGCGTTTTCGAGCGCGTTTAAATGACACGACGACGTTGTGGCCAAACAATAAAGTTTAATTTGCTATGCACCAGAGGGGGAGTGCGCAATCGCCGCGCTCCGGCCGCGCGAAAGCTACCGCGTCGTCTAACTGGGGCCTTCAGATATGCCTGATATGATAAACCCTTATATCCCATTAATTTATGAATATTCAAAACATTTTTAAAACTAATTTTTCATTTATTAACAGCATCAATAAACACAGTTCGGCTTCCGTACTTGCGAATAGCTGAAAATAACTTCGCTGGGCTGGGAGCGACGGCGTCTGGCTGGGGTATACCTGCATCAGGTAGGTACCCAATATTCAATCACACCTACTCTTAAGTTGCGAATCAACCTCAACGCACGGCGAGACTAAACACGTGTCTATAGCCAGATTAGGTACATCAGATAGCAGCACACATTCACTGCAACCCACGGATGTGCTACGCACGAAATCACGTTGCCAAACAAACACACAGAACAGGCTGATTTCCGTTCATTTCCGTTGGTCCCGTAGAAGGAACCCTATATATCCTATATACCCTATATAATATAACTGTCTTCGTTCTTTCAGGCGTTTCGTTCATATCTCCCACTTTACGTGAGAAGCTCATGACAGTGATGATAGATACCATGTGCAACTCCTCCTACTTCAACGAGCTACCAGACAATTTAGTTTGTGGATTCAGTCAACAGTCTGGCACTTGTAAGGTTAGTATACAAGTCAACCCAATAATGGCCCACTTCTAAGCAAGTGTCTCTGCTCATCATTGACGATTATCCATTGCGGATGGGTGGATAAGTTAGTTGCCAACCCAAGTATGAAAAGGTTTTATACCGCCCGAAGGCCACGATTGCTGAACGACTGCTGACGAATGTTTTGTCCTTTTTTATGAAATTATGATAGCAATGCATGCTGCGCCACCCTTGCGCCGCCACCCATGGCAACTGTAACTGACACAGAATAAGACTCAATTCGGAACTAGGATGGTTAGTCATTTAGTAAACGGTATTGGGAGATTTTTTCTCTTCTGATTTTTTTTTATTTAGTAGGAGTAATAGGTACACATGTTGATGATCAATTTTATTTGTTGATGATTATGATAAAAAATGTTTTACACCTATAAAGTGTTATTTTGATAAAACAACGTATGTAAGTAGGTAGGTACCTATTTCGCGATAGATGCTACACAGAGTAAGTAGCTAGGCAGCCAGGTAAAGAACCTACAATATCAGTATAAAGAATATGTTTACAACTAAATGCATTAACTAAATGACGCCTTTAAGCAGATTAGATATCTGTTTAACATCATTAAAGATATCAAAATTTAATATTTATCAAAACACCGGAAACGTTAGATTCCTTTTTTAACAACAGCGGCATAAAAGCATTTACTTGTTATATTGTAGTATCTAACTTGTAAACATGACCTATGTCGGGTATTATTATTAGTCCTTCGGTGCAATTTTGCAATGCGCATTTCGCATTGCCATTACTACGGTATTTGGCCAGGTATCAAATATTTAAAATGTTAATTATCAGAGATGGTTAGATTGCAGTTGATTCTAGAAAATTTTATTTGACAATAACGTTAAAGAAAAGGTCTAATCACACTTACTCAGACCGAGAACAGTTATTCAAATGTACCTACGCCTCGCTGGGAATCGTATCCAGGACCATTTAAACGGCAGTCTGAATGTCTGACATGGTGACCTTTTCGCCACAGGGGTCGTCAAAAAACTGTTGGTTAATTTATTAAACTACTTAGAATGTAAACTATTTAAAATTACCTTTGCCTGATTTGCTCCTTTTAACCTATCAAATTATAAAATATTTCAGGGCGACAACGGTGGACCGATGACGGTTTTCTTCAGCGACACTGAAGAAATTATTTTGGTAAATAACATAATTACCTAAATTAGCATTTAAATACTTATTTATAGTTTCAAAAACTAAAAAACGTGTACTATATCTACTATATTTATTTCCCGAGAATGGTCATGCCTTTTTACAAGCTTTTTTATGGAGTTAAGACAACCGACTTAGAACAAGACTCAAATGGGGACTAGGATAGTTAGTCCGGTCTGAAGATGGTGTTGGGTTAGACAAAGTTGGTTTTACTTGTTAGTTGAATTTTACTATTCTATACAGTCCTACACATAGATCTCAAGGTCAGCAACCCAATTATTGTACTGTTACTGAATAGAATAGTAAAATTCATTCACTATAGCTAAGAGGGGCCGGAATAATTATGAAATATTTTAAAATTTTCAAAACAAAAAATGTTAAAAAAATGTACAAAAATTTGCATATTTTTTTTCTATGTAGTAATACTTAGAATCACGGTCCGAAAGCGTGGTTACAAAGTTTCTGTTTGAGCCCCTAACACCCTGTATAATTATGGTATGTTAGTGTGAGGACTGGGACTTAGTGATTGTCCAGTTAGTTGTTGTTAGTAATAGTCCAGTTAGTGACGTAGTCCTATTTTTAAGTTTTTTTTTTTACTTTTTATAAAAAAGAGCAAGATACCTACCAAATGATAGTATCAGATTTATTTATTTATTTATTTAAACTCTTTATTGATTTTTATATGATTTACCTGTTATTTACATGTTTGTTTTTCTGACAGATAGGAGTGACAACCTTTATAAGCAATACTGGCTGCAATGATGAATTACCATCCACCTTCACCAGAGTGCAGCGGTATTTGGACTGGATCAGTGACGTCACTGGAATTCAACTGGATTAGTTCATTGGTTCATTATTTATTTCCATAACAGTTTATTATTACAATATCTTTTTGTAAATAAAATTTCGGAACTAAAATATTGAGAATTATTTCGTTTATACTTATATGTTTAATATTTTTATTTTTTTGTTATTTACCTACATTTTGTGATTCTCTTATGAAGTTATTTTTTAGTTTTTATATGAAATGAAACGTATTTAGTTAAGCTCAGATATAATCCTTTAAATGCAGCATTACTGTGTAAAATCTTTAATTTTAATAGTACCTAACATTTTTTAGTTTAAATAAATTATACCTATGCTTTTTCCTTTCTGTGTTTAATTTACATGAAAATTGCATAACCATTCATAAGCGTGCATTCATTTTGTCTGTCGACAAATCCCACGGCTAGTACATACGAGAGGCAATAGAAATTAAAAAACACCCCAAAACCTTTTTTAAGGTAAACTTAAATCCTGGATTTAAGTTAGCGCAAACATGGAATCCAGTGGTTAGTTTATGTAAGTCCGAAAAAGTTAAGTGTTGAGCGGCAGGATGTGGTCAGTGTAGTGTGTCGTAATAAGGTAAAAAAATGCAAAAACGAACTAGTTGTAATTTAGATAGACTAATAGTTTACCTACTAGTGTCAAATGTTACCTGTCGAAAAGTTTCTCCGCGCCACCGCAGTTCAGCCGTGACCACGATCCATGCAACTGGGTCGAAATATCGGCGTACAAAATACATATCATGAGTACCCGTATCGCAATAAAATGTCGACAAACAGACACCTTTTGAGTTCAGAGATAGGAAAACAAGAAAAGTATTTGAAATGGCAAGTGAAATGATTTGGTAGGACGCCACAACGATCCACAGGGTCACCTAAGTACAGAAAGGTACCTTTGTCTCCTTAACTTAAAAACCATGTTATAAATAGCCAATTAAAAATCAAGTGGGATCCATATTTTATCCAACTGTGAAATAATTTACGATCTTAGACGGAGAGAAGTAGTCAGCCAGGAAGGCAACCCTGCCACCGTTTATGCGTGCAGTAGGTACCTACGTACTGGCGGGATTAAACTTTCAGCACAGTTTTTGTGTAGGTACCAGGAGGGACCTCGCGTCATAGTCTCGTCCGGTGTTCAGCAAGGTGCAACACGAGCAGGGGTAATCGGATGCCCCTTACATCTGAAAATCTTATCAAACCCATTCGACGTGGCACGGCCTATTAGCTCAAACAGTCATAACGTATTTGAGTTGGAACTTAAAACAAATATCATATCTAATAGTGTAAGACAACAAAAATCCTATCTAAGTATATCAGGAAATTAATATCAATAAAGCTGTACTATCTTCAAAGAGAACATAATTGAAAAGTGTCTTCACATGTCCAAAAATGTTTGTACAAACATTATCACTTAATAAGGTTAATTATCTCCAATATAATTTCCAGGAAAAAAGTACATGTTATTTTCTAATCGCTGTGATAGTGATAAAAGCTACGTATATATACGTCGGACATCGCGTGTGTAGAGTCGTAGGATTGTCGTGCTCGTGAAAAATGTACGTTCTAATTCCGGTATTGTTGTTAGCGGCGTGTGCCTCTGCCACCGTGGAGGTTGGAAGCGCGTATGGGTATCATGACAGGGTCGCCATACCAATGGCAAAGCAAATCAAGGAGGCTGAAGATAAAATTCATGCAACCGTAAATAGAAATGCGAGAATTGTCGGCGGAGCACCAGCCCTACCCAACCGGCATCCTTATCAAGTAGGTCCATTGAAAATTATAAAATTGTGTGGTCTTTAATAATGCGTTTTGCTCTATGTATCTATAGCAAAACGCAAAATATTGACTTTTGTAACATGTAGGTACGTATTGATAAATATGAACACAGATACAGGGTTTCAAACTGTGCAAATGTTTTGTCCGTAGGCTGGATTAGTACTCACGTACATCGACCGTCTCGACATTGGTGTGTGTGGGGGCGTGCTGGTGACCAACACTCGCTTGTTGACTGCCGCCCACTGCTGGGATGACGGCGTGGTGAAGACTAAGCGAGCTGTGGTGGTCCTTGGCTCACCCTTCCTGTTCTCTGGCGGAACCCGCACCAAGAGCTACACCGCCTTGACCCACCCTGCCTGGGAACCCATTTCTCAAACCAACAACCTTGCTGTCATCATTCTGAAGACTCCTGTTCTTTTATCGAGTTAGTTTTATAATTTCATTTCTTTTACCTTACTTGTGAGTGGATGCGTGCGTGCCTTTCATTTGAACTGCAGGTTTGAATCCCCTAGGTAGATTGTCCATGGATAATCATTATAAGTACCTACCTACATACCTATAGTGTATGATGCAATATTTTTAATCATTACTCAACCCTTGGCATTCTGGTTCCGAAAACATGATACATTTTCAAATATTATACGAGTACGCATCTTAAATATTTTTAATCTCTTTTGTTTTGTATGATTTTTTTATGTTTTCCATACACTTATTTTACCCAAGCATATAATTATTGGTGCATAAAATTCGTGTAGGAGATTCTGAGACTATCGCGTTTGACAGACCTATTCTAATTATTTGGCATGTAATTTCAGGCACCATCCAACCCATTCAGTTGGCAACAAACACGAGCGAAACCTTTGAGGACCAGTGGGCAATCGCTTCAGGATACGGCTTCACAAGTGATGGTGAGTGATCGATCATGGGGCATGACATGCCTTACGTGCTGTCATGCAAGCATGACCGTTTAATTGTATTGATTAATGCGAATAACATGCTAATTCAGCAAATTTATTTTCAGCCCAAACCGGCATACCCGTACTCTCGATATTGCACGATGTAATACTGCAAGTGATCCCGAATTCTGTGTGTCGCACTATGTTTGGAGCTATTGTGCAAGACAACACGCTGTGCACCAGCGGCGCTGGCGGCGTCGGCACGTGCAGAGGAGACGGTGGCGGCCCGCTGGTCCTGCTCGGCCCCACGCCACAACTGGTAAGCTAATACCAACCTTAAAACTAACTCATTGGGCGCATATTTTTTCGTCTCCTCTAGCCAATATTTGTACCGATAGTTCGTGCACAGGACACACTAACTCGATGGCAGAATGCGGAGAATTGAATTCGAACACTTTTCCTAGTTTCCTTTAAATAATTGTACCACTTATTTCATGCAACAGATGCTAAGAAGAGAACGCTCTATAAGTCTATCAACGTGGTACCACAGTTCCATAACTTTTAGTTATTTATTATTTAATGCAATAAAGACAGTTACTTTATTTACTTTATTATTTTGCAGATCGGTATCTCCGCATTCGGCGCAGCTTCCGGCTGTACCGACGGCTTGCCTTCAGGGTTCTCCAGGATCACTAGTTTCTTGGAGTTCATCAACAGCAGCCTTTAGAAGCTTACAACTTGACACGAGCTCCGGTTCAATGGATTTTCTATTTAATAGTTGTGCCAAAAGATTTTAGTATTTATAAGTTTTAATAAAGTATTTTACAACAAAAACTAGTTTTTAACTTTAATTGTTTGTTTAAGAGGGGGTATAAAGCAAAATTGGCAATCGTAGATTCAATTTTTACAGTAGTAGATCAAGTTTCTAGAAGCTGAAGAAAAACATAGTTATACTTCATCATATTATTGAGTGAATGCAAGAAGCAAAAACATAAAAAAAAAAAATCTCGATAGAAAAAAAACACAAATTTAGGTCTAATTTTCAACTAAAATCAATTTATTTTCAATATGGTGCATGTTTTTGAGTCAATATCTTAATATATATATTTCTTGTGTGCGTGTGTATGTGACTGAACTCCTCCTAAACGGCTTGACCGATTTGGTTGAAATTTTTTGTGTGTCTTCAGGTGGATCCGAGAATGGTTTAGATTCACAATTGGACCCGGTAGGTGGCGTTGCTGTCGATATATCACTAAAACATTTTTTAATTATAAAGCGGTACGAAGTACGCTGGGACCACTAGTTTTAATATATTATGCTAATTAGTATCACGGAGGGATTTGTAGATCGATTTCTAAATCAAATCTCATTCTAAATCAAAGCTCTGTTCCATTTATCAGTACCGTTGCTCCATTGAGACGGGCGGGTGAAATTTGATTTTTTCCTAGCTTTATAGCCCCTCTTAATGACTAGAAGAGGAAGTAGCAAGAGAATATTTAAGTTCTTGTTATTCTTGTTATAAATTGTGTCACTCACATACACAATATCTACAATTATGTGGTGTCACCCATGTAACTCCCCTTCACCCCTCCCTGACACCGACCGCGCTACGCACTCATGCAGAAGATCTGATTTTAAAACTGCGCACTGCAATTCAGTTCAGTTCATCCGACGTCTCACGCACGTTAATGAGTTCTTTCAAGGAAATGAAAATCCACCCATAAAGAACATAATAAAGCTCGTATTTCAATGCTTTCCTATGAGTCGAATCTGAGTTGAGTTGATGTAATGTGTGCAGACATACTTACGGGTCTCCTCTCACAATGTGAGGGGTTCAGGGCATAGTCCACCACGCTGGCCAAGTGCGGATTGGCGGACTTCACACACCTTTGTGAACATTATGAAAAACTTAGGTGTGCACGTTTTCTGATGTTTTCCTTCACCGAAACAAGTGATAGTTAATTAATCAGTACTTGACTATCACTGCTTAGCAACCTCAAGCACCGCCAACGTACAGTGCTCAACAAAACTGTACATTTTTCATAATAACTTCATAACATATTATAAAACCCCCCGCCGCGTCTATCTGTCTGTCTGCTCGCGATAAACTCAAAAAATACTGGACGAATTTTTATGTTTAGGTATGTGTATAATTACTTATGGTGAGTTTGAGTTCTGTTATAGTAAACGAGATAGGTTAACATACTAATTCTAGGACAGGAAATAGGGGCCGGTGAAAGGTCATTAATATGTTTCCATCGTTATTCCCGCGAAATTCAAATTCAAGGTTATTAAAGTTTTGTATTACATCTTAACTGATCAAAACTGTAAGTAATAAACATAGGTACCTACATTATAATATATTACCAAGTAATAAATATATCATGGATTGAATTTCGCTGAAATAACGAAAAAAACCAAGGATCTTCCGTTAATGAATAAAATAGCCAAGTCTTAGTACAAGCTCCTTTATTTTGCCAGGTACCATACCTAAGACCGTAGACGGAGAAGAGTACAGAACTATGGATGTTATCTATCTCACTCACAGAAGAAAACGAATAACTTATGGCAATGGCACGAAAAAAACTAGACAGAATGATAAGTAATATCCTGTGTCTCACTCTGCGTGGCACTGTGCGTGCTTATAAGCTTTGACTGCAGACCATTGAATACTTCTTGTGCCACATGCAATTGAACTTTCTCGTGCTATCTCATGTTTTGGTACGTTTACCAGATGTCTGTTCTATATATCCTTCTCTGTCTACGACTACGACCATTGATGTCATTCAAAATGGCCGCCACACACCAGCTGTTTACAATGTTTGATTATCAATATTACATGTTATGAGTATCAACCAACACGAATTAGTTTTACAGTAATGATATAATATTTATTCAATGTTTAACTATAAAGATAATCCACTTAAAGGGGCTTTTTTATTTTACTCACTCCTTGGTACCCTCACGCTTCATTCTGAGATACAGACAACAAATACTTAAGTGTTACTACATGAAAATTTAAAACGTGCGTCATAAGCTTTCGCATTGTTTGGCGAACCGACATCCAACTTTATGTACGATTTAAAATGTTTAAAATACAACAACAACTTTACACCATGCAATTTAAGTGTTTATTGAATTTCTTATTCATAAATTTGTTGACACGTTACATTACAGGGTTCCAACAAACTCATGACTACGAAATTAATGAGACTAGAGATTAATCTTATACGTATTCTTTACGATCTAAACTACAAAATAGTGCTCGTGAGTAGTGAAATATTATTAATTTAAAACAAAAGTTTGTCCTACCTTTTATGTTTCATAGAACTACCGATCAATAATCTAGTTGATTTGCTCGTTATATAAATAAAAATAAAATTCGATGTTTTATAAACAAATGACAAGAGAGGTACCGATATTGATACGTTACTGACCTTACTGCAATGATCTACTGATGACCTTATAATATTTCAATGTCGACCTCATTTAAGCAGACAACTTTTTCACCATCCATCCTTTGTGCGTCCACTGTCCACTGGGCATAGACCTCTCCTAACTTGCGTAACTCTGACCGGTCCTGAGCCTTCTGAATCCAGCGGTTACCCGCTGTCTTCTTCAGGTCAGCGTCGTTCGTCTACGGATTTCATCATTTCTGACTCGATCCCGTAGAGAAAGCCCGCTGCGCGACGTTAGAGCTTGTGCATCAGGCCTATCGAAAAGCATCACGTCTCGGAGCCATATGTCATCACTGATACCACACATTTCTCGAACATCTTCGACTTCAGGCATTTTGGAGGACAAGATGAGGCAATTTCCCGAATTAAGCCGATAGTTGTTGCTTCTACGAGTTCTTTCTCAAAGTTGGACTTACCCATTTGGATCACTTGTCCCAGGTAAATATTCGTCTACAACTTCGAGAGAAGCGCCATCAACAACAACCACTTAGAAGCTTATAAACGTACGTTTTGGCTCAAAAGTGCAATGGGACAGTATGTTCTTTAAAAAGTTTTATTGCCCTTCATAAAGAACAGGAGCACCACACTACGCTTCCGAGAGTATGTTCTGAGAGAACTTGAGACCTGCCACTGGGTGGGTCTTACTTACTCATAGACCTCGTGGACAGTTGTTACCATCCTGGTGTTATACTCGCCCACTGAATTACACATCATCCTTTTCGCAATACATACAATTAAGTGTTTGTTTATAAGGTAATCTAGATATTTTCTGGCTCTCCGCTCCTGCCTAAATATCTTTTTATTCCTAATTTAAGTGGAGCGTGGTGAGCGTTCTCAGTAAGGTACAGTATTTTATATTTAACATTAAAATTAAAGAAAACACCAAGTTGATTTGACTATGTACAAGCCTCTTCCGAGAGTTATACTACATTTATCATTAATTATAACTTTGAAGGGCAATTCCAGTTTCGTTTTCATATTTACATCACAATCAAAATAACTGCCAGCCATACATTAAATCATTAGAGACAATAAATTTAATCTTAATTAAATAAAATGATAAAGAAAAACAGAGTAAGTAAATCTAAAGAGGAAGTAATAATTAACAAACTACCATAATACGATATCACAGTTCATTTATGCAAAAAAAAGTAATAAAAAAATCGAATATTCTAACTATAGGTACGTTTCGAAATTAAATCACGAAAATTTTATGGCAATATCGACTCGATCTTACTTTTGATCCTTTCAAACAATTAGTAACGTCTTACTTAACTAAACCAAATGAAGTATCACGAATGATATCTGATTTATAATCGCAGTTTTAAACAAAACAGTTGGCTTATTAAAAATCTGTTGATAGAAAATTAAACAATAGTTCAGCAATATTTAGTTCACCGATCTCTATCATATTAATAAAAATATAAATACACTAGATAGGGAGTTTATGCTTCTTCATATTGAAGAAAAAAAAAGTTTATGCCTCGAGCCTTTAGCGCCAAACATTACCTTTTTCTAGCTCAAAGGCTACCCGACGCTAGATAATTATTATTCGGTTACAGTAATTGAGTATAACCTGTAAAATATCCGACCCAGTGAATTTATACATTATGAGATCGGCAACTTAGCAAGTTAAAATACCAAAATGTCAATGAATATTCTTTCTGGTGCGCTGGCAACACTCACTGCAAGCAAACACATTTTCAATACACATTTCACTTAGCCTGATTACACCGACACTAAAATAACGGAACACCCGTCCGTTTCAATAATTATTTTCAAATATTCACGACATCTTTTCAAAAATATAAACGCGTAAGATTTTAAAAATATATTTATCGCAAGAAATTCCTTGTGTCATGATATTTTCATACAACTACTGCGAACAGTTGAGCACCGTCTATTACAAGTGTTAATGTAAAGCTATGTTAAACACACTTGTATTTTATCATTAATATTGAAAATTTTAAATTTATAATTTCTAAAAAATCGGTCACGGTTAGAATTGTAAATAAATTAGCTGTTAATATTCTGGAAATGGCAAAAAATATATTTGCATTTTATTATTTATTTAAATCTGGCTTTAAAATGAATAAGTTTATAAGGAAAGGTTTATAACTTGTAAGTAGGGTGTTGATATGGAAACAATGAACAGTGTGATATATGTATGTGCTAATCTTTAGTGTTCTAAATCCGCCAGTAATGAAATTTTTAGTTTATTTTGGCTTATCGAGTATTACATTAATTTTGGATTTTTATGTTCAATTATTTTTATATTCGAAATATTATTTGAAAGTATTCGATAAAAGAGTAACCCTATTTAATTTAACGCCTAAATCAATAAGGCGTATTATGAAGATTTTTTGATAACAATAAATAATCTAGAATATTTAATATTTGTTAGGTAAAATATAAATACCATTTTATTAGTGAAGCCTTTTTAGCGCAGTCGAAAAAAATTAAAGAGAATAATCTTATTTATGGAATAAATGAATTGGATTATTCTATTTCATTTTTTCACATACTTTTTGGCAATATTACATTTATGGTTACTTGTCTTTGGCAGAGCGTACTTACGCCAACGCTAACGCCATTTTGAGAGAAAAAAAAGGAAAAAGAAAATGATGGTATTTTACACTAAAAAAAGACTTCACTCTGAGACATTGTTCTATAAAAAACCTATAAAAATATTAAATAAGTATATCCCTGTGCACGGATTTAAAATCCAATATTAGTGTAATAGAGCGACTTTCGATGAGCCTACGATATACTATTTAATATTTAACTATTTTTGTTGTTCAATTCGCTTATGTCGGACAGAGGACCTTCAGTATGTAGTCTGTGAGCAGCGTGGGGACCGTGGGACTGTCTTCGTTGATGGCTTTCAATACTGTGGACAACGAAATATGAGTTTTAACGTCATAATCATAAGACGTAGTGTTGCTATGTTTTAATATTACGCCGGACTTAGCTTTAGATACGAGTGATTTAGATTGGGGTCTGAAAGATAGCTAAAACCAGGATGTTTTCGTGATTATGTACCTACTTTTTAAAATCCTAATAAAAAATTCATATCTTATTATTTACTTATTATTCGTATTGGTATAATATGAAGCACAACTTAGGTAATACAAAAAGTAGTTTTAGTAGTTTTTAACAATTTAGTTTGTTCTTCGTTAAAAAAATGTGACAGCCCTTTTCCGGGTGGTTCACAGACAGAATGTGTCACAATGAAAGGTGTACTACTATTATAAAACAAAGTCGCTCTCGCTGTCCCTATGTATGCTTAGATCTTTAAAACTACGCAACGGATTTTGATGCAGTTTTTTTTAATAGATATAATGATTCAAGAGGAATGTTTACATATATGTATAATATATTAAAGTTTTGTGTAAATTGGTTTTCCCGAAGCGAAACGAGGGCGGGTTTACTAGTATTCAGTAAAAAAATAAACTCACTCTTGATGAGAACTTGAAGCGACTGGTTGTCCGGCGGGCCGTTGTTCAGGTGGAACGGTATCACTGTTGTCAAATACTGGAAATACAAACATTACCTATCATTAGTGTGACACTATTTACAAATTATATCCAAGATTATGAGTACATCACACGTGCCAATTGTATTTTTTCAGTGTATGTATATGTTACAGCTTGAGTGATGTTAAGTGAAGATGTCATCTATTTTAATACGCTTTTTTATTGTGTTATTACATATTATATTTTGTGTTATGTGATATGTATGTGCCAATGCCAACCATAATAAATGCCTGATTCCGGACAATCTCATAATACAAAGATTTCTGTCACAAAAAGGCTTAATAAAAGTCAACCCTTACCTTCGGTTCCGCGTTGGTGTTCCCCAAGTTGGGGGACCGCGGGGGGCCGGGCCGTTTCTTCTTCTCTATGTGGTACTGCCTGCGCTTGTTCTGCACGGCCAGCAGCAGGGAGATGAAGGTGTTCTTCAGTTCCTTCTCATACTCCAGCTCGTCGCGCAGCGCTAGCTCTGCTATCAGCGTCTCCGAGAACTCCCTGATCAGCACTTCTAGCTCCATGAAGATCTCGTTCAGTTGGGCAAGGGACAGTTGGCGAAGTTCTGAAATTAAGTAATAGAGTTGTATCGTAAATAAAGTGAATACTTATATTACACAAGATTTTTCAATGATTAAAAATTATAAATTATGCTGAGCTCGGCACGGATTTGTAAACTTACTAAAACAAAGAAAAACTAACTAATCTTACAAACCTTTAATTTCTGTTACTGTGAAGTTTCTGACTAAAATTTCTAATAAATGCTTTGGAACGAAAATATGCAGGTTATAGGCTCATGCTTATTCATATTAAGCTTAAGCAGAATCCTTAACGAGGGAAACACCACCAAACATGTGTTCAGAATCGTCACGAGATGTAAACATCTCAAAATACCGCGACAAAGTACCAATTTACAGTCGGTGCAAATCAATTGGGTGGGAGCAGGGGTGAACGCTCCGGCGACAGATTTGTCAACGACAGCGGATAAAACACGACCGGACGATTCCACGTATTTCGTATCTCCATTCCGCCTGCAGTATCAAGTTGCGAATTATAAGGAATTGGAAATAGTCTACTGTTGTTTATATTGAGCTAATCAATCATAATATTAAAATCTTGTTAGCAAAATAATTGATATTCATCTATATGACTGCAATAGTTACAAAGATGTTAGTTTGATTATAGAATAATTCATGGGAGTAGTTCAACTGCATGGTGTCCTATAAGTATAACCCAACGAATTCCAATAGGATGAATCCGATATCATTGCTTCGTCTGTTGTTCAGTTAGGTATACCAGAGCGTATGATTTCGTAACAAAGACGCAATCTTTGGAAGAACTTCCAACCTTTGGGGTGTCTATTAAGGATGCCAACCGATGTAGGATAAAGTATTTTTACAGTCTATTCCTTACTGACCCACCTAAATTTGTAGCCTATCCGTAATTCGTAATGTAATACATTCAATAATTGCCTTCGTAAGTAAACGATGTAACGTGAGTTTATAATTACGCACTTCCTACGGAATTCTCGATGAGCTACTGAAATATAATGAGTGCTGACAGCCAGTCAAGGATAGAGGTTTCCATTTCTGTTGCGTTCAAATATTGTACTATAAAATACATTTATTAAGCACCTTATTATAAAGTCGTACGAATTATTTACAATTTGGTATTTTGTTTGACAAATAATCGCGTCTGAGATCACAACCAAATTTCCGCGTTACATTCCAGTAGTAATCGACGGAAGCCGATGTTTGCCTTAGAAGCAAACATTGCGTATCTTCTGTTGTAATGTTGTACGTGTGTTTGAATTGAGAGGAATCGTAGTTGAGATGTCTGTTCCCGCAAAACGTATGTACATGAGAGTACTTACTGTCTTCATAGAGAGGCGAGCTGAGCACCTCCTTGCCTTTCTCTAGCGCTTCATTGTACTCGAGGATGTCACCTTCAGATGACGGGGTCTCTTGCATCATGTCATCTATTTCTTGGATTACCTGAAAATTTAATTGTGTTAGATTTTAGAAATAGAAACAATATTAAATCATATAAAAATAGACGCTTACCTAGTAGCTTATAAAAATATATCGTTGTTTAGTGAACATGTCATTAATGTCCTTATTCATTATATTATTAAGCCTATCATGTAAAGCATTGTAAGTACTTATACTATGTATAAATTATATCACTGTGTTTTCTCACAATATGTGGAAAAATGTGATAGATACCTATTGGCGTCACTACAACGATAATACGTTTGGACTAACTTCTACCCATAATAATTGAGCATTGACCCACTACTGCTCAGTCCCGTACTATAATGCTATAATATATAAATTTAATAAAGACAATAAATAATAATAAGAAGAGATAAATAATGATAATAATAAGAGTAGCAACGCATTATCAACGTATATTAGGATTGGGAATAACTCTTACATCTACAAAAGTCGAAGATCCGTAAAATCATCGTCATTGATTTATTTCAATAGAAATCCAGAACAAAAAAGAGGGTGGGTCCATCAAACCTTTGATTTGCACTGTACAGATATTTACCTCGTCAGCAGTTTTCACTGGACATTCGTGGTCCTGGTGCAAACCGCCCAGTATAAGCGCGTGCATGTCCAGGTCAGAAGCCACGGCCTCGTCCTCCGAGCTGTGGATCTCGTCATCTGGCGTTATCAGCCCCTGAAAGTTATTGAAGACTATTTACTACACGACTTCATTTTGGTGAGTGATCAACAGTCATATCACGTTATTAAGTAGGAAATAATATCCGTTCGTTTCACGTAGATTAGAAGCAAATTCTGTAATTGTTTTATAAGTATATTTGTTAAAAGATGTGCTGAGGAGTTGCTTTGTCTGTTCCTTTTCCTTGGTATAAGGCACTTTTATTTTATTTCATTTTGATATTTCACGAAGAGTCACGCTTTTTTCTTTTTAAATACTTATTCCTTATTAATTATACATATTTTATAAACCAACGCTGTGCCTCAAATATGTAGTGCACGTTATAGCGGGATAATTGTCGAAAAGCATAACCAAAAAATACTTTATTGTTAACCTCTTAAAGTTGAATAAAGGTCGCAAGCCCACTCATTACTTCATGCCCACTAAAGCACGAAATTTGGTAGTTAATTTTACTAACAATGGGATTAGAGTTTCACACGATATTACGGCTAACAGTTTGTTTTTAAACCAATTCACTAAACAATAGTGACGCAAGAACTTGCTTTTATACTTGTAAGATAAACTCGTGGTTTATAACTTAACTCTGCCATTTATAGAAGTCGTAAAAAATATTTTAGAAAAGTTTATAATTATATAGAACGCACATAATGGATAATTTGGGAAATATATTCCTTATTGGGTGACCGCTAGTGGCAAAATTTCTTGGCCGGTTCCGTGCTTCGGCGGGCACGTAAAGCCGTTGGTCCCAGTTGTTACCATTTGGTAGCAGTCGTTAAGTCATTTCGGATGCCTTTGAGTGGTTAAAAATTTCCGACACTGGTTGGCCACTAACCCCTCCACCAATCCGCACTGGAGCAGCGTGGTGGAGTATGCTCTAGGCCTCCTCAGGTACGAGGAGAGACCCGTGCTCAGTAGTGGGCCATTAATGGGTTGTAGCCAAGGGATAAACTCATAAATCCTATAAATATTAAAATATGACGTTCAGACTTCTAACGCGATAATAACGTCCGTCAAGAGGTATGTGGAGCAACAAGTTATTACGAATGACCTTAAACTATATATATAATAAGAACAGTGGGCAGAGGTACTGAGTCATCCCAACTTTTATCTGTCGGTCAAATGTTTACTGCTTTACAACTATTTGTCCGCTATTTATAAGCTTCAATACTCATCTGTTTTAATTTGTAATTGAGACCAATTGAAACTGGCCTTGAATATTTTTCATTAACTCCAATGCGTGTTTAGTTAAAATATAAATTGTGAATTATGGAATATTAGGACGTTGTATCCTATCAGGACACAAAGATTGATTAATTAATTTCATGGGCTTATTAAAGTAATAATATAATAAGTCAATGATTAATGTGTTGATTATGGCACAGTAAAAGGAATAAGTATCTAAGTAATATCAATCAGAGATAATAAAATGTAGTTTATTTAAGTATAATTGGATATGTATAGGTACTTGAAAAAACCCCGCTGCCAAGTAAGTAGGTAGTCTTACCTACTTACTGTATTGTAGGTACGTACCTACTAGAAATGCCACGAATAGTTATTTGGCCGAATACAGAATATTGGGCGAGGCTCTTGGCCGAAGCGCCGAATATTTGCCAGCCGAACAAGGTAGGTACAGGTAGGCTACAGGACTAACTAGTAACATTCTAAATACCCTCTGCTAACTAGACAAACCAACCTAGACCCGAATTGAGTTTCATTCTGTGTCGGTCACAGTTTTCATGGGCGGCAGCGGAAGGGTGGCGCCGCATGATCGCTTGCTATTTCAAGTCCTTAATAAAGATCGTTGGTTCTATGTATGTAGATATTTACTACCTACATAAACTACTAACCTTTTTGTCACTAAGATTGAGAGTGGGAATGTGCATCTTGCGGGAGAAAGACTTGGTCCAGTCAATGGGAAGGATGTTCCCAAAGTTGCCGGTGATAGTCCACCACATCCTGGAACAAACAAAATCATTATTTATTACGTTAAATTCACGTTACACAGAAGAATATTGTACTAATGAAAAAGAAGATCGGGCACGGCTTCATTCTTGATTGAAAACACGCGACGAAGCCTGCAGAAACGTAGTCTTAACTCTCTCTCTCTCTCTCTTTGACCTTTGGCCTCTTTGGTACTCTAGCCTTAAGCGTTACTGATCTCCATGGGCAGTGGTGATCTCTTTTTTAGGCACTAACTGTCGATTATTTCACTACCGACCACGCCCACTGTTGCTTAATTCGGTCGATCACTTAGGAGCTACGCAAGCCGCCGGGCTCTGAGCGCTCAATGTTCTTTAGGCGACGCAAAACATTTTTAAGTGACTTCAAATAGAATGATATGTTTAATGTTTATCTATTCTGTTCCATGTTACAAGAAGATTAAAGTGTGTATTACTTAAACCAGAAACAACATGACGTGTTTATATCATTAGGATAATATGACATTTAAGATAAACTAGGTAAAAGATACAGCAAATAGTAACCAATTGAGACCATATTAAGACTCAGATTAATGTTACCAAGACAACCAGAGATCAAGCTATACGCATATCATATAAATAGCATGATAAAATAAACTAAATTTTAATTTCAAAATTCATTCGCTAAAATATAATTATAATGGATGATGACTTGCTCAAATTGAATACAATATATTCGTTCCTTACGAGGGAAAAGGCTTCCATCGAACTTCACCATGTTCGGCAGATCAGTCAAGGGGAGAGTGGGGAAAAGAATCTGCAATGCAATTCTTCAGATGATGGAAGTGGACAAAGTACTTACGACTACGTACGACTTAACAACTACAATACATCAGTCTTCCTGGTAACTCGAGAGAAAGAGGAATGATTGAAATTCCTGTATTTCAATCATTCCTCTTTCTTCTTTCTCAGGTAATGTCCATGAGCGACTGTGACCACTAATCATCAAATAACCAACCATTAGCCATCAAGTAGCTCAACATCTTGTTTGTCGGCTATTATCATGCAACATTTCTTATTCAGTTCCGTCGACAGATCCACTATTTACTATGATAAATGATGTGAGCACTTAGCTTATCAATTAACCCTTATCTTTTTGTGCAATGGGCGGAATCAATGCTTTGTAGCATGCTCTACCAGTGAACTCCTAATACTTGTGAGAATGTGCGGTAGGCGTTACAATTATCTATTATTCTACTTCGTTATTACTGCGAATAGTTTTTATAACGATTTTATCTATAGTTATAATGATTAAAATAAAAAACTGAGATGAATGACCGGCCTGACTTGCTCGCGTGTACACAAACCACCAATAAAATTATTGATCTAATACTGGCTTTAATAAAAGTATTGTAATCGTGATTAGAACTAGCACGATCGTTTATAATATATTGCAGTTATAGGTATCTAAGTATATCTGATCAGTTCTAACTTGATTGATCATATCATCAATGAATCAGATCAAAAGTCGAGCCTTTTCGCGGTAATTATGGTAATGACTGAAATAAGTCGTTACTTAAGCGATAAGATCGTCTTTTGTATAAGTATCATAATTTGTCTGTATCACACGTATATGCCTGTATCTAGTGTATAAATAAATAAAATTGACTTTTGTTTACGATGTTTCATAGCAGTGATACCGTAAGTGGCGTATAATTATGTATATTAGTTATGTTTTGAACTAAAATTAATATATAAAATATTGTAATACGTCGGCCCGATGGATATCGCATATCGCTGTCGTCTTGATTCAGTGTAGCTGTATTTTACTAAAGGTTGATACAGCCATTACATAAAACTGTTTGTGGTTGGTTTCATTCGATACCGAAGAATCATCTTAGAGTTACTTGATATTTTCTATAAGCATCAACGTGACCATTATAATTATATAATTATTTAATATATTTTCTATATTATAGGTTCTACTAACTATTTAAACTGGAATCCACAGCTAGAATCATTAAAATACAACCGCCTTTTCGCTGCCGCTCATGAAAACTAACCGAGACTCGAGTGGGGACTAGGATCCAGTTAATAGAAGGTGTGAGAACATTACTTAGTTGGTTTGTTAGTGGGTATCAGGACTGTTAGCGATAGTTAGTCCTGTTTGATGTTGTTATTAATTGTTATTAATTGTTATTAAGAGTCAGTATAGTTCTAATTCGGTCACGTAATTGCTAGATTCTCCTAATTATAGCCCTACAAAATCTCTACAGTAAAATTGTTAAACCATTTAGGGTTATGATAGTCCGTGACATTGTGCCCTTGTCTGGCCAAGTGTGAAGCGACGTGTTATCGCAATGATCCTCAGTCTGCCACGTCTGTGCTTCCTGCCGCTGCGTTGCCGTTGGGAAGATCTCGTTACGTCAATCTTCCCAATTATTTGCTCGCAAGGTCGATGTTTTTATACTGTGACTGTTTTACGGGTTTGAATCTGTGATTAATACAACTATTATGTAAACTGTTGAAAAGATTTTGGACCTTAAAGGTGTATGTAAGTCCGTTACGACCATAACACATAAATCCGAATTAAAAGTGTAGTATTGTTAATTAAATAAAATTCGAATAACTGATAATAATTAAATGATAATAATCATTATAATGACTGCATTTCCAACCAACACGCAGACGAGCCATTAAAGTAAGTGGTCACCGTGGCCCATGGATGTGATTCACTATTACAACAAGAAGCGCTTATTCCTTATATTGAGGAACAAAAAAAATATCAACAAGAAATATGTGTGGGTGTTTTGGAGTCGCAACAATATTTATATAGGTATGTTATATAAGAATGAAAGATGCAGACCAAACTGCTAAACTTAATCGATTCTCAGAACCGATGTGATATTGAATAACAACGTTAGGTTATTATTGTAAAAGTTTACAATATCTACATTCTACGCGATTATAGTTTGCGTCTTGCGACCTTTACTTCAGAAGTGGATTAAAATGTTACGAATGAAGGTAATGTAAAAAACTGTACATAAAAGATGTAAAAAACTGTAAATAAACAGTTTGTTCTTCATTCTCCATACGCCGCACACGGCAAGCTAGCGTAGCGAATGCTCGTGAGTCAGCCGGAGACACAAATTGCCGCCAATTTGAGATCGCAGCGCGTCACGGCTCAATTGAGGAATGTGTCACTTCACATTACCGCGAGTAGAGTAGATGCCCCGTGCAGTCTGATTAGATGGGACTTTTATGGTGTATGCTTGAGAGTGTGAAGTATTTCGGTTCTATACCTATGCTTCCCGAGATAATAATAAGAGTAAACTGGGAGACATTTTGACACCAATTTCCGGTCTGCAAACATCACGTTGGTAGTACAAAATCATAGACTATAAATAGGCTATATAATACTTCACATTTGAAAAATTAATTGGAAGAATATTTGCCTGGCTATATTACACTTTCATAATATGGAGGAAGGACTTTACATTTTGCTGAAAAGCGTAAACTTCAATTTATCGCTCCCAAATTTTGAACATCAGTTTAATGTGATAAATTGTTGTTCCTAACTTCCTAACATCCAAACCTCTTCCGATTTCGGGCAAGCCCGAGACGCAGAAGGCGCCTCATAAATCCCTGCAAACCTATTTGCAGCCTACTCTACCAGCGTTTAGAGTGAATACAGAAGGAAATAGTTTTATAAAAATACAATAGCACTATAACATCAAAACGAAGACGAATCGTGTCTACGTAATCTACCTACTACCTAAAATCGTAGGCGTTGAGAGCAGACAGATTTGTAAAGCAAAGCTTGATACATGCCTGCACTTATTGTAACTAATTGATCGTGAGCATTGTGATAAATTGTCTTGACCTTTGTTCGAATATAAAGTAGTAAACTTTAAGTAATCTATTGTCAACTTACGTATTGTTCCTATGTTATATCTATGGAGACTCCTTGATCCTGTTTTCTTAATTAACCGAAGTTAATTAAGCAAATGTCTTCGGTACTGGGTACCGGGTACCGGATATCGGGTATCTTTTATTCCAAATTATATTAATTTTAAGTATATATTTTTTCTCATCTGGATCGTTTTCTTCGTCTTTTTTACCAGCCCGACTAGCTGCCATCCTCCTTCTAGAATTTTATTAACCTTGAAATGTTTATAACGTGTTCGATTGTAGATGCACCAGTTAAATAATGGGTTCCTCGGACAGCAATGCTGTCGATAATACTTTTAATGTTACGGCATATAGCCGAAATCTTCCCAGGGTCTACTACTACTTAGTTATCTAAAAACTAAAAAATATATCAAGTGAGCCGAAAAACAGGAAAGAAACGACAGGAAACAGGAAATAAAAGTTTTACAATCCTTACGTAATTGTTATTTAAAATTTATTTATAGTAGGTAATTATTTAAAAGTAATTTTGCAACATCAGACAGGTATTGCCATTACCAGTTATGGGCATGCAACCTACATACATCGGCCGACGACTGTGCTGTGATGAAAGTTTTTAGCAACATTACGGTCAGTGTTGCCCTATGCCGTAGTCATTAATCTTCTATAATCACTACTTTAAGGAAATGTACAGGTTTTATAACTCTTGGAATTTATTTGATGACGATGATGATTGACCTTTTTGTAATAGTCTAATCATTTATCCATAGCTTAAACTTGCAAGATAATTTAATTTTGTTTTTTAAGAATAGATTGTTATACCATACCTATATTTTATCAATAGGTATATTTTATAACTTTTGAACAATCAAGTTGCGCTATTGAACTTGTTTATTTTAGGTAACCTAACTTATTGCAACTCGAAAATGAATCGGATTTTTTGTGAATCCTTAAGTTCATCTTGTAAAAATTAGAAGAACCGCATTCGTCTATAACTTTATACTGACAGCGTAGGTGTTTTGCTAGACAATAGAGTCTGGTTTATTTATCTTATCTCCCGTGACACAAAACAGGTCATGACAGAATAATCTCAATAACATGAGGTCTGGTGGAATCGTTTGTGCGGCGTGGTTACGTCACATTAGCCATATGGTCTCATAAAAACATATTAGCTATATTTTATTTTCGCTTTAACTGTACTAGGGTGTGATATTTAGCTCTAAGTTCAAGGTTTGTTTGAAAAGCGCACGTATTCGTATCATTCAAATCAAACACTTGTCTAAGAACTACGACAACATCATCACGCAGCATCATTTAAGTTAAGACATGAGACCAGTCAGTTTCCTTTTAAGCTATCGGCAAGTTCTAAGTAGTTTATAACCCCTTTAAGATACTTTTTACTTATTTTCCTTTAGTTAGGGATTAACTATTTCATAAATTATGGGTTTTTGAAAATTTGCCATTTTTCTTATTTTAGTTTCCCTTAGTTATCGTCTTATCGTGTTTGTATTTTATTGCAGGTATTGTATCACATAATACTTTCTACTCTGGATTGGATTGGCGCTTAGATTGGTGTCGGGCCCTAGACATGTAACCACACTAAACTAAGTACCTAATAAAACGTCATCTTTACTTAATAACGATGAAGAAGACGATATTAATCGAAGCGTCGAACATGTAATGAACTTTATTACGAGTAAAAACTTACAAGAGACAGCGAAGTAATCACGTACCTATTACGCTTTTAATAACTTCATAAAAATGTGATTGATATGGGGAGGTAGGTTCGCCTTATTTTTGCGAGAGCTTGCATAACGAAGAAATTCGTAATACTTGTTTTGGTATGTTTATCACATTGAAAAATAATCATGCGTTCGCCATTGGACCTTTTAATGCGAAACTGGTTCACATTATCGATTATAAAAGAAATTCTTGAGTCTCATGCTGAACACTTGTGCAACCGACGCGAGGTATCATATTGCTTTAATGCGAAGTAATATGATTGGCACTTCAAAGATGAACGATAACTTATTGAATTTCATCGTGTGAGCAGAGCTTCGTACTCGTAGTTTTACACTACGTTAACTTTATGTAGGTACTGCGTAATTCGAAGTTAGCATTTAAATACATACATACGTAGTTTATTTTATATTTGTATTTCTTTTTAAACCGTGAAACGAAACAACACATTTTTTGTTATGGTTCTTGAAAACCCAGTACGTACCGTGACAATCCAGCAATTTTTGAGCCATCAAATTAGTCTATCATTATTTTAAGGTAATCCAGGAGTTAGGAGTCCGAAGTCCTAAAAAGGTAGATAGATTAAGGAAGAAACAAGTTACCTGATGATAAATTAATGGTAAACGTCGAGGCATCAGTCATGGACACTGCGATCGTAACACGTAAAAACCGTTCCTCGATCGATTTTCAGAGGGTGGCAACCAGCCAGGGTAAAAACCACCACGCATGCATACCGTTGGAAATAAACAGGGTGGTATCGAGCCCAGCCACCTTCAACAAGAAAGACTTGGCGCCATAGCCTCGTCCGTTAACCAGGGTACATCACCAGCAGTGGAAGTTGTGTTGGGCTGATGATACATGAAGCCTCTGCATCACTAAAGACATCCAGTGAGCAAAGAACACATTTACGTTTTTAGCCCTATAAAGTCATTAAACATATTTACGGCAATGTATATCTATTGTCCGTACAAATTTGGAATCGCTCTTTTTATAGTCAAACCCATAACTTCCTTTTAAACACACCAAGGACCTACGAGTATTCGGTCTTAAACACACTATAATGGTGTCCATAGGTAGTGTAATGGTAACACTTTTATTTAGGCCATAGATAATTTAGCTTGATAATTTCATAGTGACATTTGGTTGACATTTTAACCCGCACGCTATGCTTGGGCAACCGCCTTTTTTGTTAAATCAGCAAAGAAGTAAGCACTAGTTTTTTTTTTCAGATTGTATGGCTTCTTGACGGCAACGCGTTGTAAAGTCTTCAAGTCATTATTTACTTTGATTTAGCTCTATGTAGTCTATTATTATTCTAGGTACAAAATATTTAATGTCTTTGATCGTTAGTATACGTAAAAGGTAATAGATCATTGAAATTAACGTTTTTTAATAATTTATTTAGCACTTTATTGCGTACTACATATGAAAAAGTAAACTTTTATTAAAGACGGTTTTATTGATTAGTAGCGATGTTTTCCAGGACATCGTTAAGATAAGGAGTAAATTCAAGTAGCAGTGCGTTGAAATATGATTTTGGTCAAAGTAGTCCACATCTCCACATGGTAATGCGTGGTCGTCCGCTAAAACGAACGGATGGCTCGCTGTCTCCAAATATGCAGAGAAAACGTAGTCCAGTACCTGATATGACAATGCGTCAACGTATACCGTTACTTAAACTAGGAAGGTTGAGGCTTCTAATAATGGAGTTACAAGTTTGTTGAGTTGTGTGATAAAATCAAAGACAAAAAATTATAATCCCGCATTATATGTATCATACAGATACTAGACCCACTATTCTATTATCATCGTAACACGTACATAAGTATATTGTACATAATAGTAATAATTATTGTACTACGAGTACAAAACTATAGAGAGATATACAAAACAGATAAATATAATAGCACAAAAATATATAAAGAGTAATATAGTAACGTATGCGTATTTATTTTATTATGATACGGGTACTCACGATATGTATTTTGAAACGCCGATATTTCGACCCAGTTGCATGGATCGTGGTCACGGCTGAACTGCGGTGGCGCGGAGAAACTTTTGACAGGTGACACTTGACACTAATACATTAGTCTATCTACCTTACGTCTAGTTCGTTTTTGCGTTTTGTTAACCATATTACGACACACTATACTGACCACATCCTGCCGCTCAGCACTTTTAACTTTTTCGGACTTACATAAAATCAAAATCAAACGTATGCGTATGCTAATAAGTAATTTACTATACTATAGTAATTTACTATAGTGCTATTACTATAGTAATTTACTATAGCTAATAAGTAATTTACTATAGCTAATAAGTAATTTACTATAGTATAGTAAATTACTTATTATATCTGCACAGGGATGTCAAACACACCTAATCCACACAATTAAGTCAGTGTTTTCCATGTTTTCATTATTTATTACATTCGGTGGGTTTCGGTAACCCTTTTTTACAAGTCACTTTCGGTCACGCAAGTTTCGTAAGGTTGATGTGTACATTTGTGGCACAGAGTTACCTTTTTTTAACTACTCTGTGTTTGTGGTTAGGATTTAGCAAATGAACGCGGTATAACGTTGTTACTAGACGCCGCGTTTAGATACTCGGCGGAATATTCGGTTTACAATGACGAATATGTACACGCGTGCACGAATACATACACACGATATCCTTTGGTCTGCACCAATAAACTGATACCACGGTAATGATATCATTACCGTGCCGATACCGAGCGGAAAACGTGCCTACTAAAGAGTATAATACTCGTAGGCTCGTAGCGAATAGCGAAGATGTAGGTACTAATAGGCCGCTTAAGATAGCCACATACGCTAGGGTGTACCTGACAGATTTACCTGTACAGCTGAACTCTACAGGTATAATAATGACGTATTAAATTACGTACCTATAGCATTTTATGCTCCATTAAATTAATTATTTAAAATATGAATGATACTTATAAATGTAAAATGGAAATAATGTTGACAGATAGACTACTGTATTTTCGGAATGGCGTAATAATTAATGAAGAGGATTTTCCGGAACGCAGTAAAGAGGAGAAAGGTCTTGGAAATACGAAACATAAAATACTCGTATTTGCCGCTGGAGATACATTCTGTTTTCTGACATCGGATGTGTCCATATCATATATGGTAGTATATGGTAGTATATTAGGTTATCATTAGATAATTATGTATGGTAGTACCTATATTATAAATTTGGTAATTTGAAGATTACCATTATTCCGTAGGTTGTTCATTGTTTCTCAAATGGGTCCAATAAATATTCATTCACAACCTAATATACTACCAAACTACCTAACTAATATAGTTAACCCCTAACATAACTGGGAAATAGCGAAAAAAGGTAATTGAAGTACCCATAGAGTTTTCGCAATGTTTACAAGAGGCAATCATTTACTCTAATGGCAACATCCATTGATGTTCACGGAATCACGGATACCCAATAAAACATTTAGTGAATTCGATACGCTATAACGATTGTGAACATTACACTTGCCTACCTTCAATAAAGGAAGGTTCTTATTGCTTTTGAAATAGCGTAGGTAAAGTTTACCTAACGAAATTACGAAACTACTAATAACACTGCAAGAGAACATGTTCCATTAATGTAACTTTACATGAGATTTTGTTCGTCCCACCATCCTATGATGTTTTCAAACGATTTTATTTTTAATTTAATTAAGGTAGCAAACGAGCATGTAGCACCACCCTTCCGCTGCAGCTCATGACAACTGTGACCGACCTAGAAAATACTGAAATGGGGACTAGGATACATACATGAACAGTCTTTTTTAATATGTTTCTATCTGTATATTATTAAGTTTTCACATATCATAGTAACTTATCGCATATCATAGAAATTTCATAAGCCTAGACTGATGTTGCCGAAGAGCCATAACCGCTAAGTTCTTGCAACGTTGAAGTTGCGTGGTGTTTGTGTATAATGGCCGACGTTGGTGAAATGTTTGCTTGGCCTTTTATTAATCGTTGTCAGCTATTTTTAGGTACTCTAACTCTATGTCTGCTTCATCTGCAGATCTTGAAATTTAAAATTTTCAGGTATTATGATATTGTCTGAGGTTTAATAATTTTATTTGCCTATTATGTATTGTATAACTCTTCAATGGTCATAGTATCTAACTAAGTCAGTTTTTGAATGAAGTCTTGCAGATATTAACAAAAATATTACAATGTACCTATACAATACGAGATAATACTACACAACTCGGCTTTGAAACAGTAACAGTATCACTCGTATGAAGCTGGTAATGGACGGCATTGAATTACGTAATCCTTTTAAACTTAACTAAAGCCTTTGTTTGTAGTTTGTACTACACGACGGATAGCTGCTTGCCTATTTCACGGACCATTTCCCTAAGTAGCTATCTCTTTTATAGTGAGGTGTTACACAGAGCATACAATGCATAATTGTATCCACTACATTTCCGAATAGCACCTACGTATGGTTATGGCCGTAAAGATTACGCCAGATTTGGCATTTGGTACCTACATTAGTTTTGTTTGACCAATGTTGTTAGTATACATAGATACCTGTCAACAGCGCGAGTGAGTAAAAATGAGGAAATTAAATTCGGCTTTTTGTCATAATTTTCATTTAGCTATCTCTTTTTCTCTAATAGGTACGGTCCATACCTAATTATGTTTTGCATCCTAGTATCATAATCTCTTTGGAACGGATCAAAAAGTGCAACTCCACTAATATGAATACCAATACACAATGTGGTTTAAAAGAATCTTAATATTTCACTTTATTCTGATTCTACACCTCTTCTGGGTTCATTATTTATTTAATTCCCACTTCCAAACCATTTCAAATCCACACTATTGTTTTGTTCGCGAAAATCTCAAAAATTGCTTATTTAATTTTACTTTTGTACCTACCTACTTATTTTAACAAGGTTGAGGTATGTTGACAAATATTAAAATAGATCAATTTAAACAATCTCGTCATCTCATGAAGTTTACCCCAGCGAAACGAGGGCAAGGTACCTACTATGTAGTTGCAAATAGTAAACGGAATTTCCAGATTTCTGAAACACTAATCTCACTACTCTTTCATACTGAGCCTGGACGCAATAGAAAAGCATGTTCTGAATAAACTATGAGCGGCAAGTTTCTTTGTTATTCTGTTGGAAGTTGGAAGCTCTAAGTTTGTAACTTCCTAGCTTAGCCCTTTGCACCTTTGATATGTGCTAATAGTGCTTGCATTGTTACAAAGCCAATCCTAAAGGTCTGCGCTTGCTCCGTAAAGAACATAACATAAAGCTTTTATTTCAATGCTTTCCTACGAGTTGAATCGGGGTGGAGTTGGAGGCACGTTATTGTAATGTACGCAGACCGTAATGATGTGAAAGCCATTGCAAAACTTTTATTGCAAAACTGACTTGCACCTAACACCAAGAATACATTCATGAACTTTCAATGCGTAGGTACAGTGTTCAATCGGATTTTCTGACGTTTGCTATGGTAAAACCGATTTACATAAGTGATGTCGCAGAAGTTAGTATTAATATAGCAAGAATCGTTATTATATTACCAGCAGGTACGTACTATTCTTCTCGACCGTCGTGTGAATTTCGCATAATTGAAAATTTGATTATCTTCGATCAATTTGCTACGGTCTCATACAAAATTGCTGGGAAAAATGTTCATTCGGACGTCTACAATGTAGACCTTACAAATAATTATTTTGTAATCGTTAATCTAAAGCCATTAAATTATGTACAAGTATAGCTGTATAAGTTTATACAAATTCGTCGCTTAACTATTGCAGTAGGTACACACTATCAACCACCTACATAACATACTTTACTCAACCTCACCTTGGCAATTATATAAACTGATTGATCTTGTAGTGTTGACACACCTTGAGGTCGATGTTGGACTGTTTGTTCAGCCCAATATTTAAGTGTTGTGTTGGCTTTGTGTGGGACGAGGATCCAAGTGGCCTGGAGGTCACGTCATATTGCTATTCTTATGAACTATAACTAGCTACGTGTTATGTCACAACTATTTTATCTATTATTTCATTTATGATTCAGGATTCTAGATCAAAGACTTTCGGATTATCCTGAATTGGAATTTGAAATGAATTTGAATCTACTTGTTTTGGATTTCCTTTAGGATTTTCATCACACATCAAGACTTTTTAAGCGACCTTAACCCTTAGTCCTTTTTTAGAAAGCATTTCTCAAGCTTTTGTGTAATTATTATATTTTAACGTGGTAAATAATCTCAACATTCAGTGTTAGGCAAATCCTAGATTAATAAAGATTAATAAAGTTACATATAATATATACTCGTAAATGTATATTTTTATGGAATTAAGGTAGCAATAGCACGTGCTGCACACGATCCTTCCTAATCGTTCCCTAAGAATCGTTCCCTAGGTCGTAAATATATATACAAAACCATTATCTAAACACCAAGAATAAATAAAAATTTCTATACAAGATATCGTATTAAAAGAAAACACGATGTGTATACGTATAAAAACAATGGATAATAGCTTGGTCATCATAACAGTGATACAGAACGCAATGCCAGTGGCCACAAAGGAATTCGATTGTTGACTAACTGTAAGTGTCATTCATTCTCCATTGAAGAACATGCTGTGTAGGGATTTTAAGGTTACGAAAGGTTTATTAAAACAACAAGTTGTTACTGAGATCTTTACTTTAAATGCATGGAAAACTACAAAACGACGGATCATTCCGTAGCCGATTCGTAGTGATCCTGTTTGCCGGTAGTTTCTTGGGTTCGATGCTCAAAGCAGACATTTATTAACCGTCCTCAAAGAAAGTAGGAGATTCTTTTGCCTGTATTTTTTTGCGTTAGGTGCCTCATAACTTTTTACTGGGCTATCGATTTTGATGATTCTTTCTACATATTGTTGTTTCATCTGTGCTACATATATTTTCTTTCTAAATTCGGACACTGTTGCTTGTCATAATGGTCTCGTTTAAATAAGCGAAATCTGACGAATAATTTTTGATTTTAATGCGTATATATGTTTAGTTGACTTCGAGTACGTTGACTTAAGCAATTTTTGAAGTTGTTTTTTAAAGGTTTTACAGTTAAATTTTTTTAAACTAATAAAACTACGCATGTGCATGTCTGCTACCATGCCTCGTACTTTTGGCTTGTCCAACCTGGTCTTACAAATTGTCTTAGTCAAAGTCCAAATAATAGCGTGTTTCGGCCTTTGACCTGAGATCGTGCTCGCCAAACCTAGGAGCGCCACAGGAGGATAACTTTACAAGTATTTGATAGAAAAACAGGATTCTATGATTCGTTTGGTATGAGTTTCATTGCTCAACGTAACCAGTAAACGTATCTATGTAAGTGATATGTTTTCATACGAGAAAATTTATTGTAATTTAATTTAAAGCCAAATGAAAACGTATCTAGAACTGATACTTAGAGAAAGTTATTTCAAATTGGGTGAATGTTTTACGAGGCTCGCGTGAAATACGTCAATCTCTCATGTTGCAAGTCGGTTTATTGAGGAGTAAATCGTATTGGTTTATCGCTAATTGGGCGTAGCTGTCTGTAAAGATTACATTTCATAATATTATTTATTTTGTTAATTGTTCTTCGACCACTGAGGAGTTACTTCATTTGTTTCATTCATCAGACAGTGACGACTACTGGATTAAATGCCTCTTATTTCAGTCACTGTCATTTAACGCTGTAATTTACTGATCCAGAGCGCGTTTCCAAATCCTGCGGTAAAGAGCAGTCATGTCCAAGTCATAATATATGACCACAATCATTGAAACGTTTCTTTTAGCTTTTACTTGTTATTAACAAATTGCAAATTAACATAAAATTGTAACATAAGTATAGCAAGCTGACGGGTAAATTATAATTATAATACTAGCCGATCTGAAAGATGTTCTAAGAGATATTTTATAGGAAACGCTCACCAAATGCAAACACTTTTTCTATGGCAGGCATGGCAGCACTTCGATGTCTACAATAGTTTAGTTGATCTCAGTAAACAACAACCCCACCTACCGGTTCCACTTCCAATTGTGAATCTAGCTATCCAAAGACCCACTTAAACACTCATAAAATGGACACACATGGACAGAACAATAATTATATATACGGGTTAATAAAAAAGTTACATCTTTAATATTGATAGAAACAAAAAACTTTCTTACTAATTTTATAACAAAATCTCTGCAGAATACAAAGTAAAAACTGAATTGAAGATAATTGAATTTACTACGCTCTTTCGTCAGTCGCGATCCGACTGTGTAAATGATTATCTAGCATCCGAAAGAAAGTTGGTCGAAAAATAAAACAAATTCTTCCCTAGTGCGCCTCGAGTTCTGGGAATCTCGAGACTGGATTCGGGTAATGCACTAAGGATGACAACACGAATATAACTTGATTAAATTTTCGTTACCTTTATACAATTTAACTTTATTGATTTTAATGGTCATTAAATTATTTTTTAATATTAATGGTAGCTCGTTGGTTCGTGTTATGTTATTTTTAATTCCACCGAAGACAGCAAAAATTAGTCGATATTGAAATATTGTCACTTTAATAGGTATAAGAATGGTATAATTTTTATTTATCAATAAAGTGCGCCTATTTATAGATTCGACGTTATGGGTAAAACGGTTAAGAGGAATAAACAATGTAATTTACTTATAAGTTGTACAAAATTCAACGTATTAGATAAATAATAGTGTTAGATAGATAAATAATAGTGTTTTACGTTACGTTACGTTTTGCGAGCAGTGCCAACCCTCACTGGCTCAGCATTCCTCAGCCTGCCGTAAAAGGCTCAGACGGCTAACACTAACACACTCTTTACACATACATATCCACGCGAGACCCTCTAACAGGATTACGTAATTTTCATCTAAACTTTAAGAAGTATACCTGTCTCACTCCAGCTTGACAACCTGTTATAATCTGTGAATAAGGACAGATGTATTTTGAGATAAATTTATTTATATTCTGTTAAATTAATTGCAGCGGTAGAGGCATTTTTAAATTGCGTAGTAACTTTGGGGTATTTTTCCTTTTCGTAGCAACTAATATCTTTTGAGGTTTTAAACGAATTATGATTATAATGTGTATTTTACACATAATTATGAAGGCAGATATTTTCAATTTACTGTTTCGCAGTTGTTATTTTTATCGCCATAATAAGTAATAACGACATTGTTCCGTAACTTAGTTCCTAAAAATAATTAAAACTTTTAATTTAAATTCATCTAATCATGTAGCTACTTTAACTGCTCTGCAGCACGAACAGGTAATACCTATGCTCATGACATTCCGAACGTAATTCTGACGTTTTAACAAGAATAAAAGTTTGTTACATAAATTCGACTACCCGTGGAAATTAGACATTTTTCCACTAAAAAAGTAGCAAATTATGTCACTCTTCAGCCCTTCGACTATCTCCATACCAAAAACCACGTCGATCCATTGCTTCGTTTTGTCGTTAAGGTAGGACACACAAACTTTCGCATTAATAATATAAAATATAAAAATAAAAAAAGTGTGGATGTCCCTTAAACGGCGTCATATTGAATTTCGTGTAATGTTACGTAGCGGACGATCAAGACGATTCTGACGTTATTTATCTCCTATATCGAATTATGATAAATAGTTTAGAAGTTCTGCGGGAACAGATGAACATAGGCTTTCTGCAAGAATCCGGACCAACACACTCATGAGTGAAGGGCCAACAACAAACAGAGCGTGTTCAAGCCCGTTACCAATCTTTCAACCTATATACTCGGAATGCCATATTATGTTACAGAATGAACACGGGAGCTTTTCTCAACATCTCATACTATGAGATGACATACTACTTGGAGAAATTTCAATGATGTTACAGTATATCATAGAGTAGGTACCTATATATTACACTACTGTAATATATCGCCGTACCCTCGGTAATAATGACGGCATAATACTGGTCTGGTACATAATTATGGAGAGAATATTGGTATGGAGACAATTTGAGATCCCGGACAGGTCGTTGGGCGTTCTTATACCGAAAATCATCCCTTAAGGGAGTGGAAGGGATTCAAGGTTATTATATTTATTCTTATCATCATCATATTATCATAAAATTTGGCACACGGGTAGACCATGACCTGGACTGGGACAAAGGATACGTTATTCCTGGTGATACGTTCCCGTGGGATATTTTTAACGGTATTTTGACGCCAAAACTAGTACTAATACTCGTACGTCAATAGTAAGTAGGTACTAAATAATATAAACAAAATTAGATCATATCGCTACTTACCTAATACTTACTAGCTTCGATTACTATTACATATTACCAGACACTATTCGATAATAAAAGCCGCGGGAGGGTAAGTGACACAGAGCAAGGCTTTTATAAAGAACAATTTATGTTACAAAGGTTCAGAGTGCTTTTGACCTACTGTGTGGATAATATTTTTCTTGCTTGTTTATTGTTGTGTCCCACTAAGCACTTATCTACCCTGCGTTTGGGGATGCATGGATTTAAATCCATCGGCGTTGATGTTGTATAATATCATTATAATTAATTATTAATATTGTCCATGAACTATGTAATTGTAATCTAATTTCGGTAGATACCGTAAATAACTACACACGAGTTTCCTATTACCTAATAGTAAATCATGTTTACAATAACCACAAGTTTTAAAATTCTGTTTCGAAAGAGATTCGTGCGATATTGATCCACGTATTTGAGAGGAGTCGTGTCGTAATGGCCGCGGCTTGCACTGTTACGATACGTTCACCCCAAGCCCCCAACCCCTTCCGCCCTGCCGCTGACCGATACTGACCGATATTCTCTCCGATGTCCTACTAGTGCATGCTCGGCAGTGCAGTGCTATGTATCTCATATACAGCCTTCGTGAATCGAGGCGTAGCTACAATATATACATGTTTCTACAGTGCTATACATAGGTATATCTAACATACTTCATGAATCAGAAGCCTGGGTACAATATACATTTCGTTAGTAATCTTATCATGATAAATGTGCAGATGAGTGTCATTTAATCTTTTCCTTGCAGATTATGAGATTCCCGATTGAACCGAGAATGTAGGAAATCATCAACATTTTTATCACTATTTTTTTTTTACTTTTTACTATTATCATAATAGTAAAAAGTGCTATTTAAATTAATACATTATGTTCTATATACTTATCTATATTCTGCAGATCTTTCCACGATAGTATTCTTTACCCGATTCAAATAAATTATTTGCGGTATATTTTACGGTAGACCAGTGCCTCATGAGTTAACATCCTAATATGCAGTTGATGCCCATTCATTACGTAAATGACGTATGACGTATAATGTACACATTGTATGTTCACACGTGTCTATTCAGTGTAGTGAACTGTAGTTCAGGCTGACTCGACTGAATGCGATATCGATTCGCTAAGCTCTGACGAACACAACCGCATTGTCCCGTTTACACATCGTTTACCCCACTAACCCCGTACACTGGTGCTAGGGATGCTCCATTATAGTTATGCCTATATAATAAGTAAGTATGTACATAACTTTTTATCGGCACTAATTGTACGTAGTTCGCTTCACATGTTTTAATTATATTTTGTCATAAATTTTAACGATATCTAGTTTTCGTGATAATAGCTTATCATGTGCAATTAGCTTCGGAGAAAATTATCATGGGGCTGTTTTGCATCTGTGCTACTAGCCTACATGGGTATGAATATATCTTCTTGATTAGTACTTACATAGGAACAATTGGTTGGTTTGCATTGAAGCACCTGAGGAAAAATATTTGGGATTATTGAAGAATATTTAAACCACGAATACACAGTCAAGTAGGCACGATATATTCAACATATACATACAGCATACTGACTGTATTTTTATCGAAATAATTTGTCTTGTCGGATTGTTTAAAGAAATTTTCTACAGTCAACAGGCGAGAATCGAGATATTGCTCCGGTGTATCACGTTACCAATACTGCATTTACTCGGTCAAGATAATCGTAATTACTCGCACCGAGGCAACAGCGAGATGTTATCAACGATATACTTCGTTATCGTGCCACCTAAGTGGTATGATGACGAACCACCCAGATTCTATACTTAGTTTTGTAATCTTTTTTATTAGAGAAATTTTAATTATTTTCAATATCAAATTGATTGAGAAAGTCAGCTCGGATAATGAGATTTTTATAGCTCATTGTCATTGATAATGTTTAATGAACTATAATTAAATTTATCTCTCATTAAATTTAATATTACCTATACTATTTCTCTAGATTTTACTGTTTAGATTTCTGTAAAAACTTTTTAATTGGCCATTATACCTACCTCACGCTTATTATCATTTTAAGCATTAGAATAAGGTAGAATAATTAACATCAATTCCGTGAAATTTTTCTTCGTTAGTTCTAATATTGATCCAAAGATATTCAGAGAGTTCAAAGTTCTGAAAATAACTGTCAACGGATGTCTTTCTCATTCGCTCTTTTTGCTTTAGTTTTTATGAAATAAATATTCGGTACACAATCATAATATTTATTACAAAAATATAAATCACATTTTCGAGCGCTTATTTACAAATTCATTACAACAACTTAACATTTGTCACTGTAAACGTTTCGAAAATTACAAACTTAGGTTAGTTCAAATGTTGTAAAATGCCGCGCAGTGACATAATGGCATCTATTAAGAAAGGCGGGAGAGATTCAAATTTAGAATTTTATATCAGTCCCATACGCTTCCACTTTTTTTTTAATTTCGCTGAGCGATGTCACTAACCGAAGAGCGTGAATGGGGCCACCGCATATAGCCGCAGTTGAGTAACTAGGTGTTTTTTATTTTATTTATTTGTTACTCGTAAAGCTTATGAAAAAAGTGGCGTTTACTATTATTATTTATTACTATACGTAAGTTACATTTCTTGAGATTTTGTTCAAATCCGTAGGTACCCTACAAGCATATTTTTTTTCGTTTTTCCTCGGTAATGCCTTGGGCGTTATTGGTGTCCATGGGCGACATAGACCAATTGCCGTCGGGGGTTAGTTGGCTCGTTACGTAATATGATTGTCATTGATTTCTTTCTAGCCCGTAGAATAACGTCATGTAGGTATAGCAGTTATATCATCGTCATCAGACAGTAATTACAAACCTAAATCCTAAATCATATTATCATCATTTGAAAACGGTAACTGTCTTTTCCGTCGCTTTTTAAACGTGACGTCGGAGTAATAATTCACGTTCACAGTTCATTGGCTGGCAGTCAGTTCTCCTCGAAATAGCTTACTGTATATTTTTGTGGAAAGCAGGTGCGAAGCTGGCAGGTAGTAACCGTATTGCCATCTTCCCTTACATAAAAAAACTTACTTACTGACCTTAAATTCCGGTGTAAAATCGTGCGCCTCCAAATATTACGCCTCATTGTTTACAAAACTTTTTGTCCAGGTTACGTAGGAGCGTTGGTGTTAAATTTTTTGTAACCGATTTTTTCTCAGACGAGCTACACGGTATTCCCATTTTTGTCTTGTTTATGTTATATAAATTTATTATAGGAAGCGGCATTTTGGTGTTTGAATAGACGCCACACGCCTGATTAATGACCCGAAGATCTCTCGGTTTATTTTTGTTCGTTTTTCAAATGAACGTTTCTAATTGGATGACGCAGGAGAAATTTACCGAACGGATACTTTTAAACGATTTAATTAAACCGCCTTTCTTTAAATTAAAGGCTGGCTGAGCCATAAAACATAATGGAACTTATATAAAATACTTCTAAACTTCGAATTTGCTTTAATGAAATACATTTTAGGGAGGTACCAAATTAATATTGAGTGTGCTTAAGGTAGGACCTGATGTTTAAAACCCTTCCAATAGTCTCCAACTCTCCAATACTTACCTGAAAAAAATAACAAAACAGTTAGGTAACTAATTATTTTTTCAACACATAAACACAACAAACTGTAATAATTTCAGCATCATAATTCACAACGTTATAAATTGACAAAATTAACAAATAACCAAAAATATTTTCCATTATTAATCCCCAAAAAATTATAATCATCTCGACATCCCGTCCCATTACTGGGCTCCGGTCCCTTCACACATCTCATTGTATGTATATTTTCTCAGACATAATAATAATAATTGTAAATTGTTAGCAAGCAACATTCAACACGACATACAGATATCTGTTAAACGAAACGCATTCAATGTCCACGAATATTTAACCCGGTCGATCAAATAATGTACATATTATGTATGTTATAAAGTTTCACTGTCAACGTTCGACGGATTGGCACGTTGCGTACTAAATGACGTTAGATACGAAGTATGTACTGAGCAGTTTACTAGGTATAGTTTTGAGTGACTCCTCTGGTGTTGCCGTGTCCATAAGCGACGATGACCACTTCATAGAGTAACTTATATATAGGACGACTTACCATCAGGTGGCTCGTCTGCTTTTTCGTCAGCCTTCAAGCTATACACATAATAATTATAATTATGCCCGATTATGCGATAACCTTGTAACCCTGTGGTGACTCTGCTCATTTAGCGTAGTGTCTCGGACTCGATTTCCACCTGGGATACACTTATATTTTTAACGCATACTTAGTGATAGCCTATTCACTCTTGACTTAACGACACCTACATTAAAGATCATAGATTGTTACAATTCGTTAAACCAAAAACTATACATACGATAATGTATTTAATACATGATTACTGAAAAATCTACTTCTAATTTGTTTTGCCTGTTCATTAAGGCCTGATGGCATTATAATTGACTAGGCATCCCAGGGGACATTAACCTCTTGCTTGAGAACAAAAAGACGAGTGAATTTCTCTTCGCGCAGAACAAAAACCATAATATCAAGGGATTAGAAAGCTCTGCGCGTACGCGGTCGTCTGAAGGAAAGTAAAAGTGTCATCGGAGGCAAGTCACGGAGCACTTGACGACGAGGCAAGTCCGATACATTAGCATACGGCCTTTGACGCACCTAGGACGACCAGAAACAGATTACTGTATCTGAACCATGATTTTCTTAGGTGCTTCCGATTTATTTTTCTATTAAACAGTTCTCTTAATATACCCACTGCTTAAGAATGATCTATTATGTTATGTAGGGTAGGACTTCAACCAACCAAAAGCCAGTATCCATCTGACGCTAGTGGAGGTTCGTATCGCGAATCCAGTGTTTCTTCCATTTCCATGGAAGTATACTTAGTGGTGGTAATGTAACAAAATTTATAACAAACGAAGAATGAAAGGGTTTCCACAATAACTGACATGACTAACCAAAACTATCATAGTAAAATGTGTAAAATCAGGGATGAGTTATCACTACATAGTAGGTACATATAAAACAAAGTCGCTTTCTCTGGCCCTATATCCCTTTGTGTGCTTAGTTATCTTTAAAACTACGCAACAGATTTTGATGGGTTTTTTTTTTAATAGATAGAATGATTCAAGAGGAAAGTTTATATATATAATATATCAAAGTTTTTCGCAAACAAGGGACAGGTTTCCCGAAGCGAAGCGAGGGCGGGTTTACTAGTAAGTTATATATAACAAATTGTTGTAAGTTATAGGGATGGTGTAGGTATGTCTAGGTATATCAGAACTTTCATTTGGACAGGCAGGTGTTCAATATCTATGTTCAAAAAGAATAAAGTAAGCATAAAGAAGGTGACAGAATCATATGTATTGATTTATCATTTACAATTCGTATAAAATCCATCTATAAATTATACATGCATAACCGCCCATATCAAGCCATTAGGTACGCCTGCCCACGATGTTTTCAATAGGAAATTAATATCTACAAGTTTATTCATACTAATCATGGCATACCATCTTATGAATCTAATGGGTACATAAATAAAAACAAAAGCATACAAGTTGATAGCTAAAAGAAATCGTCATTGAATACTAATGATCAATAAACATGTTTAATTATTATAATTTTATAGTTAACATTTCTTGATAGGCACGACTTTATCAAGTGTTGTAAGTAGTTATTAAAACTCGTGAAGCGTTTACGGGTAGAAACGGTTAGGGTTAACATTTTATTTTTTACGACAATAACAATTTTATTCTGTTATTATAAAATATTTAACTTGGATGTTTCAAACACAGGTTTTTAGTAACAGTATAGACAAAAGTTTAAGAATTTGCGAGTTCTCGCAATATATCACGATATAATTATAACGAGATGGTGAAAGATAGTAGGTACCTACACTACACGGTAAAGGTTAGACCTGAAGTAGAAGAAGAAGTGTAAGTATTTGTGGAAATGTGTTTTAAATTAAGAAAGATCTGTTTAAAATTAATTAAGAAACAATTACTTTAAGCCGAAAAACGGGCCACATGATGATCGGTGATCACACAGTAACCGATTACCGATGCTTTTCCAAAGAAAGAAAGAAATAATACAAGGGTCGAGAGCTATACTAGTTAATAAAACTCAATTAAAAAGGTAAAACAGTAAAAAAGAAATTTGTTAAATGATGGTCCAATACAAAGTAAGTATAAGAAGATAGATTGGATTGGAACTGCAAATGGTGGGAATTCAAAAAGTTATAATAAGATCCACAGACGAGACAGCTCACATTTTGTCCATCTAAAGTAGGCTGACGCCAGTTGTGATTGCAACGAATTCTGTGTATTGATACATGTTAGCCTTCGAGTTTTGAAAGTACCTAATTATGTACTAATTGAGTAGGGACTAAATTACTTAACTATATCTATCTTACATACGTTTATACAGCCACTAATAGACCGTTTATTTTATACCCATTTACATTAATATAAAATTAATCAGGGCCAAATCATAGTCCATTATAATCCTGACCTTAATTAACTTATTATAATTCCAAAATAAACATTTCATGTCAAATAGGCCGCCACTTCTAACAAGTGATGTTAAAAATATCAGACGTCTTGAAGATCGTAGCACCTGAGTCTATAAGGCGTGACTCTACTAGCCATGACTCAACAAAATCCCACATCTTGGGTAAAGATATGGCAATTTTAAGGAATCTTGTCTAAAAGTTTATTGAGATAAATATTGTACACCCTACCGTAATTTCTTCCAGACATGTTTCTTGTCATACTGTTGGGTTGTCTGGAAGAAATCGCTCGTAAGCGATAAGGCCGCCCATTGTATTGTGCATTTCATTCAAAATGTCTACCCTATGTCTATATTATGGAGTGCAATCAATAAAGAGTTTAAATAAATAAATAAAATAAAAATATTGTCCAGTAGATTTGGAATAAGAAATATTTCTCAACTATTTTTATTAAAATAATTCACAAATTTTAACGACCTAGAAACGAAAAATAAAACCACATGCGAGACAAATCTAGAACAGACTTTCAAAAAGTAAAAAGAAAACACATTCTGCACTACACACAAGTGGTTTCTCCGACAAAAGTTTGTCTCCATATGCAGAAGACCCCAGTTATGCAATCGGGCCAAGCGGCCTGATTCTGTAATATGTAGGTCGCCGCTGCGTCGCCTAGCCGATTAATGACTACCATAGTGACACTGCAATATTTATGCAGTTTTTATGTTGTTAGCGACGCGGCGACGTGTGTAATTATCAACTAGGCAACTATCATTCATCATCTTCACAGTTCACGCTACATACTATATAAGCATACACACGCCATACCGACTAACTACTAAACGAACACTGCAACCTGCTTTTGGCCTTTGGAAAGCTAAAGGCATATTCATGTATGCCTTACATTGCATATTTAAGTGCCTTTAATTGTAACTATTTTAGCATTCAAAATAAACAAAAACAAAATAAACAAATTCAAAACCGAGCCTCATTGTATTCATATTGCAATTCTTAGAATAATCCTTACTGGTCATCAATTGCTTTCGACGATGCAAGGAATTGATTACCAATGAAAAAGATATCACGACTGTTTGTACAGGAAACAATATAATGCCTTTCGCTGGCTTTGTTATATCGAATGAACAATGACGTCACACACATGCGAATCGTAAAGACACGATTTTACTTTGATACGTGATACGATATTAAAGTTTACAGACAACTCTAATTTCATTAGCATTCGATTATTATGTGGGTACTTTGGAACAATTAATGAATGAATGAATTAATTAACTCATAACAATTTAAACATCGAATATCCAACAAGAACAAGAAAGAATTTTAAAAGCTCATCTCTCTACCTTATGGTAATCACACTATTTTGCTCTAACAAATAAGGAGTAAAAGTTTAAAGACCAAAAACTTCCAAAGTAATTTAATTTTTAAATACCCGCATAATAAGAGTAATTAAAATGGTAACTATTGAGTACAAGCCATCTGCAAACAATGCGCGTGTAGGCGTTAGCCAGTAGCCGGAGCTCACAGGTTGGAAATATAATTACTATGACATGGAAGATGTTAAATATTGTAACTTATTTGGTGATGCCGCCTTTATTCATTTTTAGGTCTCGAACAGAATACAAATTACTCAAAGATGATGAAGACGTCATCTCACGTGGCTGTTACGTAGTCAGTTCAGTTGTAGTTGATTGACAGCATAACTAGATGTGAATAAATTACCTGTACCTAACTTGCTCTACATCTTGTATGTTACTTATTAAAGGCCGGTACAGTCGTGGGAATGAAAGAAGCTACACGAGAAGTAGTTGATAAATTTTGTTTAAAATAAAATTTGAACAAAATTCAATATTATTTCAGCTATGAAATAGCTGCAAAACAATGACGAAGTGCATGAATTCAGGCCAAAATATAAAACTAGAATCAGTGTTTATCGCAAAGGTAGTTAACTTAGTAGGACGGGGGCACTGACCGCTATTAATGTTATAGTCCTTCATATAATTGTTGCGCGTAAAAAGATTATTTAGTGCAAAAATATGAGGTAAGGTTAATGTGCGTGAGAATTTACGAGGTCATTTAATGCAGCATTGTTCTAGATCTTTCTTCTATAAAAATAAATAAATTCAAGCATTTCATCTGTATTTTTATCAGATGATTTTAAGTTTTATTTGCGATTCAGATCTGATTAGCACATATGCATAATATTGAAGACAATAGATTCATGAATGATGCACATTTTTCAATGTCCTTTTATGATGAAACCTTGCATTGAAGTTCCGAATTTCGATTTTATAAAAGTAGCGTCATTTGTGGTTTTATGTTGAAGAACTGATTATACACAAATCATCCTTCGCTGAAAAGCTAAAAAGTCTGATTTGTCCCCACTAGGGCACATTTTAATGCCAATAAGGTTTCGGCACAAGGAATCAACACAAGTTGTTAGGTATCTACTAATTTGGGTCGTAACATTATTATTTTGCAGTTATACGGGCGAAACCCATCCACAACACAATAATGTTCCATGTTTTTATATCAAGTGAAAAACAATGTTTCAGGTACACGCCACGTCATATAGCTAATACAAGTTGCGACATTATTACGACTTGCGACTTGCCTTACTCGGTATCAGACTTGTAGAAGATTAATAAAATTAGCGGTCCTCGGCGTCGGTTTCTGACAGCAACTTGCTGTAGATCAGCCTTCGACATCGGCGTCACGGTACCAGGCTTAGTCCGGAAAAAGTGTTATGCTTATTACGTTATTTAATAGATATTTTATTGGTGTCGTGCGCAAATTTTTAAATAATTCCTCTTGGAAATCACATCTAATTCAGATTGAAACGCCGCAGTTGATTTGAGAGTACCTACAACAATAAATGTGACAGTTAATGTGCCTGCACTTGCATTGTGGAACTCTTTGTACACTTCCACCAATGTATACCGTGGACAGTGGAAGTACCTACAATTTATGCTTTGTTTGCCTGCCTCAGGGTGATCCTACCATAATTATTGTCGAACAAGCATATAGCTTGTTGCTGTACTTTACCACTTTTCGGGTCTAAACTAATATGAAATTCTCTTCCGTGATAACCGTTTTATATCATTCCTATCCTATTCAAGAGTGTAACAATGGAATGTGATTGTACGCGACCTAATTCGCTCCTCTTTAGTTGATCTAAGTACTTTTATCTAACCAGTTAAGTACTTGTTGGCTTTCTCTGTTTACGTTGCTAATTTTGTTGACAAGCACATCAAATTGTTTACGCGTTGTTTGATCACGCTAACGAGAAAGCCGTAATGTGATAGGGCTATGTAAATTACCGTAGACGACATGTACAATGTTATATCACGAACGTAAACATTTCAATCGTATTTTTAAATTGGATATTTTTGTAAATCCACATTCTAATCTTATATTAAAAAATCGAAAGTGTGTTTGATTGTTCGTTTGTCCTTGTTTCACGTCAACAGAGAAACGAGTTGATGTGATTTTTGGTATGGAGATAAGAGTAGTCGAAGGGCTGTAGAGTGACATAAGCTCCTTTTGTTCGCGGAAAAATATCTCATTTCCACGGGAATTTTTTTTTGAATCAATGCGTAATATTGATAAACGTAAGGACTAAGTTCCCCGAAGCCAAGCAAGGGCCAACGTAGAAATATAATTTTAAAAAAATGTATGTATTAAATGTTTTTGTACAAGTACTACCAACTACCGAAGGGGGTATGTATATTTTGAATAAAAACAATGACCATTGCAATTATATTTTTATTTTATTGCAAATAAAGTCATCAGACTTAATAAGAAGTTAAATAACTAATCATCATGAAATAGCTCGATCATTAATCCAACGCAGAAATAGAAATTCTAAGAAACACTAATGATCAGTAACCAATAATATTGTTATTGAATAGGATTGAAAAGAAACAAACAATCATCATCGTAGAAGTGTAAAGATGTGCAGCCCAGCCGTCATTTACCACACTCTTTGATCTCCCAGGATTGAAATGAAACACATAACATTACATAAACATAGATTTCATAACGAAATCAAATTGATACAATTTAAACTTTGTTAAACTCTAACACACTACAATTAACCAGTAGAACAAATGGTTAACTTCGAATTTCGAATGTTTCGTAACTGAAGCTAAAGTTAGTGTAATTGTTAGTTTAATAAAAACAAATTCTTTATTAACTATAGGTATATTATACAAAGTACGAATGATTGATGACATTACTCCCAATATGTACCTAGTCGTAAAAGCCACTCTGCAACTGAAGTATTTGTATTACATTACTATTTTACTACAATAAATTTTATTATTACAACGCGCATTATAATGACGTTAACTTTTGGTGTCTCTGTTATTTACTAATTTAGCTTTTCGTAACTATCATTATCATAAATCTTAACTACACGAAGTTAAAAACAGTGGACGTCTCCACTAATTACCAATAATGACTATTATAATATGGCAAGTTTGTTACTCCTGTTATTTGTCTAGAACTCTAGAAGATATCTCTTCCGACTGTCTGCTGGTATCCCCAACATTTAATTTTATCTAATGTATCTGTGTGGCAACACTCAAGATTCATTCTCTTCCTCCCGCTGTGCGGTACGGTGTGCCACGCCATTTTACATTGTGCATAAAAATAAAGTGCTGTTAGTAAATTTGTGAAGTTCCATGACTTTCATTGCGCTCCATCCAACCACCAGCAAGCTACAGTCCACTCAACATCAAACGCCAACACTGTCCCTCACGAGAATACTTTACAATCAGGGCATATGACAATCAGGTTTTACACATTGTTGGCTTCCGCGATGCACGTGACGAGTTATATTGCATGGCTTAGAATACAACTGTTTGTATGCTAGACGTACCATTTGATAAAAACACAAACATTGATTTAAGACGCATATTTATTGTGATTGGCATAGATTCACAAGGCAAACCGAAATTAGTAGTTCCTTCAAAGTGTAAATTTTGTTAAAATTATAAATTCTTACCAATGGATTCTTTATAGAAGCATTTCATGATATTTTAACTGAAATAGTATTTAAGCACAAAGAGTTTGATACTCAATTATAATATTATATGTATAATTTTAATGCACATTCTAAATGTGGTTGCAATTTGTTTAATTTCAACACACGATTATTTATATTTTTCCTATCATTTAGAATTTAGATGAAAGAAATAGCAGGGACCTCATATTTCTACAGAACTTCCCATAGTTAAGTGTTAATTAAAACGTTATAAAGCTTTTACATTAAATTAAAAAGCAGTTTGCTTTTCACTACTGCCACTAATTTTCGTGCACATATTTATAATTATAAATGCAGCACGTGTACTCATACGTCACGAGTTCATGTTTATCGTGAACGCTGATTATAATAAGTATTATAATAAGCATTACCGAGCTTATCGCAGAAAGTTGTTTATACAAAGCTCAACCCAGACCATAATAAAATACACCTACGTGGTACGTGCTTGTAATGAATAAAATGCTAATATTCAAGACCGTATCAGGTCTTTGCAACCCGCATATTCCTTCCGCATATGTTCTTCACGTGCCTTAAAGTTTTTGTCTTGGTGTGCTTAATTATGGCTTAGTGTCTTTAAAAGTAAAAAACAATCACTTTTAGACGAGCGTCAGTTTTATTTTAGTCTATCTTAACAGAAGTACATAACAGAACTTTTTCAATTGCTTAACAAAACTTTTTCTTAACATAACTAATTGCTTCACAGAACTTTTTTTAGCAATAGGTACTAATTACTAATTAGGACTTTTACTTAAGAGGACTTTTGCTTAACAGGAAAATTAAACACGTTAAAGTTGCTGGATAGTTGCACAGATTTCGTGGTACTTGTACACTGGCGCAGTATATGGGTGGCGTTAGTCAGGATTCGCGCCGGTCAAACCGGTCGATGGCGACGGCGGAGATTGTACGATCCAGTTCGTCCGAACGGACCGACCGACCTAACTTTCTTTGGCTTGTCCTAATATTAATCGCACCTTGGTTACTGTTAAATTATTGATATTGTAATAACAATAACAAAATTCATCTTTTGTTTACCAATTAGGCAAGTATTCTTGACTATATTATTATAGTTTTATACTTCTCGACTTTATGTTTAGTGATTAGTTTAATGTTATTTTGATATTGATGCGTTTCCCGGTACGACTCTTTTATGTCTTCTTCAATGATTTAGGTCATGCAGGATTACAGATGCTAGGTGCCACTGCCAACATTTCTATATTTTATCGCACTTTTTCCAAAACTAAATATTGTTCGGTGATAATAATCTTAATGTTCGATTGATTATTCTACAGACATTCGTTAATTATGTATTCCACTGATCATAGATAATATTGTTATATGCTCATTAAATACAGACACGATCGATCGGGACATCGATGTAATTTTGGGACCGTGATTACAAATCTATTACGTCGTGAATTTATAGATATCATGACCGATACCAAAAGTAATTACATGGCTAAGACTATACCAATTTTCATCTAGATCACTATACCTACTGATTGAAATAAGATGCGGTATGCCTACTACAATAAACCTAACCATGAGTTATAGATGATAGAACTGACTGAGATATATCATCGTTTAAACAGGCTATAAAATATAGGTAGGTATTTGTAATTCGTAAAGCTATTAATACTCACCTTTGTATTGACCCTGACCGTAATGATAAACCGATATCTTAACTGCAAGAGGTCAGATCCCATTCCACAAAGAAAATAATTATAATATTGTTTTTTCTGAATTTTTCTACTTATAAAATCATAACGAATGTGAGGTTGCTGACATTGATCCCCCAACTGGCAAGAAATTCCATGCTATTTCGGTAAGGATACAATTAGCATAGCTGCTAATAGTACATACATCGTATAAGTGAATGCATTTAAATATACTCTTGTCTGTGTGTAGAAGTATCCGTTTTGAGAGACTAATTTACTTATAACCAGCAAACCAGCATACTGAGATTTGTTCCATACGTGTGAAAGAAACAGTATCTGAACAGCCGTGTCTGAAAGGTCGCCTAAGGTACAAAGTACCTATGTGGGGGAATACGCTCGAGTCGATACCTTGGGGGGAGTGAAAGAGACGACTAGCACGTGTCCACACGTAAAATCCGAGGATGAACAGGAACGTTGCAATGCAATGAAGCGAGGCGTTCCAAATTAATGTTAGTGACTAGTGTGGTTGACTGTACAGCTAGACCGTGAGCAGTAAATCATCTGTCTTTGATCGGGGTTTTGTTGAATAGAGAATGTCTTGGAGCATTCATATTTGGTAAGGTATGTATTGGAGTGGCATGGGGAGGATTCTTGAGGACGAGACGGGAAAGCATCGGGCACGGGGCTCGTCCTCGAATGTTTCGTTTTGACAAGGTTACGCGTGTCGGGTATCGACGTGGCGTGGCCATAGGGCAAGGACAAAGCGTCCGCGTCGTTTGATTTGATTACATTCTGTTGTAAGTATGTATCTACCAATAAATTCAATTGTAATATAATATAAATTTTCTAATTGAATACTTAACTACACACCTACTTAGGTACCTACTAAGTAGATAAATAAGTAAAATTGTATTTTTTAAATTCTACTATCAGTTAATTTAATTTTATCAACCTACATAAATTCGAAATTCACTCTGAAGTGGGTAGGTCGTAATAACGGTTACTTAAATATTTTTTAAACTAAGAAACTCTGGTAGGTATTTTGATCATATCCTAAAATGAAGTTACTACATAAATAAATTACTAGATCCTCATATTTCTTACAAATTACCCGAACGTTTGAAAGTCGATAAACATTTTAAAGATTCGATTACACATAAAAATTTTCAGACTACCTAATAAAAATGTGCTAAAAGCTATCCTATGATAACAAAATTCAGCGTTACTGATAATTTTAATACTGTATTAAAATATTTTCACGCTGACGAAGCTTCTTATGTCAACGTACTAACGTCTAACACGTTTGACGTATTTTTGAGTGACTACCATTCGTGGTACAATAGCAAAGAACGTAGGTAGGTAAGCCATTAATTTCCTCTACAAATTGATTACTCACACCGAGAAATGAGTTACTGTTTTAGTCATACATGGAGTCATGCAAACAATTCCAGACGGGATGATGACGTGAATCTCGCGAAAATAAGCCTGAAGCGTTGAGCGTATTTATAAACAACTCCAGTTCGGCCGAGGTAACTAACGATAAAAACTATTTGAAGCTTAGGAATTCTTATAACAACATTACTGACTTAAATAAAATCTCTACACACTTCTAGCCCCACACCACAACCTGTATCCTGGATGCCATGGAAAACACACAAAACACAGAATACATACCCAGACATAGAACAGATATTTCCGCCTCGCTGGGTATCGAACCCAGAACCCTTCGAAAGCAGTCCGAGATGGTAACCATAAGTTTTTTTGTAAATAGCAACTCTTATAACACCCTCTGCTAACTGGAGTAACCATCTTAGCCCCGATTTGAGTCTTGTTCTGAATCGGTTTGCTGCATGCTCGTTTGCTAACTTAAATCCTTAAAAATAGTAGTGTAAGAACAATTAAACATTGCTTCCCACGAGAAGCGACTTAAGTAATTGAATGAGGAAGAATTATCCTTACGTTAAAATCAACTGGTTGACCGTAGCCATACTTTCATAACTGGTATACTTCGTGTGACATAACCGTTATAGACCGGCCGAGCTCGACAATGAGCAAAAACTATCGCACATTACAGACGCTATATCGCTTCCATCCATTATGGGAAGATGAAATGTGCTATCTCAGTGTTGGCTATTACTTAAGCTGTTCCGAGCGTTATTTTACTGTTGATTGAAAGTAATAAAGGAAATATGAGAATCAATTGGAACTGGGTATTTTCTGGCTAGGTCTCCCCGATATGGGTAGAATGAAACCATGATTGAGTTTTATTGCCTTACTAGTAATAAGTAAACCTACGTAGCTTAGCTTCCGGAAACATAATTACCCACGTCGGAAAATTGTTTGGCGTGATTCTTTAAATTGACTTTTCATTTCTGAACCAATTGAAATTAAAAGAAACACTTAATGTTAACTGAAGCTTACCACAATATATTACTAAAATCACATCCAAATCGGTTAAGTCGTTTCTGAGACAAAACCACAGACAAACAGATAAACAAACAAAAAATCTAAAAATCATTGTTTTGGGTTGCGACCCCCAATAAAGGTTTTTCTCCTATATCTTCCATGTACAGACAGCGAACAGTAACAGATTTATTATATGTATAGATTACCCTTAAAGTTGTAACCACAGAACAGCGACAGACAAAGTTTGTCTTTTTGTTAAACACCGTTATTTTTGTAATTTTTAAATAACGAGTTATTTTTATTTAAAACTAAATGTATTATAATAATACCTTTAAACGAGCAATTCTTGTACATATATAATTGGAATCTCGGAATCGGCTCCAACGATTTTCATGAAAATTAGTATATAGGGGGTTTCGGGGGCGATAAATCGATCTAGCTAGGAATCATTTTTAGAACATGTCATTTTATTCGTGTTTTTATAGTCCCAATTTAAACTGAAAAATATAACTCTTCCTGACATCTATTGGCGAATACTTTTTTTGTGAGCAACTAATTGCTTTAACGACACAACAGCAGATGGCGTTGTTAAGTAACACGAAGTCAAAAAACACAATTTATAAAAAAAATACGAGCAAAGCTCGGTCATCCAGATATTGGAATTAATAATAGCAATGTAAACAAAACAACCGGCGTGATAGCAGTTGTTACGGATGGATTACTGTAGCAAAAATAAAACTTGTTCCTTCTTTTTATTCAGTTAGTTAGAAATTAATTCAGTTACTAGTTGTTCTAAGCGAACTCGTTTAATATTTTTATAACCGCACTTTCTACATTTTAGTTAAATATATTTATTAAATACTATAATGAAGATTTCTAATGTTCTTTAGCACACCTGAAACTTTTTTAATGTATCCCGTTATAAAAATAAACGGAATGTAATTTAAGAAAATACAACATGCATCGTACAAACATACACGTTTAAATAAAAGTAAGCAGACAGTAATAACCTATTTAAGATAAATGGAAGGTCAGGGCGAATACCAACTGGGTTTAGAGCAGTTAACACTGCCCGAGCAATGAATTAGATGCTAACAGAATTATAACCGAAATGGAGGTAAAAAGTACCTACAAGGAGAAAGTGTAAAATGATTAATTTACCAAAGTAAATAAATAGTACCGGAGGATGGGTATGAAAGTCGAGTTAGATTAATCCACCTTTAATGTTTGGATTGCCACAAATAAACCTATCGACGTAAATGGTGCTGCCGAGTAAACATGAGGCAATGAAACCGTGTCAAGATCGTGAAGAACTTTCAAGAGCGTCGATGACAGGCAGTGTAGATGAAAAGCTGGATTCTAGAACACATTTTCATCCAGCGCTAGATTCTGTCGACTTTATTCTTTAGTAGCTACTATGTGGGATTATGAATATTTTCATAATCCAACATAGTAGGTACTTCAGTTCTTATCGATATACATACATACTTCGTTAAAAATCAATAAATCAACTGTCACTCGAGATACGAAGCAATAAATACATTCGTAGAGATCCCAGTATTGAAATATCGCCCCGTCATGACCAAGTGAAATCATTTGTATCGTGAATACGATGACTGTTATGCTCGCTTGATTATGTGAGCAATTAAATGTATAATTTGGGCTACATTTTATAATGAGCCTTTATAATGAGCCGAAATATGGGACTAAATAGGGAGAGCCAGTAGGTACCTGCTTTCTTTCTGGGTCGACAACGTGTTGGTAGTGCATTTGTTACTGGAATTGGGCGACGGTGACGACAAATGTACCGGGATCATTAAGTACGTCCGAAAATAAAAAATAATTCGTGGGACGCTTTGTGCCATATCTTTCGTACTTTAGTTAAAAAATATTTATTACGAAAGATACACCACAAACCGCCCCATGCTTTTATTGAGAATTATTTTTTAATGCGATTAATAAAAGTGTGTTTTTTACTTTTTTTTTATTATATTTTTTTTATACTTCATACTTGATTATCCAACAACATAAATTCAGAAGACTTAAAATTGTACTCATTGTAACTATAAACCAAGAGTGAATTTCGTGGTGGCGTGTTCAAGGAAACCGCGACATATGGCTAAGATGCGTCATACCAACGCGATCCTGGCCTGCTGATAATATGACATGTGCATGTATACAGTTTGCACAATTAGTCGTTGATAAACATTGACGCCCATTTTCTCATAACACAATCTAAACAGACACGGATAAAATATTCTTCTTATCGGTGATACGCACCCCAGACGTACCTAATGAAATAGATATGAGATATGGCATATAATTGTGTTATGTATCATGATTTTTAGACATATCACATGTTTGTAATTAATCAAATTAACAGCTAAACCCGGCCGCGCTTTGTTAATGGTTCAAATTATCGTAGCAACAACGTTATCGTCTTAACAAAAGTAGCAACTATACCAAATTACAAGTCATTCGAAATCTTTCATCCCCGTGGGAACTTTAGGTTAAATAAAAGATTTCTATTAAAATACTGTCGTGTAGAAAAGTTTCTAACTAACCATTAACTACTTAGGTTAGGTTAGGATGTTGAATTTTTATATCGGTATATACATGTACATAGTTTATAATACATTATACTCTCAATAGTCTCCAATTCCAATCTTCAATATCCAACGCGTATGCATAACACAATACAAATTGAAATGACCGTCATTGCAGTGATTTTTCTTTAAATGATTCGGCCTTAAAATGACTGTCATAGTGATCAATCTTCGTGACAAAGCGAAAAACAACGGACATTCAAACGAACATTATCTATTTATTACACATCTCCGCTTATTCATTAAATGCGCGGCTACCCGAGTGTGGGACTGTATTCAAAATCACTCCATTACCGAAAGCCATGCCTGGTGCATCTGGCTTACTCGACCGTGAAATTGATGCTAACTACACCTTTGTGTTTTATACTTGATTCAGAGAACAATACTTTTCCTAATTTAAAACGTTATCAAACGGTCTCATTTGATCATCAATGTCATGTTGTTCATTTAGTTCAATTTCATGCTTGTGATGCGGTGATGGTAACAACGGGTATTCATTTACCTATTGTTTGGTATCAATTTATCAAGCTACATAAATAAAACATTCTCTTATGTATGCTCTAATATAAAATAGATCTTAGATGACAATGGAAGCAAACGTCATACCATTTTGTATTTCAATGATGTTTAATATAAATACAGTTCAAGTTGTAAATAGCAACGAATAACGACCTTTTGTCTAAGTAATTTCACTTACGCGATAGTGATACCTCATTACGTACAGGCGTATATCCGTGACGATGCCTACTCGATTAGAACCAATAACTTCATTGATATTGAACTATGACGAGATAAGCTACTAATTTGCATACTCTTTGTGATTCATTACACGCTCGCGTTTACTCATAAAAAGTAAATTGAACGTAATTATAAGCTTGTACATACATATAACATACAATATGAAGTTATTTTGTCTTTTAAATCACGGCACATAATCGATTTTAAATTACAAGGTACTGTTAACAATTCCATGATCTCTATCTTCATTGTCCAATTATTAGTGGTAGCCATCCATAAAATCATCTGGACCTACACAATAACATGTTATACACCCACGGATCGTCGTTATGGTTATTGGAAGAATATTAAGGGTTTTAAAAAGCAATAAACTGTGCCCATGTTTTTCTATGGCCATTAGATACACATTAGCGATTATTTTGTAATTTTACAACTAATTCGGTTTTTTCGTCGACAAAATAATTTATCATAACACTTTTATAATTTTCATAATAGTAGTAAGATCGATGTTAAAAAATTCAGGTATGTATTTGATATTTTTGGTTACCGTTGATTTCATAAATATTCAATGTCATTGTTATTATAACTTTTGGAAATATTTACTTTGTGTTAGAGAACGTTTCTCAACGTCAATACTCATAATCGTATTAAGTCATATAATTGATCGTGGAAGATTATAATCTCTTGTAGTACTTCAAAAGCCATGCCGACAAAATTATTCGTGGTTTACAGTACAATAAACGTGTGGGAATCTCGACCCACCAAGATTTATTATTATGATACATTTAACATGGACTTTCTAATAGTAAGATCACACAAAAAATAGGAAGTTCAAATTAACAGGATTATAAAGACGCAGTTAGAACTCTGCGTGGAAGTATTTGTCGTGATGACATTAAATTTCAAAGTAAAGTATCAATAGAAAGTTATAAAGAATATCGGTACCGACAGGCTTATCGAGTGGGCAATTATTTTGTTAGTACTGTACCAAGTGTTCCTTGCGAATCGCAGGTCAATACCCGACGGACCCACATGCGTGGGCAACGCGATGATGGTACCAATTCCTGGTGATTCGATTATTATGGTAATTTAATGTTTTGAACGAGTTTCAACACATAGTACCTAATTCAAACTTAGAATTCAAATTGAAGCCAGCACTGACACAAATAAGGGAGCTGTGGACGAATAATTTATAAAGGAATATACATTTCAAAGGGATCGGAGATTTATAGAGATTCATAAGTATGGAAGGGCGTTTAATACAGAATGGTTTTTACTAAGTGAGGAAGGTTTAGTTGGTTTTAGAAGCAATAATACTTATGGCAAATAAACATACCAAGTTTTAATGCAAATATTACAAAACTAGTAAACCCGCCCTCGCTTCGCTTCGGGAAACATGTAGTACGTTCGTAAATTGTTGGGCGTGATTCGTTAAACTGACATAACTTTTTTATTTATGAACTGATTTAAATAAAACAAACATTAAATGTTAAGTGAAGCTTACCAAAACATATTAGTGAAAATCGCACCCAAATCGGTTTAGACGTTTTTGAGATTAGCGCGTACTAAACTACAGACAAACAGACAAAAATTCTAGAATTGTGTTGGGTTCTCTTGCGTTATTAAATACCAGTTAAAGTTTCTCTCCTTAACTTCCATGTACAGACAGCAATCAGTTACAGATTTATTATAGTTAAAAAAGCATGCATGAATTTTATCATGAACAATTTTGTAACAATGAAATAAAAACTCAATTCATTGTCATTAACGTTAATTTCCCCACGTGTTAACGTATACTACGCTACAAAAACATCGTTAATTCATATTTTCACATCAAGATGTGCGAGATAATGATACTTGGTAGAACAAAAAAGGTTGTAAAGCCTCGTTACAAATTGCAAACATGAAAAAGATAATGGCAGGGTTCGTTAAATCGTCGCAACACAAGATCTAGGGCACGCTTCCGCAGCGGAACAACTGATAAACTTGCAAATTGACGAATATTGATAAAATGTCATTTACATAGCCTGCTGAATATGCCTTACAATTACACCTTGAAAATAGAACAACGAATAAATGTCTACAATTAAAGTTCGTGGCGATTTCAACAACAGACTTTATAATAAAAATGTTAAGGAAACTAAAATTACTCTGAAAATAAATTGATATTCTGGAATTAACTGCACTGGAAAGTCAGTTTTGGAAGGTTACTTCAATTATCTGTCACGATTAACTATCAAGAAACACGAACGTTATGCATTTATGGCGATATCAGTAAATTATTTCTGTGTGGAAAGTGATACTTGGACAGACTGGTCAGTGCTAAAGGTTAAGTTACAGAGCTGTGGTTTGAAATCAGTTTTGATCACGCAAACACAAACACACTTGTAAGGTCACATGTCGCAGGTTATTTGGTGCATGTAAACTTACTGCACGGTGGTAATTATAAATATTACACTTTTATGAAGTAAAGTTATGCTAAGTTATCTTAATAATATAATTAAGCTTTTATTGGAACGAAGTTCCTTACGGCAGGCTTGGAGGGGATAGGGATTTTGCTGCGCAACCGAACTGAAAAATATGTGATAGTAAAACCGTAAGCGTGGAAAAAAGTGCGTGGAATAAAACCGTTAAATGAGACGTGCGCAGGCGCGACAGTAGCCGAAGGAACTTGAACGAAGTTCCTTCGGCTACCTGGTGTCCCACGACACAATTTAATTTTTAACTTGCAATCTTTGTTTCTAAGTATGGACGTATGTAGGGGTCAAATCTTGCAAGCTAAATTACAACTACTTTATCTTACTCTACGGTCTTAAAATTTTGCATATTGCTATAGTTCCGATGACGAAGCAATTTTATGACAAGCTTGACCGGATACCACTGTCAGGATTGGCTCCAGACAAGGGATCCCCTCAACAGTTTACGCGCAGTAAACCCGTTGAGTGACTTACCGTTTTACATTTATAATTCACTAAGCATTTTAAGCGTGTTTTTAGTTTTATCAAACTATTCATTTTCAATTATCTACTGAGCTCATTATTATCAAACTTGTTTATTTTCAATGTATCAAGGTAACTAACAGTAATAATTTAGGTTAACGGTATAAAAGTATCCAAGGATATTTCGATACTCTGCAGATCCCCAGGAAATTCCAACCTTATAGTCGGTACTAGTGATTCTCCGATGATCTCCGGTGCGAATTCAATTTACTCGAGAGGTCATACCGCTTCGGACATAATCGGGTCTCGAGTCTCGACGGCTGGCAACGTTATGCATCATCATTTTATTTCAATTCACGTCCACGAAATTGCAAATGATTCAAATGTAAAATTTCTTTTGCAAATGAACGCCTTGTCATTAATATTCAAAATGAAGTGCATCAAGACGGACGTGTGTCGTGTGCCGCACTCTATCTGGCTTATAAAGGCTTACATATTGAATATCAATGGCGCCAGGGAATTATTAAGTAGATACCAACATAAATATACCAATATGTAATAGGTTTTCGTTCGTGCAATAAACTCGATCGTAATAATGTAATTGGGAAGTTACCTGTCAAGTTACTACGCTTTTAATCAGCTATCAAATTGCAATAGCTAATATTTGAGGTAACTATTATTAACTGTTTTACCTATAAATGCTGCTTGGTACCTAACTGAAGATAACTTTGAATTTCATAATAGTAGAAGATTTTAATTCCATTAATATTCATTTGTTCTTTCACAGAAACCATCTTATATAGCGGTCAGAACATCTTATTTTCTAACCCGGATAGGAAAGATTAGTAAAGGAAATATTAATTTTACAAAATATTTTTTTTAATAATCCACGCGGACAGAACGACGACCCCTAAACTTCTTTAATATGATCGTTGACCACATGTTGTGTAATTCGATATTCGACAAGGTGTCCCTCAAGCAAGGTGGTTGGTTACAACAGCTGCACGCCCCATGCAAGAGAATCACGGGCAAACCAATGCATGCACCTGCCGCGCTATTGACAGGTACCTACCGTGCGGGCTTTTGTTGAAATGATTGTAACAGGTGCTTTCTTTTGTTGTTCCTATTTCTTTTGTGATTTGTAATGGTTAGCCAAAATTTGGACGAAAGAGTTTGATTTTTAAGGACATTTACGAGTATAACTGTATTATAATCATACGAGGGGTTTCTGCTGTGATTCCCAGCCAAGGTCCATGCTTTTATGACAGACTTATGTATTTTTCCAAGTCATGGTTATTTTCTAGTCGTGTGTGTATGTGTGTATGTAACCGTTTACAGTGATGTTATAACGATTGTATTTGATGTAGTTGTTATTGTTGTTGATTTAAATAATGATCAACTTTTTATAAAGGTTTATCTTCGCAAAGCAGAGATAAACAAAAAACATCACGGTAAAAACAGATTAAACAGATGTGGGATCATTCGCGTGAACAGAATCCAGATTCTTAGTATTTTATAGCTATTCTAAATTTAATTGTTCAACAAGTGTTCCGTTTTGGAATTGGGTTACTAGATTACTAATACATGTGAAGGTATCAATGACCGACAGGAGGCAACCCCTTCAGTTGGTCGCGAATTGGTAAATTTATTAGGTTTCCCCGACATTCTGGCATCTGGGTCGCCTGGATCAGTTCCAAAATATTTGGTTTTGACATAAAGAACAAAATAATGTTTACAATGCGACGGACAGTGTGTTCACCGCACGTAATACTCAGTTACATAAACTGAATAATAATGTATATTGTGTTTATAGATAACATGGAAGGTTTTCTACACAATTTTGAATACATTTTTACTATTATACTGTTTCGATACGTTTGGGATATTTTGGTCCACTTGGTGACGGCCAAAGAAATTTGTCAGTACCCTGAAGTAAGATTGAACCTTGTAAGTAAATGTAATGAAAGACTCGATTTGTATTAACATAATTAGCTTATACGTGATAACCATAATAGGGGGAGACACTTCATGAAAAGAAATGATAGAACAATGTAATGAATGATTCTTTCCCATAACGCTGTGAAAGAACATGGAAGCTAGGTACGGCAAAAAGCTTTTCTTTATCTTCGTAATACAATAGGGAGACGTGATAGACTTGCTTTCAAGTTACGCCATGAGAAAAGAACGCTAAGTGCCTGTGACCATGAAGGTTTCTAAAGAAAACGTATTATAAAATCTTTTAGAAAATGTGAAGACCAGTCCCATATCCATTCCGGGTAGCTATATGTTAGGTTGCTACAGATACAAATACAGATTAATAGGATAGTTTAAACATATACCTAAGTACAAGATGTTTTGGTTACAAAATTAGAAAATGTTAATTTTGACAAAAAAGTTATTAACTACTAATGAGTACGAAAGGAATGTGAATCGATATACGACGCGGGTGAAGAATAATAATAGGATTGAATTGATTCCTTGTAAATCATTATAATCATTCACACTGTCTATTAGCTGTCTCTTATAATATAAGAGAAAAAAGTTAACAGACAGTGTGAATGCGCGTAACACACGTTGCAAATTTACAATACTCTTGACCAAATTTTAGTATGAAATTTTTAATTTGTCATAATTTCATGGACATGAATATAGGTATACTTAATGATCTTCCTAGTTATGGTTAAGAATGAACGAAGTAGAAATTCACTTTAGGTTGACGATTTATAATGATAACAATATTTCTCGTTACTTAAATTATATTGCAACATTGTAAGTATTACGTGATAAATATGGGTAATCATGTTTTCGATTGTTAACCTTTGACATAGATGTTATGTCGTAAAAGGTATCATTGGTCGCTTACTATATTAACCTCGGCGTGGCTAGGGGATGGTGGGAACAAAGCAGGGCGGAATGGTGTGCGATGCGTCATCGCGACCCTCCTCACACACCCCCAAGACCCGAGCATCGATCGATCCTGCGGCTTCTAATGCCATGCGCAAAGCCCGCCCTTTTTGTTTATACTATTATGATTCCCCGTCCATTTTTCTACACTATTTTATTTAACATCTTCATTTATATCTAGAATAGTATTAATAATTTGCTAAGCTACTGATATCATAAGCTGATTTATTGAGGAAACAAAATTAAGTGATGCATGTTCAGGACTTACTGGCACTCGTTCATTATTTCCTCCTGCGAGCGAACCTGCACCGGAGCAAGCTTCTCCACACTCTCCTCGTAGTTCCCGAAACACTTCGTGATCTTTTCATCGAACGTGTTCACCAAATCCTCGAGTGACCCGGAGAAAGTTTCCGTGAAGTTGTCTCCTTCACCGTTTTGCAAATTATCCTGTTTACACTTCACCGGTTTCGGTTCGTCATTATCATTCAACTTATTGGAGTCGGTTTTGATTTTAGTAATTTCACTTTTGAGAATGTTGATGTTCTTTATGTGGATGTCGTTGCCGTTAATGGTCTTTTGGGGGTAGTCAGCTGTGGAGAGACAGTCGTCCGCCTCTTCGATTTGGGCAAGTGGCGCTTCGAACTGTAGTTCGGCCATCCTGCCAGCCGCTTCTCGCATGACCGAACGTCCACCCGCGCCGTACGTCGCGCGAATACTGCGATTACTGCGCTGCCAGTGCCACCCGCCGCGGCTGCGTGTTGCGTCGATTGCGGCCTCTGCCTGCGTCTTCTCACTATATCGCGGGGAGTCCGTACCTACCGTATACCTAGATACCTACCGTGCCAACTGTGTCGCGCGCCTTTGTAGATTCTATAGGTATTGAAACGTCGATACGTAGACTGATACGTTAAACATAATTATAGGAATACAGGAATATACCTACTACAACTCTTGTATGCACATTAGAACCAGATGATACCTATTTCTTAGGGTTTCTTTTATGATATTTGGTACAATTAAGCGGGCTTGTAATTTTGTTTTCATTGATAAAACATGAAGGTGTGTCTTCAAGTTAGTCCCTTGCAAATTACATTCTACAAGAATGTGTTATCCTGTGATTTTGGAGGGTTTATTTAGGTTCCTAGTAACTACGAAAATTAAGGATCTACGTACGTATGCCAAATACATAAGTAATTTTATAAGTATAGGTAAGTACTTGCTACTTATTATTTGTTAGCGAAAAAAAAGCAAACTAATACCTACTTATGTAGGTATATATCTATTTAAATAGACATGGCAAAAGCGTAGGAAATACAAGTAGGTAGTAAACTAATTATAAAACGGGCAACAAAAGGAACAGAAAATTCACCCGAAGGATTTAATACGAACGAAGTTGAACGAACACCTACCTAGTTAACACACATTTTTCAATTACCCGATTACAATACTTTTTAAAAATACATATCTATCTACTACATAAATACCAAAGAAATAGGGCAAAAACTGAACTGACTAGTCGTTTTTGATGCCTATTATGTACCTTTATGTTCGTTAAGCTCATCCTGACCTTCGAGCTCTTGCGCAGGCACCAGGCAGCGCAGCAGCGCAGCGCTGGCTACCTTCGTGTTTTGGCGCCATATTGTGTTGTTAATAGTTGCCAGTTTTAATAAAATAAATTTCCAAAAAAATTAAAGTTAATTTAAACCTTCTGATCTTATATTCATCAATCCAACTTCACAAAACATCAATCATCCTTTTTTATAATGTCTTCTATACGTAGACTACTGTTCACTGTCTGTCTACACTACATACAATAAAATTAAATGGTATAAGAAAAAAGTGCGCGTATTATTGTACACACGTACAAAGCGTAACATCATTACGTTTTTTCGTTTATTTTAAATTTATATGCTTTATTATAAGAACACAGTACACAACTTCCATAGAAAGAAAACGTAGAACTTCCGTGATGAAAGTCTTTGTTTTCTTATTCCCTAAACATTTTTCTCTAGATTTTTCAATAAAGAAGTTTTACTTCAACAAATTAATATTTATTATTATTTTTTAAAACATGGTCATAAAACTTTTAGTTTCTCTTGTTGATCGCTGAGGAGATTACAACATAAATTGAGCCATTCATTCTACGTTATTTGGTCTTGTATCTCTGTTCTGTGTTATTTGGTAAATGTATTCCATTTTGACACTTTATAACTATAGGAAGAAAAAAAATACGCATCATAAATAATTTTTTTAGAATCCTGTCAAAGATTTGGATAATTTTTATTTTTGGTTAGTATCTTCATTAAATCTTGGAATTGTAATAGGTGTTAGAAAAAGGTGAATGGACCTATGCACTCGATCTCTGGGGAGTTGGTTAGGTACCTACGCCTTTTGCATGGTCATGTCATTATTATAATATCCCTATAGATAAGGTGTAGGTATATTAGAAGGCTGGCATTAACATTTACTTTCTCCTTGTGTGTACATCATTATAATGATGAGTTATTATGAAATAATAAAAAATCTAATATTATGTTCGTACTGTATAAAAAATGTGTAACAAATTAGCCGCAGCCAATGAATACCAAGACGTGTAAGTTGACCTTATTGTTGTAAAACATGGATATTTGTCAGAATCAGAACTATTTTTAAGATATAAAATCTGGTTACGCTAGCAAAATTACTAGCTCTGGCTACTTAGAGTATATATTACGTAATATATACTTGACGATTCAGGAGTCTCTCGCAGGTCACGATAATCACGCAAACAGCCCTTCTGTTATGAAATGCCGACGAGTTGACATACAAGCTCTGTTTTTGGTATTTTCCCGAGCCTTCCAGCCCTCCATCTCCATGCTATTCCCGCGATTTCTGCAATCCTTCTGTCTAAGTGCCAAATCTTGACACTTCACCCCAGAGCATGACGTCACCTCGCCAAGCTGTCACTACTGTCAGCTTGACGTTCCACAACAGATTACAACTTGACAGACCTCGCGATCTCCACGAACCATAGATAACCAATACCATCGATTCACGCGTATCATAGACTAATCTATACCTTCGATTTACCATCATCACCGACACGGCCATCTCTGACCTGTCACACGTCTCTGTGTGACTTCGTTATGTATGTACTTCCATCACAATTGCTCTGTCCGCAATTTTCTTATCAATTCAATCAATTGCCAAAACTCCATTCGGTTAGATGTCTCCTTGATCCATCCTCAAGAACACTCTACCAGCGGCAACACTTATTTGACATTCGAGTCACCTCATACCGGTAACAACAAAACACCAACGCGAGTTTCTCTCCAAGCTCGCTCGGCCCTTTCTGACCCCTTTATTGGTCTCAAAAATCTAGTCTCTGTCCGACCTGGTCATTGTTACCTCATACCGGTAACAACAAAACACCAAGGCGAGTTTCTCTCCAAGCTCGGCCCTTTCTGACCAATAAAGGCAATCTCAAAAATCTAGTCTCTGTCCGACCTGGTCATTGTTACCTCATACCGGTAACAACACATCATGACCACTTTGCTCACAAAACATACTTAGCCTCTATCCAGCTATAACATCAGTGCCTTAGGCAAGCACAATCACAAGGGACTTTTCCCATCAACTGAGCACTGTGTTGATCACTAGGCCCATCTGCCTTTATTTACCTCGTTACTCAATGTTACCTCAATTCAACAATAACAACTTGACCTTCAGGCACTTTCATAATCAAAATCACGGCTAACAAAATCCTTCATCAAACCCAACCAGGTTATTAAGAATTATAAGGTCAAAGAAACATACTGGTTAAACAATACTGCTCATATCAAATTAACTTGTGCAATTTCTCACATAACTTTTAATTTAGGTACACCAATTCAAAACATAATGGCTTGTACTCAATTAAATTAATTGGTCACTATCAATTCAAAACATAATGGCTTGTACTCAATTAAATTAATTGGTCACTATAGATTATCTCCAAACAACTTACTTGTCACTAACTCTTATAACCAAAATTAAATTAACTTTTCTCAAAACAACTTAATTTTTCACAAAATAAGTTAGCTCGTCTCAAACAAGTTGGTTTTTCTTATAAAAAGCTAGGATTTCTCATAACAATTTGACTTTTCTTACAATAATTTAACATTTTCCAATTCAATTTTATTTCACATAAAAAGTTAGCTTTTGTTCATGACAAGTTACCCTTTTTTTCTTTACCAAAACAACTAGATTGTTCTCAAAGCAACTTCGCTTTAAAAGAGTTTTTGACCACAATAGGGCTCCCTTTTTTTTTTGGCCTAAGCAGGCAAACAAGCGGACGGGTCACCGGATAGTAAGTGATCACCGTTGCCCATGGACATTGGTAACACCAGGGGCGTCACCAACGCGTTGCCAGCCACGAAGGAAGCCAAAGGCCCACTTTTTGAAGGACCCCATGTCATAACACTGTCATAGCCTTTAGATTCTAAAACCTAAACAATTGTCTTTTCATTAAATTAAATTAGGTACTTTTCATCAACACAAGGTATCTTTTCTTAAACCAAAACAAAGTAAGTAGTCCATCTCAAAATAAAAATAATACAGCTTTTGGAACAACACCCACATAAACATATCTTGAAATATTCTTACAAAAACCAGAGTTCAACTCATTTACCTAGCTCCATATACATAGCTCTTATTTGTGACACCCCGACTTAACAGTTACCAAAAGTCTTTATAACTACAGTAAAAGACCTAACATGTGTCATCCATTGCCCCACAGTTCACTCTGGTAACTTCTGTCTAGTTACCTAGTCTCCGTAGTAGTTTAATAGTTACATAGTCTGATACAAGACTATCCATGTGACATCTATACCACCACAAATCATCTATTCTTCTCGCCTCCCTCTGGTAAGACCAAAGCTATAACAATTGGCCACAAGGCTAATATGTCTGATAACATCTATCCCGTTACAACACTCGTAGTACTCATGCAGTACAAGAACAGTCCCGTTACATCAATCTTAGTACTTACGCAGTACAAGATACAAGAACAGCCAATAATTACTCAATGCCAGTAATTTCCATCCAATAACTAGATTACTCACGTTAATTAAGCTGATGAACTCAATCCGAACATTAACTATCTGACCTGTACAGAACATCTCTATCTGATATGATAATACTTCTGACCAGTAAAAGATTATTGGTAGCTTACATGTATCGTCTATCCTGATATAAACATAGCCAACTTATAGCTTACTCACTAGTTAACACACTAACTCTTAGTTCCTTAACACCCTCTAAAAACAGAATTACTAAACACCTCTCTCAAGTGTTGTTTAAGGGCTATGCATTGTACAATAACAACAATGATCAAATAATCATTTCAAAATGTTTCGTTCACAAGTTTGCTAAATTGTAATAATCTTTTCAATACAAAAGAACTATTATTAAATAAAAACTGCATAACTATAACACATCATAATCCATAGGTAGTGTCAATTGCCATTCATTATTCTTGAACAGGTGTATACTTAGTTCAAATAGATATTGACTATTATTCAAATCAGTGCCAAGCTGGTTATACATTAAGAATAATAATAATACTCCTCCATCATCCAATATTCAATACTCCAATACTCCACACATCAAGCTATTTATGAATACCAATAATAAGTACCTGAGTGTAAGTATGTTTCACCATAACAATTAGTAATATGAACACAGATTAATTACTAAACCCCTTTTTTTAACAATTATATGCTTGGGTCTCCCTTTTCATTCTAGGTGTCAAAATGCCAAAAATGCACCAAAAACAGGCACATAACAGTAACACAGGTTTACCATGAATTCAGTATGGTTAATTAATCATTAATGATACTAATTTACTAACCCATATCATAATCATATGACGCAATTACAATTATATTCCCATCTTATAGATTGTTACTAGCAGTTAGTAATAGCAAGTAAAGCTAATACCATCATATTTATCTGCCACCTACATCATCAGTAATCCCTGTGTGATAAAACCACAGATTACACAGGTACCTCAACAGTTTATTCTTTGTATGTACTTAGCTTCAAGTTTAATTTGATTAAAGTCCTGGTACTTACCTCTTAAATACAATGTTATCAAGAACCAATAAGTTTTACTCCCTTATAACTATTACTTTGTATTTTTCAATACCTCATATCAACAATATTCATCACGTCATCAACTCTGATTTGGTCATTATTAATTTTGTATCATTCTGTTAATAATATCAAACCAACATCTACTTTGTGCATAACAACTCAAAAGTACCTGGTTCAGTACAATCAACATTAAACATTAAAGGATAACACACACAATAAAAACAACAACAACAATAAGCCCTTTATTCTGAGATCAGGGACGGAATACCCGCCGGCATCACGTCTTATAGGATGCCACCAATCCCAGTACGCCCCCCGGCATAGGCCTCCTCTAGCAGTTTCCACTGTGTTCTATCCTGAGTCACTCATCTCCATCTTGGGCCAGCAGTCAACCTGATCTCATCCTCCCATCTAATGTGCTGTCTACCACAGCTTCTCTTTCCATCCCTAGGATACCAATCCGTAACCGCCTTACACCATTTTCCTTTTCTGTCGCGCATCATGAGCCCAGTCCATCTCCACTTTTGCTGGTCAATATGCTGGAACATATCACATCACAATATAAATACACGCACAAAACTCCGCACTAAGACTCCCCATGTCGCTGGTAGCATGGACCACACATCACTAACACCCATGTCCCGAGAACACCATTTATCTGTCACAACACAGAAAACATCTGCCCCGGCCGGGAATCGAACCCGGGACCCCTTGCTTTGCATGCAGGGCCACCATCAATTAAGCTATGTGGTCGTCAATAGTGAACAGATTAATTAAATTGAACTGATATTCACAAACTTTGTTTTTAAATCAAATATTTCTATAAGTTCCAATAATTAAGCACTTTACCTTACACTTTACCATAACACACTTATGGTAAGTCAATACATTACATATTGCTGCAAAATGACATACGATAGTGATAGTTATCATAATATCGAAGAACTATATTCGTCATGACTTCTTGCTAAAAGTACTTTACCCTGTTGTCATACCTCAATAACAATCTTTTTCTTTTTAAAATTGCAATTCAATTTAATGTTGGTTCCGGACACAATATTATACTTACTGAGGTACTGACTATTCTGTCTTAACCAAACCTCGATATAGGTATTCAAATACCTAAACATAAAAACAAAGACAATACAGAGATACCTGATAAATCCTTCAGCATGTATCTGTGCTGTGAGTACGTGAGTGAGTAGGCAATTTTGGATGCACTGCCACTTGGCTCACTTGCAATCACAAGCTATCATCAAGTTGAACGTGATCGATCAGTATGACGTAGTCGAATTGGAATCTTCAACTGTAAATTTCCTGGATACCAAACTCGCCGGAATTCTTCCCTTTTAGCTCGTGAACCGGAATTATTCCCGGAAAACTTATTCACATCGAACTGAGCCAATAAATCACTTTTGTCAGGTAGGCACTTCAAACACTGCGTAGCGTTTGTGGAATTTGTGGGTATGGGCTTTTATCCCACTTCTGATGACGATTCAGGAGTCTCTCGCAGGTCACGATAATCACGCAAACAGCCCTTCTGTTATGAAATGCCGACGAGTTGACATACAAGCTCTGTTTTTGGTATTTTCCCGAGCCTTCCAGCCCTCCATCTCCATGCTATTCCCGCGATTTCTGCAATCCTTCTGTCTAAGTGCCAAATCTTGACACTTCACCCCAGAGCATGACGTCACCTCGCCAAGCTGTCACTACTGTCAGCTTGACGTTCCACAACAGATTACAACTTGACAGACCTCGCGATCTCCACGAACCATAGATAACCAATACCATCGATTCACGCGTATCATAGACTAATCTATACCTTCGATTTACCATCATCACCGACACGGCCATCTCTGACCTGTCACACGTCTCTGTGTGACTTCGTTATGTATGTACTTCCATCACAATTGCTCTGTCCGCAATTTTCTTATCAATTCAATCAATTGCCAAAACTCCATTCGGTTAGATGTCTCCTTGATCCATCCTCAAGAACACTCTACCAGCGGCAACACTTATTTGACATTCGAGTTACTCTAAGTCTGGCTAGCATTTGGAAAAAAGCCGATGAATTTTCGGAGCTAGCAGCACTGGCGATGACCGAGAGTGTCAAGTGTCAACAACAAATGCCAGATGTCACTGATGTCAGTACAAACAACTTAGACATGATAACAGCCATGACATGACAGTGACAGAACCGAATATATTGCAGTCAGAATTGCAGACAAATGAGGTGACACATTGACATAAATAATAAGATGACAGGACAGATCGGATCAGAAAGGTTTTTTTTTCTTTGAATTTGACATTAATAATTTGATTTTTGTTATTTGATGATGAAAATGTAGATTGCCAAAATAAAATGTCTCAATTTCGTAATGTTTCAGGCATTTTTAAAGCAAAATCGTTATGTATTTTATAAGACGAAATCCAGATATAAAATCAATTCGCTCGTTTATACGATTATACAAGTAAATGGAATTTTAGTTAACAGTGTGTTTCAATTACGATCTATATTTTTTACGTTTCATAATTTTCTTTGCATTTCAGTGTAGGCAAGAAATCACACTATGATATTTTGAAATTGAGAAGAAATTGTAGCGATAAGGAGATAAAAGAGGCGTACATTCAGATGAGTAAAGAAGTAAGTGGATTAAGATTCTATATGACTTGTCTCTTAGACACGCAATACAAGCTACATACAAGATTGCTGCCGAAGATGTTTATATTATTCAGTAACAAATAACAGTAAGTAAGTTATTGATGAAAAATATAGGAGAGTTTTCTGTTCTAATGTATTCCCAGAATGTTGCACCTACTATTAGTGTTATCATATTAATTGTAACAAACCATTGCTCCAATTGGTTTATATTCTCAAACATCAGTAATTGTGAAATTAGTTTCAATTTCGTATAATTTTTATATAATAATTACAGCACTTATTCTGATTTGGATCTCATATTAATTACCAATGATTAGTCCCCCTGAACACATTATAACTTTGTACTATACCTGCTTTTAAATCAACTTAGTCATGATTTTTACCGAGAACAAAACATACATTTCACGATAAAGTATATAAGTATAGTATTCTTAATTTTGATTGACTTTGCACATAATTAAATTGTGTAATTTTTCTTTCCTTTGGCTCGTAGAAAGTTGCGGTTGTGAAAATATATGAGATTCACTTTAGCAGTGTATGAAATAAGAGAAAATCAATAATGAATATGAGATATTTTTAAATTAACAATTAAACTTTTGAAGGTGAAAAATGTCATTACAATGTTAATGATAAAAATTAACATTTCATGAAAGTGTAACTGTACTGTTTACATTTTACATTTTAGTTAGAAACTTGCTTACATTACAAAGTTATAATTCAAAATGACTTCCAGTTGAACTCATCACAAATCAAGCTGTAGATTAAGTTATTGTTATACATCACCAGTTTCCATCAGATGGGATTGATTAAATAAAGGTTACTAAATCTAATCAAACTGTGGCACACTCGAATATTAACGATTGCTCTCACTCCACCAACAGAGCTACGTGACCTCAACCACTCTGCCAAGAGTGAACGACTACGAAGAAGAAGAAACCTAATCAAACTGAATCTCCATTTATTGTTTTCCAGTATCACCCTGACAAGAATAAAGATGCAAAGGCTCAAGAGAGGTTTGTTCGCATTGTGGAGGCCTACAATATACTCGGGAAACCAGCCAGTAGGGCTCAGTATGACGCTATGACTGAAGTTGCCACTAATTCCTCATATGCTTACAGATCACCTGTATCACATGCGTAAGTTAACATAATTATAATAGGTATATGCTAATAGATGTGCTTATGTAGAGATACAACCTATCTTCAAGTCTAAGGTTGATTTTAATTAATTTTTAGTGGTAATGTACTTTATCTGACCGGCTAACTACCATCCCTCTTTTGGAAATTGACTGAGAAATGTTTTCATTGCTTTTGGAGAGCCAGTTTTTTTATATACATATATGGCGGAACAACGTTCGCGGGGTCAGCTAGTTTTGATATATTTACTTAATAATGAGTCCCAATTCCCAATGTACTATTCTTTTGTTTCCAGAAATAGAAACACTAACTACGGTTTCTATGACCACAGTAAAAGTAAAAAGATGAATGAAGACACAGATTCATACTATGGTGTAAAGGGTGTGAAGAGATTGCCCAACTATGCCATCATTTTGATATGCTTTGTTGTAGCTGCGTTTGGCTGTATACTGCAATTGGTCATTATAAGGTGAGTTGTATGTTTTATAAACTTTTATTAATCATGGATATCTGGTACCTACGATTTTCGTCTTTTACGGAACAAACTTCTTTAAAGCGCTTAGTGAATGAGAACTAGGCCAAAATAGTGTTAGGGGAGGATCCGGTGTGGTGTTGGATAACTCATCTCTCTTTCCCCCACCCCAAACGTCCCCACTTCCCTCTTGAGGTGACTTATTAATTTGTTCTTTATTATTACGAAGTTACTTTATTCTTGTATAATAAGATTTTACATTTGATGCTTTATCATTTTCTTATCTTTCGTTATCGTTATATTAATTACAGAGAGTCGTACTCAACACACCGGCGGAAGAACATCGAGAAGTCCATGATATTGGCCGAGGAACTGGAGAAGGTTCGCGCTGCGGCGAGAGGGAAAACAAATGAGGTTAATATTATAAAACACTGAAACAAAAATCTAAATTCGCTTACTAAATATTCCACTTCTGGAAGTAGCTACTAAATAAGCATTAAAATCTTCTTGGAGGATCACGTAGGTGACACCAAGCAAATTAACAGCTTTCACACGAAGTTGCAGCGCACTAATCTATCGAATACTAAGGTATTGTTTATACCAAATAGTTTGTGACAAATAGGGAATAGTTTGTGATGAATGGGAAATAGTTTGTCATGAATGGGGAATAGTTTGTGATGAATGGGGAATAATTTGTCATGAATGGGGAATAGTTTGTGATGAATGGGGAATAGTTTGTCATGAATGGGGAATATTTTGTGATGGATGGGGAATAGTTTGTCATGAATGGGGAATAGTTTGTGATGGATGGGGAATACTTTGTCATGAATGGGGAATAGTTTGTGATGGATGGGGAATACTTTGTCATGAATGGGGAATAGTTTGTGATGGATGGGGAATACTTTGTCATGAATGGCATGGCTAATGCAATGCCAATTTATAACAAACTAGTATAGCATGGCAGAGCACGATGCCTCAAGTGCTTGTCAAGTGCAACCAACTACCTTCATTAGTGTTCTGGTTAAGGTATCCAGACATACAGAATGAGGTGTAGCTTGGTTCATACCAAAGTCTACCTCCGAGGGCGGTTTTTACTAGAAGCTTAGTGTGGTGAACTAAAGTGGTAGGAGCTGGCGCGGAATAGGGTCGAGAGACAAGATAAGAAACTATATAACTAAGAAAGATAAGAACTAAGTGCTCACAGGAATTGTTCAATTTTGTACCTACTTCTCCGTTCCACCATCACACCACTCGCCGAAGACTGAAGTTTCATCCACACAGATTGGACTCGTGGAGAACCTCTACGGTCCGATTTGCACGTTAATTTTTGCCTCGTACGTGCAAATTGTGGATAGAGCTTCCTTCTGAGGTATTCCCGGTGCCCTATGTCATGGGTTCTTCAAAAAAGGTGTAAAAAGAGTTCTCCTTCAGGGCCGGCGTTGCACTGGCGACTCCCCTGGTGTTGCCCGTGTCCATAGACGACGATGATCACCTACCATCAGTTGGCTCTTCTGCTTTTACGTCAGCCCTTCAAACTATATAAAAAAAAGACTGGTGTTATCCTTCCGTGAAGCCTGCCTGGCCAGCTGCTTGCTTGTGTCAGATGCCAATCGACTCGTGTACCGGCTGGAGCCTTGAGACCAACATTTACTTAGTAGACTAGTACTTTCTTTTTGTCCATAGGCGACAGTCACTTACTATAGATGGCTTGTCTGATCATTTGTCGGCTATTAACATAAAAAAGGAAATCTCGTCCTAAACCGTATAACTACACGTTTAACGAATGCAAGCATTTATGTTATTATTATATGCGTGTAAAGTACGGCCGGCGGTTCTAGGCGGCTCTGAACTTTGTTGGGATCGCTGCGCAAAAGTCAATTTTAGGGTCGAAATGGTGGCAAGACGCGCGGGGTGTCACTTTGAGCATTGTTTGTTTCAGTCACACGCTCAGTGTTCGTGTCGCTATCTCTCTCTAAAGTACAATACCTGCGCACTATATCCGAAAGTCTAACTTAAGAGCGGCCTAGAACCGCCGGCCGTACTATACAATAGTTCAAAAACAAAGTTTTTGTTTCGCTAACAACCTCCAGTTGCAAACAAAGAAGACTAGCGTGAAGTGAAGTGTAATATTTATATTCTTGTTTCAGATGCAAACCCGTATGTTAATGGACAAGATTGTGACCGCTGCAAACCCCTCTGTGGCCACAGCGTCGCTCGGACAAGCTTTGGCTGATGAGAAAAAGTGATTATTTCCAATATTACTATGACATACGTATGGCCTGTACCCCTCACATTGTGAGAGGAGACCCGTGCCCAGCAGTGGGTCAGTTACGGGTTGTGATGATGACATATGTACGTACATACGTAGAGACATATAGGGGGAACGCAATTTCCTTAACGAATAATAAAAAAATATTTTTCTAAAAATTTAAGTGTTCTGCCAATGTAGTGACACTGGTCATCACAGCTATTGAGTTTTATATTTTTTATTAAATAAATAGTACCTAGCAGATGTGAGGCTTTAAAGAAATCTATACAATACATCTACTTGAGGATGAATAAAAAGCCTAATTCCTATTGTTTAAATTTAAAAATAAAATAGATCTGTATACTATGGATTGAGAGTCATTCTTAATGCGTTGCATAAGTTTTGTAAAAATGAAATTGCTGTTTCAGTCTAGTTTGAGTGTACAATCGTGCATAGAGATAGTACAGTTTATTTATTGTATTCATTGCTGTAGTTATTCTCTTTACGGATTCTCTTTATTATATCGATAACATAATGATTAACAACCTCATTATTGTTTATTAAACATATTTCAATAAATCTTTTACTGTAACGAAATTGATGCAGATTTTTTACATGTACAAATTAAGCTTTTATTTTTATACATATTTATGGAAATCTTAAAATTATAAATGTAGTTATAAAATAGATATCCCTTATATATTTTAGTTTGTATTTAGAAATAAATATATGTATTTGGTTTTTACATAATTAAAAAAAAATGCAATACTTACCGACTTTTTGGTACTGAAACCTACCTCATACAACATCATTTATATTTGTTTCGTAACTATGTATTGGAATATATTTATTCAATTATTCAAACAAACTGATATATTTGTAGATCTCTATCTCAAATGTCTGTAAATGTATGTTTATTTATTTAATAAAATTGTTGCGATGTACCTGTATTTTTATAATTAAGAATAGGGTTGTAGTTTAAAGTTTGTTTTATTTACGTGTTGACCTTTCAGGAATTCGTCAGATTCGATGTTGACAGAATTGAAAATCTCGGACATCGAATGTAATTACGATGATGCTAAAGAAAATGCACGTTTTGTTGAAGCAATTAAAAATGTTATAACATATCTCTGTTGATGAAATCGTGTGTTAGTAAAAATAGTTCAATTGTGAATAAATATTTTTATTTCAAGTAAAATATTATGTAACTTTACCAGTGCCATTTATATTAATATAGATTAAAGTAAATTTTAAATTAAGTAAGTACATAATACCTACAATTCAATGGGTTCATTCGATAACACGTGCGCTGCGGATCACGTTTATCGTGTTTTTATTCCATGGAAAATTACAATTACGCCGCAGCGAACGTGTTAATGAATGTTAATGTTTTGAGCAAATGTTACATTGATTGGAATTTCTGGAACGTCTTTATATACATATAACTTAGTACATTTTATTGTAAATAAACATTTATAATTGTATCTCTGATATAAAAAAAATCAGATATCACACGATACCTTACATATAACTTTAACAATTTGGTACTTACGATCGTTTATTTTTCATTTTAAACAAAATATACACAGAAATTATACCTATATAATTATATCCAAATAGCTGGCTAGGCTGTTGTGACATTCAGTGATCATGATTGCGAACATAGATGAAAAAATATTCTTATTTTAGTTTTTAATCTTAGAAATTATTATCAATTAATAATTTCAAACACCCCGATTTACTAGGTACCTAAGTTCAAAAAATCGTTTTCACAAAAATAAAAATATTGTGCGAATATAATATCAGGATAATTACATGATTACAAACCGACGTAGCAACTGATAGTTATTATAATAGTATTAAATCGGACCACCTAGTAATTACATGGATGGTCCGATAAACGTTACTTTATATATTTTTTCCAATAAGAATAATTTTGTTAGTTACACAAACTGCAAACATTGCTTAACTGAATTGATCCCTTTCTCTAACAAAACTTAACCGCTATCCAATAAATTAATTACTGCACTGTAGGCGTAGCAGTAGCGGGGTCGAACAGCATTTTGACGTAGACGCTGTCTACCTCATGCGGTGGGTCAGGCACTATGAGGGGCTGTCCGTCCAGCTTGATATCTCTGTAGCGCGCGCTGTACACACAGGTGTACCCGAGCCGTTCCGCAGACATCGCTGAGTACGCGCTCGATGTGTCCATCCGCATCAGTTTGATGTTCCTTTGTAATGTGGCCTTCCTGGAAAAAACGGACGGATTTAATTGTAGCTGTGTCGTTGCAATGTGGGGTAAGGGGTCGTACATTACTTACGTCACACTTTAAGAGGCGGGAGGGGGAAACGAAATGTGACGCTGTGTGACAAGGTACAGGGGGAGGGTCGAAACTCTAAAATTTGTGTGACGTAATTTATGGATGGCCCCACTCGGAGACGCGGCCCCTGATGGCCACCATCACAAGGAAGTCAAGGGGCTTGTTCTGAGTCGGTCACAGTTGTCATGGGTGGTAGCGAGAGGACGGCGCTACATGCTCGTTTGGTATATTAATTCCATTTCAAAATGATAGAGGATTCTGATGATGTACCTTCTACCTGCCTCCTTGTTATTGGTACCTACACAAACAATTTGTACGAATTTACATTTTTTCTATGACAAAATGTCATCCGTCATTTACTATTGCCCACTTATAATTGCCGTGAAGTGTAACTAATCAGGCCTGCAATAAATTTGGTCTTACGTCTTATATTGTGTGTCTGACTACCTACATTATGTACCTACCTACGACATCGCTAATACAGTGGAACAAATTAATTCGTTAAAGTGTCAGTAGACAGTACATGTATATGTATATGGTGTTATTTATTAGGCTTTATGAGTAAGTTAAGTAGGTACTAGGTACGCTGATAGGATAGAATGCCAGAGAGTTAGGTGACATAGTAAATTTGTCTGTAATTTATAGTTAGATACGTAATGAAATTCGCAGCTGCTCGAAGCTATGCTTGCGTAATTTTGGAAATTGCCACAGTTTCATTAGTTACGGAAATACGGTGACAAGAATAAAATGTATAGGTAGGTACAAATCCACTTATTCCCTATCTCGGGGGAATATCAAATCTTATCGTTTGCTCACTTGTAGGGCACCTGATTAAAAAAATTCCGCAATATCTATAGGTAAGTTAAGTACCTACTACTTGCTTCACTAATTAAAGTAACGACATTAATCAATAATAAACTGGCTTGTAAACTTGTAATATGTTTGAAGACTGTCAAGTGAGGTTTGTGTGTAATTTGCGATGAGAAGCAACATAGGTAGGTATTGTATTTTCGAATAATGCGGTGGTGCTTGTTTTGTCACGCTGGTGCTTGTCATGTTAAGCGAAACTTGACGAGTAGTTTTTAGGTAGAGTAGTCCTTAGTAATGCGAAATTGACTTAACTGATTTCGACTACGTTGCATGATGTCCTCATTTTATAACTTGTCGCTGGTGAAGTCGGTTTTTGAAGTGAAAACTTCTGTAGTATCGTTGTGATTTGGAATTCGATGAAACGGAAATGACGCGCAATAGAAATGAAACGGAAACCGAAAGATGAATTTAGTGAACTTACTCAGAAGCTTGTAGGAGCGCTTTCATGATACCCTTTTGTCTCCACTTGGGATCGGTGGCGGCTACTTTCACATCCACCAGGAATTCCTCCTGAGGAAACCGTTCCCACAGCTTCGCCCCGCTTTCTCTGCGTGCTAGGATATAAAGAATTTTCTGGAACTTGGGATTTTCACATTTCTGTGCCAGACTTAGTAGGTCGTTGCCATTCTCGTCCTGGAAGTGCAAACAAACTAATGAAGTGGTTTTTCTGTAAGTAAAGAAATGGCAAACTAAGCCTAAATTGAATAGTTCGAACGATAATGCTTTTCCATCATATCATAACACCATAATAATTATTAGTAGGTACAACTACCTACTTTGTAGGTACCTAATTTGTAGATAGTTGTACTTATACCTACTAATTTATTTATAAAAGCTATGGCCTACCCATAGCTTTGATCATTTATCTATACTTAATCTAAGAAGTAGCTCTATCTCTTTATGTAATTAAAATCCTAAACTTGGTTTGGAAGCAGAAACAAAAGATAACTAAGATATGAAGCGATTTGAAGACTGAAGTGTATTGTTTACCTCTTTCAAAGGACACACCCCACATATCATGACACCAACGATATTATTTTCGTTATCGACAGCTTTAAAGGATAGTCCTTCATATAATGACTTAGTGCAGTAGTCTTCTAATTCAGGGGCCGGGTCGTTCGGTGGACTGTAGAGGCCCACCTTTTTGTTCATCGGCTCGTCGATGAAGAATGTTCTGAAAGTTATAAGTAGTTATTAGAGATGGGCATAATGTAATCATCATTATAGATTACAATTACATCTGGACGCCCGGAAATTCCCCCACGAGTCCTTTTGAAAAAAAGTGGCCAGAGCGTTCTTGGCGGGTGCATTTCAATGCCCCAGATGTATGTAATTGTAATCTGTAATCATGATTACATTTTGGGCAAAATGTTAGTTCGATTCGGGAATAAAACTTGCACTGTCTGGTAGGAAACGATCTCCTCTATAACCATCCTTCCGTTGGGTCACTTGGGTTGCTTCGGTGAAGGAAAACATCGTGAGGAAACCTGCACACCTGAGAGTTCTAAATAATGTTCTCAAAGGTGTGTGAAGTCCGCCAATCCGCACTTGACCAGCGTGGAGGACTATGGCCTGTACCCCTCACACTGTGAGAGGAGACCCATGCCCAGCAGTGGGACAGTTATGGGTTGTGATGATGATAACATTATAATATTATTTGTTACTTAAACTTCCGTCTTGGGAATCGAACCCGGAACCTTGGGTTGTGCAAAATCAACCAATTAAACTACCATACCACTGAGCTCAGGAACTTTAATTAGTTTTTTTTGCAGAGGCGAGACTCAATGTGATTAATTAAAATTATATTCATTAGGAACTGTTTGATAATTACCGAAGACAATACAAAATAATAATAAATACCTTTTGAGTAGCTTCATGACGTCATCTGTGTCTTGTTCTTGTATAGGCTCGATGCGATAGAGGCCTTGCTGCGTCATGGCTGAATTGGTTCTTAAACACAAATATTTGCCATTCAATTACATTTAAAACTCGCCATATTAAACCTTACGTAGCTATAGCAGTCATAGCCTACTACTTTTGTTACGCATTCCAAATTTGATTTTAATTCTCAACCTAAACCACTTTATAGTTTTGTTTATTATGGCCAATATTATTGCAGAACCCTCAGAGGTATTGTGCTAGTGTTCTACGGAACACGTAGTGGTTTTAACAATTTTCCGCATGGAGGGTGACAGTATTTTTTTTGTATAAATAACCGCCAAACGACTTAATATGCTAATACAGTAAAACATTTTTTACTTTTTGACGAATCGTATGGCGCAATGATCACCGTGCCGGACTGCCATTCAAAGGGTCCTGGGTTCGATTCCCGGCATATTTTGATAATTTTGGATAAAGAGAAATTTGAATAAAGAGCATCCCAGTGTGGGCTATTCGTGTGTATCGTTATTACTATTGTTATTATTTGCTGCGGTAACCGTTGGTCAATAGAATATTGCTTAAATATTATTTGAGACTTCTCAATAATGTTCTTGAGCGCATATTCGCATTTTGAACAATAGTTATTTTTATTATGCCGTAAAAAATAAGTACCTACTTGCAATTTTAAATAACCAACAGGCAACAGAAAGAAGAAGAAATAAATAAATAAACTCTTATTCACTAATATCCATCGACCACGACCCGAGAGCAAACATTAATCTGTGGCATAAGTAGAATTTGCCCCAGCTGGGAATCGAATCCGGGACCCCTCGCTTCGCAGGCAGGCACTGCCAACTCGGCTACGGGGTCGTCAATAAGAAGGAAATTACTAACTCTCAAGCTATCATACAAAAGAGAATAGATATTAGGTTAGGACCAGTGTAGCTAAGCAAGAAAGTACTAACCTATACATAATTTATGTAAGTACTCAACACTTTGTACCTGAGTACCGGATAACTAGATAAGGAAATAAGCTATACCAACATTATATAAGAAGTTAGAACTTAGCATATAACGTAAATGCAAATTATACAAACATTTTTATATGTGGGTATGGGTTCTTTGTTGTTTATTATTCTTAGTTTTTACATGTAGTTTTTGTACGTATGTACCTATACTTAAGAATAAATTATCTTGTAGATAAGTAGGTATATGATTTATTTCCAGACTTCCATGCTTACTTTAAGGATTATTTTATATACAGAGGAATTTAATACCTCTATTATAACAACTAGCGAGGAGCAGGATCAGCAAGGAGTGGTGAGATGAGGTGTGTGTGCGAGGTGAGCCGTAGTAATACATGGTGAGGTGAGGTGCGGTGTGGTGCGGTGAGGAGAGGGGAGTTGTGATGAGAACGAATGCTTCCAAATGTTTCTTGGCAGGCAATCTTCGAGAATAGACAGATGATTAATAAAAACAGGGAGCAGGGATTGCTGTTATCATCATCTCTTCATATTTATTTGCCATCACTATATTGTTTTGTCAAATTACTGACCCGCATGTTCTTTGGCAAAACCATAATCTGGGCTCACTAAAACTGCGTCGCAGACGCCGAGCATTCTTTGACGTCCATCGAGGTTCGTATGTATAAATGAAAGAGGTATCTCTGTCAGAAAAATTTATAAAAGGCTTTGGAGTCAATTTACCCGGATGGCGCAATGGTTAACACGCCGGATCGCCGTTCCGAGGGTCCTGGGTTCGATTCTCAGCGAGGCGGAAATTTGAATGATGAATTTAAATTTCCGTTCTTGGTCTGGGCGTGTGTGTTCTTGTCTTGTGTGTTGTCCATGGCACCCACGACACAGGGATAGGGAATCCTAGTGTGGGGCTATGAGTGTGTAGCGTTATTTATTTAATTACCGTCAAATGCTAATATAAAAAATGTAACCATCAGTACTGAGTATTTACGAGAGGCAAACGTAGTTTGAAGGGTCTTCAATTCCGGTCTTTTAAAAACCACGCTGTACTTTTGGATGGTAGAAGAACCGCCCTTCATTCAAATTTCAATCTGTAAAGTCGTAGTGACGACGCCGAGAATATTCGTAATATTATAAATAAGTAACGCTGGCAAATTAATGCGAGATTAAGTGCCTAACTACCGTGTTATTATTTAACATCTGGTCTTCTAAAATAATTTAAAACAAAAATGATTTTGATCAGAACGTCTCTATCACACAATACAGCTACATTTTATTATCTTAAATGTTCATACACCAACATTGCTATGACTATAGTTGTTATACCTAGAGATAAGCTCGATAAAAAATCAACGCACCTTGTATGTTATTGAAGAACTTGCTGGTAGGTAAGTACTTCGAAGTTAAAACCAAGTACAGCGCGAAATATAGTATGGATAAGCGGATTAAAGGTCGACAGATAGATAGAATGCTTATGCCGAGTAGTAACTGATACCCGAAACTTAGTACTAATCGTACGCCTGGTTTTTAAATTATTTTATAGCGTATTAGCGAAGTGTTCGTGTTTAGCGCGCGCGCGGGCCGCGAGACTCGTACACTTGTGTCAAAACAGTTGCGCCGGCGCATTTACATCGTAACGGTGAAAGATAAAAATAGATATCTCATACGTTAACGTGAATCAGTATTCGATACCGGAACGCGGCTAGATTTTCGATTCGTTTTTGGGTATCACTTAAATTAACAGATATATTTATACGTACTGGCAACATAATTATGTACTGGTAGCATAATATATTGCGTCATCAAATATCTTATACTTACCACTTTTTATAGAATTCCATTGTAAACAAGCTCATCTCTGTAGGAGTAAGCTCGTTCACGTTTTACGTCTTTACGCGCTTTAAACCGTTGTGCTAAGCTATTGCCATTTAAAATAGCTATTTATCCGCTGTAAATCATATTCTTAGTATAAAACTGAAATTATATTAACAGTTACTTGTTAAGGTATTAAATAAGTCGCTGTATTGTTTTATCAACGCTCTACCACATCTACCACGTATTTGTACCGGAATTTATGCGGTACCGTTGTGGTGTGGTGTGCCCACAGACCACGGTGTGCCCCTTTTATCATTTTTTTTTATCAATTATATTTTTTTGTACTGTTTATGAATGGTACTGGTATATCTAGTAAATCTATCAATATCTAGGTAGTTAAAGGAAGTGTGTGTACTAATTGTGGGTATCTACACATGGGAAGCTCGCACGGTCTCCATAAGAAACTGAATAGCTAGAGCCGATAAACTGGGCTTAGCAACACGCTCTGCGGGAGACTTTTGTCCAGCAATAAAATTAAATAATAAAATATGTATAACAATTAAAATAAAACTTAGTATTTGGGGGTATTTTTTATCGCAATAGACGATTTATAGAATTTTTGTCTGCTTGCCAGTATGTTGTCTTCCTCAATGGATTACTTAACTGATTTGGATGCGGTGTAAGTTTGGGTTAACATAATATAATAATATACTATTTTATTATTTTACTTCAATAAATTCACAAATAAAAGAATCCCGTCTAAACCTTTGTATTGAAATAAAAAAAATATCCCGAAGCAAGGGTGGGTTGCTAGAAATAAATAAAAACGTTGTAAAATATTTTAACATATATTAAGAATTAACATTAAAAGGTAACACAGTTAACTTGTCGTCCCCTTACAAAAGTTGTATCTACTTACCTTTTTTATATTTTCCACAGTTAAATTGACACGAAGGTACAAAAGTGAGAACTATAATAGCCAATACCACTACGAAGTATAGTTTCTATAAGTAATAAATACTAGATAAAATATATCAATAAGGAACTACAAATATTGTTTACTGTAAAAGACTAAGTAGTAAAAACAGTTCACAAAATACGCTAGGCGGTCTTATCACTAGCGATTCGTTTCAGACAATATTAAAAGTAGAAATTTCTTTAAAGTAGATTTTATCAGTATTGTGTAGTGTAATCAAAGTGAATAGATATTTACAGACAGATTAGATATTATATAAGTATGTGGGTACTTCGCATTTTTTTTTCATTTCGAACATTTTTGATATTCTTTCATTTTCATTGACACAATGAACGTAAATAACTAATGTTTTATTTTGTTTAAAAATATATTTGTCACACATTCTTACGCTGTAACAAATAACACACTCCTCTGAGCCCTCAATAATAATGTATCTACTATGCATAGAAAGTTTTGTTTTACAATGTTTCACGTAGTGTTTACAATATTAATCAGTGCAATCAGATACAAATATTAACGTAAATTATACAAAGTGTGGCACATTAAAATAAACTATCATTAACTACTTGTAAAACTTGCGTCTATGTGATATTGCGTTACAGTTTGTGACAGGCGTTATAAAGATTTTAAATGTCTTCAAATTCAAATAAATCCCTTAGTGAGATGAGCAATTCACGGAAGATGTATCAAATATACGTGGAAATGTGTTGTGTTCATACATAAAACGGAAATAGGAACCGCGCAGTAGCTTCGTCATCTTCCTTGAATTGATCATTTCCCTTAGGGATTTGATCAAATCTCCGTTTTTCTTGTTTTGCGACATGTCCATATTCAATTCGTTTACTTCAACGGAAACCAATTGCATGGTTCATGATGAAATAAAAACCGTGAGTAAGTATTTGTTACATTTAAAATTTAATTTATTAAATATCCCTAGCGTAAAATTATTAAGTTACAAGATGGATGTCGACAAAGCAATGCTAAAATCAGTTTTGAAAATTGACTTTGTGACATCTTTATAAATGGTTACTGGTAACGGTTACAATACTAGTTAATTAATGAACTAGCTACCGTAGTTGACTAGGATACATAGATATTCTTTTTTTTTCAGGCGCGGCTTTACCTACAGTGCAGAGGGTGCGGTGCACCGGGCGCCGGTTGTTAGGGGGCGCCGAGAGCGTCTTGTAAGTCTATTTCGATCGTGTATTTTGATTCATAAGGGCGCCAGGGTATTTATTGCACCCGGGTGCTACATGTGCAAGAGCTGAACCTGTTCTTATTGACACATAAACAAACATAAATTGATATTGGCAGCATATTTTTTAAATTGCCAAACATGATGTAGTCAAACTCACTGGTATTATACAAGTTTAAAAAATTAATAAAATACACATATAGACAAATAAGTTTATATTATAGATATTTACTAAATATGTCTAATCATAACTACTTAAAATGTTATATAAGTTAAATTATCTAATTATACAGTGTACATTTGTTATACAGAAATATATAAAGGTAATCTCTTCTGCACTGCGAAGAGTTATAACTGTGGGATTCACAAGTTCACAACCATTATTAGAAATTAACTGAGTATTTAAAATAAATTATTGTATTATGAAATAACTTCAATTTATTTGACAGATCCCAGATCTGTTAAATTACAAACATTTCAGATAATTAGTTTCCTGAGAATTTCAAAATAATTGATTATTTTATTAGATTATATCAATATCACACCTAGTTACTGGTAACTAATAGCTACAATACATCGGTTTTAGCCTCGAACTAAAATACTAATACAATTTTAAGAAATACTAATTGAATACATAATTACGTATGACGTTGAATACGCATGATAAGTAGTCGTCTTATGTATTCTTTGATCACTTCGTCGTAATGCCAATGTATGTTTGTATCCTGAAAAAAAAAATATAAATGTTAGGTAAGTAATCAGTGTTTATCGAAACACAAATCTAGATAACTGTTAGTAATAAACTTACGTTAAGTAATAAGTAATAGTTTGTCGCACGTAAAAATCCTTTTTTAGTTTTTTAATAGCGGTGTTATGGACATACCTACTACTAGGTAGTTACTACTGGAAGAATCTTCTGGTCTTTCTTTATTCTTTTCCTTACACAGTATACAATAAAATCATTTGTGTCAGTACGCTTAGACCTTTCAAACTAGGCAACGGATTTTGTATAGATGGATTGGATGTGTGTACAGACCCTAAATAAATAGTCTCTCACCTTCACAGTTCCTTGATGTAGACCCTGGCTTCGTCGTGCGGCGGGTCAGGATGCGGCGCGTACGGCAGGTCAGCGTAGTACATGGCGTACACCTTCTTGTAGTGCAGCCGCTCCGCAGCCGCCGCGGAGAAGGCGGAGGTGGTGTCCATGCGCAACGCACCCGCGTTCACCTCGCGAGCTATCCGCCTGGAACAAAAAGACGTGTTTAGGATTGTAACGTCACGACCAGCCTGAATCACGCTAACGAAGTTTTCTACGCCACAATAAAGAACATAAATCTGACACAATACATACTCTCTCGACAAACGTGATCTCTACCAAATGGGCTACAGCGTCGACTTTTGTAGCTATATAAATACTAATCGATTTTTCGTTTGGTTTTGTCGATAATGCTGCTTTAACTACTGCACCTTTCAACTAGTGATGCAAAGTTACTTAAAGTAACTTCTTCCGCAGTAGAATTTACAGGTGCTATGATAGTTCAACTTCACAGAGGTATTAGGGTTGCATCTGATTTCCGACAACTTGTGATAATTTATTGGATTTTAACATAGGTTAAAGAGAAGATTACATGGATAGTGTGTAGAAAGTTGGCCTTCGGTTGCAAACGTGAAAATGAACTTTGATTTCAAAGTAGAATGACTTGTTAATTTTGGTGTACGAAGTATGAGACAATGAAAACATCGTGATTAGCGAGAGCAATGAGAACTCCATCTGGAAGTTCACCTAAATTCTTTGATAACAATAGTGGTCCAATGACCCCTCACATCATGAACCTTAGCTAATCAGTGGCACAGTTTTAGTTAATAAGGAGTTCATGATAATTTTAACAAATAGCTACGTGAAATTTTCTTGGCTCTTTCGTTCTTACAAAATTATCCTATGTAAAACAATGAGACAGACATAACCTTACCTAGTTATTGCGTTTTGATGCTGCATCTATTTAATTCTTCAATCTACGGGTATGATAATAAAGAATGCAACAATGTGTAGTTAATTTAGTTAAATAGTAATAATGAGATAATGACAATGAAGTGCATGGGACGTAGGTATGTACGAAGCAGTCAAGGTTGCAACGAATAATTGTACTTAATTCTATCTTTGTGTTTAATATGGTCTGACTGAATTGTTGTCAAGAAGTGCAGTTTCTTCCTGGTTGACATAATTTTGTACGATAAATGTAGAGGAAGTAGTTTTAGTCTCACGTTTAAATAATGGGATAAGTGAGTGATTACTATCTGTTTACTTCTATTTTCATCATGTGCAGCGACTACTGTTTATGAATACCGCTATATCGTAAAGTGTAAAAAATTAGTGTTTACACATAGACTCAAGTTATTCAATGTAGATTGGTATGTACCAAAATGTTTTGAGGAGCTTATTATACCGTTTCTTATCGATATCAAAGCATCTTGTCGAAACACTAGGTTCAAACAAATGTTTATTCTGAATTCGATTTTGCATATCTCAGATCGTACAGAGAAATGAAATAAATAACAAGTATATAGGGTTATAACTAGTGTTTTTTTTTAATAAACCATCAACATAGAAATACAAAAGTGGTCTTACAAGACATATTATACCTACATAAACAACAAAGAAAAATATAGTGTAAGTGAGAAAAATATTACACAGACTGAAATCGAATAATAGCTGACAGAGATTGGAACAAGGAGGAAATACGATAGAAAGAAAGCGGATTGAAGGAAAAAGTTTATCATTGTTACGAAAAGGTTTTTCTTGCTCATACAGCATTCTCATTAGGTACCTACTGGAGACAGATATTTGGAATCGGGAATAGTTGATTTGCACATTACGTGTAAAGTTCATATCGGGTAACATTTGAAGAAGGAATCTTTCGTTCATCACAACCCATAACTGTCCTACTACTTAGCACCGGTCTTCTCTCACAATGTAAGGAGTACAAACCAACCACGCTGGCCAAGTAGGGATTAGCAGACTACTCACCTTTGAGAACATTATGTGGAACTCTCAGGTGTGCCGGTTTCCTCACGATGTTTCCACCGAACAAGTAATTGATTAAAGAAGACATAAGTATATACCTATCCCCATAAAATGGAACACGGCTCATCTATATTCAGTTTCCATATGAACAAGAAATATACAAGACCCATTTATGTATATATGTTACTACAACTACACATAATTATTATTAGGTACTGACTTACTGAGTTACTATTTAATGTTAAGTAGACTCGTCTTTAGTCGTTTATATCTTAACTAATGCTATCCTAGTGACCTATATGTAGATTGCTACCCTCTACTGAGAGCTCCTAATGCAGGGAGAGTAGGTAAACTCACTGGAAACAATTGCGAGCTTTTATAAATATGTATACCTACTTTCAAGCTTCTCTCAACCTTGATTATCTCCGAGGGTTGAGTAATGTATCGTACATCAGGATATTTCACTTTCCCACAATTAGGTTTTACTATTTAAGGTATTAAGGTTTATGAACTCGTACATGGCATGGTACTCGTGGCATGTACTCGTACGCATGTATCGTGCGCAAAATATTTACAACCTACGATGATATGTAATTGTCCTAGTGTTGCTTTAAAATATACTTGGTACGAGTATGTTATCTTATTTGTAAGCTTGTATATTTACTATAGTAAATATACCTATATTGCATACAAAAACATTAACCGCTATTGGCGGCTTTTGTCTATCCAAAGTGATCGACCGAGCTGGCACGGTCGTGGGCAGTGGTTGGGTGACCGCTGACCGCTAGTGGTAAAAATTCTTGAGTGTTTCCCTATTTCGGGGCTTGTAAAGCGGTTGGTCCCGGTTGTTATTGTTAGACATGTCGGAGACCCTCGGGCGGCATAAAACTTACGACACTTGTGTCGGCCACTGACCCCTCCACCAATCCGCACTAGAGCAGCGTCATGGAATATGCTCTAATCCTCCTCAGTCATGAGGAGAGACTCGTACTAAGTAGTGGGCCATTTTAGTGTTTATACCAAGAAGCCAACTACTAACAAACCTTATTAAGTCAAAAAGCGTCCATACAAATGAAGTCACTGCCTATAGTACCTATAATGACGCCTCAACTGTCAAGCGTTCATGGAACAATGCAATTTATATTGTACGTTGTCTTCATTAGTCACACAATAGGATGCCGTCAACGCCGGCTCAGATGTCATCTTTAATTGAGCCACCCAACCAGCTACTGCAGTGCGCATATCCATTCTTCTGGCGTCTATTTGTCTGTCCCTCTGTTCATTATAGTTGAGTGCCTGGCTCCGTCCTAATTTACAACGGTGGAACTTGGCCAACACACTGATTAGTGTGTGTGTTGAGTTTATTGACTTGTAAAGTTTCGAACCATACATGGATAACCTTTGGAGATAGACTTTGGAGATGTTCTAGTTGGGACTCTTTTGCTCTTGCCGACTAATAAAATTTTTCATCTCACATCGACAAGTAATTAAATGAGAATATCATCAACGTAGTCGAATTTAATTAAATACTCATTATAGAGATAACTGAAAAACGACTCAAATTTAAATGGGCCCACATGACAAGCAACTAATTTTCAACTATAAAAATAATTAACGAAATCGATACACCCAGTAAAAAGTTATGAGGTAATATTATATAGGCAATTTTATGTGTGAGGTATGGACACACAAAAAAAAATACAGTCGAATTGAGAACTCCTTTTTTGAAGCCAGTTAAAAAAATAAAAGCGTTATAATAGCGTTAAACTGTAGTAGTATCAAACAAGTAGGACATAACCGTATGATCAGAAAATCGTGATTGTCCACTCACGCCCGCAAACAATAGTCCAGTTATCAATAATCTGATCGAGAATCTGTTCTCAGTAATATATAACTAAATCAATAACATTATACGTCCGTTTATCTGCAAGGTTGACGTTTGATTTCATTGCCAATATCATAAAAAATATGATTATCTGACAAATGACGCACAGATTGAGTGACGACCCGTATGGCCCGATCGTTACCATGCCACGTCCTGTTCGAAAGGTCCTGGGTTAGAGTCCCAGCGAGGTGGAAATTTGAATGATGAGTTTATATTTCTGTTCTTGTCTTGTGTGTCGTCCATTGCGTCACAACACAGGGAGAATGATATTTTATTAAAATAATGATAAGCCTTTATACAATTTAAATTTCTGTTTAATTTGCTTTTAGTTTTATTTAGTGTTTGATATTTTAAATCTTTTTGTCGTCTTTCTCCACTCATCTACAGACATAACCAGTCTTATATTTTTAAACGCCAATGAAACTATTTGGAGATGCACCAGGCTAACTGTTTTACAATCCTGTTAACTGGGAATTAAAATTGACCGGTTTTTGTATTAGAAACCCGCCGGATGAAACCTTCCGGGTTTCCAGTTACGTCTATATTTAAACTATTCAGATCATTAAAAGGTTAACCAGATTCTATTTTTAAAACAATGCCTCTTACTTCCTCACAGAACAAAAACTAGTGCCTATTAAATAATGTGTAATACTTAATATGCATACTCATATCGAATGTTTGCAAAAACCACGCTTAAACTAATACCTATACGTACGTAATTTAAGTCTCTGGGTCTGTGATAAATAAACACACACACAGATATCCTAAACGTATCCCAGTGTTGCGGGTGGCATGGACACAAATAATGGAAAACTACTGCCACAAATAGTATAACCACGTATAACCTCAATTTGAATGGTGGGCTCAGGAAATGCGATCTCCATAAATACTACCCTGGACCATAGTTAACAGGTACCCTGGCATACCCTGCATGGGTTCACGGGTTTAAATTACGGCCGGGACATAATATTTATTCGACACATAATTGTGTGGTCCCATAATTAAGTGTATACTATAATATGTGTAACTTGGAACGTCATCGTCAATGAAGAGCATGATCTGAATGAGCGTGTATTATTTCATCTATTGGGAGTCAATTCACTTCCTTATCGCAACTATAAACGTAAAATATTCACAACCACCCAGTAACCTACTTAATTATCATGTTTTTGTTTCGTATGTAAACGTGCGCGAATACAAAGACATTGGAATAAATTATGAAAAAACTGCAAGATTTCGATTTCATTAGACAGGTCGTCTAAAACTCTAAACTTGATTCACTAATCTGTACAAGTGCGAACGCCGTGGAACGGTGAAATCGAAATTCGATCGTAATCCATTATAACAAAGGTTTAATTACATTAAGACATTGAACGTAACGACTTATTGAATGTTTCTTTAATAAATTTGATTTGTAACGCATCATGTAAAAGTTTTCAGCGATTTCTCTACGTTACATTATTCTTCAAATGGGGCACCAAGTTTTCCTTTCCAGGATTAATAATAATATAGATGAATAGGTAGATGTTTTACAATATAATTGAGTCTTAATAAAAAACTACGTTTAAAAAAACCGACTTCAAACACTAAAAAGTATAAAATCCGATCCGCCATAATGTTTCAGTTTTACAATAATATGTTATGAATGAATGAATTTAATTATTTGCACTAAACCAAGCTGAAGTCTAGAATTTGGATAATAAGGAATTATTTCGATTAATTCAATCTACTTTCTACAGTTTGTACCCGCTCAGGCTCCATGCCTTTCTGCCTCGCTGGGAATCGAACCCAGGACCCTTTGGCAGTTCAGCATGGTGGTCATTGAGCCATATGAATCGTCAAACCATTGAGTCAATAAAGCAAATAAGTATATTCCGTGAAAAAGAAATAAAACGATCTAGACTTTTAGCGGTTACAAGTGTGCTAATTAACTAGTCTCTAATATTATAGACATGCGGTACTCTGTCAACTTATATTATAGACATGCGGTATTATTAATGTCTGAATCATTAACACGTTGCACTTTTTGTTACAATACAATAACTCAATCGATATCGATGTATTATATCATTAGATTGTTGTCGCTAATTTTTTCCGAAGGTCATTTGTACTTATTTTTTATTGCATTCTATTATAAAACTGCTGTACCACTTTATTGCTTCCTAGTTACCAAGTAGTCCAGACTATCGACTTCAATAAGTTGGATTCCAAGTTCTGAAATTAATTTTTTTGGAATTATACGCGTACTTCCACTTTTTGAAATTATGCGCGTATTAGAAAGTGATTATCACTCGGTTCAGTGAAAAACAGATAGGAGCCCTTCGAGCCTAAAAGTAATCTTATAGGTGTGGTCCGTGTGGTGTGTCAATCTACATTTGGCCAGCTCAGTAGGCCATGATGTTTAACACAGTGTAGTGACAGGAAGCAGGCTCAGAAGTGGGATTGTTATGGGTTTCGGTGATGACGGTGTGAATGGGCGGAATGATTGATGTTTACGTATTTAGAAATATTCATTTAAAAACTAAATCTCCTAAAATGTCCAGGAAAAGTTTGCAACCAAAATGGAGTTTTAGTTAAATAAGCACTAACTGATAAGATTTACAGTAGGTGAAGAAAACTTAGATTTTTATCAGATAGGTATACAATAATGACAATGAGGCCATTTGTCTCCCAGACGAAGATCAAACGGATAAACTGACACTAATTCTTCAAGAATTCGTTACAAACGAAATGGATAAACTCAATTCCTCTCACAATTTATCAGGTTTGACCTAATTCGCTTTACCCTAAATTTATCAGGAACACCTTATTTGCCTTATAATTCACAAAATTAAACTATCGACAGAAATAAATGTTTCTGTTGATGAAATTATGTCGGTAGCCGGTCAGCCAGTTCATTACCTGAATTAACTAGCTTCTCAACACGCATTTTATTAAGGATTGTCTGACTGACAAGCAAAGGAACCATCAAAGAAAATACTTAATTTAAGATATCGACTCATAGTACGTACGTACGTACGTAAATAAAAGTGAATAACTAAATAAGTGAGAAAATACTTACTCAGTTTCCTCACAAAGCACCCTCATGAGCCCTCGTCCGCGCCATCCAGAGTGAGTAGACGCTATCCTGACTTCTAGAACTTTGTGGCAAGAAAGAGGCAACTTGTCCCAGATCCTAGCCTCCCTGTCAAGGTGTCCGAGCACCTTGAGGATTCGGCGGAACTTCGGATGAGGACAGTCTTCAGATTTGTCTGCGTAGTCCACTTCCTGAAAAGTCGAAAGGATGTTAGAAGTTGAGAGGTAATTTGTTATGAAAATTTATTTGATTTTTTAACACACCATTTCGCAAAGTTGTGTTTAAAATTTAAGTTTTATAAAATTTAATTTAACTACGATTATTTATCTGAGACGGACATCTATTCGTACCCGGATATCAGGTAGAATAAACATCACAGAGACGTATTATATAAATACTAAATTAATTTCCCGCCAAAATCGAATCGTCATCTTACGTAGAAGTTTGAGATCAACAACCGCATAGACAAGTCAAGGTATATCGGTTACGTTTTCTGAGGTCGGTTTGAGCAATAAATAGAACGTCTAATATATAGAAATGGCTATACCATCAGGAATTTAGCGCTTGAGAGAACCTGTCCTGTCTTAGAATTCCAATACACCCAAAAAATATTTATATGAGATTACTTGAAATACTTCATAAGCTGAAAGAAGTTTCTTTCGAGGTGTCTGTTTCTGTCCTCAATGATGAGAAGTATGAGAACATGGTAGAAACAAAATTACGAGCATAAGTGTTTATGTTTATTATGTATACACAAACATATGAAACATACACATATTTTGTCTGTCTGTCTGAACACAATAATCAATAGCTACTAAAAAGATATAGTTTTGGATCAGATCCCCAGAGGAATGAAATGAATATTTTATTTTGGAAATTCAAGTAAAAATCTTTAGCCATGATTGTTAAGAAGAAAAAAGTATGTTATTTCTAATTGATCTTCACTCTATGCCACTGCGCTGACCGTCACCAAGGCCTTACTTGCATACAGTTGTAGAGCAATGACGCAACCGAATAATAATTATGTAAGCACTATTTGGTTTTGCCTTATTATCTACACTAATAAAATGTCTATCTAGACAAGTATCAATCAATATATACGTATATAATAAAACTGTTCCGTTACTGAGTGACTGACAGACCACGCCCAGCCGAAACTACTCAACGCAAGAAGATGAAATATTGCATGTACGAGTATGTTCGTTGGGGAGTGTAGGAGAGCGCAAAGAGACGATTTTTGGAAATTCCTCCCCTAAGGTTTAATTCAATTGAATTTCTTGTATTGCAATCTGTATACGATCGTAGTGCATCGAAGCAGGACAAAGTTCAAAGCTGCGATCCCTATCCTATCAGTCACCCTCTGCCGCTCTTGTTTATTAGCCCGAGATACGAGCTATCGCATTGACATCGTTTTCATCCGCAAATATTATGTGTCATATATTATAGGTACCGTTTTATGTTTACACTACATACTATTAAATAATTTTGGTTTTGATTTTTAGTAAGAAAACTAAAAATTATCAAAAATGATGTGCGTGGTATAAATTAATTGTAACATCTTCGCTTCGGTGAATGAAAACGTCGTGAGGAAACCTGCATTTTACACTATATAAAAGTAAAAATATCTACTCTCCCAATAACACTCCACCTATCCGCACTGGAGCAGCGTGGTGGGCTATGCTCTAGACTTCCCCAGTTAAGAGGAGAGACCGTTACCATTTTTGTTACAGCTAAGATATGTTAGATAACTCATTTTTTCTATAAATACAAAAATAAAATTCTAAAGCTGTTTACCTACGGCGAGATGTCACAAAATAAATAATGTTTTATTAAGAAGGGTCTCCTTCAAGGCTGTTTCTCTCTCGTTATCGGTTTTCTGTCATCCGCACAGAATATCGACAAAATTGGGAGTAACGAACGTAAATAAACTTCGCTATTCGTATAGTCTCGGATATTGTGTATAAAACCACCCTCATATTATTTCCCAGTACCTTCCTTCCTCATATTTTTTAGATGTAGCTACGTACCTACTTAGGCAAAAAATACAATATTATTATATGTACATCTTCTTTCGTACAATTAGGAATAGAATAACAACAACAAAAGGTATTAAATATCGAGATCATAAAGTATTGATATTAAGTTTTATTACTATTTTATTGTCACAATTCATTAAAGAAGGGTTAAGGTCGTAGTCTACACGTCAACATGTGTTGGCCGAGAATATTATTTATAACAATAATTATTATCTTCACAATGAATTAATGAATTAATAAAGTTGCACCAATAATACAATATGATAAATGTCGCCTCAATTATAGTTACAAACAATATTTCCAAATGTCAAATATAATTGATTTTTTTTATAAAATATGATGAAAGGTAATTACAACAACATATGTTTACTATCAATTTTAAATTATATGTTATATAAGATTAACATGTCAATCAATTATTCATTAAAAATGATAATTGCCAATTTGGCGTGATATCAAAAGTTTGGCCATGCCCTAATCCGAGCCCGTATTACAATTTCCTGTACCTAAGTACTAATTACGACTGTCTTTGATATTAAATGACTACTTGCACACAGGAGCAGCGGGGAATGATGGTCTTATTTCGTCGCAATTACTATTCCGCTGCGGGGCACGCGTCACCTTTCGTAATTTTATGTGGCGGTCTTCGCACACCTTCGAGAACATTATGGAGAACTCTTAGGTGCAGGTGCACACCAAAGAGTTCTCCATAATGTTAATGAAACCTTTCCTCACGATGATTTTCCTTCAAAGCAAGCGATAATTAAATTCTAATACGCACATAATTTCCCCATGTTTGAGAGTCCGACGTTTGAATTTGACCATTACTGCGATGCCCTAATGTATGTATAGAAATCTACCTATATTGCGAAATGCGATTAATGGGTCATAATAAACCTTCTCGCCTCTACGCAGAAGGTGAAACGTGGACTCAATTTATAACAATCCCTTTCAAGAACAACAGTTTATATGGTACTCGGCAACCGCCAATTAAAAGTCGGTACGGGCGACCATTTGCAACGATCACTCGACACCTGCGCGGAAGTGTGACAAACCACGATGACTGTAAACTGCAGTTATGGTCACGTTGGTCACATATTGTCTATGATACGGTAATAGTTTGGCTGGTGTTAAGGCGATTTTGACTTAACCCACAGACCACAGCACCCTGCTTCTCTATAACTGGATCTGTGAGGCGATACATTTCGAGCACACGCTAACCTATTTAGTGAAGTATTTAAACGGCCTAATCGATTGCGTTTGTTCTCCACACACGTACCATTTAGAATGGACAGCGTATTGTGAAACTTTTTTTTTCGTAACAGTGTGATGGAGAGAATACGATATTTTTATCGACTTATTTCGAATTTATTACAAGTACACCAGAAACTTCTACATTCGCTTCGGAAAGCCTGTTAGCAGAGGGCGTTATTATGGATGTTAGTTGGTTAGGTTAGTGTGTACGAGGACTGGGATACGAATTCTTAAAGATAGTTAGTCCTGGAAGAATTATTTGCTGTATTTTTAAAAATATCATAATTTTTAAAAATAATTATTATTGTTAAATAAATTTCTGTATACACTATAAGTTATACAAAAATCATAAATTGATATGTAACTATTGTTTTCAATAAAGACTATGAACCTATTAAGATGTAACTAACTATACTCGTAGATGCGATTCGGTCCTATAACATTATTGTAATTGAGGTTGGGAAAGATAATTAAGAAACATATAATAAACTATGAACTATCGTCTTTAATTAACACAGTAGTATAGTAGCTACTATGTAGTATTACTACAGTGATTGTACAACAATGGCTATACTGGTCCTGACTACTTTCAACTGTAGATATTGACCTAAATCCTAGAGAGCGTTAATGCCGGTCTTGACATTACCATTTACTAAATGTAAATTTAACACGGGGCGACAAAATTAATCCTTTATTATTATGTATATTAACATAGTTAACTTTTATCTTAATTAATAGGCCGAGAAGACTTCAGACTCGCAATAAATCTCTTAACAATGATTAAAAAACGATTTGGATACGGATTTCACTAATGTATTGATGTAAGCTTAGAACAATATTTAGTGTTTGTTTCAACAGTCTAAAACAAAGAAAAAAGATAAGTGAATACCTTCAAACATTTCTATTGGAAACAAAAAATATCCCGACGTGAATAAGGCGGGATACCAGTCATATACCAGTAATATAAGTCAGCCAGGAAGGTTACATCCTATTACCACCCTGTAGGTAATTACGTCACGTTACGTAGGTTACGTTAGGTTAAGTGAGGTCAGAAAGAATCAATCAAATATTTAATACGTACATCTCGTTTAACAAGTCCATTAATGATGATCCCCACGAATTCTCCATTCTCATCCACTGCGGCGACGGACACTCCATCCTCCAGCGTGGATGACGCGTACTCCTCCAACTCCAAACACCTTGACTCCGGCGTCTCTATCAGGTTTATGGCTTGGTTTAATGGTTCGTCGCGGAAGAAAAATCTGGGAAAAGGAATGGTAATAAATTGATTGTTACCGTGACCTTTATGGTTAGATCTATGGTGGATTTTTTTGTTTAGTTTTGGCAAACTAGTAGATGGCAATTGTTGGTTAGTGGTCATCGTCACCCATAGACGTCACTGATGCATGGCAATAGTTAGAGTAGAGAAGAAAGATTGGCGGAAAGATTTTTTTTGTTTTATAACTTTTTTTATACACCCTAGGATTCCCTGTGTCATGGCTGCCATGGAAAACATACAAGACAGGAACACCAGACCAGGACAGAAATTTAAAATCATCATTCAAATTTATGCTTCACTGGGAAACGAACCCAGGACCCTCGAACGGCGGTCCGGTATGGGAACCCTTACGCCTTGTGGATCAACTATTGATAGATAAGCTTGTTTCTAATTATCTATTTTCACGTTCTTAGTTCTTATATTAGGACGCACAGTTTTGTCTGTTAAAAATGTTAGATAGTTTTCTGATCTCTTTACGGGTGATTTCAGGGTTCGCATTGAAGCTTTAAATCCGAAATAAACGCTCCCACACTCAAAATCGAACCTGGGAGCCCTCACTAGACAGGCAGGGTCCCAACCATCTAAACGGGGTAGTGAAGTGGTACCACCACAAAGAAATAGTTAAAACCGAAAATCACCGTCTAAGGAAGTCGAGGACTGGCTCCTTGTCAGCTGGACTGAGTCTGCAGACAGTGTACGAGGGTTTAGGCATTGCGCGCGCCCGCAGACCCAACTCGGACAGCTTCGCCGGGAGCTCGTCAGCCAACTAAAACAAAACAATTAAGGTTCAATAATTTTTTAGTCAAATCTATACAAATAAATAAAATTGGAGTGTCTGTTTGTAATATTAAAATAACCGCTTTTTACTTAATGCATATGGATGTATATGGATGCATAACATTTTTTACAATTTTTGTGTGTCCGTTTGTCCGTGTTTGTTTGAGCTAATCTCTGGAACGGCTGGACGGATTTCGACGGGACTTTCATTGGCATATTGCAGATGTCATAAGGAGTAACTTAGGCTACTAAAACCTATCAGCCTTTATAACCTATCTTAGACATATAAAATACAACGATCGTGAGTATCCGTTGCAATTGAAAATATTTTTGTATAAAAGTTTGACTTAGTTTAAGAGTCATTCTTCATTCTTGGATGAGTCGCGACGGTACGTAACCCGTCATGATGGGAACAACACAAACGCAATAAACGGTAACTTGATATATGCGGTACCAATAACTTGGTACCGGTTAGTCATTGTTAAATTAATGACGCCATCGTGTCTATTAAAACAGGATTAAGCTTCTTGACGCGTTTGTTGTTCGCGTCACGTTCGCTTTAAACTTGATTATTCTAGTTGGAGGTTATTGTTTAGACGTATTATTTTTTAATTGTGATATGTTATAGAGTTAAGTTGAGAGATAGCTTGGCGCTGCAGATTTAATATTTTTTTTTTATTTTTTTAAGCAATTATTTGGAGATTTATGTTGGTTGAATTTGATGTCTCTATAGAATTATTAACATAATCACTACATACGTATGTAGTTTAAAACAAAGTCGCTCTCTGCCTCTGTCTGTCTGTTTCTAAGCTTTCTTATTTTTAACCACGCAACGGATTTTGACGTAGAAAACTAACGCGCGTGAAAATAAAAAATAACCTGAAATATTTATGTTGCAGGACAACGTCTACCGGGTCAGCTAGTATAATATATTTTTGTTACATCTTCGTTCTTCGTGAATTATTTTTTATAATAATAGATGTGAAAGTGTGTAAGTCTGTTTGTTCTTATTTAATGTCGCGGAGCAATGGATCTATGTGATCATAAATATGTGATAAGGAGATTGCAGTGTGTTAGGTTGGTATTATTTGAACACTATTACAAATGTCTAATTTCATGAAAAAAAAAATATTACGTATTAATCTGCATTGTAGAAGCATGGTCAAATATTGCCCAAGCTCCTTTAAATGTAGGAATCGAATGTCCTGCTTAGTTAATGGGCTATATCAACATTGTTTCAAGGAACTGTAATTTATTACTATAATAATACTCGTACAAATTGCATTATGCATCCATATTTAACAAGCGGCGATCGTGCAGTCTTGCATCCGGGTTAAATTGACGACCCCGTAGCCTAGTTGGTGCCTGCAAAACGGGGTTCCAGATTCGATTTTCGACCGGCAATTTATGTGACAGAAAATGTTTTTTTTCGAGTAATGGGTGTTAAGATCCGAGTCTATGACCGGAAAATATGGCGCTCTTTTGAGATTCGTAAATGTTAACCATTTCCTCAAATTCTGCGATCTGGCATATCGCCGTTCCGAGCATCCTGGGTTCGATTGTCAGTGAGGCGGAAATTTGAATGTTTTCTGTACTCGTTTTGGGTGTGTGTGTTCTTGTATTCTGTGTTGTCCACGGCAGCCACGACACAGGGAATCATAGTGTGGGGCTATGACTACGTAGCGTTATTTATTTCTCCGCTTCCAACATAGCTTTGATCTTTATCTGGCTATCACCGGATCACAACTGAATGCGACGGCTTTACGTGCTTTCCGTAACGGAAGCACTAAGAAATTTTGTTACTAGCGGTTACCTATTCCGTTTTGCACTCTATCGAAACTACTTGTCAGTTAAGTTAAAAAGCTTACATGCGCTACGGATGCAAGCACGCCGCAGTAAATGTTGTTTGAATGGTTGTTCCAATTAGTGTTGTCAGTTGCCAGGTTTGGTTTAGATAAAATAAACGAGGCGTTTGTATTCAAATCGCGACATCTATGTATTATGTGTAACAGTCCAATCATCATAATATACGGAAATATTATTTATTTATTAAGTTTGATAAGAAAATTTAAAAAGCCCTTTTCTGTTAAAATTCTCGATGAAAGTACCTACTAAGTAAGCAATAACTTATCAAACGGAAAAATTGGAATAATCGACGTCCTGTCAAGACTAATGATGTGTTAAAGGTTCCCTGAAAATCGGAACATCCCACTCAAAATTGGGATACCTGGTAGCGCTGTTTCCAATGGTTCTAATAGGCACCGTTTATCATGCACCTGCGATCACATTTAACAATGAGGTTAAACAGTGTCTTTCTACGGCGGTGTGAGTCAGGGCGCACGAACTCTGTAGGACCTTGTGCTATATTTTATGAATTTTAGTCACTTCTTACCAAAATTTAAACTAAACGCGTGTAACCTTAGATACCTACATTTTCTTTAGTGTTTACAATTTTTATGCATAAGCAGTAGCAGCAGCAGCAGTAGTCAAGTGTAAGAGCTTTCCGGAATATGTTCTGGAACTCCAGAAACATGTTCAATTTCTTCTATTTTTCCTAAAAATACTTTTGTATTAGAATTTCAGAATCAGATATTATTACTTGCTTCGGTAAAGGAAATAACATGAGGAAACCTGAATACTTGAGAATTCTCCATAACGTTCTCAAAAGCGTATGAAGTCCGCTAATCCACACACGGCCAGTGTGGTGGACTATGGCCTGTACCCCTCACACTGTGGGAAGAGACTCGTGCCCAGTTGTGGAACAGTAATGGGTTGCGATGATAATCATAATAATGAATTATTTAATAATTAAATTAATTACTCTCATTATTTTTAATATAAGGAAAAGTTCTTCACACGTACAAACTAATTTTACATAATTATTGTATTCGTATTTTATAATAGTTGAAGATGGTAATAAGGAAAAATTCCAGATTATTTAATATCATAAGTAAATAAGTATAATATATTCATATAATAAAGATGAAATACAGTAGTTATAAAATAAATAATAGAATACTGATCTTAACTATAACTTGATAAAAATATAGTTGTTGTAGGTACGGCATCCAGTTTGAACTTTATTTTATACAATGTTGTGATTTCATGTACAAAACATGTATCCTTGGAATTACAAGACAAAGTCCTTTTCTGTCTAAACGCGGTAATTTCAACAACTACTGCACGGATTGTCATTCGGTTTTTACCAATTGAGAAATTAAAGTTTGTACATGGTAAACATTTAAACTGACTGATGACTGATTAAAACGTGTAACTACAATTTCTAAATGTAAACTATTTTTTTATAGGGAAGCGAAGGCTGGATGGTAGGAGATGCCAAATAAATTTTTATGATTTTTCTGTTCAATGAGCAGGCGGGAAAATAAATGACTGCCGTCGCTTATTGACGTAACATTAAAAATATCACTGATACGTCACCCGCGAATACATTAATTTCTAAGGATAACGGTTCAAAACAATGCCTGGATGTGATTGTGAGCATTGATGTAATTTTGTTAAAAAATAAATGTAAGTATTATTCCTAAAACAAATAATGAAAACGTGATCGTGAAATGGCTACTTTATGCTATGGCACGATGTATGCATTTGCCATATCCAATATTCGTTGTGGTTGCATTTTCAGAGGCGACCATCTCAGTCCGCAAGGGTAGCAACGCATCTGTGAAAGAATTAAAACAAGACTCTCACCAACACTTTCTAACTGAACAATTTATTAATAACAACTAACAGGACTATAACTAATAGTCCCTGACCTAACCCTATTATTATTATTACTTACTAAAAACTAACTAATTAATATTCTAACACCGTCTCCTAACCAGACTAATCTTAGTCCCTATTTGAGTCTGCTTCTAAGTCTCTCGGACACAGTATTCATGGGCGGCAGCGGGAGGGCGGTGCTGCATGCTCGTTTGCTACCTTAATTCGATAAAAAAATTTACTCACTTAACTGAACCTAGTTGCAGTCCAAGGACTTTTACAATCAATCTCAGCGAAACTGCACTTCATGTCCGACAGGATTTAAATTATTATTGTCAGCCAGTAAAATATACATACATAAAACACTTAATTGAACAAGCTACACAATCGAGTCACCGTAGTTAACATTAGCTACTTGGCTCGGCTTTGTTCGAACTTCGCATAGGTGGAAGTTGAAAAGGAAAATTTTATGTCAGATGATATATTTTATACTAGTGGACCCGCCCTCGCTTCGGGAAACATGTCCGTTTGTACGTACGTTCGGAAATTGTTAGACGAGATTCTTTAAACTGACTTAAACTTTTTTATTTCGCAACCGATTGAAACTAATATTATTACTTACTCTATGCATATCGCACCCTTAGTAATATAATAGCCTCATTCAAAAATTCTCTATTTATCATAGTTCGGCCAATTTACCTGCATTGCAGTTTTATAAATTATGCTATGAATCCCTCCTGGTAATATTTATTGGAAAAACCGAATCAAAATATTTTAATTTTCAAGATTATCAGGAAAGAACAGACAGAGGGGTTATTTTAAACAATATTGAGTGGTATATTCAAAATGAAATACCCTAGAATATTCTTGGTAAGAAACAATAAATTACTTATTTAAACAACACTACAATTTATCAATATTGCCGGCTGTCGAATTGCACGAACACAAATAAGTACTGTTCTATGTTTATGAGCACTTAAATGGTCGGTGCTGTACACCTGACGAGAATTTAGCACGTCTATAACTAAGGATGTGGTTAGTTATTGAGTTTACCAGAACCTATGTACTTATATTATACCAATGCTGGACTCAGGTCTCCACTGACGATGAGGAGGGTTATGGCCGTAGTCTACCACGTAGTTCCAATGGGGATTGGCGGACTTTTCGCGTATCAAAAACATCGTGGAAAACTGAAAATATACTGGGTCCCTAATATTCCGGCTTTACTTTCACCGAAGCAAATGACATTGTAATGCGATGCGATGATATTGTTATGTTTACGAAGGATTAGGGTCAATACACGCCTGGACAATCTTATATTTCAAGTGCTTCTGTGATTCGAAAGGAATCATAAAGAATCATAAAGCATTCGGTCCCGGTTGTTTCCATGTCTGAGGCCTTCGGATGGCATTAAAACGCCCGAGACTTGGTTGGCCACTAATCCCTTCATCAATTTGCAAGGAGCGTAATGGAGTATGCTCTAGACCTCCTCAGTTTTGAGGAGAGACATGCTCTGTAGTAGACCATTAATAGGCTGAAGCCAAATATTACTTTATCGCTTCCCATAAACCCCATGATAGTGTGACCGTGTTATGAACCTAATTGCATATTCAATACCGTTCGGTTTAAAATGCTTTGATTCGAATGCAATAGAATAATGAACGGTTCTTATTTAGGCATAAATACCTCAGTTAGTTAAAGGATTTATTTAATTTGCAGTTATTACGATCGAATTGTAACAGAATGCTATTAATTAACTTGTTATCGTTTATTATAGCTGTTATAAAAATAGGGGTTATTTTAATGTAATGTAAGAATCGACAAGTATGTATTTTTAAAGGGTGTAAAAGTAAAATTTTATACAGAACTGTAATTGTCTTCGTGTATTTAGTAAGAGTGAAAAGTAACAATTTAGTTTTTAGATTTTTAGAACAAGAATACTGCTGATTTGTGACTTTTAAAGTAGTTTTAGAAGGGTATGTAAAAGTATGTATCCATTCATTGTGATTGCAAGCAAATTTCCGTTTTTTGTCGTGTGTGGTCTCCTCATGAGAGAATTAGAGGTAGAAGGAGGTCACATACCATTCACTTTAGTCCTAACGACTTGACATATCCAGCTACGTGTAGCTACCATCATTTACTACCAGCTGTTTTGTATGTATGTTTGTATGTTTGGCTCAAATCTTGCAAGATTAATTAGAACTCTTACTCAACGGGCTTGAAATTTTGCATATCGATTTGAATCACATGACAATGCAATTTTATGATGAGATTTTCAGTGTTTAAATATTTTTGAAGTAGAGCAATTCATTTGCACATGGAATGCGCGACCAGTCGTGCGCTAACTGCTGTCCGTTCGAGTTAACAATGCGTGATACCTACTTATGTACGAGTAAACTATGTAACATTGTAATATAACATATGCAAATATGCAATAATCGTGGTTATTGGTGTGCACGTTTGCTGCTCATTATTTAAGCGTTGGTTAGTTTAAAGTATGGTGTATGATGCAATAGTTATGTATAATGCCGGTCCACTGTTCCCATTGTCCTGGGTTCGATTCCCAATCAGTGTATTATTATAAAAGTAGAAGTTATCCGTTACTATAATGATTTTTTACGTGCTTAATGAATTTAATTTATTTGTTAAAGGTCTTTTTTACAAAAGCACTTAATTACATTAATGTATACGTGTTTTGTTTTATTTACATTACGTAGGTACATACTTTTGTTTACTATTAGATACTATCTATTCTAGTAAATAATGAATACTATTCTAATCTGGCTGGCTAGGCTGGCTACAACCCATTAATGGCCCACTACTGAGCACGGGTCTCTCCTCATACCTGAGGAGGCCTAGAGCATACTCCACCACGCTGCTCCAGTGCGGATTGGTGGAGGGGTTAGTGGCCAACCCAAGTGTCGGAAATTTTAAGCCGCCCGAAGGTATCCGACATGGCTTAACGACTGCTACCAAATGATAACAACCGGGACCGACGGCTTTACGTGCCCTCCGAAGCACGGAAGCGCTCAAGAAATTTTGCCACTAGCGGTCACCCATCCAACTACCGACCGCGCCCGCTGTTGCTTAACTTTGTCGATCACTTGAGATCGACGCAAGCCGCCGGGCTATGAGCGCTTCTATTCTAATCTAATCTATATTTATTCTACCTATTAAGTCTTCTAATCTATAGTGTGTAATGAAAGATCATAATAATATCCGTATTGCACTTTATGATATAATTATTTCTCTGTCACTGCAGAATTAATCCTAGAATCACGGTTCTCATTAGTTTCTGTAGGTCTAAGAAATGATAATAATTATAAAAATGAAATAATTTGTTTAGATATTGATCTATTTCCTTGACCGTGAAATAACTATCACTAACGGCCCCTGCCCCAATAATCGGACATACCTAATCTTAATAACACCCTCTGCTAACTACACTTACCATAGTAGTCCTGATTTGAGTTTTGTTCTGTGTCGATCACAGTTGTCATGGGCAGCAGCGGAAGGGTGGCGCATGCTTCTTTGCAATCTTAATTTCATAAAAAAGGGTAGATAGGGTCGGATTCAAACTGGCAAAGTCTACTGAACTGCAGATGCACGTTAGATGCAAAAATAAGTTTATCACACTACATTTAATTAACTGGAAAACATCAAACGAACGTCGTTTCAGTCTATCGCGAAGGCCGGAACATTTTCGTTGACTGAAAGTAAATACAGCTGAATAAAACTGATACAAGTATTTTGTATAGTCTCAGGGACATTTAGGTAATAAATTACACGTTTTTATAGGAAATAGAAGCATATCTCACAATCAATTGTGCTCTCTATGGACTTGGCATGCGGCAGTGTAGCCGGAAGGAGGTCTTTTACGGCAACTGGGCTTATAATTTATAAATCAACAGTAAATAATATGATTTTAAACTTCACCCATTTTATTGGTAACAATGTAAGTATTATGATACTGGTTATCACACTAAATGTGGGTATATATTGCCAACATTTCAATTAAATTATGTGAATTATGAATCGATGAAATTAACTTTATTAAGCTTAATTATTTAGCAGTGATCACGAATCATGACGGGACGAAACCAGGTGAACATAGTAGGCTTAAGTTTTAGCTGTGACAATGCTGTGTTTGGCCGTAACCGCCCACCACTATTCATTTAATTGCATGGTTAGACAAATGCTTAAACGGCTAAAAGTTAAGCTTTTCTTATAAATTAAAAGCATATTCTAAACAAGCTTTTATTAAAATGAGCTAAAAAGAATAAAATAAACGTTTCCCTTAAATCTTTTACTATCAAATTATAAAGTCATTACACAATTTATATGATATAAAAGCTTGTCGCGAGATTTTAGTATTTACTTAGCTAATACTTCAATATTAACTTAGTTTGAAAATTTTCAAATCAATCCGATCAAGTTACTTAATTTACGTGTTTATGTACACAGGTAAATATCTCTCTCGCAAGACCCCAGCCGGATACGACAGGTCGTATGGCGGCTGGCTCGAGCGAGAGGGTGCTCGCCAGCCGGGTTACAGCAAGCAAAGAGTGCCTTCGGGATCGAACTGGATGGAACAAAGTCCAGTGACCTCTGAAAAGAAGGACCGGGAGCCGTAACCTCGTCCGTTGTTCAGCAGGGTGCAGCACGAGCAGGGGAGGTCGGCTTCGACTCAAAGATGGATGAAGCCCCTTACACCCCAAAGCGCATCTAAGGCTTGTAAAAAATCTCGCATTTGAACGGTTTTTATCTCACTTTGTGACTCGAGACTAGACGATAAATTCATACATTGTATTTAACGTAAAATCGTGTCGTAAGCTGTAAAACCATTGTTAATATCCCCTGACAACCCACGTATTCGCAGACGTAACGTTTGTAAATACAGGAGTTAATTAAACATTAATTTTATTCACCAACCATCAGATACAATTTGCGATAAATCTGCATGAATAATTTATATTTGTAGTTTTGCTTGTTTAACGAATTATTATAATATTGTTATGATCGATATTGCGTTTTACACGTATTATGACAGTAAACATTGTATCCCGTAATCTCTGTGTATAATGAACTAATATTTACTGTTTAAGTAAGAAATTATTATTCTATTACAAAATGATATCTTTAGTGACAGACAATGCATGCCAAATCGACATAATTATAACTGTTAAATGTTTTACAATTTTAATTATTTAGACATAACTTAAGGAGTGAGGAGTAATATGAACATTAGTAGTAATTGTCAAGTGGGATTATAGTCTAACACTAACATATGATTAAAAAACTACATCTAAATATGCATTATACTCGTAAATGAACGTTAAACTAACAACCCTGAGAAGTTCATTAATTTAAGTAACATTTAGTGTGTATAATTTAACTGCACTTATTTTATTTTAGGATTACAGACCCATCCTAGCTTTGCTTTAGAGACCTTATTGATGATAAAATGTTCAACTTGATTCTTTTAAAGTGAAATCGCTTTTTTGTAAATGCAGATAAGCGGCAACAAACGCACGGACAATCAAAAAAGAAATTAAGTAACAAAAAAGAATCATTGTTATGGGATATCTTGCGATGATAAATACACCTAATAATAGTTTTTCTCAATTAAATTCCATGTACATACATTATTTAGTTACACTTTATTATATGTAGGTATAGATAAAAGAATAATTGCTTGTTAATGCAATGTCAGTATGCAAGATTTTTTTCTCACTACCTGCTTGCACAAACAAATTACGTACAATGTTCTGATATTTTTATGAGTTTGACTTTGGAATTGTTAACATTTAGATTTTGAGGTAGCATTTAGTATTCAGGAAATCATAATCCCAAATAATTGTTTTTGAATTAAGATGTTATAACTATGTAACATTTTTTACTATATTTAATTTGTCCAGATGTCGCATTTTTGGTGGTCGGTAATTAAACGTTTATATGGATATTTCAGAACCTACCCAAACATTAAAATATAAGTCCGACGAACGAGCAGACGAGCCATCTGATGGTAAGTGGCGACCATCGCCCACGGTCACCACTAACAGGTGACCGCTAACAGGAGAGGCATCACCGATGGTCACCACAGAAGGAAGACGAAAGGAAGAAAATAGTGTTTGTAACAGAAATAGCTGTTACGTACTTAACAAAAGAGGCTGTCAAATGAAAATAAATAAAATAATAAATAAACGCTAACACACTCATACCCCCGCGCTGGGATACTCTGTGTCGCGGATGGCATGGACAATACAAATAACACATCACTAACATATAGACCCGAGAACAAACATTTATCTGTCGCATCAACATCTGCCCCGTCCGGAAATCGAACCCTCGCTTATATATATATAAAAAACTATGTCGAACGTGACTCATTGATACAATCACGATTTTATTATTATTAATTGGAATTAGTATTTACTTTTTACACATCGTACATAAATTGGAGATTTGATAAAATTACTAGAAAATGACCAATTCACGATACAAAATACCTAAAATAGATAAGGTTAAAATAGCAAACTCGTGTGAGTTGAATAAATGAAAGCGTCTCAGTTTTAGAATTATCAATAAAACACTATTTCCGTGGTTAAAAATAAATCACTCATTTTAAGAAAATGATAATCGATGTATCATAATTAGTTATTACGTTTTAGTAATATTAAGTCAATGGTTTTTATAATTATTTTTTTAGTTACTGACATTTCCTTGACGTTTAATATTTACATTTAAGTAAATAATTAGGTTGAAATAACCTTTGTAAATTGCTTAATCATAACATCAGAGCAAATTGAACCTTGACATCATTAAAATTTATTCGCACTGCACTCGTAGCGTTGGTTGTAGCTGTTCGTAACTGTAGCCCCTAGCGCTACGAACCGTAGCGTCATTTTTGTAAAAATTATACTCCGCGTAGCTTTCGGGTTACGAAATTGTACCTACAGTATGTTCATAAAATTACTCGCGAATTACGAGTCACGTGATCACGTCTACACGACGAAATAATAATTTTGCCATTAAATTAAGAGGCAGAGATTGTGTTTTTGTTACAATTGCAATAGGTAATAGGTAATCTGTCTGCCGTATGAGGGTGAATGGCCAGTCAGTCATGGTCCATAATATTTAAGTGTCAAATACCCTTTGGCAGCCAAAAAGGAGGAAAGAAGACGCATGTTTACTAGTTTTCGAGACTTCAACCTATTTCGCTAGTAATAAAAATGTCACAATTCTAAAACGGTTTTAACGAGTAATACCACAAGTTAATGTAAGACGCAGCGGGGTTTAGTATATAAATAATATGTATTATGTGCGGTGTTTAGTTTCAATGTTTGTTTGTTCAAATGTAGACAAAACCAGAAGTGTAATAAAATAACACTTATAATTCCGAGACGTTAATTGAATAAAGGCCATTTTTACGACTCTTTGTAGTCGGTTAGTACATGAATAACAGCTTTAATCATAACAGAAATTTTTAATTAAACCGAGGGTTCTTTTTAAATGTATAACATTTTATAGCGGATATAAAGTTAAATAAAATTGTATAAAATGCCAAGAAATCTGAAGTTTCCTAGCTCGTGTACGTAAAGTTCCTCTTAACTACGATAAAATTTCCAACTCGTGTTCTTTGTTGAGAAAATAAAATTTCAATAGCATGAATTCACAGTTCATAGCACTTTAGTAATAAAAGAAAGTAGGTCAAGCCCGAATCGTTCGTTTCACTAAAATATATTCAATAATATTTTTCCTGTTGCTGTATTTTCGCACGTGGGTCACCTATTAACATCATTAATTCTTTCCGTCTAGTATATTTGTAGAAAATTGAATATATTTAACAAAAAGACGTTTTTTAGTTCTGTCGTGTAATAATTGTTTTAACAGCAATTGTGATCTGGTTAGAAAGGTGTGGAGCCGGCTACACTGTTTAGAGACGACCATCTCAGTCCTCAAAGGTAGCCACGCATCTGTGACCGAATTATAACGAGACTCGTACTAACAACAACTAACAGGACTATCACTAACAGTCCCTGTCCCAGTCCTCATACTTATTAGCAAACTGACCAACTAATGTTCTAACACCGTCTGCTAACAGGACTAACCATCCTTTTGAGTCTTATTCTGTGTCGGTCACAGTTGTCATGGGCGGCAGCGGGTGGTGCTGCATGCTCGTTTGCTACCTTAAGTAATGCCATAAAAAATATATTCGATTTATAAAATTTCAATTCTTATAGTTCCAAAAAAATAGTTAACCTTATTTGAATATAAATTGTCTTAACATGATTTAATTTTAATCTTTATGTTTATAATCAGTGAATATAAATGCGAAAGTGTGTCTGTTTGCCCGTCGTTCATATATGGGGCTAGTTTAAGGTTGGAGAATGATATAGGCTAAATATTATCTCATTTCCGCGGGAAAACACGTTTAAATCAACTCTTAATATTTTTTAAAGGTAAAGAATAAGTTCCCCGAAGTGAAACGAGAATCACTAATTATATCATCATCATCACAACCCATAACTGTCCCACTGCTGGGCACGGGTCTCCTCTCACTGTGTGAGGGGTATAACACTAATTATAACATATTATGTACTTAATGTACTGTAAGCACGTATTCATAGGCCAACGAGATATTTTCGCTGTCATAGGCAGAACATATTATTATGTTGATTACCTTGACTATTAAACTCTTTACGGTTCAATTTAATTACAGCATGGTAAACCTTTTATATTAGAAGCAAAACACACTTCAGCAGACATACATAATTCAGCAGACATATTTACAGTCTAATTTGCTTTATCTCTTCATTGCAACCCATAACTGTCCCACTGCTGGGCACGGGTCTCCTCTCACAATGTAAGGAGTACAGGCCATAGTCCACCACGCTGGCCAAGTGCGGGTTGGCAAACTTCACACACCTTTGAGAACATTATGGAGAACCCTCGGATGTGCAGGTATCCTCACGAAGTCACGATGTTTTCCGTCACTTTACATCTTAATTCATTTTTCTTGATCATTTTGTCGATTGTGTAACTTTATTGAGTATCGTTTTCTTCTTTTGCCGTTATTAATACCTACCATCTTCACCTTTGTCTTTTCCACTACCACCTAGGACTAACTGGTTAATATTTTAACTTTTTTGGAGTACAAAAAACATCTATAATGTTTACATTAAGACATAATAAGTCACTTTTTTACAATAGATTTTGTCCATACGCAAGCATATTAGTTCGACTGCACAGCGAAAGGCGATCATCGAACTTTAGACCTTGGTATTGAACGTGAACGAGGTCTCACACTTCTGTTCTTATTGGTAATTACGACCGCAGTTTCTTTGCGACGGGTTTGCGATATTTAATGCTCAAGGGCAAAGGGGCTGGTAAAAACTGATTGTACGTACTTATGTATATGCCCTTAATTGCCCTGAGTTTGGTTCTTGTCATTTTTATTGTTACGTTTCAACGAATATTCTGGGTTCTAGGTCCACTCCTGTATTTTTTTTATGTTATTAAGAAAGCGATAGAGCATGCAGCGCCACCGATCTGCTGCCACCCATGAGAAATTACAGAACAAGGCTCAAATCGAGATTAGAGTGGTTCGTTAAGTTAGCAGAGGTTGATATTAGGATTCCCTTTTCTTTGTCCCCTGCCCTGTTCGCTACCTTGGTTAGTCATGACCTGAGAATGAACATTTTACGTCTTATAATTGTCTGCTCCGGCCGGAAATCCAGGACCCTCCAGCAGGTAAGATCACAACTAACTATGTAGTAAGATTAAGTTCATTGTGGTCTACTTTGTTATATACATATATTTAAGAGTTGGTGATATAATGTAAGCCAATGTTGATATTAAACGCGATCCCATGCCGGGAGACCAGAGTGTTCTAAGAGGTATTTGCTTCGTGGTAGAGGAGAAGCTACCCATCATCTTTTTTGTTTGTGTCAACCGGCAAAACGACTTGTCGTCTTTCGGTTGGCACTATCCTGGCCGGCAACTCATCGATGTTCGATCTCAATTATTAATGTAATTATTGTAATGTTATATAATATGTAAAGCACACCTTCTAAGGGCATTACAGAGACACGAGCTCATGTACACCATCTTAATCTAAATAAATAAATACACTATCAGTTGGCTCCGTTGTTGCTTTGTCATCTATTACCTATACCAAAGGCGACAGTTATTCATACAATAGTCATAGAGTCATCGTCCTGCTGGTATGCAATAACGCTACACATTCATAGCCCCACACTAGGATTCCCTGTGTCGTGGATGCCATGGACAACACACAAGACAAGAACACACACACCCAGACCAAGAACGGAAATTTAAATTCATCATTCGAATTTCCGCCTCGCTGGGAATCGAACCCAGGACCCTCGGAACGGCGATCCGGCGTGTTAACCATTGCGCCACCCGGGTCGTCAAATTACAAATACTAATAATTACACAATAGTGTATTTAATTGAATACAAAGTAACATAAATAAAATTACGTATTATTTTCTGGTGGTATTTCGCATTACCAACCGGAAATCTCAAAATCGAAAAGAGCGGTTTACGTCAGAAATCAGAAACAACAATGCATCTTGTCGGGCTTGAAATATATGAGTGCAGTTCTATTTAAAGTATTGATTTTATTAGCAATGACTCTGGGGTGCAGGTTTTTTCACAGGGGTTTCCTTCACCAGAGCAAGTAATAATTAATTTGTTAAGTTATGGTTTGTATCTAACTAATATGAAATAATACTAACATATACTTAGCTTGATGTATAAAATTAATGAATGTAAGTAAAAAATCCAGTCCAGTCCAATAAATTTGTCAACTAAAATAATTTGTTGTCAACGCATTTTTAACAAAAACCATGAAGCGTTTAAAAAAAATGTCACAGAAAATAGGTTTCTTTTCATGAAGTTATTAGTGACTATTACTGATTATTAGTTTCGTACGTGACTCGAGTCGTTCAGTCAAATATTGTTTACTTGGTCAGTTCACGGAAGACAGTGCAGTGCAGTAATAAAAAGTTTAAATTGTTTTCCGATTCGTTCGATCTATTAAGATAATAGGTCGGACGTGTTTTATTGGAAATGTCTAAATCTAGTATTTTTAAGTATTCTTTATATTAGTTTTACCTCATCTGGGAAGTTTTATTTACGGATTTTTGCATGCTTTGTTGAGCATAACTTAGTAAAAAAAATTATTGTTTTTTTACTAAGTTATGCACTTAGTAAAAAAACAATAATTTTTAAATTTACATTTGAGGTTCGTTTATCGTAGCGAGGAGTCGTTCCCAGTGAAGTAATAAACTAATATTTGTCAATTATTTATTTCCTTCTTATTGTTTTTTTATTTTACTAGCCGGCAAACGAGCACACGAGCCATCCGATGGTAAGAGTTCACCGTCGTCCATGGACATCATTAACAACAAAGGCATCAACAATTCGCAGCCAACAAAAAAGGAAGGGAAAGAAGACAATACTGGTTCTCAGACCAGGTAGGAACACGATAAGTTGTTTGGCGTCTGATTGGAGCAAAAGGGTAGCTACTCTCTACCCGGGCTAGCTAACCAGCAAATATATTGAAACATTGATCTATAATAAGACAATAGATGCGTTACGTTCAAATTACGCGAGTTATACTTTTGGATCCACTCCGATGACATTTGGATGTCACTATGAATCAGAAAGCTAATTACGAAACGTATGACAGCGAGAGATAGCAAAAAAGTAGGCCAATTGGCCAAGTTTGACTGTACCGCTTTTCCCGCTTTCGACATATCTAAGTACTTACTTCTATTTTACATATTATAATATTATTGCTGTCCAGCCGGGCTTCAGCAGTACCACCAAGCCAAAGTAGAGTTCCTGAAGAGTTTAACATCTATTACATTTTTTGCATTAAAGAACCTTTGTCACCGGAAAGATCCAATTTTTTAACTATTCCTCTGTGTTCATTTTATTAAATTTGGCTGTATAAATTTAAAAATCATCTATCAGATTAGAAGCGTTTCTGTCAGACTTTTATAATTATTATATTAATTGTGGTGTTGCATGCTCGTTTGCTATGTTACATCCATAAAAATATAAGCTGGTGTCTCAGATTTCGTCTGCGGAAATAAAGGTGACTTTCAAAATGTATACACTAATTTTAACTTTTCATTTTATTCTATTAACAAATGAATTTTCAAAATTCCTTAGTTTTCCCCACACACCCACACCCCTGTACAAAGTTAACATTTTATTACGTACATACATATTTAGGGACAATAAATGATTATAAAAAGTCGCAGCAATTATGGATACTTATAAACGAATTATAGATATTCGGCCATCAATTCACAAGCATACTTAGAACAACATAACCTTAATATTGCATTATAGGGTCAATGACCTCTTAACTTGCATCCTTTGTTCAACGTAGACAACACTTGACAGGTTTCTAATCAATAAGTTAATAGAACTAGGTACATTTTATTTATATCTCGAGTATTTGTTGTTTATATAAGAAATCTATTCTGCTATTGCTGAGGCGGCGGAGGGAGTTTTATGATTCAGGCTAAATTGTTCCCTGGACATTCACCATTATAAATACAATAGGGAATAAAGAGAGACCTCAGATAAATTGTCTCTTCGGAGGCTCGTGTCATTAACCCCACTGTCACCGGTGAGAATAATGCTAAGCTTATTTTATTCGTTTTTTATTTAATAAATAATATCTAACCAAAATAAAATTTGTTACGAATAGACAAAATCACTAAAGTGTAAAAAAGGAAAGTAATTTGCTTCTTTTTCATGAATAAATACATTATAATTTATAAGTCATAAAAAATTCATCCCCTATTTTCTCATCCTTAAAGTTGGTATTTTTGTTTAAATGAGACCATACGGGAAGTGCTTATCGTCCCAACCAAAAATAGAATTTAGGCATGAATATTGTATGGATAAATATAAATATTGTATGAATAAATATAAATACTTAAGTATTGTAATGTAATGATAGGTTGGTTAACTGTTGATGTATTTTATAGTCGGTCGGATTATAAGTCGGTCGGAACAAAGTAGTTATGAAATGATATCACCCTTTGATTATTGTTTATTAATTAACTTTTTGTATCCTTACAACTATTTTAATCAGGATCTAGAAGTGTAGTACAAAGTGATTGTCTTGTTGTGACCTTCGGGTGCAAATAGTGCAATGGAATAGTGCGCAGCTCTATTGAGATAACATAGCACAGATACTCGTAATAGATATTAGATGTATATTCACGCAACTGCCAAGCCCTGGTATACCACGAATATTCGAGTCAGTTCCGGCATGAGGCAACTGCGAATTTCAATTAAAACTTTTCAAACTTATTTTTCAAATTTATTGTAAATCACTATAATTAAATGTGAACTAAATGCACCTACTAATGTGCAAATGGGTTAGGTACACAAAGGGTATCAACACCACCCACGAGTGAAATTTTTTACAGTGTGAATTGCTATAGTCGCTGTGACAGTCAATACTAAAATAAAAAAAGTAGAAAATTTTAAATGAAATGACATTCAAGTACCTAAATACGATTTTTATTTTCTACAGGTAACATAAACAATTTGACGCGCCTTTTGATGAATAAATAAATATATGTTTTCGCATTTTCGTCGCATGTAGCCAATAGTACCTACAATGTCAGTTTTGTACAAAATAATTATGCTTTTAGGTACAGGACAGCGATTTGGCACCTTTTCTATTTCTATTTTAAATATCTTGATGTATCTATAATACGTGTAATCAATCAATTGCAGATATTTGCATAGACATATTTTGCATGCATCAAACAGAGCAAAGTGTTGAAATGAAATAAACTCGCACTGCAGATTAATGTCTCGTTGGCAATTATTAATGGATTTTGTAAATTTCCAAATGGATTCCATTATTTCTTATTTTGTTATTTACGAAGTCACATCAATAGACTTCTTTGCTCAATTAACGTTAAATTATCGAATCTTTCAAAATACGTTATCATGAATTTCAACATGGACACCATATTCAAATAAGGAATCAATATTTATATAAAAACAATCGAGATATTTTTTATGTCTTTCAACAGTTTTATAAACAATATAACTAACTATGTAGTAATTTGTACTTTAATAACTAACTATGTAGTAATTAAAGGTTAAGATTAATTTTATTAACCTATGATAATTGCAGTACAGATAATATAAGTGTTCAAACACGGGTATTGCTAATAGAACCATGGGAAGTAGTTATCACTATGAACTCGTTCAATAACCGTTGCAGACATACTCATATGAATAGGCCGCTGATAACATTGTTTCTATTGATAAAGGTTATTTTACGATAATTATTAATTCGAAGCGCTCAAAGCCCGGCGGCTTGCGTCGATCTTAAGTGATCGACAAAGTTAAGCAACAGCAGGCGCGGTCGGTAGTTGGATGAGTGACCGCTAGTGGCAAACATTTCTTGAGCGCTTCCGTGCTTCGGAGGGCACGTAAAGCTGTCGTTCCCGGTTGTTATCATCTGGTAGCAGTCGTTAAGCCATGTCGGATACCTTCGGGCGACTTAAAAATTTCCGACACTTGGGTGGGCCACTAAACCCTCCACCGATCCGCACTGGAGCAGCGTGGTGGAGTATGCTCTAGGCCTCCTCAGGTATGAGGAGAGACCCGTGCTCAGTAGTGGGCCCTTAATGGGTTGAAGTCAATTATTAATTATTCAGGATTTGTCTCAATGCCGGAAAGGGAGATAAAAGGTCTCATGAATCTAAAGAGACAGCTAGATGTTTAATCTTCACTAATTCGTTTTATTCGGCCTACATTCGAGATACTAAAAATAACATCGTGCATTATCGGGCGACCCTATGTGATACTAGTAACTTCAACAAAGGTCACTTAGGGCACTTGCAAGGTATAAAAATAAAAATGTGGTAGAATGTGAATTTATTATTTCAAAAATGTCATTAATTGGTTTCAAAGTGGCAACTGCTTGAGAGAATATTAGGTACTACAGCCATCCTTTTATTACGAATATTTGTTTGATAACAATGAATTTGTCCCTTTGTGTGACTGTATTAATTAGATTAAATAATTTAATTTTATATTAATTTATTCAAATTAATTAATTTAATTTTCACATGCGTTCGGTTTATATTGAAATTTCATCCATAGTTTTTAGAATAATGTAGTGCGTGTGGTTTCCGCATCCGCAGGCGGCTTTTGTTGAAAACTTTTGTACCCATTTATAATATTGTTTAATCACTAATCCAGGAAAGCTAAGCTAAGGTCCAAGAAAATATCGTACAAATGAGGTCGTTGATATTCTAATGACATTATTTAATGTTATATTCGCGGTCTTTTTATTTACATAGTAAATTTTGATTTATGGCAGCAATTTTGATCGATCGTAAATGAAAATTTGTAAGCCAAAACTTTGACACGGTAAACTTTCAGTAAAATAAAAGTAATCAATGCCGGCGATCTGTGGTTGAAGTATATTTTTTATTATCTACCCTCTTTCGACTTCAGAGCTACAGTAGAAATGGTAGGGGGTATTTATTAGATTTAATTAATGTATTATTCTATTTCTTGTTTTTGATTATCAAAAAATAGCAGGTACATTATTTACTGTATTTCAAAGTATCTTTGGCAGAAAAGGGAGAAATTTCATAATGATTAAAAAGTACATTAAAAAAATATATTACCGTATATTTATTAATCCTCGCATTTTCATGTTCGAAGTGCCTCTCCTTCTCGTTCAAATTCACAATATTCCTGGGACTTGCAACAGCCATAATGAACAACGAAAAAACTGGAGTTTACGATATTCTATACGATCTATCACTTTTCGCGCGCAAATTCGGATGCGTTCGGCTCTCGCGTGCTCCGCAACGGGATCGCGTCGAGATTCCAAGTACGAATGGTTGCGAAATATCGCGCTTCTTTTATATAAAAGCTGTAACATAGCTCTGAACGCGCCCCCTCGCTCCCGTCCCTTTCATATTCATGTATTTATTCTGTGCTCGCTGTAGTGTAGGCAGCTAATGTTTTCATTTAACCTGTTAACTGGCTCTGGCTCAGTCTTTATGTTATCTGTAATAAGAACCGAGACATTTCAGTTTTTTTTTCTGCTTTGTAAATTAACTTAGGCTCTGATTTTGCTTTTTTAGTAAAAAAAAACATTAATTAGAATTATTTAAGACAATTATCATTGATACCACCTACTGATGCGGAGGCAAATGTGCGTCGGGACTTTGAAACTCAAAATATTGAAACTTATCTCTAATAATATTATAATTATAATTTATGTAGGTACCTTGTATATTTAAGCGCCATAGTTAACGCCAACTATGTAGGTATTTCAAACAAGTTATGAATTTTTTGTAATAAATCATACTGCGTAATTGCATCCCTAAGTTGCATCCCTAATTTGCAATTTTTTTTTAAAACTTGACCTGTCATGCAGAAAATGAAAAAAAATGCGGCATTGAAAGGTTCATATTATGATTATTTTACGAAACGAAAATAGTAAATGAACTGGACGATTAATTGAAATTCTAAATTTTCTTTTTTCGAAGGCATGACTTTGATTTGTATGAACATATTATTATTATGAGTATTTTAAATGATTTTTCTGGGCGTGAATTGACTCTAAAAATATCAAATGTCTAGAAAATTAAAAAAAAAAGAATTTTAGAATTACCTTAGGACTAGATGAATATCTACCTACTGATGCAGAGGAATTATTTTCTATAATTCTTAAAACCCGTGTCGAATGCTGCAAGAATCAATTATAATCTATTTGAAATCGTATTATGTTACAATTTTAGAAAATTGTTTCTAAACAGATCGACCGCAAGCGATATTAATCGACCTGAAAATCGCTGAAAACACTTCATTTCACGGCGACCAGAACTGATTAATTTGTATTTTATTATTTTGTGAAATAAATGCAATTTTTGGGTTGATTACCTAAGGTTCTTTATTATTTATTTATTTCTTTATATATAACTCTTAATTAATTACTTCCAAGACACTTTTATAATATTTATATATTCATACTGTAGGTATTCATTTATAAACAAGTTCATTTCGAACTCACGCCCTCGTGATTAGGCGTCTTTATAACTAGCCACCGGGCCGCGGCTACTTGAAATGTATGCGCGTAAATATCAATTGTTTCAACGTGCATTGTTACGTTAGATGTTTATCATTTTCTTGTAATGGATGAATGGTACGGAACCCTACGTGTGTGAGTTCGACTAGCAATTTACCGGTTTTTTTATTTCTCTGTATGTAACAGTCCTCTGCCCAAAGGGGCCTGGAAGAAATCTCTTCTTAAGCGTTCAAGCCTCCTGTAGTTCACGTAATTATTTACGTAATACGTTGTTTCTGCTTTATTGTTTATCGGCGTACAATAAAGAGATTTGTTGTTGTTGTTGTTATTCTAGGTGTTCGTAGGTACTAATACAACGTTACGTAACACTTACTTTTCATTTTGTAATACTTGTAATAGGCACATAACTTTCCTGGCTTCAACCCTTTAGTGGCCCACTGAGTACGGGTTTCTACCTGAGATGGCCTATAGCATACTCCGCCACGCTCCGTTGCGGATTGATGGCTAACTAACGTGTCGGATAATTTTATGCCACCTGAACCACCCCGACATGGCTTAACGACTGACACCTAATGATAAAAATCTGGACCGACGGTTTACGTACCCTCCGAAGCATGCAAGCGCTCAAGAAGTTTTGCCATTAGCCTTCAGTGGTCAAATACCTTTGTCTACTACCTATAATAACGCTTGAAGGATTCGAACCTAAACCACAGTCATGGGGCTAAATTCAGAGTACCTACCTACAAGATTATCACTCACCAACATAAAGGAAAAAAGATTAAAAGGTCGAATATCGAGTTATAAGTGACATAATTATTTGTCTTGAACATTAGGAATACGCTAAAAAAACACATTAAAGCACAACCCACGTACTTAAATGTTACGTATTCAGTTTTTGTAGGATTGCGCTTAGCAACAATCAGGCCCTACAATAGGTATTGAAGGGCTCGCGATTTATGTCCACAATTGGTATTTCTGCACCTTTACTTAAGTACAAAATAATTAGGCGTTTACAGTAGTATTGACGACCCGGATGGCGCAATGGTTAACACGCCGAATCGCCGTTCCAAGGGTCCTGGGTTCGATTCCCAGCGAGGCGGAAATTTGAATGATGAATTTAATTTTCCGTTCTTGGTCTGGGTGTGTGCTGTGTGTGTTCTTGTCTTGTGTGTTGTCCATGGCACCCACGACACAGGGAATCCTAGTGTGGGGCTATGAGTGTGTAGCGTTATTTATTACTATTTGTTATTATTAGTATTGTTACATTATTAAGGTGTATGTTTATGTACATATATAGTATTTCGTTACATGACGTTTGAAATGCGTACGTTCATTGTGTTAATGTGAAGTAAACCTTTGACAGAATGAATTACGGTCACATTTCGAGCGTACAGCGGGTTTTTAGTATGTTTTAATCTCCAATATTATGGTTTTACTTTCCTTGACCGTAAATTTTTATTTGTTGAGACTTATCACAAATTTTGACCTACACCATGGGTAAACCGGTGCCCTTTAGTAATTATGAGTGAGCTGACCTTGGGTTATATCCGGATTTATAAGTTTATAAGTATTCACTTATAAAAAAAACTGGTGCGTGGTGTCCCTAGGCGTAGATAAAGCGAGACTTCACACTATGAAATCAAAAGGGGAGGTTTTTTAAATTATTTATTTAGTTATAATAGTTTTTTACAATTAGTTACTTAGTTTAAATACTATTCGTGCTCTCCCTTTCCATTCCCGAGACTTAGCTTCCCGAACCACAATAGCGTTAAATGTTTAACGCAATCGTGTCCGAAGTTCAGTAAGAAGTTTCACTTCAATAAATAGGTACTTATATTATAATAATTCTTTATAGTTAAACTAGCTGACCAGGCAGACGTTGTTTTGCTCTTATTACAGCGTGGTGGACCATGGCCTGTACCCCTCCCATTTTTGAAAATTATGGTATTTGTAAAACAAGTCAGAAGAAAAAGCACATTTATGAAGACTACCCTTTATTGGCCATCTCGCAAATAACTTTTTAAATGATATATTAAACTAAACAAGAGCCACGGTTGTTTAATCGTCGCGGAAGCAAATTATGTGTAAAGCAGCGTTGGACTGTAATTTGCAAGAAACAAGTTGCCTTTGTTGGCTTAGTTGGAAAACTGCCTTGATACGATTTTCTGTATAATATATGACCTATTTCTGGAGTTTGTCTTAGTAAGAAAAAAGAAGTGTTTATTTAACACACAACAAGATAAATAGGATTGAATGTGATTGAAAATCATCGGATAATTTTCTTTTTTTAATAAAGTATTTCATTATTTATACGAAAATTGTAATACAAAAATCTAAACCCACATAATTTGACCGTATTCAATTGGTTTCAGTTATTTCGTCATTGACGTTTTTAAAAGATACTCACATTGTGAACATACACAATGAATGTTTCAATTATCGTGGCTGACTCACTGAGGAGGATGACAAATAACTGGATTAGAGAACTGGAGGATTAGAGTATACTTCACCACGCTCCTCCAGTCCGGGTTGTTGAAGGGGTTAGTGGCCAACCCGAGTGTCGGAAGTTTTTATGCCGCCCGAAGGCATTCGACGTGACTTAACGACTATTTGTAATGATAACAATCTTCGCCGACTATTTTGCGTGCCCTCCGAAGCACGGATGTTCTAAGTGTTTTCATTATCTTAATTAAATGTTGTTGTAACATCACTATAATTTATATTAAATAAAGCTTTCTACGCTTCTTCTCCATATATAAACTTTAACAATATAATTATAAACTTTAATAAAGTCAAATGTCACTTCCCATCATTAAATTTCTCTTCACGCATTATTAGATGAAATTGCGCAAAGCATACCCGTGAACTTTCAGAAATTTGCTGCTAGACACGAGTATAATAATGCTTTTAGACATTGATATTATTAATATATTTCGTTCTCAGCCCTCTGAAATCGCGAGACGCTAGGGTTACTTTTGACTATAAAATTACTTTACTTACATATTACAATTACCTATCTTTATTATATCCTAGTAATCCATTAATAATAAAACTATAGCGTACATACCTACTAGTTCGTTCATAACGTGGGCAGCATTGAGCTGTATGATAGCTTGATTGACTTATGACTGCGTACTTAATATACGAGTATGTAGTAATACTCGTAAATTAAGTTTAACAGCGTGTGTTAAAATTATCAACGCTGCTGCAAATAAGGAAGACTTCTGCTTGCTATAAAAAGTGTTCTATTAATTGCAATATATCTGACAGTATAGTAAAACTATAAAATAAATAAGTGCTAACGACATGAATTGAATGTAAACATTCTTAAATTATAATGATTTTATTTCAAGGTTGTATCGATTATGGGATTTTGACTCAATAGGGATGAGTATGTTATAACGTCCCGATCAGATGGACCGTCGACCTTAAGGAGACAGCGGGCTGTATCAGGTTCAGAACCGGTCAGAGTTGAGAGAGTTGAGGCACCTCAAGTTAGGAGAGGTCTACATATGTCCAGCAGTGGACCGCCCGCGTTGGTATCGAAAACGACATACTACCGTTAAAATGTTCCCAAAGAAACTTATTTCCTGGATGAAAAAGTATCTCTATACCAAATTTCCTACAAATCGGTTCAGTGGATTAAGCCTCAAAAGGTAGAAGGCAGACAGACATAGTTACTTTCGTCTTAATATTAGTAGGATGCATTTTTATTTCATTTGCATTAATTATAAAATTTATAAAAAATATTCAACAAATAAACAGGTATAAACTTACCTATTTATAAACGTAAAATCTTTCGCAGGTCAAATTTCCAGAAAATTCAGATATAACTTGGGAAATGACAATGAAACAGTATGCAAGATTTGGTTGGCAATGAAACCGATCGACATTAATTAAATTATACAATTTATCCGTATATGCCGACAATATTCGGCATATTATACAGGTACAACCTACCTTTATGAACGTAAACACGGTCGCAGATGAATTTCTAGAAAATTCAGATATTACTTGGGAAATGACAATGAGACAGTATGCGACAATCGTGATCTGGTTAGCAATGAAAACGAACGACATGAATTATACAATTTATTACCGAAAATATTCGGCATATACACTTATACAGGTACAACCTACCTATATGAACGTAAAAACGGGTGCAGGTGAAATTTCTAGAAAATTCAGATATTACTTGGGAAATGACAATGAGATAGTATGCGTGTTCTGGTTTACAATGAAACCGACCGCGAGGTACAAGTATATCTAATTTGGTATGACCTTTTGCTCGGCTGCATGTGGATTGCAGCGAGGCGAATGTTAAAAATTTGCTAAAGCTCAATTTTAGAACTGGGTTCTGTATAACTAACGGTGTAAATACTTATACTTGCTAAACCTGTAGCAAATTTACCATACCAATTAATGTAAAACGCTACAAATATCTCTCGTGAGAACCTCAATATAATATGTAATGTAAAATAATTAATTTTAATTTTTTTACATAGGTAGAGCTTAGAGTTCGCCCGGGGTAGTACTACCGCCCGCCACGGTACTTAGTACCATTTCTACCGTGTACCTAATAATTGTTTTAACAGCAATTGTGTTCCGGATAGAAAGGTGTGGAGCCGGCTACTCTTTTTAGAGGCGACCATCTGAAGGGTAGCAACACATCTGTGACCGAATTATAACGAGACTCTTACTAACATTTACTAACTGGACTATTACTAACAATAACCAACAGGACTAACATTCACTAACAGTCCCTGTCCCAGTCCTCATACTTACAAACTAACCAACTAATGTTCTAACACCGTCACCTAACCGGACTAACTATCCCAGTCCCCATATGAGTCTTGTTCTAAGTCGGTCACAGTTGCCATGGGCGGCAGCGGAAGGTGGTGCTGCATGCTCCTTGCGTTTGCTACCTTAAATCAATAAAAAATAAAAGTATCAACTGCTTTTTGAGTTTTACTGAAATGCTTATTAAATGCAATAACTTTCTATCTGTCTTAATTATTATTATTTGGCATGCCAATAAAATAAAATAAAATAAAACAAAATACTTGAGGCATACGTACCCACTTACTCAAACTCAAACTCAAATCATTTATTTCACGTAGGTATTTTGAATACACTTGTGAACGTAATTTTTTGCATTTACCACCGTTTCGCTAAGGTGCCTTTAAATTTTAAATCTTAGAGGAGAAAAAGAAACGGCGAAAGAAAACTCCTCGGCACATCTTTTAAAAATAGTGCTTAAAAACTAATTACAATATTTTTGCTAGGTACTACCATTTTATTCCTAAATACTAACTTGAGCGGAACTTGTTGCGGATGTCTATTACCAAGCACCCTTGTCATTAATATAATCATCGATAGTATAATAACTTTTCTCTATAAGCCGTGTTTTAATATTATTTGTTTACTCGTACCTTACCGGTCATATCGTACCCGTAATAAAAAGGTGTGTTTTTTTTATTACGGAACCATAATAATTATGCATAGTGCAATAAAATGTGTCAATGTCTTGCATTAAAAATAGCAGGATATAGTCATTATATTTTGCACATTCCTTCCGCCGGTACATGTACCTACTAATCAAAGTTAAACGATGTAAAATTGTTGCATAGACAACCTTACTAAAACAACATTAAAACATAACGAAACAAAGAATATCCGGCTGTAAGTAACTTGTTTGTGATAAAATATTTTTTTTATTCATGAACTGTGCTTCAAACTTCCTAGACTGTTCAACGTCACTTGAATTTTTACCAGGTATTTTTGAAACGTAATTTTGGGTAAACCCACTTTTCGTGCTCTGTGCAGCATGTTGTCGTCCGCCAGATTTTTTCCAGTGGCATATTTAAGTTGAAAACTAAATTACAGAACACTTCTTTTTTTTAAATAATTCAGCGAAAGGCTTACTCTGAAAATCTACGGTTGATCTTGATCATAATTTTATAACGTAGCTGTAGTTTTTTGTCGCTATATTGTCACTCACAATAAAAATCATAAGTGTATGCTTGCTTCATTACGATAAAAAACACATTTCTCTCTTTCTTTTTCTAGAAGAAATATCCGACCGTGTTTTTGACAAGTCCTGTTAACTCAAAACATTGCAATATTTGGCCTTATAATTGACATTCCCGTAGTACAACGAACTCCAAAATCGACTTTGAACTTGATTTTGAAATTGAGAGTCAAATTTTGACCTAGTTCATACAACACTTGCTAGTATTTTTCGACTCACACATCGCGTAACTGCGAGGTCAATATTCAATGCTAACCTACTAAAGAGGTATATATTTTTTTATAAGTGAATCTTGGTCTTTTATGTTATTATTAGATATAAAAATATAAATATATTGTTATTAGTCGGCAAACCATATAACTGGTCCCTTTAGATGTGATCATCGCCACCCATGGGCCATGGACATCCATACCATTGGTATCAACGCGTTACAGACTATACAGATTGTTTTTTTAACAGAATAGCTAACACAAAGAAAAAAAAGTTCTTTAGGCTATTATGATAAAACAATGGATAAAAATGTTTGAGACGATGTAATAAAAGTTTCACTTTAATAGATTGGGATACAAACTACAAACGTTTTTCCAGTATTTCCAATGCACAAAAATATTTTTGTGTTCAGTTGCCATTGCACTGTTATAATGAAGGTTTAAAATGCACTGTGTAAGGTTACTCTTATTCTGGTTGTATTATGCTAATTTGGCATTCGTTAGTCGACTACGGACTCGACTCGATTTCATTAAGATGTTACATAGAGCAGTTTTGTGCGAGTTCAAGGCTTGTATTATGTATTTACGGCTACGTTATAGTAATACTAATGGTTGCATTTTGCTACAGACAAGTGTCAAATAGACACACTTTAACTTTTAAAAACGGTCAATTAACTTACCTACATTATAATAATTATGAGTAAAATCAAATTAGGTTTGTTCTTAATTTAAATTACGTGGACTTTTTTATTTTACTGTATTTTGTGATGTTGCAACACTTTTTTACAACGAATCTAATCTAGGTGATTCTATAACTTAACATCCTAGTTAAAAAATATATACTTACCAGTATTGTCATTCAATTTCTTAAAAATAATTATGACCATGATACAACATTTGTTTTCATTTTAGTTAGCAATGAGTATTTTATCTGTTATTTTATCTGTATTTTCTGATGTTGCAATATTTTTTAAAACAAATCTAATTTATTGTAAGTGCTAGATTAATAATTCCTTTATATCCTAATTAATGAATATCTAATAAGCTTCGAATTTAATTACACTGAGTGGGAGAAATGTACCATAAGTAAAATAATTTTGTAATCATTTTTTTTTCACTTTCCTTTTTGGAAGTCGTACAACATGTAAATATTATTTTAGAATATTTTAGTTAACATTTTCTACATTTGTATAGCTACCTTCGAACTGACTTACACTGAGTGGGAGTAATGTATAAGAAAAATAATATTGTAATAATTTTTATCAATTTCCTTTCTGAAAGTCGTACAACATGTAAATTAAATTTTTAAATTATTTTAGTTAACTTTTTCCACATATGTATCTACCTACCTACGTTAGTCATGATGTAGGTAGGTACTATATCAAAATGTTGATCACAATATCGGTGACCTAGATCACTGAGCGAGTTGAAATACGACCCTGGCAGCCAATGAGCCCGCGTGCCCCGCTACTTACTTAAAACAAAGCTTCAACAACGAAATTAGAAGCGCTCGTAGCCATAGATCGATCACGTTTAGCAACTTTTGTGTTTTCGGACATCTTCGTCCGGAATAGGATACCTAATAGGCATTAAAATATGATATTCCAGTCCAGAATAGCCGAGGTGGAATCACCTGAACTATTAGAGATATCGAAGTGCCCCTATAGCAAGTTATAGTGTTTGATGGGCATTTACTAAGAGGACATAAACCAGGGATCAGTCAGTCATTCGCGGTCGTTACGCTGCAGCACGGACATTTGTCGAATCGATTGTTCTGTACCTACCGTTTATTTTTTTAGTTTTGTTTTCTCACTTTTTATTTGTGTTATTGTATTAATGTTGTATTTTTTTATTTATTTAATGTCTACCTACTAATTAAAACAGTTAAACTTACAAGTTTAACTGTTTTAATTCATGTCATCTGCGGCTTTAACGGCGAATAAACATTTTTCTTTCTTTCTTTTCTTTTCTTTTCTTTCTTTCTTTCTTTCTTTCTTTCTTTCTTTCTTTCTTTCTTTCTTTCTTTCTTTCTTTCTTTCTTTCAAAGTAGGTTATTAGTAAGGCAGTAAGAATAAATATGTTGCAGCACGTCTGCCGGGTCAGCTAGTAATATAACTCTTATTAAGGAGTATTTTAAATCGATACAGGTAGGTACTCACGATTCTGAATAGTTTTACCGATATTTTAAATAATTCAAAATCGTGAGCATATACATAGGTATCTACCTGTATACATTAAAAATGTTTAGTGTCCGCGATGATATATCAGTTTAAAATCATATTAAGTAGTACTTAGTTACTAGTGTCAATATTATAACATTAACACGATCCTCCATCGTGTCTAATTGAAATACATTGACGGTGAGTTGCAGATAAATGGCATTAAATAACTTTGACATTTAACTATTCGTAAATATCAGCTAAAGTTCAGGGATTAATTGAGTTGAAAGCGCTAAAATGTATTAACCCCCATACAAATCAGGACCGTAATGGTTGGACCGATTGAGTCTTATTCTGTGTCGGTCACAGTTGTCATGGGCGGCAGCGGAAGGTGGTGCTGCGCGCTCGTTTGCTATCTTAATTCTATAAGAAAAAAGATTAGCGGCAACCAATGCACAGACGCACATAAAAATGATTAAAATGGTATTGGATCCCCGTATAATACTCGTAGATTTCCTCATATATTATTGTGTTTATCCCGACCAAAACGAATTTTATTATAAGTATCATCATCCCATAACTGTCCCACTGCTGGGCACGGGTCTCCTCTCATAGTGTGAGGGGGTATAGGCCATAGTCCACCACGCTGGCCAAGTGCGGATTGGCGGACTTGACACATATATTATTTATTATAAGTATAAATAATATAAATAGCAATTATTTCCTGCCATACATTAAACCGAAGCGTAGGACGGATTACTAGTACTAACTGAAAATAAAGAAATATTTATACATAGGTAGGAAGGGAGCATAAACAGAGCGGATATAAAAGGATGAAGTAAATAAAACAAAAACAAATAACTGAGTTACATAGAGTGCCTAGCTGTTCCTGACGAGGGTTTTCACGAGCTTATGGTAATAATAACAAAGGTTCTGTCGTCTCACTCTTTCTCATATGAATGTTGAAGTGTGAGAGAGACACTGAGAAGTTGTTTCAGCGATGGATTAAGGCTCCGTTTCCATGAGAGTTTACTGCAGCAAACCACTTCTAAATTTAATTTATATTTTTAGTTATATTTACAATCTTATTATGGTAACTAAACCTCCGCAGAAGCGTTAAACATTTAACAACCGTAACTGCAATCGTACCCTTCGTTTCCAGTCACATGACTCACGATCCGTCACCGCAGTAGCTTTAAACGTAGCGTAAACGCGTTCGTCTTCGAAGTGCACTAAGAAGTTTCACTTCAAAAATGGGGTAAAAAGTAAATCTTATAGTCTGATCTAAAGGGGTAACGATTGTTACAGGTGCTGTAACGATCGAAGTGCTGGTACTAGGTATCATCCATCCATCCATCCATCAGTCTTTAGTAGTCCGCTGCTGAACATAGGCCTCTCCTAACTTGCGCCACTCGGACCGGTCCTGAGCCTTCTGAATCCAGCGGTTGCCCGCTGTCCTCTTCAAGTCGTCAGTCCACCTGGTCGGGGGGCGCCCTATGCTCCTTTTTCCAAGACATGGTACTATGTATAAACCGAAAGAATTAAAATTAAAAGTGAAAATAAGTTTTTTTAAACCAAGCTTTTATTTAAATGCGCTAAAAAGAATAAAAAAACTTATTTAAAAAAAATGTTTTTTTTAAATTTATTTCTTACTTTTCAGTTATCGCTGGACAGGCATTCGTATTCAGGCATCAGCAAATCCTTTCATTTGTTACCCATATTGTACAAAAGCATAAAAATCTTTAGAAGTCCGCGATATTGGACTAAGAGTGACGTCACTTTATTTTTCGAGTTATCTCAGCAAGATCTCATTTGATACCCATATTGCATTAAAATAACTAGTTCGCCATCTTGTGTGTTTCGCGTCACACAGCTAACCATGCATTGTCATTCAAACTAAACGTCTATAGATACAAAATTCCACCCGGAGATACATAGTTACATATGTACATACATTATAAGTTCAATGAAAGCTTTTAATATACCAGCTATTTAATCTGTATAAACTTGAAGTTTATTATAAAATCGCGGCTACATAACTTCTAATGCGTTTAGACCTAGAGCTTTACAAAGCTTGTATCTACAATGATCTCTGAACAGCTGATGTCAGCAATACACAGCAATATACCAACAATAAATTTAGCACTAGCAGTAAATCCCAAAGTCGCCGCTACATAACCGCTAATGTGTTTAGAGCCTAACAAAGCTCGTGTTTGCGACTCATGTTTCGTATTGAAGCTCGCAGCCTCCCACGCCACCGCCACCCCACGGTGTTGAGTTACGAACACACGTCAATATCGACTGCTTTTAATATTACCATGTTTGTGTAAATCTGGTAACATTAATACTGGCTTTCATTAGTTAGCGATGCGTTGTAGCGCGTCTTGTACCTATTAGTGGTGGTCTATCGAATTTTACACCATGTATCGCGGAATATATTAGTATCGCGGAAGCGTAGAGAAGCAATAAATATTGAAGAGTGTATGGATCAGAAAAGAACTGATTTATGTAAATAAATATTGAAGACATCACGAGTATCACAATGTTTATTATGACGACCTGTATGGTGCAATGGTTATCATGCAGGATCGCCGTACGATGAATTCTGGGTTCGATTCCCATTGGCCTGCATAGACTCATTTCCATCGATGATGAGTGTTGAACCATCCGATTTCATTATTGATATTATTATTACACCAAAGCAGATGAGATGAACTATAGGAAATAATTAAAGCTCCATCAAATTTAAAAATTAAATTTAATTGCTAATTTAATTGCTGGAATGATAATATTGGGTCCTTTCAAGGATATTTTTAATTGGGTAATGAACCGTATGAGTTGCTGTATTTGTCGATTGACACGTTGATAAAACAACAAAAACTCTTTATTATTAATAAACAAATTGTTTGTCTCTAATTTATTTTTATTGCATTATTGATGACAAAAAAGACACTTTTAAGAAAGTCTATTGCGGAGGTGTACCATAGAAAAGACGTTTAGTTCGTTTGTAAGTAACACTCAAATGTTTCTATATTAGCTAGAAAGAACTATATAGAAATCTAGAGTGGACTCAAGGAAAATAGTTAACATATCAAAACCCCTAAACAAATAAAGATTAAAAAATAAAATGCGACTTCCGTTTTCCTACCGTCCTGCCCCCTCGTTCGGAAGCGAATGTGTATGAAGAGTTCCGTAATCAATTGCATGATTACAGTCTGCCTGGGTCGGTGTGAATGTCAGCTCGGATTCATCACATCCTTTGACGTATTCAATAATATGGATAGGGTACAGGTGAGGTTCGTGTGAATTATAATCTTCTTTATTTTTACAAAGTATTTTACACAGTACAAAACAAAGTCGGCACTTTTGTTTGTGTCTGTACGCTTTGAGCTTTCAAACTAAGCAACGGATTTTGTTGCGATTTTCACTTGCGATTAATATTACCGAGTTTATATAAAGTCAATTTTAAGATTATCGTCTAAATATTTTTCGAATGTGGATATTAATATTTTTCCGAAGCGAAGTGTGGGCGGGTTTACTAATGAAATTACATAATAAGAAGTTATAAAGAGAGTTAGAGTACCCCACGCAATAGAAGGGTATCAGATAGTAGAAGATCCGAACCTACGTCGACATTCACCGGGTTGATAATAGAATCAAACTTACATTATAATAAATTTCGTATATTAGAAAATATATTAAAAATGGTTTAACAAAAAAAATCCTGGACAGAATATTTTTAATTATTAAAAAAAAATGTTTTTTACATTAAATGTTGCAACATGAAGATAATAATAAAATTTTATACTGGAAAGAGTAAATACAGGAATCAGCGGAAAGTCTGTGTAGAAGATTCGGAGAATGGGCTGACATCCCGAAGACAGAGCGAAGTGAAAATTTGGAGTGTCACACTCTTAATATATTTTTATAGCGATTCTACGAGCTATGCCTCAATGCCTGTGCCATAAAATACTCGTAAATGTACTCGTACATTTTCATAATCTTTGAAAATCAATAAACTTTAAATTTTACAAAGTGAAAAATGTACTACTTACTTATTAATAGTCTAGCATTATTTGCACTTTTTACTAATTACTTAATTTGTTTCCTATTCTACTGATTACAATCAAATAAAACGGAATGACGCACGAAGTATCGCAGAACAAAAACATTTTTTGTTCTGCAGATTCAACAAATATAAATAGTCCGTCGTTTTAAATTTCGTTGATTTTATATTATGTCAACATACAATGTATATATCTATAATAAACTAATAATAGAATGGTAATCATATTATTAATACATGAAGCAAAAATATTTGTAGGTAGGCAATTTTCTTAAAAAAGGTTTAAGAAAATTGCGCGGACGGCGGAGTATGAAATTTGGCACACTTATAGTTTATACAGCGAAAGAGTGCAGAATGCTAATATTTTTTAATAATAATGCAAAAAATACATTAAATGAATAAATAAAACATTACACATACCAATGTTAGTTACTCTACGCACACTAACATGCCTTTGACACGACGTTTGAAATGTGTCATAGGGTCATCGTTCGACCATTTTCATTCGACCATTAGTCATTGTGACATTTGTGACTGCTTTTTATATTACATATGTTTATGTTTGATTACTTAAGTTTAAAATAAAATTATCTGTTACAATCAATTGAGTCATAAGTCAATGATTACAATTCATAAAATGTTAATTCAAATTTAGTACAATACAATATAACCCTTAAAATGATAAATTGACGTTAGAAGGTAAAATACACTCTTATTAAGTTGTTTTTACAAGTTAATCATTGACTCTACTTCATACATGAAATCTACGAGTATAGGCAAAACTGAACCGTATGGTTTCCTTACAAATAATAGCCATATTCTTAACAGCCTGTGTTATTTAATAAACTAGTTTTCAAATCGAGTCTTTGTTGATTATAGCAAGGGCGTAATGTGTAACAAAAACCGCCCACGTTAGTTTTTTAGAACTGTAAAATCCCACCTACTTTTATGCATTTCCGGGATCGCGTCTCACATGTACCTACAATTATGTACCTTATTATTATGTAAACAGATTTGGCAAGTTGATATCATAAATAGGTGACAAGGCTATTCACGTGTCCGCGTTCGGTTCCGTAGGATACAACCTGTAGTGTAGTAATAATAATATGAAACGCTCATAGGCCGGCGGCTTGTGTGGTTCGAGCGGGCGCGGTCAGTAATTGGATGAGTGACCGCTATTGGTAAAAAGTGCTTCAGAGGCCACGTTAGGCCGTCGGTCCCGGTTGTTACCGTGAGACACAGACCACCTGTGCCGTGAGATAACAATCGTTAATACTATCGTAATCGATAATAATTACTAGCATTAATATGTTAATAGTTTTCTTAAATAACAGAGCCACAAAAAAAGTTTAATGATACAAAATATATTATTTATGAGACCCAATTGCGTATCGTTTTTCCAAATTTTAAGTGGGTATCATTGTTTCGAAGTAATAAAAGAATTTTGAGTCTGAAATGTAAATTTGAAAATAAATAGGTAGGTTTGTAAATATACTATAAATAGAAAAATAAACCATAATAAGTAATTTTGTACACCAGAAATTAACACAAAAAATCAGTAACAGGATGAACAGGCATGAAAAAAGGTGATTTTATCGCTTGTTAGCAATCTTTTCTAGGTGATCTTTTGGAAAGGAAATAGGAATGTGTTTTTATTTTTGAATGTGTAGTGTATTTTTAACAAAATTAACGCACGCTGATCATTATTTCCTGAACTGATTTTTTAAACTCTTCCAGTTTATACTTCACAGAATACAAATATATTTTGCAAACGTACATTAAAATTCTGTAGACGGAAATTATTCTAGATAATATAGTGAGGAAACTAATCGCGGATAATATTTCCGATTTGGACTGAACTGGCTTCTCTCTACTTTAAATCATTTAAAATCGATTGTCACAATGAAATCGGGCTATACGAGTATCTGGTCTTCCTACTGCCTATACGACCAAAAAATGAGAAATCCTTAAAGGACCACAATGTCTGTACATAGCTCTATGTTTTTTATTTATTCGCATATATTATTATAACAGGTGCTAGTATGTGAGCTGTGACTTGTCTTGTAAAGCACCTAGATAAAAATAATCTAGAACGTTCGTTTGGTCAAAAACCAGTTATTATAGGAAAGTGCATATTTCTAAATGTCATTGAAGTAAATAATTGACATAATATTATTTTAAATTTATGTATTAGTTAAGCTACGTTGCAGCGCCCAAGAAATTTGTCATACATGAAGCAGAAAACTTGAATGCACTAAATGTAGTAAATAGCAGACGCTTTAATATATAATTCATACAAAATGGACTTCAAAAGCGACCAGTAATTAAATGAGAACACCATCAACGTAGTCGCAGTCCATTAAATACGCATTATTACGGATAACTCGAAAACTACTCGTCAAATCTCGCTCAAATTTAAATTGGACCTCATGGCAAGCGCCAGCTTTCGAATATAAAAAGAATCATCAAAATTGGTACATCATCACAACCCATAACTGACCCACTGCTGGGCACGGGTCTCCTCTCACAGTGTGAGGGGTATAGGCCATAGTCCACCACGCTCGCCAAGTGCGGATTGGCGGACTTCACACTATGGAGAACTCTCAGGTGTGCAGGCTACAATCGAATTGAGAACTTTTCCATTTTTGAAGCCAGTTAAAAATATCGATATTCAATCGATGCAATTCGATGAGCGTATTTTATGCTTTAACCAAGGAGAGCTTAAATTGAAATCTTGACCGGTAGAGCAGCAAACAGACATGTTGTTCAGACGATGCAAGTCAATAATTGCTTCATTGTTAGTAAGCAACAAACAAGATACTGGAATCTTTTAAATGAGACCTTTCAGTTTAATATCCAAGTAAAACCCTTTGCATGTTGTTCGTATTTTTTCTTGACCACAAACCTTAATAATCGCAAACAAGGACACCGAACGACGGAATTGCAATCGAATCGAGATCATTCTCGAAGTACCTAGGTAGTGGGGTTTTTAGTGGAAAAACCTTTAAGTTATTTTTATGCACAACGAAGGATAATAGCGAAATAATTAAAGTAGAACCTGTCTCCTCGCGTCAGTATTGAAACGTGTTGGCCATTGTGAGTTGTGGATGTTGTGGTCCATTTGCAAGGTGTAGGTATATACCTACGATTGCGTTGGCATTTGGAGGACTTCTAAGAATTGCTAGTCTCCAGAGGACTATTGAGAACGAAATATCCTTAACCTGACGAGCTGAATTATGGCTGCAGTATGGGAAGTAGTTGATCATTTAGGTAGAGGAGTAGCTACACTTACATTTCTTGACTGATTTAACAAGGAGTTGGTTAACAAGTCAACTCGACAATATTTTTATTTAGGTACATAAAAATATTGTAAATTTTAAAACAAGGTCCTACCGTCAGGATTTGGCAGACTGCTAACTTTAAAATACGGAACCATACACAATTATAGCATCTGTTGGCATCAGCTTGGGTTGGGATAATAGATGGGACTTACACACCAGCTAAAAGCGTTGTTTAATTATTGCATTAATCCACAACTGTTTTGAAAACATATAACACTCGACTTTGTCTAGTTACGGAGCATCCCAAACATGTTACACAACAAAGATACACAATTTTACAAAGTAGGTATACAAGGGCGAATGATATGTAAACATTAAACGTAAACAAAGCAGTTTACAATCGGGTAAAAATTGACACGTGTTAACATCTTCATAATTGAATCAACCTCGAATAGTAATGAGCCGAAACACTTCCGATATCGTATCCAATGTGAATATTGGAACGATTAGTGTATTTATAATAGAACAGTTGGTCATGCGAATCTCGTGAGCAATTCGTTCGAGTATCGTGTTTCTACGTATCGCTACATGGAAATAACGTTCTCGTATTGTATTCCAGGATACTACTAGTATCGACACGTGTTTACGGATGACAGCCGTTCGCTGCTGACGGTGTCTAGGAAGTCAAATTGTACGGAAATCGCATGGTTCCATTACCGTTATGATTCAATATGCTACCCAAAGTTGGCTGATAAAGTAGCAAATCTATTCTAGTCGTAGACAGAGAAGGAAATAGACCTCTGGTGAGCGTGGCCAACATGAGATAGCACGAGAAAGTATGTACCTACAATTGTAAGTGGCACAAAAAAAAATCGATGGTCAGCTGCCAAAGTTGCCTGTAAGCAACTGTGCTTTCCTTGAAAAATCGGCACGCAAAGTGAGACAAAACATCATTGGCGTAAGTTGTTCCTTTTCTTGTGTGAGTGCGATAGAAGTCATCCATAGGTCTATACTCTTCTCTGTCTATGATTCTAGTAAAACAATCTAAGAAGTACCTACTCGGTGGTTTTTTTTTATTGATTTAAGGCAGCAAACGAGCATGCAGCACCACCTTCCGTCCGTTATTTTGGCATCTACAATACTTACTGAGCCCATTTTCTTGCCGGCAGACCAGTGTGCGAGAAGGTTACAGAAGCTTACTTCCTGCTTAGTGGTGGCTGAAATTCGGCTACTACCTCTTGCTTGAGTCAGCCACCGGTTCCGGGTGCGAGCTTGAAAGCCAGTATTTTCTTTTTTTGCCTCTTCCTTTATCTGCCATCGGTGATGGCTTTTACTGATGTCCATGGGCGGCGGTGACCACTTGCCAGCAGGTGGCTCGTCTGCTCGTTAAAATAAGGTCCAGCCAGGATGACAACTGTCAGTATCTTCACAGTATCGCCTTAGGTCTTAAAATCTTTACACGATTTATGAGGATGTTGCCAATAAATTCTATTGCACGCACTTTTACATTATTAACGGTAACAATAAAGCTGCTTCAAAGTTAATAGGATATGTTTCCTACTGTACTTCCTGTACACGAGCATTTCCTATTAACTGCTATTAACTAACAATAGACTGCGTTATTTTAAGATCTTATCTTGTACCTACTTTTATTAACGTCATTAAATATAGCGGACCCGCTTCGCTTCGAGAAATTTGTTCTTTACGATAACAAATATTAAATATTTTCCCATTTTTGCAACTTTTTCGTTGATGCTTCGGACTATTGTTCGCAACGTGAAGTCATATAGCCTTCCTAGATAATTTATGAAGTATCCAACACAAAAATATTTTTTCAATTAGAACCTGTAGTTTCCGAGATTAGCCCAATCAAACTCTTCAGCTTTACAATATTAGTATAGACTACATATTCTTTTAAATTAAAGAACACGAAATATTATAGTTAACTATATACCTAATTATAGTTAAATATAAAGAAGAATAAACGCTAATAGCTAGAATTTATTTTGTGTTACAAATACATTCAGTAAAGAAAATAAAGTTAAAACATAGTGTTTAAGAATACTTTGTAAATTAAACATTTATTGCTCACATTGATAAATTACAAAGTGAAGTAACTTGTTGCCAAAATACCTTGACAAAAGAATCTCAATAACTTCCACACGGCAAAAAAAATATTTATGGTCGAATTTGGACCTTAAAATTGCGCTAACTAAGAAAAAACCTTTTCACTGTTGACTTAAAGACATCCTCATTACAATCTCTTAGTGTGAGGCTAAGAGTGTGTAGCGTTACGATTGTATATTTTATACAAATACTAGTTGTCCCGGCGTACTTCGTACAGCTTTATAATTAAAAATGTTTTGGTGATATATCGACAGCAACGCCACCTATCGGGTCCAATTGTGAATCTAAACCATTCCCAGATCCCCTTGAACACACACAAAAAATTTCATCCAAATCGGTCCAGTCGTTTGAGAGGAGTTCAGTGACATACACACTCACAGAAGAATTATATATATAAAGATATCCAACAGTATCCATAATACATTATGTAGGTACCCGGTTACGTGCAGACATCAATAAATCTCAGCATGTTAATCAAACTCTATCATTACAGAATAACTGCGTTGAGAACCGTGAATATTAAGTCCTGATTTAACGCTTAACGATCGCATTTATGGTTTTTCTCAGGACAATTGCATATTTTATGTACCTATGTACATAACCAGAGGCAGGTAATGCAATTAACCTCGACATTGAAAAATATACCCGTTATTATGATATTAACTATTATCTTTTAGTACTGGATATATCCAGTCCGACGACCAACGCGTGCAATTTATTCCAGTCCTTTGCTTTCATAAATTATGAAGCAAAGCGCGTCGTCCACACGGTGGTACGTTAAAGAGGGGGTGGATTTAAAGTACTACTACCTACTCACCGTGCATTAGGATGTCTAAAGGTGGATTTAAACCATGTAATTCCTACGCACACTCTCTGAAATGTAGAATACCGAGAGACGTCTATGCTTGAGGCCTCGGAGATCAGTCTTGACGAATTTAGAATCACCAATTTATAGGGTTCCATTAAATCCAACGCTGACAGGTGTAAGATTGATAATATAGTTCATTCATGTCATTATGAAAGATATAAAAAGTTATTTATTTCGAATTAAAAATGCCCACCTTGTATTTTAAATTGCATTTGAATCTTGTTGGTCATGAACACGAGAACACCCTAATTAGAGGTATTAATCTATATGCAAAATGTATGTTACCCGAGTATTATAACAGTAAATACAAACAAGCTGCTGTTTATTAATTGTAGCCTAAGATAACATTGGACTGTCAGACGTGACCAGAAATGCACAGGAAGTGCGTCACTGTCAGCATTAAGGATCCGATGATAAATCTTTCTAAAACCGGACATTGGATGCACATGGTCCCATTTACAGCTTTACGGCCTGAAAATTAGGTCTATTTTCGGTCGTGTTCATTTATAATAAGGCCACACTGACAGTACTGCACTGTCTGAAATAGGATGCAGTTTGTAAAGGACCGTGCATTGCCGCCATTTTAGTATGCACATGCAACTTTTGATTAGTGAAGGTTTACTTTCAAACAAATTATAGAGGTCATGAATTGATTGATAAGCATTTTATAATCTTAATTTTATTTTAATCACAAGGAAACAGCAAACGTGTGCTGGCTATCTGATATTGAACTATTCAAATCTCTAGATTTGTAACACGTCTAATAATAGAAGTAGATCAAGTAGACACCTACAATCATGAACGAATCGAGACAATACCACTAGCTAGTAATGACCCTGTCTGCAAAGCTAGGGGTCCCGGGTTCGACTCGCGGCAGACATTTATGTAAGTTTGATCTCGGGTCGTGGGTGTTATATCTGTTGATGTGTTTCTTGTGTTGTTTTTACCACCCGTGTTACAGGGAACCCGTGTGAGCGTTTCTGTATTATTTATTTATGTAATCAATCCTATTTAATATTATTATTACACACCACTTATCCCACTATATAAAAAGTATACAAAATATATGTTGCTAACAATACCTATAAGAAAGACAGATGAAAAGATGCACAAGCGAATCATATCAAAAGTTTTATATTTTATCACCGGGTATACGGAACCCTAATAATGAGCAATTATCATAGACTATATTATAATACCATAATATGCCTTTGTTTTGACAACAGCATAATTATTATTCCAACATGCCTTACATACTACCCAGTAGTGCAATGAACGACATTCCGCTGTGATTGGCGTTATCAATGTGAAATCAATGAATCGCATGTATCTAGTCTTGTAAAATTGTTGCAGCTAGTCGCATGATGCCAATGTAATCATATGAACAGTTTTTATTTTTATTTAGCAGATAGCCAACAAACTAGACCAGCTTTCCCACAGAGGTCACTGTAGCCCATGGATATATTTGTAACACATCTCCTTGTAATTATGTCATTGTTATGGGAAACTATAGATGCGTTAAGTCTAACGCGAGTGGCACTTTTTGATCTGATCCGATGACATTATTATATTAGAAAGAGATAAGTAAATCAAAATAACGACAATAACCCGAATTTTACTGTCACATTTTTCACACGCTAGTGATATTATCTATTTCTTTTGTATTGATAATATCATTAGGCATAATCATGTACAGTTTAAATGAAGGCGAGATCTAATCAGTAAAATGTAACATAAGTGCTGTTACATGAAGGCTGTAGAACCCACAGGTTTGAACAATACATTAATCAATCATTAAGCACCTAATTGATCTAAGTATGTACACCTGTTTTGTTTTTTTACACCTTCATAAATGGTAAGTCGTTTTACTTTAAGGATTGTATTCACATGAGGAGCGTGCGACAGTTTCTTTTTAAATAGCCGACAAATGAGCAGACCAGCCACCCCACAATGTTTTCAATAAATATTTGCGCGGTGTCAATGCACTTTCAGATCTCTCCTTACAATGCGTTATTATGTAACGTACCTAACTAACTATAATCTATACGTGAAGAGATCTTGGTATTTACCATTTTTAAGAATAATACACACACAGGAGTCTGAGGTTTGTTTAATATTATGAACTACTTCCTCTTAAACCAAAAATTTACTAAATTTAAAAAATATACGTACACCAGTAGTCATAAGGAAGTTGTAATAAAATTGTAATATACCAATTGCATTATGTTTGCATATTATAAAATATTACATTGCCAGTTTTCGCGACTGTTTTGTCCTTAACACAGTGTAACATAATATGTAATTTAAACTACGAACAGGGAATTATAAATTATGAAACAATGGAGTCATAACAATATTTCAATTCAAATAATGTTATGTTTATTTTTACTGAACAGATTTATGAAATCGTTACATATTATTTAAAATTTAATTAACGTTGTGTATAAACATATATATAAATACTACATGTTTATAAATAAATATTACTTAATACTTCAAAAGCAATGCACTGAAGTAAGTAATCCAATTATAATTTATAGAAGGTAAGAATGAATTACATATGCATTGAAAATTATAAAGATCTATTCAGAAACGTGTGAGCCATTAGCAAGAGCGGTTTTAATGTGTCATAAAGTGGTACACTAATTAAAATAAATAACAACTTAACGCCAAAGGCTCTGATAGATTAGTAACTTATAGAAAACCGGTCAAGAACTGAAGACCGAGTCGGACTCGTACAGAAGGGTTCCGGACAATCCGGACCACCGAGCGACAAACGGCGGCAGTTATGGGTGGATTGCACCGACCACACAGCCCTTAAGGGACAAATTAAGCTAAAATGTCAAATAAAAAGTCTTATTTACAATTTCACTACGTAGGTCTAGAGTAGTATACCTAAAGGACTTTTGAACCTTCTTATTTTTAAACGTAACACTAAAATCACCTCTTGTAAAGTAACCATTTCGCGTTACGCCTTAATTCATAAGATTTATCATTCTGGTATATTTATTATCTAGCAAGACTAGATAAATATAATATGACCTAGACCTGAAATTAAATTAGTATACAAAGTAGCGCAAATAGGAATAAATACCGGAACTGATAGTTTGTCTTGCAATATTTTTATGGAATACCAGAGCGTAAGCGAATGCGGATCCGGAAAACATAATAACCAAGTTAGTCATGACAAAGATCACACAATGTATGTCATACCGTCACGCGCCATACATACATTGCAGGCCTGCTCAGTTTTATAACTTAATTATCTACACATTAATTAATTAAAACAAATTTAATATAATATAACTGTTTTATGTTTATTTGTTTCAGGTTGCATTGCATATATTATAATCCCATAGCTATAAAATATTATTATTTCTGAAGTCCTATCTTGTGTCAGTCGTAAGCGATCAGAATTTTATTATGAAACATTCGATTTTTAATTATTAATTAGGTATTTAATTATTTTAACAACTTTCAGCATGGTGCCTTATTCATTCGTTATGTGTTAGCGAATACCTATGTAGATGTTACATTTTACCGCTTGAAACATCATTCCATCGCAACATTTTTTCGGGAAATGGACCTTTCAGCAATTGAGCCTAACATTAAATCGGTATACCTACCTATCTAGTATACTTACATATTTTTTGTTTTCTTAGTTAATAGTTCTGTTTCTTGCTATAAGTTTGATTGCTCAATTTAACATTTAATTTTCCATGGATATTTTAATGTGTGATAGGTTGTATGCTCTTACTGTAATAATGAGTTTGTACTTTGTATGCTTAATAAAATAAAATGAAAATAATATCACAATTATACAATTCAAGGCTACTCTATAAATCTTATAGGATAGCACAGGTAAGAGCCGTGTTACAGTTTTCTGCCAACTATGGAACTATAGGTCAATTTTTTGTCCGCTCAATACCCTTGACATTTTGTCCGATTTCCTAGTACAAAATTTACAAGACTTCTTCTCTAGACCAAAATGCGTTATATAAGTATTCGGTGTGCAGGGAAAAGACTAAGAGATTGTTTTTATCTTTTTTAATTTTATTTCCTCTGCCCTATTTCCCGGCCGGCAAAGCATCGGCGATGCTTTTGGGGCTACGTATTATGAGATATGTGGTCATAATTACCAATTTGGACCCATCGCTGTTTGACGGCTATAACATACGCGAAGCCTTGAGCAAATAAAATGTGGGGGTGGCGCTGAATGCTCGTTTGCTACGTCAAGTCCATATTTTTTTGGGTGGATTCGAATCAAATTTCACGACATCTCACCAATGGGGCAGTTGCCAAAATCACCGCACGTAATTAATGGACGCCCCATTACCAAAAATGAGCCCCTAAATACAAGTAATTAGCTGGAGATATAGGTACCTACCTAATGCCTGAAGATGATAAGCAATATTTGAGTGCGTGCATTTTAAGGCACAGGTTTATATACCGAAGCGAAGCAGGAGCGGATTATTAGTGTATTAATTAAAAGTGATATTTTATTATTATAAGTGATATTACATAATTCATTAACAATGTTGTCAGTCTTAACAACTGGTGCCTACTTTCAAATGTTACCGGTTGCCTGAGTGACACATGTTCGACTCGCAAAAAAAAACTATTAGATTACAACAAAAAATTCACAATCCGGAAGAGAATTTGTTTTTATGTACCTAGGTATACAGAGTAGGAACGGTTAAAACGACCGTACTAACAGTTTCCTACGAAAGGAAAAGGGCGGTAAGTGGGTAAGTAGTAAGTACCTAGGTTATTAATATCGATTAATCTGTAGGTCCTACATAGCATTTGAGTTGATGACACCCACCCATTAATACTTTATAAGTACTAGTGGACCTACCCTCGCTTCGCTTCGGGAATCGTGTCGTCTTTTTGTGTCTTGAATTGTATATCTGACATACTCGTAGTCTCACGCACATTCGGAAATTGTTAAGCGTGATTCTTTAAACTGACATAACTTTTTTACTTCTAAACCGATTGAAATAAAACAAACACTAAATGTTAAGCGAAGCTTACCACAATATATTAATGACCGCAACAGACCTACATAGTAATACGTAATGTTCTGAACGCCTGTCAGTTCATGGTAGCTCATTTTCATTTCACCGATTGTAACTTGTGATAACACTATGTATTAGGTACACAACATTAAATAAGTAGGTATCTAATTAAAGGTTAATAATTCACAAACGGGTTCCTGACTTAAAAGTGGTTTTAACACACTCGCTATATTTAAAAAGGATCCAAGAATACGTATAAAAAAGGAGGTAGGTAAGCCTCTATCCTTACCCTTTTTTCAGATTTTATTTTACAACTTTGTCGGCGTCATAAATATGCCCATGCCAAATCACAGCTTTATTAAAGTTCCTGAGATAAGACGTCGACAGGCGGACGGATTAAAGGGGATTTTTGTTAACTAACGAACTTTACATCTCTAGAACCTAATCCTAATCACGTGTACGTCGTGTTTTTTTCCATAGAAAATTATGATCGCCGCAGCGAACGTGTTAGGGGCCCCATACGGGGTACCTACTCATAATTGAGGACTAGAACCTACTCTACTACGAATTACGATGCTTCACCACGGGTTGGAAATTTATATGCCTCCACCCTCGTCCACCTGAGAGCTACCAGCTTTCACAGACCTTCGTCAGAAAAGCCCTTCGGCGACCAGTGTGGGCGACATTAGATTTATATTTTTTTTTAATTCAAGTTCTTGCTTTAAAAGATCTCAAACAATAATTGTGTGTTGGAGGTCCGTGGACGTGGTGGTAGGGAATAAAACGGTTTGTTCCCAGTAGTTCTCTTGACGAAATTATTTATTTATTTACGGGTGTAAGATTTACACTAAGTAATTAAAAAAGAAAACCAAAATAACAAAACTAAAAATGAATCAACAAAAGAAGACTTATGAAGCTTCTTTTTTCCGTGCTTCTATCCCATAGTAAGCGGGCAATTCGGAAAATAACAATAAAAAAAATCTATTTGTCACATTGGTGTGACCATGAAAATATCCAATGCCGAAAAAATCTAGAGCTTTCTTTTAATTTAATGAGAAAATAATACTTACCCCTACTTTCTGGTTTAAAAGATCAGGCCGCTTAACGCTTCTTAAGTTTTCAGTTTCCCGACACTTTCTGTATGTATAGAAATGTATTACCACGACAGTAGGAATGCTTCCAGTAATGCGGGCACTGTATAAATGACTACAGGATGCGCCACTGATGGGTGATCCGTCGGCTACTGTTTAATTTGTAGGCACGTTGGGGTCTGCTAAGTACAGGCGAAGGTACGTACTGCAGCGAATAACGTGCTCATTTCAATATTCATATACCAAACTCTACTCCTATTTACTAAACAGCAATAAAATACTCATTAAAATATTTCTGCAAGATATTGCATTATCAGGGTCTATATACATAGATGCTATCTTCGGATAAATCGTGAATATTACGTAGTAGGTATCATTATAACATAGTAAACAAAAAAATGTTTTTGAAGCTTAAGTCAAAATTAATAAAATTAGGTACGTAAAATTTGAGCAGTCTGCGCTAAATATGATAAGCCTTTTAGTTTTCGTTAGCGTTAGTTCGTCCTTTTAGCCTTACTGATTTCTAAATTCTTTTATAAATATAACCTAAGTACTTATGGTAAATATGAAATTGATTTAATGCCTGATAGAAATGAGTAGCAATTGTTGCGGATGCGGGTACTCCATGCGGGTAACCTACCCACATGGAGGGTAACTTGTTAATGTATAAAATTATACTGAAGTACTTTTAAAATAAATTCAAAGCATGAAAATATTTCCCTGTAAAAAATTTGTCCTCAGCTAGCCCCTTGTCCCTTGAGGCTATTATTACCTCTTAAGGATATTTAAGGTGACCCAATCGACTCCCAAAAATTGGTCTTAAGCGTCTCAATTGGAAGCAATTGACTGTGACTTCACCGCAGGTATACATCTAAAACACCTTGACAAGTTCGCATCGTAACGTTCTTATAGTTAGAAGTATTTGAGCTAGCGTGTCCCCAAATTTTTATCTTTTCGTGATCCATGATTTAATTAAAGAAAGAAGACCAAACTTTTAATAGAACTAGTCGTTTGGTATTTGTAACATTTTGCTTCAGTGAAGGAAAACATCGTGAGGAAACCTGCACACCTGAGTTTCCATAACATTTTCAAAGGTGTGTCAAAAGTCCAGCAAACCGCACTTGGCCAGTGTGGTGTACTATGGCCTGTACCCGTCCCGTTGTGAGAGGAGACCCGTGCCCAGCAGTGGGACAGAGGTTTTGAGGTGAACAAAATTTTGGGTAATAAGTATTGCGAAATATCGATATTAAATTTCATTTTTGTTTCCGTGTATAGAATCGCTACTACATTTTTAAAATGCTGTGTAAAAGCATGGTTAAACGCACTGAACTTTCGTAACTTGTTAATAAAGTAGATAATTCTATATAAATATTTATTTCTAAAAAAATCTTATTACATAAGGTAAAAGTACCATATTCCGGGCTAGTACATTAATCCGTAACATTTTGATTTTTGTCGCAAAATAAGAAAACTGTCCGTAAAATCCATAATTTATTGAATGTCACTACAACTACAGTTCATATAAAATCAAAATAACACGATGTTTGAATATAAATAATCATTCTTAAAGCCGTATCGAGCTTCCGAAGAGTCAGTAGCGGCCCCCGCGACGTTTCAGTACTATGTTGTTAACAGTGAGCGTAAAGCGACAGTGCATTTTCGTAAGGATCTTATGTGACACTGGTAAGTTAATTTAATTTAATTTTGTAATATTATTAATTGTTACTTATTAACAGAAGGTTTCAGCGTTATTTCGAGTTATAACAAACCATATTTTGAGAGAAAATATGACTGCCGGAATTATGTTCACAACAGTGAAACGGTGAACATAAATACGTGCTGTATTACGTAATAAGGGTAAATTAGTATGATGTGTTTATGGATTTTATTCCGAACTGGGGTTAAATACTTACATAAATATGACATAAATTAATTCAGTAATGATAACAGATTAGGTACGGTTACGGTATATGCTTTTTTTAATTATAATTCTTAAAATCGAGTTTGAAATTATGACATTTTATGTTATACTAAAGAATCAATACAGTATGTTATCGAAATTAAATTAAGTTTATTTCAAAAAGTAAATAAGGATAACTATTTATATCGATGTTGTGCACTTAATAGTTATATTAACTTTTAATATATTCAGATATTTTATTTAATTTTTTTAATTTAACCTATTTTCTTCAATGCCGTAATAAGGGACAAGAGTTTTTTGCTTATGTCCCATATTCCGGTATACCGTACGGTATTACGTAGTATAGTAATAAGAAGCAGAAACATTGGTTTTCAACATAAAACGCCAAATCTCAATTTTTTCAAGATTTTTGTATTAATCACAAAATGTATCCAAAAATGTAAAACGATACATTTGCATTTTAAAACATTTTAATATTATTCACAATTATCATTATAACTGTAACCTCGATTTTATTTTATATTTTAGGTTTACCTTTGGTAACCAGGCCTGCTCATAGCCCAGCGGCTTGCGTCGATCTTAACTGATCTACAAAGTAAAGCAACAGTGGGTGTGGTCAGTAGTTGGATGGGTGACCGCTAGTGGAAAAAAATTCTGGGGAACTTCCGTGCTTCGGAGGGCACGTAAAGCCGTCGGCCCCGGTTGTTATCATTTGGTAGCAGTCGTTAGGCCATGTCGGAGGCCTTCGGGCGGCATAAAATACTTCCGAAACCATGGGTTGGCCACTAACCGCTCCACCAATCTGTACTGGAGCAGCGTGGTGCTCAGGGTTATGCTCAAGGCCTCCTCAGGTATGAGGAGAGACCCGTGCTCAGTAGTGGTCCATTAATGGGTTGAAGCCAACCAGGCCTGATCTTAATATTATTATGAATTTATGTTCCTTAGAATAGGTAAGTACTCATAACTTATGTTCTATAAGATTTTTGTCATAATAAAAGTTGTAAAATTGTTTGTAATTTTGAATTTTCGTTAATTATACTTTTTTTTTATTAAATTTTCACGATGGTGATTATTTAGTAAACAGCAGCTCTCATTTTGTCGCAGAAGTTTTATGGTAATTGTTTTTTTTTTATTTACCCGAAAGAACAACTATATCGTACTTAATAATTTTAATTTTAATAAAAGTATAAATTAATACAATTAGGTAGTTTAATTCATTAAGTATATTCTTAAAGACATGTATGATGATTTTAGGTCAAAGAAAACGTATGCTAAAGATAGTACGGAATTACGTACAGTGATTGCCGGAATTAGCTCCGACGCCAAATTTTAGTACGGAATTAGAGACAAACGTGAGGTTCAGCAAAATAACGATTATTCCTATAAATTAACGGCTACGACGGAAAATATTTTTCAACATTTATCTTATAATACCAATCTAGAGAATAAAACAATTTTTATCCCTAGAACCTTCCTACTTTTTCTAAAAATCAACCTCAAAGTCAAAAGTGCCTTAATAGTCCGGAATATGGGACATTTACCTTATTGGTGCGGTGCACAGAATAATCAATTTCAAAACAGATGCCTTAAAACCAAAACATTTTGAGGAAATATCATTCAATAATAATTATCCACTCATCACAAACAAAAATTTTGTTACCATAAAACATCCACTTTACAAAGTCTTTCAATCTTTTGGATAAATTTTGATTCCATAGGGCACTCACGACCAAAATAAAAAACAATGTATGGCTTACATTATAACACTTTTTTTATCTATTGGATAACTCAAAACTAATCAGTTACTCTCCAGTATTATTAACACTTATTCACGGTAAAAACGGAACTCCATTGGATAATAATCATTTAATCATAATACATTGCTGCATCCATAGGAAATCACAACGAAATACAAATAAAACTGTACACTTCAATCCGATGGACAATTTACACTTTACACATTGTATTTCCACTTTCCTCCGGGTACGTCGTGATGGTAGAAGTTACACTCCAGTTTGTTGGTGCAGGCCTTGCCGTAACGGCAGGGCTTCGGGTGGTAGAAGTGGCAGGCGGGATTGGAGCAGCTTGGATAGAACTTGCAGAGGTTGGCGAATGCTCCCGCCGATATGGATTTGTAGTTAGCGGCCGGCACCACATGCGATGCTGTGGAAATAGGAAGTGTAATGGTAATGACAAAGATGCTTGGATATAGACATCCGCGACCAGATCTGCTCATGTTAGTATGTATGTATCTGTATGTAGGTATAAAATTTGTAATGTAGCATTTTTTTTAAAGATGTGCCGAGGAGTTTCTTTTGCCGTTTCTTTTTCTCCTCAAAGATTTAAAAAATCAATATTTAAAGGCACCTTAGCGAAACGGTGGTAAATGCAAAAAATTGACGTTCATAAGTGTATGTATCAAACCTACATGAAATAAATGATTTGAGTTTGAGTTTATAATCTATATGTGCTTAGGAGATCCTTTTAACCTTTGTGTCCTATGACTAAAGCCCGCCACGGTACTTACTACCATTTCTACCGTGTAATAATTGTTTTAACGTTGTGTTCTGGTTAGAAAGGTGTGGAGCCGGCTACAATTCTTTAGAGGCTTCCATCTCTGTCCTGTAGGGTAACAACGCATCTATGACCGAATTAGAACAAGACTGTTACTAACAATAACTAACTCGACTATTACTAACAATACCTAACAGGACTAACTAATGATAGATAGTTAGTCTGTCCCTGTCCCAGTCCTCATACTTACTAACAAACTAACCAACTAATGTTCTAACACCGTCTGCTAACTGGACTAACCAGCCAAGTCCTCACTTGAGTTTAATTCTAAGTGGATCACTGTTGTCATGGGTGGCAGCGGAAGGGTGGTGCTGCATGCTCATTTGGTGGTGGTTGACCCACACGCTCACCAGATGTCTGTATACAAGGTGATTTTTTAGTCACTTGACATATTAATAGGGGCTACTCAGTATTCGATTCAAATTCCAAATGTGTAATTAAAAAGGATGCTTAAAATTTTACGTAATTATCCATTACAAACCCATAGTGTGGACAACCTGAGCGCGCGGTTTAAACTACTCCACTAAAGGTTATTAACCCCGCGCGCCGTACCGCAGACAGACAGCTGTGTTTCGGGCGTGTGCCATACATTCTGAGTATTTTTAGATAATTTTGATTCGACATTTTTGAAATAATGATCGTGTAGAATTTACTTTTTATTTTTAATCGTTACTATGACCATGTTCTTTCATGTCCTCGAGTATGTCAAGTGAAATAAAAATCACCCAGTATATCCTTCTCTGTCTACGCCTACTTACCAACAACGGGTGCACTGGCCAGCGCCGGCGGCGACAACGCGTTGGGGGCGTGCGAGTACACGCACCCCCGGCGCGTGCACGCCGCCGCGAACTTGCAGCGCGGGTGGGCGAACGCGCACGCCGAGCCGTAACGGCACTGCGGGAACGCGCGGCACCATACCGGCTTGCTCGCTTGTGATACTGGAAAGAGAAAGTTTTTTTTCTATGGACTTAAGGTAGCAAACGAGCATGCAGCACCACTGTCCCGCTGCCGCCCGTGACAACTGTGACCGATCTAGGACAAGGCTAGAATGGGGACTGGGATAGTTAGTCCAACCGGACTCGGTCTGCTAACCAGCAGACGGTATTAGAACATTGTTGGTTAATTTGTTGGTAAGTATGTGAACCGGGACATGGACTGTTAGTCCTGTTAGTTGTTGTTAGTAAGTGGCTCGTTCTAAATCGGTCACAGATGTGTTGCTAGCCTAAAGGACTAAAATGGTCGTCTCTAAAAAATGAAAGACTGTTGCAAGTGAAGAAAGAAGAGAGAATCACACCATATAGAAAAGAGAAAACGTGTTTTTTACTATTTCTAATTAATACTGAACTACAATCAGTGATGGATGGATGATAAATGGTGATGTAGTCTTGGGCGGTAAAGCTAACCCACTAGAAGCCAATGAAAATTTAACAGATTTCTAAGAGCAATCTGTTCCAGACAACCCAAGGTATGTATGATCCAGTTTCTAACATCGGACCACTAATTTAATTAATACTCTGAAAGAAACTTACATACAGATATTTCTTACTTGAGTAATTGACAAAATATACTTACATGGTGGAACAGTATCATATTTATGGGTATTTGCAGCTGTAGTAAGAACAACGTGGCCATCACTGCTCGAACTTGTTGTCCTCTCTTTCTTTTCTACAACTTTCTCTTTCTTATGTACATCAAATATAATAGGAGAAGCTTTTCTCTTTCTAGCAGGCGGAGTTGTCAATTCATCAGTTTCTGACGTGGATGACTCTAAAGAAATGTCATTTTTTTGTTTCTCTAAAACTGGTTTATCTACTGAAGTATTTATTTTCTCCCACATTGGTTTAACTAATGAAACTTCACTCTTTCTTTTTTCGGGAATAATAGTTTCTACAGTACTAGGTATTTTAGTTTTTTCAATTGGTTTTTCTACAGAAGTTTCACGCATTCGTTTATCAACGGTTGGGTATTCTGAAGCATTATCAATTTTGCGTTTTTCAGTTTCTTTTTGATTTTCTTCATCTTTCTCTAATATGACAGTATCTAAAACTTCTTTAGGTGTAACAGCTGTAGTGTGATCATTAGATTTATCACGTACGTCGTTTTGCACGTGGCTTGATGCGACAGATACTGTTGTTCTTATCATACCGTCTAACTTTTTTGTTATCTCTTTGGTCCCCTTATTATTATTTTCTAATAACTCTATTGGTTCTTTTTTAATTGTTTCTATTTTGTCAGCCAAATTGGGTTTAATCATTTCTTCCTCATCGTTCAGGAGCCCTTCGGTCATTAGTTTCTTTGCTAGAAATGCGTTGGGATGGTAACCATCCATTGTGACTATGAATTGTGTATCTTTATCCTTATCTACTGTTGTGTTATGGATGTTACTAAAAAGGGACAAATTAACTTTATCAATTATTTATTGTTATTTTTTAAAAGTACTAATAAACTGACCATAGGTGGTCAGTTAATTAAATGAATTATTATATGAAAGATAAAATTATTTTGTTCGTTATTATTTTGTTTATTTGTTCGTTTGTCGGCTATAAAAAGCAGTTGTAATAAAAGTTGGTAGCAGATATAAAAACTACAAACATACTTACATAGTTTCAACGAAGAGCGCATCATCTCGCCGAGTCAATGTCCTAGTGGGAACATATTCAGTATTTGTAACTACCTTGGTAATATTTAACGGCGTATATTTCTCTTTAACCATACCATCTCTTGATATTCTGAAAATAATTAGCGATGGTTACAAGTCATGAAAAACACTCGTAGATTAAGGACGTAGCTTTGTTTAACACTTTGTAAGTGTTAAAAGAAGCAAAAATCTTCAGAAGGAACGTAACGCCTTCGGCAGCGGTTGTCGTCAGATAGCAGACGTCAAGCTATGTAGGAAGCCATCTGGTGACATAAAAAACCTCCAGTTCTGGATTCGTCCGTTAATCCGCCGGAACATTGTTGTTGCGTGTACCGTAAGCATCTAGTTTGGAATAGAGCCTTTTGCTTTTGGGCCGTTGAGGGGTTGAAGCCATACTAATACTTAAACTTACCTAGGACTTTTCTCTTCGCTCCCACTGTCCAGGTCACCCAAACTAACATTATCAGAGATGCTGTCGGTAGAATAGTTATTGGAGACCTCGGCGCAAGGCACTTCTATCACGATCTTCTTAGGTTCTACGTTGCGACGCATCGGTAGGACCAGAGCGCGCTTCACTTTTTGCGGCCCGGGGTCTACCTTGGGCGGAATCTGGAAACAAGAGTCAACGATTTACTCAGCAGAACGAGGTTCAGAGAGGCTACAAAGTTATGAAGCGAATCCTTCTATAACATCGTTTTGATTTAGAATTTGTTGAACCGGAAATGACGCGAATGACGCGTCGGCAAAATGGCGGCTGACGTAAGCAAAGCAAAACATCAATATTTGGACTGACAATATTCGTTGTTATGAAGTTTCACTTCTAGCACGTGTGAATTGCACACATTTTCGATTTTTTTTTATCCGATCACCCGTCCTATCATAGAAATCATGTCTCGACCACTCTCGTGGGCTACACGTGGGCTCAATACGTGACTCCCACGTTTAAGTCAGCACATAGGAGATATTTGAAATAAAAAACTATGCGTCTTCATAGGACCAATAGACCAAGCCAAAAATATTATTTTTAGAATTTTTGTTTTGTTTTTCGCGTATCACGAAAAAACATCTGCATGAATAATGCGAATTTCGCAGTTGTATTGCTGGAGTCCTAAACTTTAAAACTGGTGCATGTTATACGTTAAAACGCTCGGAACCTTAGATATAAATAATATATGTCGGAGAAGGTCTGCCGGGTCAGTAATACGTAAAAGCAACTGACATTCTTTTTATGTATATAAAACAATCACAAATACTTCATAAATATTACGATCCAGCCTTATTGAATAATAAAAAGTCTAATAAGTAACTTAATGTTCACTTCAACTGCTACAGTACACTAAAGTTAAAGAGAGCATCCACTGACACAGCACTTGTTAATTCTAAAGGTATAGACAGATTGTTCTCGTGTTATATCAACTGACATTGAGCAAGCTCTTGTGCGCGTCGGCCACGGCTCGCAGCAGGAGGCTGGAGGCGGGCGCGGAGACGCGCGGGCGCGGCCGCACGCGCACCACGCTCGCGCACGTCGCGCGCGACGGTCGATTCTCTAGCACTGACACTCTGAAACATCAAATGTTTCACGTTATTATTTCATACAAAAAATAACCAATATAAAATGATAACATCATCAACGTAGTCGAAGTCAATTACATACGCATTATTTAGGACGCGCATTCCCCCGCGGCTACGCCCGCTGTTTCCGCCATATGATGTATTAATTTAATGCGCGCGCGCTTAGAACGTACGTATGTTGTAAATATTGGCAACATTGAATCCTTCATACCATTCATTCCTTCGCAACCCGCAATTCCCTATCTATGCACGCGAAAGAAGGGCAGTCTGCTACGGAAGCCCAGAGGTTAATGCTTAACCACAATCCCACCTGATAAATAAATCCCCCTTTTAGTCTGTACCCTGATATTGTTAGCTGAGACCCGACCCAGCAGCTGGCAGAAGAAAACTGACAACTATATTTCTCAGTTTGTAGTGACATTAACTATTCCTTTTATAATAAGGCGCATTTCTGAAATAGTATTCCATCCGTCCATCCGTGTTTGTGATATTGTCGCAGATATTCGTAAATGGACCCAGTAATTTGCGAGGCTTACATATAGACTTAGTTCCGACACTTCGAGGACTATTGTGTGCTACATAAGGCGGATATTATTCATTTGATACAAAATTAGATACTTCCTTAATCTTTAATTTTTTTGTCTTTTAAACGAATTTAGAATTTAGGTGGAATAAGTTTCAAAATTTACTGTGCTGTGTTGTGTGTGACAAAGTTAAATAACTATTGTATCAACAAAACAACATACCTAGAAGTAAGTCTCTTTGAACAATTATCCGACTTAGCACTGTCATCTGAAGTAGATCTTTTTCTTTGCTGTTCTGTTCTCTGTGGTTGGTTGCCCAAGCGGCTCTTGGCTGATTTGTGTGAACGTCTTTCAGGCTCCTTCTCCGGTGTCAGCCTGTAATCCATGACTTTGATATGTATTACTTTTTATACATTTCATATTCCATACTGTTGACTATGCAATTGGTTGTTTTTTTAATCAATCAGCATTTTGGTGACTCACCTGATCCATACATTTGTATATGTATGTCACTTTTATAGTACCAAAAGCAAGATTTCTGTACTAACCTTAAACAATACTGTAAACCTATTTGATTTAATTAATCTCTCTAATGCAAAGAATATTAAAATCACAAAAATATATTTGAATATACCACACATTTGATATTGACCATGAACATTATCTATACATATAATAAATCTGACACTGATCGCTGTCTGTACATGGAAGATAATAATAATATGAGAAACACTATTTTGGGGATCTTCATTAACGCAATAGAATCCAAAACAATGTTTTTTATAACTTTTGTGTTCGTCTGTGGTTTTGTACGCGCTAATCTCAGAAACCGCTTAACCGATTTGGGTGCGGACACCAATATATTGTGGTAAGCTTCTAAGCTTCACTCAACATTTAGTGTTTATTTTATGTTAATCTTTTATTAAATAAAAAAGTTCAAATAATTCAAGTTAAATTAAAGTTCAAATAAGTTCAAGTTAAATAACTCAGTTGAATCACGCCTAACAATTTCCGAATATGCGTTAGGGACATGTTTCACGAAGCAATGCGAGGGTGGACTTACTAGTATTTAACATATTATTAAATATATTCGAAAGGAAGTTAATATTACTCACACAAGCTTTTCAAAACCCATCAATGCCCATCTTGCCAGCTAGTTAAATACAATTTACATAAAATAAATAAAATTTGAATTTAATTAACGTATATGAATCAGTCTATTGCTTTAGCCAACAGTAAACTTAAAGAGATGGTAAAATTTCTCTGAAATATAATATGAGATTTATAATTACTACCTTAAATGAGGTAATTAACAACCTTTCAGGAGTCTTTCCCGCACTCTCTGTTGCTTTTGCATCCTTATATTTTTCATTCACAGCATCTGTCTTCTGTATGGGAGCACCAAGTCTTTCTCTTATAGGTCTCTTTGGCAGATTGAGTTCTATTTGAGGGAGTGTCTCGGGGATGTCTTTTGGGACCACTTTCTTTGTGTTACTAACTGGTGGGGGAGGGGTGGGGGAACGGGATTTGCGTGAACGCAAAGGCGGTGTTACCACGGAAGGCGCTTGGGATATTTCCTGCAAATAATTTTATTGCTGACAATTAAATTGTTGAACATTATATGACAATTACTTAATGGTTAAATAAAATAAGTATCATAGTTTAAGCCTCAAAAAAGTCATATTACATCATATATTTCAGCAAGCAAGCTGTTTAAGTAGAAAAAAAACAGAAGAAAATAACTATAAAGGCAAAACAGACACTGATTACAGTGATTGTGAAAAGCATTGATAGTCAAGAGGTTTTAATATAGGGACTCCTAAACAGCCGGGCCTGGGTTCAAATCCTGCACACACCTTTAATTTTTCTAACATGCATATTAGAATCTAATTATCACTTGCTTCAGTGAAGGAAAACGTGAGGAAAACTGCACACCTAGGAGTTCTCAAGGGTGGGTGGGTACAGTCTACCACTCCGCACTTGACCAGCATGGTGGTCTATGGCCTGTGCCCCTAACATTGTGAAAGCAAACCGGACCTCAGCAGTTGGACAGTAATATTCAAGCACTCAGAACATGATTATAATCATGCTTTGATTAAGCGGGTTTTAAAAGAATGCGACAATCAGTTTATAATATATAGTATTTACGCAAAATGTAAAAGTGTCTAAAACTTACTTGAAAAACATCTTCAGCAAAATCATTAATCAGTTCATCAGCCTCAGTGCGTATATTCAAAAAGTCCTCATCATCTGACACTGATTCATTTTGATTGTCTAATTGATCTGCCAATTTCTGTTTTAATCCTTGAATTTTCGCCTCTATTTCATTCATTTCCTTTATTTTTTCTTCTCTTGAACCTTTGTCTGTTCCTTCCACAGGATCACTTGTTTTTGAGGTAATAGCAGTTTCACCCGTTTTCGATGTTACAAGCGATTCATTTGATGCCAATGTAACAGCTCCGGTAGTCTCTGTACTACTCAATTCTTCAACATCAGATGAACTGGTCTGTGATGGTATAGACGCAGGGTCAATAATTGGTATGACTGGTCGTTTTGTCTCTGTTACTATTGGCTTCTGCTCAACTATCTTCGGCTCGTCTTTATGGGTGTCCAGGATAATGCCATGGTTCTTCAAAATCTGCCCTGCAAACACATCAGTAATAGATGGTTCGGATTCTTTCTCAATATTCATAAGCAAAGGAGGGATATTAGGACGAATCATTTCATGTTTGCTTTTCTTTTTACTCTTTTTTTCCTCCTTTTTCTTATGTGACTTCTCTTTAGCTTTCTTCTTAGATTTTTTTGAGCCTTCACTCTTTTTAGACTTGTCTTTTTTATCCTTATGCTTTCTTTCTTTTGATTTTGATCTTTCTTTTGTTTTTTCACTTTCAACAGGTTCTGTAAATCGAAAATCATAATTAAATAGATTACTTTTAAATGTTAACATACTTATCTCAAATTACAAATATAGGTTAATGACCGGATATTGACTTTTAAATATCCAGAAACTAAAGCTCCTTCAGATTTAACTTAACCTGAGATTACATAAATGAGAAGAATGCATAGTACATTTTTAAAACATAGGTTTTTAGTACTCAGTACGAAGTGAAACATAATTTATAAATAACATCAATAATTCATACTCAAGGGAGCAGCAACGGTGACTTCCTGTAACTTCTTCAGCACTTGATGTAGCCAATTCACAAACAGTTCTGTGTTATCGCCTAAAAACAACTGCAAATCATCCTCCATCTGTGACCTGGTGCGTTTGTTGGCAACCATTACCATGACATAGTCAGGTAACTCATCATCTGTGAATTGATTAATCAGATACGCTTACTAAATTAGATTACACACACCACCACCTGCGTATAATGTGAGAGTCTTCAAGAGGAGAGTGGATAGGGTTTTGATAAGTTAGTGCGTCCAACATTCTCGACTTCATCGCCACTTACCATCAGGTGGGATAGTTGTTGATTGTGGGATTACATAAGTAATAATGTAACACCCAACTTACCGACGTAGCAACCCAGTTCAGTCAGCTTAGCCTTAATAGCAGACTGTAACAAATAATTGAATAAGTTTTAATCTAGACCTTCATACAACTGCATACTGCACTTTACATCTGTATTAACCATTGAATCATTTTTAAATAACATAAAAAATATTGCTAGCTAATTCTATACAAAGTGTATTGTAATTCAGATAATGAAAGTTATACTTTTAACTCAAAACCTTAGCAAGGTTTTGAGTACATCTTAAAGTGTTATGTTGATGTTAGATTGATGTTAGAGTTGATGTTAGAGTTGATGTAGTCAAAATCTTAGCAAGGTTTTGAGTACATCATAAAGTTTTATGTAGGGATATTTCGGATTATAATTGTTTAAAAGTGAAATAAAGTGCTATTTCATAGTATTTACCCGCATCTTATGGCCTATTTCGCTGCCGACAACATCCATCTCGAACGGTTGTAGTTACAGCCTAAAATACACTTAATTATCTGCGCACTATTGTAATACTTGAATAAATCACTTTGGATGTAACATTTGTTACATTACAACCTAATTATTGTTTGTGATTGCCGGAAAAATTAAAACTAATAACATAACAATCGGAACTAAAATTAAAATCCATATTTTATTTTCCATTTTGCCTCATTCATGTCATGTCATGCCGTATGTCAGCTGTCAGCTGTCAATTGTGGTTGTGGATTGTGGAATGTGAAAGACAGACTTCAAAACTTATTTGTGATATTTACTCTGTAATTTTGCCTTAGCTTCCTAGGAATTTGCTGTTTTATTTAAAAACAAAAAATGTACCTAATATAGATGGTGATAGATGTTTCAATTCAAGTTTGTTTCAATACTTTCACTTTTTAGAGGTGACCATCTCACGAGGTCACGAGGTCTATGACCGAATTAGAAAGAGACACTTAAGTACTAATAATAAAATTGCTTACTGGACTATTAATAACAATAACTAACAGGACTAACTATCACTAACAGTACCTGTCCTCATACTTACTAAAAAACGAACCAACTAATGTTATAACACCGTCTGTTATCTGATTAACAATATAATATTAACATTGTAGCCCCATTTTAATTGAATCTCGTTCTAGGTCGATCACAGGTTGTCTTGGGCGGCAGCGGAAGGTGGCGCTGCATGCTCATTGATATAAATGAAAATCAGTAGCCGTAAGTTATATTAAGCAAAAACTGACAATTTTGTGACATAATATGCCATCTCTTTTTAAATTATTTATTCCAGTTACCACATTCTCCCCAGCAGCATATTGCAGACGAAGTCATCAGATGACTTCGTCTATGACTGTCATCTAGATGAACTAGGGATGGCACTGCTGGCAGAGCGCAATACTTCATTATCATCACAACCCAACTGACTGTCCCACTGCTGGGCACGGGTCTCCTCTCACAACGTGAGGGTAGGTACAGGTTATAGGCCACCACGCTGGCCATGTGCGCCTTGGCAGACTTCACACACCGTTGAGAACATTGGAGAGCTCTCAGGTGTGCACTGTGCAGGTTACCTCACGACGTTGTGGACTAGTCAATAAAGTTTACATAATTTGCTATGAAATAAAACAAGTACGCAGCTATCGCGCGAAAACTATCGCGTCGTTTAACAACTGGGGCCCATGCGCCAGGTTTTAAGTAAGACCTCCAGCAATAAAAGTATGAAAACCGCGTCAAATTTCATTCAGTAGTTTTTGCATGATGCGCGTACAAACATACAGACAAAAATTCTAAAATTTTCAATGAATTGTTTTTTTCAATAAATTCATTTTGGATTCTATTGCACTTTAATATTATGATGTTTCCATGTATACACAGATCTGTCAGACAGCCGGTCTTCCTGCTTGCTAATGCACTTTCTACACTTTTCGCGAATGGGGGTCTTCGTCTCAAGGATCTCTCCTTTTTACCCGGGCATGAACTCGTGTGGACTAAGGGCGCGTTTATATGAGACGATAGCTTTCGCGCGCTCGCCCCCTGGTGCATAGCAAATTAAACTTTATGACTAGTCTGTAGACTAACAACGTACAACGTAGCAGTATAAGGATTTGTATGTTGCTGACAAACAATAAAGTTTAATTTGCTATGCACCAGGAGCGAGCGCGCAGTGGCCGCGCGGCCCCAACGCACGAAACACCTATAAATGGTTTTCTTTCCGAATGAAACAACAAAATGATGTCATAAAATTTATTTTTTTCAAACAATGTCTACTATCATAATATTAACGACAATAATTAAAATAATAATAAATAACGTTTTAACCTAAAATTCATTTTGGTACATAGTATCCAATAGATTCCTACATAAATCTACATTTCGGTCCAAAACTTAAAATTAATATGGCATTATGATAAAATTCCATTACAATTCATAAAATTATAAAACATGATATACTTTTGTAGAAAATCTTCATAAATTGACAGAATAATATTGAGCAGTTTTACATTTTTACGAGACGCAAGGCACAAAAAGCCGTAGACGAAGAAAAGTATAGACCAATGGATGCCATCTATCCCACTCGCATAAGAAAAGGAACAACTTACGCCGATGACCCGAAAAAAAACGAGACAGAACGATACTATGTTTTGTCTCACTTTGCATGCCGGTTTTTTTAAGGAAAGCAGTTTATAAGGCAATTTGACAGCTGACCGTAGATTTTTTCTTGTGCCACACTGGCACATACAATCGTACTGTCTGTTGCATAAATATCTAAATGTATGGTCTGATGTATGTACATCCTTCTTTATCTACGTAAAAAGAAAATCTTTGGTAAAAATTAATATTAAAACAAAAAAGATGGAATGTTTTTGTTATTAATTAGAAATTTCGAAATTGGAATGTTGCATAAGTATGGATCTTAATCGAGTTATTATTTTTATGAAGTAGGTAATCACTTAATTACAAAATGCACAACCGGTCAAGTTCTTCTATAAAAACTACAACCAAGTATAAATTATTATTATGACTTACATATTATAAATAGGCACCACTAAATTTACATAATATTAACATGCTGCTCGTTAGTAGGACGGAAGGATGCTACAGGAAAAAACTGTAAACATCTAACAATTTGATTGCATATTTGATATTATTATTCATATAGGTAACTTTTACACATCATATTAAAGCGCGTGGGATCCTATATTAAACTATAATCCAAAAGCGTTTAAAAAAGCTATAATACTCTTTGGTACGTCTTACTATCGAGCGAGCAGTCGCTAAGTTTTCTTTCCTAACCGTTTATCGTAGCAGTCAATTTCGAATCGAGTTGATTTAACTACCAAGTTCCTTTGGGAACCCGTCGCAGCTCTGTCAAGTTTAGCCTCATAGGATTCGCGGGGATGTGTCGCGTAATTTGGCCCCAGGGTATAGTGGCGGGTGGGTCCATGTCTCCCCGCGGGATTGATGTCTATCTTCCGGGGCCGGTGGACATCGACGACCCCCGAGGGTCCGCTCTGGACTCCCCCAGTGAGACTTGGCTGAGCGCCGTTCGTGTGTTGCTGAAGCTGTATCCGTGACGCTCGTTCCATTTCTCTAAAAAGAATTCCGGACTAGTTATTGGTCTTACTGAATAATCGAACTTTCTAGTCAAAATAGTAAGTAACGGTTATCTGCTGGCTTTATAGCTAGAAATGTCTAATTATGTAAGTAAGTATAAATGCAAAAAACAGCGATTTTTCTAGAATGTAAATTTATGCTGAGTTGTTAATGTTGAAACTTTTTAAATGGATCATGCAAAGCAAAGGATTAAAGAACTTGTTGAAACACAAATGAATGATAGCGCAACACCCCGCAATCAACTTTGCTGAATATATTTTGCAGATAAGGATACCTTAGCGAAAATTATTATGTTGTCTGAATAAAGTAGTAACCGTGTATTTAATGATAGGACACAGTGTTTCTAGTTAACGAAATTCCTTCTTTGCAATTAGTTTTACTAATTGAGCCAAGTTATACCTACCCCATTCATTTAAAGGATTTCGCCCACTATGTCATATAACTACTGCCTAGCTACCATTCTCTTGCTAACGACTAGAGTTCCAACTAAGGGCTTAAGATTCAGGGCCAGGAAGTAATTTCTTTGTACGTTAGGCCAGTGCCTAATACTGGTCAAGTAAGTTGCTAAATGTGCCATAGATTTTTTTGATACATAAGTCGTTGGATGTTATGATAACAAAATACACTAATAGTGCTCTCGGAAGCACGACATCGCTTTAGAAATTTTGTTATGGGTGTATAGTACGGCCGGCGGTTCTAGGCCGCTCTGAACTTTGTTGGGATCGCTGCGCAAAAGTCAATTTTAGGGTCGAAATGGTGGCAAGACGCGCGGGTTGTCACATTGAGCATTGTTTCTTTCAGACACACGCTCAGTGTTCGTGTCGCTATCTCTAAAGTACAATACCTGCGCACTATATCCAAAAGCCTAACTTCAGAGCGGCCTAGAACCGTCGGCCGTACTATACCTATATGAACGACTACTACCCCCACTTTAATAACTTTCGATTGACAACGATAATAATTACAATTGATTTAAATTGCAGTGTGTTGCATTTTAGGATGACATGATACCTTCAAGTTCGGATATAGGAGGCGAGAGCGGAGGTTCGTTCTTTCTTGACGTGTTGGCATGCGGGCGATGAGGGATACGCACCGCTGGTGAGCCCCGACAGCCGCGCCAGGGGGCAGCACAGCGCAGCGGCGTATGCGGCGCGATACTGAGCGTTCATTATCACGTAGATGATCGGATTAACGCACGCGCTCGCGTATAGCAGCAAATAGCCCGCTATGTGGAATACTGAAAAGTTTGAGAGCATTAGCATTTCAAATTGGTATGTTTATACGCGAAGAGACATCCTTTGGAATCATTTTTAGGGTACCCAAAGGCTAATAAACCGAGCCCTATTAATATGCTTCAGCTGTCTGTCTGTCACTGGGCTCTATCTATTGAAGGGAAATAGGAGACACCTGAAATTTTCACAGAATGCCTGTTACTGTGCCTGTTATAATAATAAAAAAGTAAAAAGTCAGATCCCAAAGGAAGTCCCAATACATAAAACCTTAAAAACAGAGTTTTGCTGCATTCTATCTTGTTATGTACCAAATGATTAAGAGTATTACTATTGCTCAATGGTACGGAACCCTACGTGTGCAAGTCCGTCTCGCCCTTGACCAGTTTTTAAGATTATTGCCCGCACGTAGGCAGCTGAGATTTCATATAGTTTGTTAGAGTTTACACGAAGAAGTTCTACATTATAATTGTGTTAGAGAAAATGTTGACGTTCACACGACATGTCAATGTGAAATAATCCTTTATGAGAATGTAGTACGGTCGAATTTCGAGCGTAGATCGGTGTTATTAATTAATACAAAAGTATTTAATTAATAACACCTACGAGAAGGTATGTATATACCTACTTCGTTCTTTGTTGTTTTGTTGTAGTTGTAACATGTGCTCGCGATGTATCATGTGCATGTCGTGGCGCTGACGAGCTATATCGGCAAGTTTTGTCAGATTGCTGTACCTACCACCCGGTTCTTTACTAGACTATTTCTAGGTGAGAGATCTTTGGAGAATTAATCACGAAATATTTATAAAGTATTTATTTGCAGTTGTGCAGAATTGGATTCACTGGGATATTTTGGGCATCAAACCAGACTAATAATAGAGATTTAAATTCAAGTCACACATTTGACCCTTCGAATGTTAGTCCTATATGGTAATCAGTGCGCCACGCGGGTCGTTACTGCAAATACTTATTTGAATAGTATAAATAGTACAATTTATGATATAATTATTTCACGTAATATTTATCAAATTTCAATGCTAAGTAGTTGCAAAAAATTCTTCAGCGTTTCTGTGCTTCGGAGGGCACGCTGTCCTGGTTGTTGTCGTTATATAGCAGTCGTGAAGCCATATTGGCGGCCTTCGGGCGGCATGAAAACTTCCGATACTATTGTTGGCCAGCACTGGATCAGCGTGGTGAAGTACGACCCGTGGTCAGTAGTGGGCCATTGGTTGACGCAAAGGCAAGCCATTTAACAAAAGCAATAGCTAGTATGAGAATAAGTTTAGTTGGAAGCCAAATAACGTAGTACCTACCAGCCTATATCCAAATATTTTTACGTTGTAATAACTAATAATTCACAATTGAAAGCGTTTTCTCGTATATTTTCAATTTACCGAACCATGTATTGCGTACTGAAGTGTATTTCACTGCCTATACTTCAGAAATTTTATGTTCAGGTGATATTAAATTAAAAAAACTGGTCAAGTGCGCGTTGTACTCGCGCACTGAGGGTTCCGTACTAACTTATAAATAAGTAATTAGTTTGTTCCGTTTGTAATGGTTTTTTCTATGATGTACCTAACTATAAATTATTTTTTCGTGGTATTTTTTCATTTGTACTATAAATTTTTAGTTGTTGCCATATTTCATGATTCAAGTCAATGGGAAGTGCCCTATAGGTTTGGTTACCTTTCGAACGTCAAAATATGCGGCACTGACGGCCGCATCTTTGAATTGCGTTGATTTAGAAGTTGGGTTTTTTCTTTCTCCTTCAAGGGATTGATGTCTTGTTTATTTAATATTAAAATTATCGGTTCAAGAGATAAAACCCTGTGACAGACAGATGAAAGGGACGGTAAGCGGAGTAATAGCTTAATAATAGGGCCCTTTGCAATGATATATTACACTAGATACGCCACCAACGCTCCTAACGCGTGCAGTGGAAACGGCCCGCGCCGGGCCGTTTGCAATCAGTCGAGCTGTCGGCTGTCATTGTGAGCGCACGTGTCGACTTCATACTAAAAAAAGGTAAAATGCCTTCTTGTGCATTTCGAAAATGCAACAATTATGATAGAAAGGTAAAGAAGGAGGACGGTAAATCATATCATAGGTAAATGTATAAAAATGTTGAAATTTTAAGTAGATAATATTTTATATTTTGTAATTTTAATGAATCACAGCTTGTTTCCAAACGATAAAAGAGATAGAACATTGCTTCACTCACAGGTGTAACAAAGATAGCACATACGCTAAGATCATAGATTAGAGGCAACAATGCAGACAGTAGGTACAATAGGTAGACAAGAAATTGTTAGTGTAACGATGAGATTTTTTTATGAATTTAGGCTGAATTCTTTTGTTTCTACGTTAAGTAAACCGTTATTTTTTTAATGTTCCGTAGATTTCCTACCAACAAGGTTAATCTACAAAATTGGATAACTGTTGTGCGGAGACAAAGATGTGTATATTATTTAATGCCTTCAAATTATAGTAGGATTTGTAGTAACCACTTTAAAAATGAAGGCAAATATACGTCAAGAAAAGGTTTGACATAGATGACGACTTCATTTAATTCATTAATTTAACTCATGATAACCATGATTTTACATCTAAATCACGTGCTGCATCAAAAACATATTTCACTTATACCATAATATTTTGTTTTAATTTTTTTATATAATATTTTCTTACTTATAATATCTTTATAATAAAACCCCCTGTTTCAAAATGCTGATTCTAATACTTAGACGACGGTTAGATGTTAATATTATGTACTTCCAAGAGTCATAGCAGTTTTAGGCATAAATCATTCTAAGAATAAATGTCTCGTCTGTTACATTTATCTATGACACTTATGGTTAACGTCAATAGACGTCAGTGCAATATTTCGGTTGCGTTTGTCAGGTTCATTTTTCATATATGTAACATGTCTACCTCTTTTTACTTATAATGTCATTGGCCCTTTGGATACTGAACCCTAGAAACTGGAGGCTTGTAAGAGTGAAAGAAATATGAAAATTTTCGTTTTTTCACGTCAGTGAACAAATTACGTTGTTTGTTATATTTATTTTATTTCTGCAAACAAATAAGTAATGTTAAGTATGTAGGTACTCTTTCAAAGGGTGCCGTGCTCAAGTACGTTGAAGAGGTGTAGGTAGGTTGTAGTACGTTGTTGTAGTACTCTTACGTAAAATAGGGTTATTTAACATGACAATAAGGCAATTTATCATGTTTATACCGTTTATTCTATATATTCCTTGTTACCTATATCTGTAACCTTATTTAAAGTAAGTATATAAAAATTCGTTACGTTGTAACCACCGACTACACAGCCAATGAACTCCTAATAACAGGCGAATGGCTTCTGTCAACACATCTGGCTTATAGTAACGATATAAATTCGTGCCGTCTCATTCTTTCCCGTTGCTTAAATTAATCTATTTCTTTCCAACGTTTCTTGTGGCCTTGAATTAGCCAATCACAGCGTTGAATAAGCCAGTCACCCCGCTTCTTCTTAACTCAGCTAGTTGCCAGAATGCATTCAATACGGAAAATCAAACATAAGTTGTCTATTGGCTGCGTGGTCGGTGGTTGTAACATATAGGTAAACTGTTCCACTGCTGGGCACGGGTCTCTTCTCAAAATTTGAAGGGGACATAGTCAACTACGACAGTCAAGTGCGAATTGGCTGAGTTTACACACCTTTCATTATGGAGAAGTTTCAGATGTGCAGGTTTCCTCACGATGTTTTCCTTCACCGAAGCAAGTGATCATTAAACACATGTTTTTTTTTGGAAATTAGTGGTTCGTGTAGGATTCCAAAAGCAAGGCCCCCTGTTCATGAGTCCAACAATCAAAGCACTTCGCTATCGTTACTACGAGTAGAAAGAAATAACGAATCATAATTATATTTACCTGGAAAATGCACATGGCTGTCAGCAACTTTGGCGATCGTGATGGGCAAGTAGCAGACGAGGAAGGAGAGGAATATGGCCAGCACCATCTTCGTGATTCTCCACTCGTTGCGTCTGGCCTTGGTCTCGCGCGTGTCCTTGATGGTGGATCTCTTGTCGCTGCCGTTGTTGAGGGTCCCTGGGCCTGTGCGTTGTGAGCGCTGGTGTTCACGCATCCGTTGTTCTGAACTAGAAACATATAAAATTACATTTATATTCGAGGTTAGATTTACAAAAACTTTTCGAAAGAAACTTCGACAAATTCTTACTGTGAGTGGTAAAATTACATCTTTATTTAAGGTTAAGTTTTACAAAAACTTTTCGAAAGAAACTTCGACAAATTCTTACTGTGAGTGGTTCCACTTCGTGTTCGACCCGCAACACGTCGGTGACGATAATAACCGTCAGAGTGACACTGACTTACCATCATTGTATTCCATATTCTCTTAAGTTTGTCTCGTTGTCGAAATTCGTCGAGAAAGCACATGATAAATACATAAAAATTGACTATTGCCGTGTTCTGGCATCATAAAGATAAGATTATTTTAACGGCGTTTTCAAGAATTCCCAAAGGATCACAATCGTTAGAAAGCTTTAAAGGACTTTTAGTAGACAAACAGAATATGAAAGACAAACTGATTTATTTCCCATGACAGCAAAACATAATATATACATGTATAACCTAAGTTAAATAATGAACTACACGAACCTAAAAAACCGCAGTCTAAATTCTATATAATATATCTTATGATACTTACACAGAAGCGTATGACAGCGTATACATAAAGCGCTCATAGCCCGGCGGCTGGCGTCGATTTTATGTGATCGACAAAGTTAAGCAACAGCGGGCGCGAACGGTTTTTGGATGGGTGACCGAGTGTTTAAAGGCTGGACTCCCGAACCGGGGGGCCCGGGTTCAAACCCCAGCACGCACTTCTAATTTTCAAAAATTATGTGCGTATTAGAATTTAATTATCACTTGCTTCGGTGAAGGAAAACATCGTGAGGAAACCTGCACACCTGAAAGTTCTCCATAATGTTCTCAAAGGTGTGTGAAGTGCTCCAATCCGCACTTGGTCAGCGTGGTGGACTATGGCCTGTACCCCTCACATTGTGAGACCCGTGCCCAGCAGTGGGACAGTTACGGGTTGCGATGGTGATGATGATGATGATGATGATAAGACTTGCCTGTGTACAACCCAGAAGATTCTAGCGTAGCAGATAAAGATGAGCATTGCAGGTACGATGAAGGCGATCACAAACAGAGCGGTCTTGGACGTACGGCCAGTCGAATCTGGTATTATGGAACAGGTGCCTAATTCCTCGTCGTAGTCAAATGTACCTGGAATTTTATTTATTTTTCTTATCTTTACGTAGTATAAAACAAAGTCGGTTTTCTTGTATGTCTCTGTACGCTTAGATCTTTGAACTACGGATCAGATTTTGATGCGGTTTTCAGTATCATTCAGGTACTTTCTTCCGGATTAATTGGTATAATACATGCATATTATATTGACTCTGTAAGTTAGATATAAAAGCTCAATATTTCGTAGCAATGCAGGTACAATTTAGGATGCTTTCATTGCCAACGCTGACCAAACATTAAACTTCAAAGCTTCTGTGCCCCTTATTACCGGAATGAAAATAGTTTCAGGTTAAAAATACGAGTAGTTTGGAAATTCAATGAATTTGTCCATATCGCCTCTTAATTCGTTCCGGCTGTATTTTAAAGTTTGCCTGAAGTTACTTAGTATATTATTGTAATAGTAACATGACTTTGATTCGTTTGAAGATACCTGTTACCTATAAATCGTAGTAACCCGCATAAAGATATTACACAGTCATAATCTAAATTACATGAATTTAGATAACCTTCTATTATTTTATGTAGGTACTTATTTATTGATATATCAAGATAAAAGCACCTGAAACATTTTTTTCTTATCTCTTAACGGAACTTCTACAGCTTTTGTCTCCTATCCCGTGGGGAGAGATCCATTTCCCGAGTAAGAGAGTATTTTAGATATTTATTTATTTTACATAACGCAAGTATAACACTCAGTTTCAATTTATTCTACTCAGTGGTATGATTTGTACGTGTAAATATATATAATATATAAATAGGGCCGACATACTCCTTAGGGAATTGATGAGAAGAATGTTTGAAAGATACCTACCTTTATTGGCACGTTTGAAGATAAAGATTATCAAATATCCCGTTTACATGATGTTAATTTAGTTTGTTAGTACATATTACTATTGGCACTTGGCACTTTGATGTCATATCAAGTTACAACTGTTTGATGGTAAGTAAACCTGTCGAAAAGTTATTTAATCATTAATATTTATTGTTTACAAAACGTTTTAACTTTTACAGCTTGGTTTATATGCTGCTAACTCGCCTCTGTTTTCATTGTTGCCCTATCTATAAAACTAGATAACTTATTTCGGCCCCTGGCTACCCGTCTGCGAAGTTCTATTAGTTTAACTTTAATCAAATTATTTCTAAAGTGTAGATAATACTAAAATCCCTATTTAAATAAGTACTAGTGCTTGAAATGTTTTGTAAACCAAATAGTCTTTAGTATAATACAGCTAGTAGTAGTTAGCTCGATGCACGATGCATCTTGCTCACGTAAAAATGTATCTGTATAAAAATCGATGCTGTCATAATATTGTTATTGCTTATTTTAAAAGTTACTGCGTGATTTATTGTAGTCGTAATGATACTGATATGGATACTATGGATAATGATGATATATGTGTATATGCCAATAGGGAAGAGTGGAAGAGAAGAACATATTGCGCCGACCCCAAATAAAATTGGGAAATGGGCAGGAAGATGATGATGATGATGGATGATGATGATAGTTCTTGGCAATGCCACTTGATTGCCAAGAACTATCCAATAACCAGGAAAGCGGTTCCTCGCTTATTGTTTAATCTTAGTAAATCCAAGAGCGACGGCGGACGGTGACCACTATTATGTAGCACGTTTGCTCATGTAACAGGTATTTGTATTTAATTACATTAAAAAACAATAAAGCGAATTAACTTAGTAACAACTTATTCAATTCTGTCTTGAATACGCTTGCATATCGCATACATTTTGCCCTACTCTAATATTTCCATGTCATGATAATACCCACCCCACAGCCCTAGTCCCAAACACCCACCCCACAAGGGGTTGGGACGCGTTAAGTCGTTTCCCAGCGGCATACAAGAAAAAGCTATGATAATATATTCTCTACCAGTAAACCCGCCCTCCCTTTCTTTCGGGAAACATGTCCCTTAGTATCCAAACTCGAAAATTGTTAGCCGTGATTCTTTAACCTGACGTAACATTTTTATTTACGAACTGGTTTAAATAAAACACACCGTATGTTAAGTGAAGTTTACCACAATAGGTACATTAGTAAAAACACATCAAAATCTGTCTAGCTGTTTCTGAGATTGGATAGAGATAATTTGTTTTGGCTAAACGTTTTTCGCTGGTTCAATTGAGACAGTAAGGCCCTCAATAACAGTTTTGTCTATATACCTTAATGCACAGACAGCGAGCAGTTAGAGATTCATTATATGTATAGATTAAATCATACCCCACACTCCAAGAAGGGTCGGTATCTGCATTCCGTAGGAAAACATCCAGGAGAACACGATCATTAGAGCGATGTTATGTTTCCGGTACACGCGCGCGTACCAGCTGTGGTGAGCGATCATTATGTACCTGAAAATAACAATAACATTGTTAGAACTGATATAGGAGTAGGACGTAATTGTATGAGTAACCTGGTGGGTTAGTTTATCATAAAAATAATTATAAAGTAATAATTTAATTTTATAACAGTCGTTACAGAAATGTTTAATGTACATACCTACATAATTGTTGGGAAGCTAGCCATAGTTACGTGTACAGACAGCATATAAAGTTATCTACACAAATAAAGATTAGGATTAAGTAAGATAAAGAAATAAGTAGATATTTTAAGAAAGACGAGATAGACGGACGATAAGAAAAACGTTTTCTATCCTCGTACTCGGAAGGTGAGGAACGAGTTGAACTTTCTACGAAAGATCTTTGTTTCGCATACGTATACTCCAAGACAGACAATAATTACAAAAAATATTTTACCTTAACGTCTATCGATAACTGCCTACGTCAAAAATTCCAATAAATATTTAATTTGATGTCATTTATACATGTATCGTTATTACGTTTATATTACGAGTATCTATGTAGATGTCTAAATAAATATTTAGAAATAAAAATAATAATTATCGACGACCGGATGGCGCAATGGTTAAACACGCTGGATCGCCGTTCCGAGGGTCCTGGGTTCGATTCCCAGCGAGGCGGAAATTTGAATGATGAATTTAAATATCCGTTCTTGGTCTGGGTGTGTGTGTTCTTGTCTTGTGTGTTGTCCATGGCATCCACGACACAGGGAAACCTAGTGGGGCTATGTTTGTGTAGCGTTATTTATTTATCTTTTTTTATGGGATTAAGATAGCAAACGAAAATTCAGCTATATTCCATTTAATTTTATATATTTGTCGGTGTAATTCACGTTCCATTATCGATAGGTTTCTTTCTACAACCGATAACTTGTCTGAAAATGTTGGTTAAGTATCAATTTACAACCTTTCTTGTGAGAAACGCTTCAACGAACAAAAATAACTCATTTATTACATTCATCAAACTGTGTTATTGATGACAAGGACTTCACTAGACCACTTTTCTTTGTCTACAAGTTTAGCACCTGAACCAAATTTATCTTGTACATCAAACCTATGTCACCCGGACAATTTAAGCTCAGTGTAATTTATCGTGGCCAGTCCGGGAAAGTTTGGCGATGGATCAGAACAAAGCGGGCAGTTGTTATCCTCGTAAAGTTTGTTCGATCTATTTTTACGTGTAATACAGGTGTTATTGAGCTAGGCGAAATTTCGGTTTAGCTAGCCTATGCGTAATTTGGTACGAATATGAAGATAATAATCTATCAAATATAAGAGGAAAACAATTTATATTTTTATTTCTTTTTGGAACAAAATGCCTAAAAATATTTTGATTTTTTTGAAGAACGCTCTAACTACATTTCCTCGAAAGGATATTTCCGGGCCTCCGGATTTAATTGTAATCTGTAATCATGTCTATATTTTGTCCATTTCTGGCTACGCTCTGACATCGATTGACGCTATAGCCACGGTAATAATGATACTATTACCGTGCTATAGCGGAGCATAATTTATAAAGCTGTTGTTAAACTTAAACAATAATGAGGACTTCGTGCCTTCTACCTTTCGACGATCGCAACCTGTCAGTAGGCAGGTAAAGTCTGCTGACCTCGAAAGACCTACATTAGCCTTAGAACTGTTTCTTCAACCCAATATTACTTACGATTACAAGTACCCAAGACTACGTTATTTTAAATGACTGAAAGTACTTAGATATCCATTTCTTTTTCTGACCGCCGCTCCCTTAGGGTAAGGTTTAAGGCGAGTTAATGTATTATTTCGTGAGCATCGCTGTTTCTTTAATAAAAATGGAAAAGTTTCATTCTACTATACAGTTGTTGCTTTACTAAACTTTCGCCGTTCCTCATTATAATCCTACTTATTTCACCTTACACATCATCATCATCTTCGTAAGGCATAACCACCCCAGTGCTGGGCTCGGGTTTTCGCTTACAACGTCAATGGATACAGACTACAGTCCACCACGCTGATATGTGCATGTCCATGCACATGGCCAGCATGGACATACAAAATTTAACAACACCACCCAGAACTAGAGACATTTAACTGTCACATAATAAAACATTTATCTTCCGGTAAGCATACCTTCATATGATAGGCAAAGATTATCAACTGGGTAAAAGGGTTGTCAAATTCTGAAAACTAAGGTATAAACATTGGCAAACCATCGATAAGTTCCAAATAGACAAGAATTAAATAATTGGACTTCATATTAATGTATGCAGTTTGGGAAAATTATGCCCAATTCCATTATGAAAATCAGGTGGGCCTCACGTCGTTAGCCGCGAGCATCGCATCAGGGTGGAATACATCAGTTAATTTGGTGAATATAAATTATCATTTGAATCATCCTCAAATTGTATCCTTTTCATTCATTTCTTCCTTAAATTGATTTATCAACCTTTTATTTTATTTGGCTAATTTAAACCTGCATTGAAATATTTTAATAACAAAACTGTAATGGGGGATGGGATGTCTATACATATTTATATTTTATTTTTGTCTATTGGACCATTAAGTACTTACTAGCTAAGATACATCGCGATCATGTCAGCTTTCAAACAAAGAAAATCGCATCGATGTATTAGCTATGCCACAGATAGACACAAATACCACAAAATATAAATTCCTGCATTTCTTAGCAAAAATGTCGTATTTTGTCACATGTGTGGTGGCAATAATCAACCATCCACAGTATTCTCACTACGTTTATAATATAATAATATTATCTGTTCACGCATTGAAATTAATCATCTATGTATAATATTGTCATAGCCAGTTGTAATTGATTTGCAACAATGTAATTCATCACCATAAATTTAGTTTATAGTGCCTAAAATAGTCGTTAAAGTGGAACTTTATGTTTTAATCAACACGAGCTGTTTCCAATTACGCAGTTTCATTGTAACTGAATTGAATGAAAATGGTTTCGATTGACTTTATTTCATTATTATATAACCAACGAATAATAATTACTCGCATTGGTCAGCTCTCAGCTGGTAATCATTTATGGCCTTTATTGATTGAATTTGATTAACTAGCACGATTCAAATAGATAAGTAAATAGATAGTCTTGACACTCTTGACACAGGTACCATAAAACACCTTTAAAAATATATTTGGAAAGTATTGATCCTACAGTAAAAGTAATTGTATTTGGTAAAAATTGTAGTAGGTAATTTTAATTTAAAATATTAATGCACCAGAAATCGAAGAGAGATTATTGATCTGAACAACTCAAAGAATAATTGTGTAATTTTAAAATGACACGAATTATTTGGTCTGACTTTCCTAATTTTATTATACTATAGTTGCAAAATAATATTACATAATTATTAATTATTAGATCAAAGCGGCAAATTATGTAAACCGTAACATTACTACAATCCGTAAAAAAGGGTGTGCAACCTATACTTTCGACAGATTTTGTTTTATTATTTTCTAGCAACGAGTTAATAAAACGGTGGAAACATATTTTTTCATCTCATTTCAATTGAAATAACATTTCTCTCAGCTGCTCCCGTCGAATAATTTGATTTCAGGTAGAAAATTATGTTGATTTACCAAATGTGAGAGGGTGTTGAAACTTATTGAGAGTAAGGTACCTATCGATAAAATTTATTGCTTTAGCTTGCTTAATTTATTGATGTTTTTCTTAATTTATTGATTTTGGCAGCAGTCTATGTGTTCTCTACGGTTAGTAACATATTTTTATGTCCTTATATTTTACGAATTAACATTTTTAAACTTGGATCGGGTAAAGCTGTGTTATAATGGTGTATAATTGGTTACAGTTTTCTTATGCCGCATGCAGTCCTGCATGGTTTAATGATAACTATATAACGATAACATATTTTTTCTGCTGTCTTCTTTTTTGGTTGGTAATGCAGAGATGCCTTCGGTGTTACTAAAGAAGGGCAAAATGTTATCATGATTACAGATTACGATTACATCTGGAGGCACAAAAATACTCCTGTCAAGTCCTCCAGTATTGGACCAAACTGAAAGGGAACCACATGAAAAGCACCAGCTTTCAAATAAAAAAAAAACATCAAAATCGGTTCACCCAGTCGAAAGTTCTGTGGTAACAAACATAAAAAATACAGTCGAATTGAGAACCTCCTCCTTTTTGAAGTCGGTTAAAAATAACAATAGCTTCAACGTGCTTTTCAATAAAACGTCACACTAGTGATCGGTGTGAACACCCAGCCAATACCGACTGTGCCCTAAGCTGTTTATTCGCACGATTAGCTACAATTAACATAAGCTGTCTGCTGTGCGCGCATATTGCACATAATAATGCAACTCGCGATAAATTATGCGAGTTAATTTACATAATACCGCATAAGGCACGTGCATATTACGTCATTGAAAAAATATCTGTTTTATAATATTGCTAGTAATATCGCCTGTGAATGGTGTGTGTGGACTCAGGACAATGACTACTTAATTCCGACTTTTTAAAGAACACTAAAATATATTTAATTTAACTAATCCGGGCTCCACTTTATTTGCTATTTGATAGTTTCCTATCTCATGAGAGAATCTGAATGTGAACTTTTTTCATCGCTAATTTTTAAATGTTTTCCCATCTGTGCTAATTAGGCTAAGTGCTAATTAAGTCTAAGATGTTGGGCGTATTTAATTATATGAGTATAAACCTATTAACTCTTCTCTTGAAGTCTCTCACATCATACGCCTGGGTATGCGTATAACACCGACGCGGGCAAAATGTTTCAGTCCTTCGCAGTGCGCATAATGAACGAAGACGCAGACCGTATCGTTAGTTATGTTATAAAGGAATTGACGCATTGAAATAAATGTTTTCGTAGTGTCGTGCGTGACATAATATCAAGTAGAGTAAGTTCGGGCGAAGTAGGTACTGGGTGACCGTTAGTGACAAAATTTCTTGAGTGCTTATGTACGAGTAGGTATGGTAAGCTCGTTAGGTCGTCCGTATCAGCTTTTATCGTTAGATAGCAGTCGTTATACCACGTCGGATGTTTCCGGGGGCATAACTTCGGTACTTGGCTTTGTCATTAACCGTTTAACAACCTATACTGTATTCACGTGGTAAAGTTTAATGTCTGGTCCTTATTAAATACGAACTCCGTGAGCTCTACAGTCGACCGCTATCACACTGAAACTAATGCTACTTTAGTTTAGACTTAAGACGACTTTAAGATTTGCACATAGTTGTTTTGAAATTCTGTTCTTTAATTTAGACTTTAGATGACTTTAATATTTGCACAAAGTTGTTTTGAAACCCTCTAATTTCTTTCTTTCCTCTTTCTTGGCCGGCAACGCATTGGTGACGTATTGGCATTTAGTGTTACTGATATCCTTGGGCGACGGTGACCCCTCACCATCATTGGCCCATGTGCTCGTTTGTCGAACATAAAAACAATTATAAAATGTGAGGGTAATGTTATTGTATGTATGTATTGGGGACTTTCCAATGTTTCATGTGTCCAAATCGATACCGACATCTCGTAATTCTCTCTATTGGCACAAAGTTACTACTCTCAATAACTACTATTCAGTAAGAACTCTCATTTGGGGTGCTCCAGCACGTATCCAATTGTCATCATGCATATGTATACGCAATTCAACATACACGGAATACAAAGTTCCCTACATACGGCATCCCATTTTGTGGTATAAGGAGTTCAATTTACAAAAATAGGACCAAAATAAGTAAATGACAGGTAACTGCTGATAGTAATTAAAAATACTCAAGCTGAATAATAACTGTTTTTATAATGTAACAATCATATAACTTCTATTCTAAACCACTCGCCACCAATGACACTCGCAGGACTTATTTGCAATGCCCAAAGATATAGCACGTTCTGCCGAGGTATCATTATTTGTAACCACTTCTTGCTCCGTGGGTACTTGCTTTGTATTTACTAGACGACAGACAGTTTGAAGAAGGCTTTCGATTGCTTCACAAAGGTGAAAATTATTATTATTTTGTTGTCGATTTTGCCCGCGGCTACAGAATTTATACATACCTGCATTTTAGTAGGTATCTACTACAACAGTAACTTATACCTTTTGTAAACCACGTCGAAGTTGGTTCAGTATTTTTAGTCGTGATATTCAGACTAACTGAATTTAATTAGTCAAGAACTTGACTGCTGATACGTATACTTATGTACTTATAAACATCTTCTCCGCACACAAACACATTGTATGACTTGACTGCGAGAAAAGTCATTAAAAACTAACAATCAGTAATAAATCATCAACCAATAACCAACAACATCAATCAACAATCAACAATTAAATACAGATTTGACTTAGACTAAGAAATTTGCATTTATAATTAAAATGCGGTGCTTAGAAGTTACATAGTTCTCGTGAGTGAACATTTCGAATCGTCTTCGTAGCAAATAATGTTTGCTCTCGGTTCTTGGTTTAATAGTGGTATTTGAATTTAAGTGCAGATGGCTTGATAGTCTTGATACGCTTGAGGATTGAGTCAGGTAAACTGTACGATAGAAAATGTGTGCTATACATAAATACAAATCGCATGGCACGTATCGTTCCTACTGTAAATACGAGAAAGGTTTTTCTTTACTTGTGTAAAGTGCCTATTTACTCGCACCACAACCAAACTTCACGATGATGAATACTGGACAAACTGTGGTTACTGAAGTGTCAGTAACAGCATTTTATAACCTGAAGGGCCGACGTAAAACCAGACGAGCCACCTGATGGTGAGTGGTTATCGTCGCCTATGGACACGAGCAACACCAGGGGAGTCCCCAGTGCAATGCCGGCCCTAGCAGAACTCTTTTTACACCCTTTTTGAGCCTTTTTATGCGTTGTGATAAACCAGAGTAGCTGCGTAGTAGTTAACTAGTTGTGTAGTAGCGACAGTGTCTGCTTGATGACATGACAATGATTAAATTGTGGCTGCGATGTGGCCAGCATTTTCTATCATCATTATCATCGCAACCCAAAATAATTGACCTACTGCTTTGCTGTGCCCCCTTAGACTTTCTCGGGTCGTAGAAAACCATTATACAATCGTGGAAAGAATTGTTTTGTTACAGTCTTATTAATTAAATCCCTCATCATTACATAATACATGTTTCCTAATTACTACGTTACAAAAGATTGTACAATATTATCATGTATCCCAGAATAAATGGTTTTCTTTTTATATATCCAGGTAAGGCAAAATTAAGACATACAAGTATTGTTGGTAATTATCCGGCTCTACCGTCGTAATGAGCACAATTAAATGATAAACATGTGTCAGTAATCCCTGATTACTTAGGTCTATGTCTCTGTTCATAAAGATATATCTCTTTATAATACTGTCAATAATTAGCTCCACGCCTAACCAGTATTACCTTAGAGACCTATTTAATGTACCTGTGCAATGAGTGCGATGCTCAATCTAAATACATTATGTATCAGCAAAAAGTCATTCACTCATCATGAAATATCGAAAACAGCTTGACATGTAAAGATGAAATTTGGCAGGGAGGTTAGATTCCTAACTTTTAGTTAGTAGATGTCCGCTAAGAATGGATGTTGCCATATTACACCCCTAAGGGGTAAAATAGAGTTTGTTTGAAATTTCGTCTATTTTAAAGAAGACACTATAAAAATAGTTTTTTAGGAATATGGCTAGAAATAATGAAACACCTGTTACAACGTTTTTGGTAAACCATCGGTGTAGTCATCGTTGTACCACCAGCTCGTACCACAAGTGGCACGACGAGAATTGTCCGTCCGATTAGGAATAATAATATTTCCTCGTCGTGCCACTGGTGGTATGAGGAGGACTACACCAAATCATTCCTTAAGAGAGTAAACTTAGGGAAGAAAGTTTGTTTGATAATCAGGCACAAGCACTTCCACGCAGGCCAGGCCGCGGGCAACGGCTAGTAAGTTATAATTATTTAAGCATACGCATCTAATTCCATACCGATACATCTCCTTACAAACGTGCTCATAAATTAGCTCCAAGCCTTACACCGCCTTTTACCTTACCTATTTAATGTAATGAGCGCGATGCTCAATAAAGACACGCCAACGTTTCCGTACCGTAAGAACGGTACCAGCTTGCACAGCACGTCGCCGTGGGACCAAGTTCTGCTCCAGAATCCCGATATGGCGAACGGCAGCACCACGGCACAGAAGAGAAAGTCCGCGATACAGAGACTGGAATGAAGAATACGTATAGGTTAGAAATATGTTGTTTACCTTTTTTATGTAAAGCGCTTTGTCGGTCAAGAAAAGGAGTCAAAGAAGGGAAAGAAAGTACTGGCGTTGTACACTACTGAGCACGGGTCTCTTTTAATTGAGGACGCCTAGAATATACTCCACCACTTTACTCCATTGCAGAATGGTGGAGGAGTTAGTGGCCAAACCATGTGTGTTTTTATGCCGCGTGATGGCCTCCGAAATGGCTTGACGATCGATTTCTATTGATAACAACCGGGGCCGAGTGCTTAATGTGCCCTCCGAAGCGGGACCACTCAAATTAAAGAGTTTAAATTTAAACGATCTAAAACTTGCAATTAAAAGATTTCTAGCAACTATTGGCTATTACGTAACCCTTACCTAGATTTAGTTACGCTGAAATTTGAACTCGTAAATTGAAATTAATATAGTATGATGACGTATGTTTATTTTTCTTTAAAGAGGGATTGACGGGATATCCCGTCAAAAGCAGCAGAAATTGGTTCTTCTAGTTCTTAACGATAGTAAAAATATAAAATACTTTCACGTTGCTCACGAGGAAATTTTATACAGTTCTGCTTCAAGGGGAGGGAAAATGTTGGGTCAGGAAATTGCAAACTTTTCTTACTGACTGAATGAGGAATATATTAAGTTTCATAATTTAACGAAGCGAGTTCACTCAATTTATTATTTCCTTCAGTAACAGCCCTCTATTTTACTTTGGGTCTTAAAATGTTAATACGGGATTCTATAAATTATATTAAATATATTTTATAGGTATAGGTAGGTATTAGGTATATTTATTTTTATATGTGGACCGATTGAAGTAAATAAATAAAATTATAATCTCAAGATTACTACAATACATCATTGTAACTATTGTAAGCTCCAGCTGTTTCGGATAAAAAAACACAAATCGACCAACATAATAAAAATTAAAAATCAAAATGAATACCCCCCAACAATAGATTCTCAAATATGTAATAATTATAGTGAATATCGCTTGGTGGAACCCTACGTTAAAAAGTTCGACTCACACTTGGCCGATTTTTAAAGTACCCAACCCATGTCTGTATTGTATAAAATCTAATCAAACTTTGACTATACAATTTACGCAGGAACATCATAAAGTGTAGCCAGTAAAACGTTTTCGGAAACTGTCTGTTTTAACCGCCAAAATGGCATAAAACATCAAGTTTAAACAAGATAATAAGCTAAAACCGTAAAAAGATTCTCTCTAAAGTTTACTCTCGTCTACAGAAATCGTTTCGTAAGAGATCGTAATACGATTATGCTCTTCCGCTGCCGTTTGCGTTTGTGAATATTACAATATGAAAGAAAATTCAGCTTCTGAAGACCCCGTAGCCTGCAAAGCGTGGGGTTCCTTGTTCGATCCCCGCCGTGGCAATTTTTTTTCTCGGGTCATGTTAGTGATGTTATCCGCGACACAGGGAATCCGAGTAGGGTATGAATGTGTCAACATTTATTTATTTATTTTAATTCTCGTATCCATTTATAAATATAGCAAATGAATTAATTTTTCATCAATGTAGGAAATTATCGTAAAATAATGTATACTAATATATGTACATACATATATACATACATTTGGAAATTCAATGAGCTTTTAAAAACCGTGTGAAGTTTTGCAAAAACACATGAATGTCGTTATCATATGCTCAGAGTAGGATAATTCCGGACGCTGCTAAGGTGTTCCGTAATCTTCACTCGTTTAACATGAGAATAGACTGAGCAATAAGTCGCCAATAACATACTTCATTGGTATACACTGAGATGCAATGAATAAATTAGCCAATGCCAGAACACAATGGCAACGGCCTACGTCTATTCAAGCTGTAGGCCTATTGAAAATCACAGAACAAAAGGTTTTAGACACGGCTAACAGTCAAGAGTTACCTACAAACAAAAGCACCAACGCGGCTTGCTTGTGTCCAGGACACTGTCCCGTCATGTCCCGTCAAACTCTATGGACCAATTTATTTACTTACACTGTAAAACGTTCATTATTCAGTACACACGTCACTACAGCTGCCCATGTTATCAATTGGTCAGTCAGGACTGATTTTGTATTCAATTTTGACCTTAGAATCTTTCTTGTTCATGAGGTTGCAAGTAGCAACTTCATTTATGAAAGAAACAGTATGGTATTAGTTCACGACCATGTAGGCGGATGAATGGATTTCAAACGAATTAAGAACATCATGAGAGTACCTAATTACGGATGTGCAGGTAGTATCATGTGGTACATAATTGTAATAAAATAAAAAAATAAACGCTAGTTTATTTTATCTTTCGGTTCCGGTTGAATCGAACCCGGGTCTTCGCTTCGCTTCCAATTGGGTTACGAAAAACGAGATAGCCAAATTCCAAATTCATAATGTCTAAAATTCGAGTTCTGTAACGTATTTCATTGAATCGCTTAAGACGAGTTTCAAAGAAAATATTTCAATTTCTTATCAGAGAAATTGTTGAATTTCATATTCAAATAAATTATATTCTCACAAACTTTGAATTTTATAAATACCTACCTTATAATAAAAGCTGCCGCCACATTCCTCACTTTAGGACACTTGAGGAGCGCCACGACCGTGAGGAGATTGCCGAAGAGACCAATGATCATGATAAATCCAGTCACTACAGCTGCGAACGTCAACAACCCGGGGGAGAACCTGCGAAAATACGACAAAATCAAATATATCTAATGTTTAATGCAAGCTGTCCATTGTCCAATCCTTTAACACAAAGAACGTTGCCTGGTGCATTTGTTAAAAGCTAAAGTAAGGTTGAGCGCTAATAGCCGAGTGGTTTAAACGTTGGTCTTCCGAACCGGGGTTCAAATCCTGTTTGCACTTGTAATTAACAAAAAATATGTGCGTACTAAAAAAAACCTCTTGTTTCGGTAAAGAAAAACACTGTCAGAAAACCTGCACACCTAGAGTTCTCCATAATGTTCTCAAAAGAAGTGTAGTCCGCCGACTACTATGGCGTGGACTATGGCCTGAACCCCTCACATTGTTAGAGGAGACCCGTGCCCAGCAGTGGGGTAGTCGCAACAGTAATGGGTTACGATGATATTGAAAGAATGATGGCGGGTGGGTACATTGCCAAGCGATTTCCAAGAGAAGTAAATTAACGCTATCGCTTCGGCTGTTGTTAAGAAGGGTGACTGCAATCAGGAGAGCAATGAGTGAAAGATTCTAAACAAAATTTTATCAATTATTAGTGTTAAATAAATTCGTACTGCATTTTCCTCTGCTTTCCATCACCGACTTAAGAATAAAAGGAGCCCAGTAAGTATGCCGCTGTAAGGAGTTCAAATTACGCTACAAAAGTGTGCTTTTGCAGCGTAATTTGAACTTCCACGAATAAAATAGCAGAGTAACAGCTTTTCCTAGCATCAATTACTAAAGAACTGAAAATTAAATAGCGTCATAAAATAGTTATTTACAGTTACCTAATGCCCATTCATTTAAGTATCATAATTGTGTAGGTAGCAGATAATTGTATTTAAAGCAAATATAATTACAAGATAAAATTAGAGACGATATGATAGTCATAAATTTAGGAAACTTATTATGCTGATGAAATCGTTCAGTGAAATTCCTTCCCACGCATTTCCACGCAGGTGCCCGTCCATTTTGCTTCGACAGACCATTCGCCGGATATCTTTTGTCCACGTTCACATTCAGAAGCAAGGGAGCTCCAGTTTCAATGGCGTTAAAACAACACAATGGCATTTATATTTACAATGAATAATGTCCAAGAACCCTTGTGGCAGATGTGGAATAAATTAATTGGAGCGCAAAGCTCGTCAACCAAAGCCCATAGGTACAATACATCTCTGGATCACGACGTAAGCCGTAGGATTACATTTAAATTAAGATGAATGCGGTTTTCTTACAATTTGCTCACAAATTATATATTTATGATGTGATTTCTGTACATGAATGCCTTTAGAAATTTCTCTTTTTCAGCAAAAGGGTCTAAGTATACAATTCAAGTCTTTATGTACGTATTAAAAGTTTCCTTTAGTATTTTTTAATGAAAGTAAGCATATAAAATCACATTGGTGAATTGACAAGTGGTCGCAAGTGGTCGCCAAGGTCAAGTACGGATGATGGCGAAATGACGGTAAGTGAAAAGCGACGCCGCACCGTGTGGCCCGGCCCTAGCACTATGCAATGGTGTCGTGTTGGAGGCCGTAATATTATGTATTTTAAATAAAAAATAACTTACATTGACAGTTCACTGGGTCGGTTACTAAACATTTCGTCGGTGTTGTTAAAATCGTCCGCCATATTGGAATATCTGAAACAACAAACAAATTATGGATTATTATTTTTTACTCTTTGTACTCCTCATAGCCCCACACTAGGATTTCATGTATCGTGAGTACCATGGACAACACACAAAGACAAGAACACACACACACACACACAAACCAATAACTCATCATTCAAATTTACGTTACGCTGGCAATCGAATTCAGGACCGTTCAAACGACAGTCCGGCATGATAACCATTCCGCCATACGTGTTGTCAATTCAATAAACGCTTTATGCATTTAATTATAGTAATAATTCACTTCATAAATACTGGTAACGAAAACAAAAAGTTACATATTATACTAAAATAAAGAATAGAATCCGGACTCTTCATAAAAAAAAAAGAACCACTGATGTACCTAAACCGTCTAATGTAGATTCACTCACTCAATCAGCGTACAATCCCCCATGGACATTCTCTCGAAACTTTTATAGCTTTTAATGTCAAATCTCGCCAAGAGCTATAAATAGTAGATTTATAATGTTCCGACGGATACCATTACAAGTTACTGCCGATTAACTCAACTAGCGGTTACGTCACGGAGGTTACCGGGCCAATTTACCGTAACCTCTACAATTGGTGATGGAACATGTCCGTCTTCTTTGGAACATGACTCATGGTTTTAGTAGCTCCTCAAGGATGTCTTAGATTAGGCAAGCTTATGGATTGTCAGTTTTTCGTTGTAATAGACACTGTAAATTACATGGAACAAATTGGACGGCCAAAGAAAAGATGGATGGATTGGGAGAGAGACGATATGGAAGACAAGGGAGTCAGTGTAGACGTGACGGCTTATAGGGAAGAATGAACAAAAACCTTCGATCAACAATACTATAGATGTCGGGTCAGCGCACGAAAACCGTTTACTAAAATTACGGCGCGTTTGAAAACCTTATATCGTTATTTCGTTTTCGTTTCGTTTATTTCGTTTAGTTCGCTCGTCGATAGGTACGTCTTAACGCCCAAAGTTACGACGTATCACAATGCCGCAATATGTATTCAAAACATGTAAAAAAACCGTTCGAAAAAGCAATGTAAAGACCAGAGTGAATTATACATTATGTACTTTTGGTAGGTTGGTAGGTTGGCATGTATACAATTAGTTAAATATTACGCTTTAAACTAACAAATAATATTAAATTTTGAACGGATAATCACCGATTGCGTTTGAGCGTGGCAAACACGGGAAAAGTACTTTATTTGCTTTCACGCTACATTAATGTTTATTGATGATTAGTAAGTTTATAGCTAGGTTACATGGTTGTAATTAGGTTGAAAGTAAAACTTTTGTAAAACTTTCGTAAAGAAATAAAACTGTATAACAATATATTCACGCGGACGAGGTTTAGTATGGGGAACGGCACAGGGGGCACGGTATCTGGTAAATATAGTTGATCGAAGGTGCCGACCCCAAATATAATTGGGAAATGGGCAGGAAGATGGTTAGTCATTGTGAATTAATACATCCGCGGACAGCGGAATATGTATGTATTTTGGATTTTAAGTATATCGTTATTACTAATATAATGTATGACATATGTTAAAAAAAACGTTAGAGGTGATAAAATATACTCGGCTAGAAAAAAATCATTAAATAAAAAATATTGAAAAAAATTAAATGTAAGTAGACATGATATGAAAATCAACTTTTAATTATAATATTTTCTAACTGAATTCGTATTTACATAAAATTTTGGTAACAATTGGTTTATAATTATAACTGAAATCAATATTTTTACGACTAAAGTATATAATATTGTATGATCGATTTGCCTGACTTACGCGACGAGTGTTAATATTAATTATTCAAATGGTAATTGGATTCACAACTTAAATCGCAAACCAAAAAACAAGAAAGCATGAGATCTCAAGCGTAAAATTCGTTCACAAAACAATTGTAAGGTAAATGAACTCATTCATGCAAGCCATGCAAATGGTGTTCTTATGAGTAACGCAATGGTACGGCGTGACTTCCTGAGTATTGTGAAAGTGAAGCGGCGTAAAATTAATTAATTAAACACCGGAAAATAGCCGCGTTTTATATGGCTTCGTTTCTATTATATATGTTTTTTTATGGCATTGAGGTAGCAAACGAGCATGCCGCACTACCCTTCCGCTACCGCCCATAGGTCCCATGACAACTGTAACTGACCTAGAACTGGACTCAAATGAATGGGTACTAGGATAGTTAGTCCGATTCCATTGGCTACGGTGACCACGTCTTGCCATCAGATAGCTCGTTGACCGGCTTAGAATCTAAAAATAAAAAAAAAACGGTTTTCGAAAGTCTCCACATGTCCTGAAAAATCCTGACAGTTGATCAAACATCATTGGCTGATTCAATTTTAATGGTATCACTAATCATCAGACATCCAAATATATTGTAATGCATGCTACTTAATTCACACTGCATTACGTTTACAAATTTCAACAATGCCTATAGAATTTATATTTATCTTCAATTTTATTCACGGGCACAGTTTTGAACGGTGAGCAATAGTTCCTCGCGAATGGCACCCAACCTAGCAGCGTGAGGTCACTTTACGCTCCTGCGCACTGGGGCGTACACACCCACAAGCATTGAACTCACGTTCCGTGCGAGTGAACATGCCAATCAGGCAACAATACAATGATTGTAGGTAGTTAGTTTGATGGCATAAATCACTTCTCTAAACACTGAGCTAGTGCTACGCCAAGTCTGACAACCACTTTTATCGCAATTGAGGTAATAGATAAGGTTGCGAAGCAAAACCAGCTCGAGAAAAAAACTTGTGCCGGGGTTTTTACTTTCATTTATTTCTAATTTCTATAGAAAAAGTCATGGCATCCAAGTGAAGCATGGGACTAAAGCCTGCTTGTCGAATATTTATAAAAAGCTTATCAATAGACTCTGCGAGCAAAAGGCTTGACTTTGTACTCGTAAACTTTAGCACGCGTCGTTTTACAATATTTCATCTTTTAGCCGATCGTTAAATACGATAAGTTTTAGTTTGGTTTTCTAAAAAAGCATGTTTTTTAGTTTTTTTAACTATTATTTATTTATAGTTCTGCTTTACTGAACTATTACACAACCTCACGTCTATTAGTTCTATTGTAGAATAAGACAATAGGCCTAAGCAATAGGCACTATAGGCAGCGCTAAGTTTGACATTAACCGGAACATTGATTGATTATAATCGATCAAAATGTAGACTCGATAATCGGTATTGCGTGGGCTTTGGGTTTATGAATAGCGTTACCATTGTGTATTGTCATGCTGATATGCTTTTGATGTTTCATCGGGTCGTTAGTCAGCTGACGTGGAAAATTTGACGCGTTTCCATTTTCCGAGATTGTAGAAGCTTCTAAATTATCTTAACAGTGCCATTGCTCCTGTGTCGGCAATGTGGTAACCCCCGCACCTATGGCAACGTACATAAAACAAATTATATTTTATCTTCACACTCGTTGGTACCGTGGCTTGATTGTGTGCGTGTCATGTACGTAGGCACCGTGGAACGCACACAAACGAACATTATCGTCCTCAGGCCTCCAATGAAAATCTTTGTGTGCGTTGTCAGCTGCGTAGCTACATCACAGACCAGTGATGTGCACAAAAACTTCGTTGGTACCTTTGTTTGAAGATAACCTAGTTATTTAAACATATTCTGCCGGTACGGCCTCGGCTGCTACAGCTTCGCACCGCAACCGCTTCCACTCGCTTATCATAAATCTTATTATTTTTAATTATTGTTCGGGTAATTAGATGTTCATTAATTCGCCGTCTGAAACAAGAGCGATCAAATGCAAAATTCATGTTTAATAGCATTTTCTGCCTGTCAACCTTAGGTGAAAACTGAAAATATGTGGCGGGTGTTAAATTGAAGAATTAATTTTTTCAAGGAAAATACAGTTACTTACAAGCAAACTTGACATCTGGCCATCGAATATATTTTGTGCTACATACAAGTGCAAAGCAAAGTGTAAGTGTACTACAAGTGTAGTGTGTAAATAGTACCTCTGATATATAAACATAGTAGGACAGTATCGTGACATAACTTGTCTTACAATTATATTGGCTAGACTGAAAGCATAACATCTTTGATAACAAGTGAAAATATTTTGCTAAAAGCTCAGAGATGTTTGACGCGTCTCAGATATTCGAAGTTTTCAACGTTGTTTTTTAAACAAGAGTGGCTTTAGTAGGTACTGCCAGATGAAAATAAATGTAATATTTCTGTTTCAACCCTCGAGTGTTTTGGTATGCTGTATTATGCACTTACAATACTTCAAATTCTGGATTTAAGTACGTGAGGTAATTGTTGGCGATATTATATTTAGTGTGCTTAACTTGTAGCTTTAAAACATTAATAAAAGAGTCGAAGGCAAAGGATGAAAGTTTGTACGAAAAAACAACGATACGTTTATTTAAACATGCGAAAAACTTTTCTTCATACGAAATAGTAAACAATTGTATTCCTAAGTTTTCGCAATCTGCTTAAGCATTAATTGCAGTTAAATATTTTGTTTTAATTTAAATTCCTATTACAGATTTCATTTTGTCTTCAAGAATAAATACTTATTATTTTTATACTCTTATAAAAATTCAGCATTTATTTTTCACTTTGGCCGTGGTTCAAAAATTAAATGAATGTTTAGTATGAATAACCGATATTGAACCCATACATCTATATACATATTAAGATGAATATAATTATTGTTGTTATTGTAAATTTGGAAAAAAATCGTTATTTCCACGGTACCAAAATTGATTTTTCCTAAAGCAAAGCGAAAAGGGTTTGCTAGTATGAAATAAAAAAATCTCAAAAATACCACGTGCATTATTTTTGACCCACATTTTGTGTTTTGTATCTTTTGATAACTGAGATTTCATTCATTCATTCATATATTTTTTTATTTATTCATTTTCTTATGTGTACACGAAAATATGTTTGCAAAATAAAGCACATACGCAACACAAAGAACGTACCTTATCGCTACATAGCTATTTGTTCCAGGCAACCCAAGGCAAGAAAAAATTAAAGTAGAAGGACAACTTCATATTGTTTCTATTTTGAATCAGCTCATTTATTCTGCACATTGTGTGTTATCAAATACGTTTGAGAGAAAGCTAGCAAAAAAGGAGTTAAAATACTGACCTGCTAATTAAACGGAGCAATTGCTTAAACCGGCAATTAAGACCAATGTTGTGGCTTTGTCATTGTACGTTAGGACGGAACGAGGAGTTAAATTACTTGTATAAGTTATCTTTAATGGTATCTGAAGACAGTTTATTGCTTGTAAGACATTAATGTATCTTTATATTCGTGAAGAAAAAACTTTGTACCCCTTTTTACGAAAATTGCGTGGACGGATTAGTATGAAAGGCACACTTATAGTACCTATATAAAAGCAATTTTAATTGTAATAACCCTCTTTTTACTTATAATGTCATTGGTAATATCACGAAAGATACTGAATCTTTAATCAATCAGACTAGTAGTGCCTGCTCATTTCCATTCAACAAATCGAAAATATCCTGAAGGGAGAGGACCCTACATGATGATATTCAAAAAACCTTTCATATTTTATTCAATCACAGATAAAGCACGATTAAGTCACCTTTCAAACAAAAAAAAATCAAATGATCATCCGTTTCGGATCTACGATCCTACATACAAGCATCCAGATACACATTTTATAAATCTACTTACTTTAAATTTACATAGAACACAACCCTTCTTTTTGTACGGCGGGTTAAAGTTATGCAACGACTCCCCGATGTCTTCTCGAGATCTGATCGCTCTTTTCTTTAACATAAATAGTTTTGACATTAGCTTTACCGAGGGTAGAGAGATATGTCTATAGGAGAACAGGAATCAACATAAACAAGTCTCTTGTTTCAGCGTCATTAAATTGTCTTATCTTTCTTGCAACAAAAAAGTTCTACTAAGTTTACCCGCGAGAGTCGTTCTGTCTCAACGCTTATCATCGTCGTCATCAGAGCTTATAATTCAGATATGTAATGTTGGGGCCACAATAACGACAACGTCAACGTCAATGCCGAACATCGCGATAATTATTGCGCGAAAAAGTGAGTGGCGACACTTGACAAGTGTGGCTCAAACATTCGAACTATCGCCCAACGGCAAACGGCAATGTGAATGCCGTTGTAAAATTATCGCGTTAAGTAGTGGCCACACCAACGTTAAACGTCCGTAATCGCGATAATTATCGGCGTTTCCCGTTAGTGTGGCCCCAGCATAACGGATTATGGATTGTTATATTTCAAATGTTTTAGTTTTGTAATCAAAATCAAATTTAATTTTTGATCATCATCATCAACATTTCAACCCATAACTGTAACTACTGTGCTTGGGTCTCCTCTCATAATGTGAGGGTTAGTGGCCATAGTCCACTACGCTGGCCAGGTGCGCATTGGTACACTTCACACATACATATTTGAGAACATTATTGACAACTCTTAGGTACTCTAGGTTTCCTCACTACGTTTTTTTAATACGCACTTTAATAGTTTCTAATGCGCACATACTATCTTACACCGCATAGACCATGTCGCGGGCAGCAACCAGTATTTCATAAAATGGAGGATAAGAAATTAAGAATACGGTGATCGCGTTTAACATAATGCTGTCGTTGTATGAAAAAATCAGATGAGAGTGTGATTTAAAATGTTGTCGTGACAAACATGGTAGTACCTATAAAATGTATAATATCTGAGATAAAGCGATGCAGCGATCTAACATTAGCAAATTAAAGATGATTTTTAATGGTTCTATTAATAGCTTGAGAAATAACGGATGTTTAAAATACATCTTTGTAATAAGAACACCTATAAAAAAGATTATTGGAAAATAATTAATAAACGAAGATCTATCTCAGATCTATTTTATAGCTTCATTAATATCTCGGTGCATGCTACCAAACGGATAACAGGAAATCTTATTACCGGTAACAAAATAACGTTTTGTTGAAACAACACAAAAGGCGGAAAGGGCAATAAGATTTATGAAACTCGATTTGCAGAAACACCTAAGAGGTAAATTAAAAGCAAATTGTGAGAGAAGCCACTTCGTTACAAAATTAAAGGCGCGTGACGATTTAAAACAAAGTACATGAGCGACCCTAATTGATTCAAAATACAAATCGCCTAAACAAAGTGTATTGTTGCAAAACAATAGAACAATCCCAGGAGTATCGACGGCCTCCACAGGCACAGTTTTAATGTAGGACAGTGTACTATTTAAGGCGTAGACAGAGAAGAGTATAGACCTATGGATGCCATCTATCGCACTCACACAAGAAAAGGAACAACTTACACTAATGGCACAAAAAAACGAGACAGAACGATATTTGATTTTTTCAAGGAATGCACAGTTGCTGATGAACTTTGATAGCTGATGTCGAATTTTCTTGTGCCACATACAGCAATATTTTTTATGCTATCTCATGTTCTCCACGCTCACCAGATGTCTAATATCCTTCTCTTTCTATGATTTAAGGTTACAGACGAGACGGGCGCAGTACAAAGAAAACTTTTCTTTCATTCAAAACTGTTTGCTGTAGATTTAATAGGGTAGAGGCTTCAAGTGAACAAATTGGGGACGTTGGCGTAAAACATAAATTGGGCTGCGTAAGTTATGGCGGCTGTTTGTAGTGTTACTTCTGAACGGGGTGTACTCATATTTACAGAGTATATTTGTTTTGTCAAGTCCAAATGATCAGATTATCCCGCACCAGATTATCGTCCACTCTAATAATATTTAGATACTAACTAGCTGACCCAGCGTACATCGTTCCGCCATACAGATTATTTTCATAGAAAAATACAAAAAGCGCGATTTAAATTAGGGTATGTAAGTGAAAATTTGGGATAAAATGTTTTTTTTATGCTTGATTAATAAAAAATAAAAATTTAGTCCAAAAAATAAAAAATAATGTTAGGGGTGGACAACCCTTATCACTTAAGGGTATGAAAAATACATAGTAGCGGATTCTCAGACCTACTAAATATGCATATTATATTTCATAAAAATCGGTCAAGCCGCTTCGAAGGAGTATGGTAACTAACATTGTGACACGAGAATTTTATGTATAAGAATATAATAAAGAAATAGCGAGAAATTTCAGAATTTGGAGATGATAGTTAGAGAATTTTGAAGGGTGAAATATCTTAATATTGTGATAATAATATGTCCTAAATAAAGATATCTCTCTAACAAGATATAAGTTAAAAACTTAAAAACAGTTTACTTAGTAAGTAAGTACCTATGCTGTCTAATTTTATATCGTTATGAATCCGAAATGGTTGATCAAAATGAGAAAAACCTATCTACTTATGTACTCGTATGTACGTAGATACTTACCTACAAATACCTTACCTGTTTGGTAGCAAACAACGTTGTACGAACGAAAAGATTTCTGAAAACCTTTTAGTACTAAATTCTCCGATTAATACTGTATCCAGCTACATACCTAAAGCATTTATCTCCATTAGCTCCGATATTAGTTGCTAAACTTAGCACCAGTAATTGAACAGAACGTTACCGACCGAATATTACTCGCTAAACGACCCCTCAGGTACATTAAAAAAACTCCTCTAATTTCGGCAAATTCTCTCACACTCGTAGAACAAAAGAAACCTTTATTGCGTTTTTCGAAGGTAAAGTTAGACGCAAGTCTCTAATTTCTCTCACTGCGTTTCGTGTTACGGTTTCATCAGCATACGAGGGTGATAGAACATAAGTGCAGCAGGTCTGTAATATTGTTTAAATCTTATTGACGAGGAAATGGAATGAAACATAGAAATAATATATAAATATTAAAATTAAATGTGGCACTCGGAGACTGCCGCGGTAAAGCTATTGCATAGCATTTTTTATCAACTTGTCGGCAATTGTCGGCAGCCGTCGGTTGCTGTCGTCGATTACGCGCGAACAGGGGGTGTTAGGATTTTTTCGTTACGGAATTTCTGGATTCAGTCCCCACGCTCAAGGCCCGCGATAAAAGCTATGCAATAGATTAATGAGGCAAAAATCATCAAAATCGAGGTTCCGTTCTCGACTAATCTCCCCGCCAAAACTAAAGCAATCTTAACGAAATTTTGGAAATTGAAGGGGAAGGAGATATTCTGTGTCGGACCGTTTAGCTTTTTGTGCTAATTATTATACAATTTGTGTACTAGGCGTTTGTTTGCGGCATATTTATTTGGCCGTTTTAAGCGCTGTTTGAAGTAGCCTAAAACTTTTGAAAACAAAAATATCAAAAAAATCAAAACGTACCGACATAGATAATGATGATATTATTCTTGTGTGAAAAAATTATTGATCTAGAGTCAAAAACCAGCGACGGATTAGTCGAGAACGTTTGTATGGAAAAATGACCCGTAGCATTTCCTCTTAAGATAGTTACAATAATGGGAGAGCTCTGGGTCTATAGTTGAAATTGCTGCCACAGATATTATTTTTCACCAGAAGAATACCACAGTAATTTACCATTTTTATAGGCTTTTATAGCAATTGTTTTAATAACAAATAACATGGAATAAAAAGTTAAAGTAGCGTAAAAGGTAAATTGAACAACAAACTCATTTGTTAACGTTTTAAATGTGACTAGCATTAATAAAACTTGTAAGAAAAACTGTAAACAGGGACAATTTTTTTATTAAAATAGCTTAAAATTTCCATTACACTTAATCCAAATTAATTTTCACATCTGTTTGTCTGTGTAGATAATACTTTGTTGTAGATTAAAACGAGCAAGTGTCCTGGTACTTGTGTCATTATTTATTTTTCCGAAATTTCCTTTGTCTCAGTTTTTAATATTATGGTCATATTTTTATTTATTTTTATGTAAACGGTCGACAAATGATAACACGAGCCATCTGATGGTAAGTACCGCCGCCCATGGACAACACAGATGCGTTGCTGATCGAGAAAGAAGAGCGAAGAAATATGTAAAGTTATACAGTACAGGCTTGACTGGCAGAGAATGCCATTAGGCATTAAGTCCGACCATTGTACACCTTTACTTTTAAGGTTTTACAATACAAATTAAATAAATAAATACACAGATTTAGACGGGTTAGAATCTTTATTCACAATGAGTATGAGTAAATAGTATACCTTGTTACAGCGGTCAACATACGGATACAGCCCCAAATTGGCGGTTTTAATCTGTAGAATGTACACGCCTTTGAGAACATTACGGAGAATGTTCAAACCTCAATTGCCTTATTCACTGAACCTGAGGAAATTAATTCCTAATAGACATATAATTTTAAATAAAATTAAAGTTGTGTTCAGGATTAGACCTGGGAGGAAAAACTGATGGTCTAACTAACCAATAGGATATATCTGAAATAAGTGGGTCCCACAGATGTATATTAAATCTATTAAGGGTCCCGTTTTGTTGGCCGGAAAAGCGTCGGAAAATAAAATGTTAGGAGTACCAAAATCCATTACGTTTTTGTATTATATCACCAGGTCGCGCATGCTTATTATTCGGCCGGCCATTCGCGTAAAAATACAACAAAATACCACGCTCAAATAACATTTTTGTAATGTATGTTCAGGTTGTTTTGTGTTTTCCTTTGTAATAGATGAACTGGATTCATGCAATGTACTTTGAAAGTCTGATTTTAAGAGCATTTCTCGAATTTATGGAAGTTTTATATAATAACAGCAGAATAAAGTTCTTTGTCCACGATACCAATTTTTATATGGACTCTATAAATATTTATATGGATTCATTTCGGTCAGAAGATTTTTTTACTAAATTTTAATTTGTAAAATGTTTGTGATAAAATTTATGTCCAGATTTAAATCGATATTGTAACCAACCAAGCAAGGTTTTTTAATTAAACAGGGAAAGTTATTAAATGAAATATTTTTCCCCACAGGAGTAATTGTAATGGTGTTATACTGTTGGACAGGAGCCTGCAACCCACTGCTGTCTCACAAAGGTTCACATCATCACTCATGGCTGGATGATCTAAATTAGCACATAAATAATAATTATGTATTCATTGTAGAAACTACAAAAAGTTCAAGACATTATTTACTGACCTCTAAAAAAAGTGTACCTAAAGTAAAAAAATAACTATAAAATATATAAAAAATATGAATAAAAGGTAAACAATAATATTACTAAAATGTCTTTTATATATTATGAATTTCTCTTCTTGATTATTTTTGACATTAATATTCTTACTGTGAAATTTTTTTAAGCTAAGAGTATGATGAATAAAAGTAAAGAAAAAATCGTATCTTTTGCTGTATCTATCATAATAAATACAACTCAAATGGACGTCTACAAATTGTTTTACTTTATGCTCAATGATATTTATTATAAATATTTTTAGAAACGACTTTAAATAACCTTCATCAAGATAAACATTTGTCAACAGAATTTACGAACCGTGGCGGTAGAGTTAGCTAGCGATAAATTAATTAAGTCCCCACTGTGCGACCTGGTTTACTTTAAGTAAGCAAATGCTTAATGGGGCCTTATTGCTGAAGTTTGTTTGGAATATATTAAACCCTCTTTTTTAAATTATGGCATTAAAAGAACTTTCCAACTTTATCCAATTATTAAGAAAGGATTTAATAGGACCGGCCCTAGAAACCAATTAGCCGATTCCCAAGATTTGAGCCAGAATTGAATGGTATTGGATTAAAGATATGTTGCAAAAAATGCTTCCAAAAATCTGGCTTACGGTCGGATATTATTTCGATTGGTATTCGTTGGGGAACGTTTTTTGTAAGTCACATTTCTCGCACCCCGTTTCTAATAAGAATTTTTACCCGTGTCTGTTAGTAAACCGTTTCCTTCAAGACTGGCAGCATCTGCAGTTCCTATGATGTTGCACGTGTCCATAGGACGGTCACCACCGACCATCAGACAGGCTGTAGGCCGGTTTTTCCATCTCATGTAACAAAAGTCTGCTAGATGTATTTTACGCAGAATTTAAAACCAAAAAGTCAATAGCATTCTCCCTAAATTCCCTGTTTTTCTGTAATGTATACTAATTTTATAAAGCCGTTTGGTTGAACTTTCTAATCCCGGAAACTACTGGTTCGAATTGAAAAATTATTTTTGTGTTAGAGTGCATTTATCGAGGAAGGCTATTGACTAATATATAACACTTACGACCAATAGGAGCGGCAATGAAAAATGATTCAAAAATGGGAAAATATTTAATATTTGTTAACTTAAAGAACATGTTTCCCGAAGCGAAACGAGGGCGGTCCACTAGTCGACAAATATTTCTAAGTATGTAGCATCCCTTGTCGCCTAGAAAAGAACGCTCTTAGCGATAAGATATGGGATTTTATTATATTACAATATATTTTGTAGTCAAAGAAGCTTTGTTCTGTAAATGGAGCGTGTTAATACTGATGCGTACTGCAGTGTTATAGTATTATATTTAAATTCTTTAAAATAACTTATTAATTCCATTTCGTTACAATTTATATACCCGGATTCAATCCATTAATGACCCACTACAGGGCACAGGCAGGGCACTCTTCACTGGCTTAGAGCATACTGTTTCAGTGCGGATTGGTGGACGGGTGGACGGGCCAACTAAAGAGTGGGAAGATTTTTTGCCTTTCTTAGGCCTTCAACATGGCTTAACGATTGCTATCTAACGATAATAACCGAGACCGACTGCATTACGTTCCCTCCGAAGCACGGAAGCGCTCAAGAAATTTCGCCCCTACCTATTTATATGCTTATCTACCTAACTACAATTTGTAATCTGGGAAACTAACCTGGTACGGAATCTGAGTCAGCAATAACAAGATTGAATTTCCCAGAAGCCGTTTATACAAATTGTCTTCGTGAAGACAAAATAAAGTCATTGACTTCGACTTCTACTCATTTCTATCCTCCAATCATCTTGATGACTCGATCAAATTACAAGTACCCAATACTAATTAAGAACTCAATCCAATCGAGATTTATCTCATGACTGAGTTTCGTGACTGGGTACTTAAATTGGACGGGAACAGTAAAACGCAAAAAATACTCAATTTCTGTGTTCCGGGTGTCATGTGTTTTCTTTGTCGTTATTTTACGTCAAAACAGAGCAAGGGATCATTGTGATTTTTGTTGTGGAGATAGTTGAAGGGCTAGAAAGAGACATAGGCTCTTTTCGCGACTAAACATCTAGTATCCATAGAAAAACACGTTTTAATCAAATAAGCGTTATAGATGGCGTTACGCGCGCAATAATCCTATTTATTAATATTATAAATGCGAAAGTTTGTATGGATGTATGAATGTTTGTTGCTCTTTCACGCAAAAACTACTGAATGGATTTTGCTGAAACTACAATAATATAGCTTACACATCAGAATAACACATAGGATATAATTTATAAAGATATAGTGCGAATTATCCAAAATATACAAGTAAATCTTTGCAAACCGAAGGAATAAGTTTCCCGAAGCAAAGCAAGGGCGGGTCGCTAGTACAAAATATTTCTAAACGTAAGGATTAGGTTTCCCAAAGCGTTGTTAGTTAGTTACCCGGGAATCATAAAATAAATGAATTTCATTTTTATAATTCCTCATACTTGTACTCGTATGGCTGCCTCAGCGGGGAATAGAACCCGGGATCCTGGTGAGCTTAGAGCAGTAGGTCGTAAAATTTATTGCAGGACCATAACCTGTTGAAAATAAACTCGTGAGAGCGAATATACGAGTATTAGGATTATGTAACACAAAGTAGGTTAAGTTCGGCCGTTAAACTTTAATGTAAGTAATTTGCACATGACTTCTACCTATTAGCGGTACACTGTAGGGCACGGATTTCATTTCGCTATTTAGGACGCCTGGTGCTTTACTTTATAGGGATTACTTTGCGACCGATTTGGGTTGGTAATTTCAAATTCTGGCATTTCAAAAAGGTAACAAGGGATCTAGATGTAATTTGGCGCGCGGCATTTTATGTGTGTAATATTGTATCATTATTATGCCTACGTGTTCGTGAAAAGAGGTAAGTAGAAAAAATATTCAACATAATCCAAACAGCTCCCTAATACCTCCCAATGAATGATTTCAAAATATATTTAAAAATACCTCAAAAACTATTCCTAAATAAAACTGATAACAAAACAAGCAAACCATTAAAATACCAATCAATCAGGAAATCAAAACGCAAATTACTCATCTAGGTACTTTATATTCGCAAAGATTTATTATTTTTATACGAGTCAGCTTTGAGCAGGAAAACATATGGAATTGTTCAATGACATACTCGTATACATAATTATGTACTCGACTGCACGTGGGTGTCTTACCAATTGTCTGAATCACATCAGACAGTTGTGGCCTGTCGCTGCCCGGCTGTTAACATTCGTTCGGATGACTGTAGAGAGCGATGCACCAGTCTAACAATTAACTAATTTAACACGACAAACGTTAAGTGGTTAAAACTCATTGTCTTCAATAGAGGAAGCGGCCCACGGATGGTTAGTGGTGTCTTTTAACTTATTTTACAATGTACCAAAGCGACCGTTTATCTATAACTCGTTTATATAACTGTGTATTCAACCGTTGTTGTTTACAGGGAGTATTAGGTATGTATAAAAGTAGCTTAAAACTTTGGAGTGAACTAACAATTTTGGAGTGTGGGTACTAAGGGACAGGTTCCCCGAAGTGAAGCGAGCCATAAAACAAAACGCTGTGTTGAGGAAATATTTTTTCAGAGGAATACTTTTTTAATATCATTGATCTGAATATAATGTTAACTATTTAAATTATATGTATTAGTTTATGTAAATTATTTTTTCTCTAATAGGAGCTACTCATTTGTTAAAATGTTTCTGTCTTTTTCGTTTCCGTTTCGTTTCATTTACGCGTAATTTCCGTTTATCGAATTCCAAATTACAACGATACTATAGAAGTTTTCACTTCAAAAAGTCGCTGCGATTACAATTTAATAACTTAATTTCGTTTTTCCATAGCGAAACGAGGGCAGTTAACTTAAAAAATAATGATAGATGTCCCGAACAAAGAATAAATTAAATCAACTGCCCCATAGATTGCATGAATTGCCGTTATATTTCAATGAAGGGTAACGGCCTCGCGCCGGAAGCGGGGGACTGAATTTTACAGTCTCAGTGATTGAACTGGATTAATTTATTGGAAAAGAAAAGTTTAGAACTTCCCTTTAGGATACTGGAAATTCCAATATAGTATGGATTATACTTTTAAAATTAATAACAGTTCCAACTTTAATATGACTAGGCGGGAATTTAACCACATTCTTTTGATATGTGGTTGTAGCCTTAACTAAGAATAAAGACAAGGTAGCGATATTTATTTTTTAAAGTTGGCAAAGTTTTGATGAATGGTACAAGATTGTGTGGGCTTTGTCGTGAATAATTGAGTGGTTTTCATCCAGGGTTCTAGGAACTGTTTGGATGTAGGATGCCGCGAGCTTTTGTGTAATGCACTAGTTTCGACAACTAAGGTAGTCATTAGGTAATAGGATTTTAACAGTGGGACCGTTCCACTGTGGACCGTTACACTAAACTAAAAAAATAGGGAGACCTTCCACAAAGCATGCAAAATTTATACATACATACAAACAAACATTATGTTATGGTGTGCAATTCAATAACGATATAAATAAATAAATAGGTACAGACTTTTCCACGGAAAAGTTAAATTAACTATTCCGTGGACTTTTTTGTTTTGGAACGTGTAATTCAAATAAATATGAAAACAATAAATGTATAATTTGTTTCCAACTTGTAGGCGAATTTTGTTGAAATAAAAATGGGAGCAATTCCATCACATTTATCTCAGAAAATTATTAAATTATTAACTTTAGAAACTCTTAAAGTCATCAAGGCTAAAATTCTGAGCAATATTCTGTTTCTGTTACCGTTTTCTTTGAGAATTCATTACATTTAATTAAATGGATCGCTTGTTATAATGTTTTGGTATTAAAACTTCAAGTCAAGAAAAGATTTATTGAAAATGATGAATAAATAAGAAGCATTTTGACGAAACTTATTGCTATTAGTATAGCTTTCAGTAGATTGAGCTCTACAAACTTTGGAATAACGCTCATATTTGAACGCTGCGTATATAAGAAAATAAGAAGGTCTTCCTTCAATAGTCACTATATCGCAATCATCACGTCAATGCAGTTATAATCATAATCCAGATCTTAACTATTGGAATGAGGATCTCCTTAGCAGCTTTTGAGGGGTATAGTCATAAGAAGCGTGAAAAAAAGTGTTCCAACCCTTAGGCCTATTTCCCTTTTATTTCGATACAGATAAATAATATTACAAATGTCTACCACACTCGAGTAGTACAGATTCTGAACCTGGGAGTTTTTGTTCGACGGGTTTGACAACGTTCTATAATGGTGGTGAATTCGAAGTAAATATTTATATTTTAATTTAATTATATTATTCTTTACGTAGTTATCTATTGCATTTTAATAATCAGAATAAAATTTATATTACGTTTAAAAGTTTACAATGTTTTATTTTGAATGATTTATTATTTTCTTTTTTCATTTTACTCTTGGATTGCGGTTTATCCAGAAACATGTACGAAATACGACTGTTTTCAGCAAGGGACTGAAAACCGATCTTGAAACTTCAAAGCGCGTCTTAAGATAATGATCGGGGCGACGCGGATACATCGCTACTGGAGCAATATTTCAGTTCAAAGGGAAACCAAAATAGCCCGAATATTTGGGTTTGGGGAACGCGGTGACAACTTTTGATACATCCAATTTTAAGAAATACACGGAATGCGTGTTATGTCACTAAAACTATATTTATATAATACGTTTTTTAACCCCGGCCAGGCCAGCGAATTTTGTCATTTTATGAGCTTCGTTATTTAAATCAAAGTTTAAGTATATTAAATTTGAAAGATTATTATGCTTTTCTTATTCAAATATTACTCACAATCGATATATTATTAGGTACTATACAATACATAGATAAACTGACAAATCGACAAACTTTCTAAAGATCATTAGCATATATTGCGTTAACAATGAAAGTTTCGGCAAACGAAGCCGCGATTAATTCATTTTTGACCCAAACCAAACTTGCTAATTTCATCGAAATCGCTAGAGCTTTTTTCGATACATCAATTACATACAACTTGTTCGTTTGGCTTTAATAAATAAGTGGCCCACTACTGAGCACGGGACTCTCCTAATTGTCAAGGAGGTCTAGAGTAACCTCCTTGACGAGTAGGAGTGTCCCTTACTTCATCGCAACTGTTCCAGTACGGATTAGTTACGGTTCCAGTACGGAGGGGGGGTTAGTGGCTAACCAAAGGGTTGAATACTTTTTGTTGTGTTGACTTTAATGATGCCTTGTCTGAGGCGAAACACGTGTTGGTGGTAGGTATCTATGGTATGTATGCTTATATGTGGGAGGGAAGGAGGTGCTATTTGCATGAAATGATACACCATCGTGTTTCCCACGGATTGTTGCAAAGCAGATTCACCCTTAGATTGTAAATTTTTGTTCATTTCATAGCACTTAAAAGAAAAGTCAAAAGACATTGATTTAAGCAGGTGTTAGTTATAGGTACGTACATCTGAAATGTCGAAAGATTCAATTCAATAAGTAAGTTACCGAACTAAGTAAAACATAACTTAAAACAATACACACAATTACCTCATGCCTTACAATCGATGCTTTGTATAATGGAAACCACAACTGTTGTTACGTTACCAGTTATGCACAAACGTGACGAAGTGACGATGCGTGTGAGTCACGGAGAATGTAGCTGTTGACTCAGCGGTCGTGAATCAATGGTGATACCTCGCCGGTAACGCGGATACAAATTGACCAGGTAAATATTAATAATCTGTTTGCCGGACTGTTTAGGTAGGTTAGTATACACGTTTCCTTATTCACAATACGGACAGCGATTGAATATTATGGTAATGTTAGCAGTTTCATACTTCGACCTAGTGTTGATCACTATATAAAAATATAATATCTTGTTGGTGATTGAACATTTTAAATCTTGACAAATGATGACGTCAAATGACCATCTAAAATTAGCATTCTTGGTGTAGCAATGGTTTTTACCGTTACACTAATTGTCTTTTTGTATTCGATTTTTCAATTTGAAAATATATTTTTGTATCTGGTCTTGTTGGAGATAATAGGTATGAAGACACTTAAGTAATAGACACTATATTACTTATACATATAAAATTATATTATGTCGTGCGGTTTAATATTTCGAACTAGTAAAAAATTGTAACAAATCTGTTACAAACGACTTTTTGTGTTTTATTTCATTTAAAATTGTGTAGGTGTGTTGTTATTATATTATTGATGAAGCTTTAAAAAGAAGTACTGGTATAAAAAATAAAACGAGCGTTGTATAAACAAAAGAACCATCTGCTTCGGAGAAAAATAAGTGACATCTAATAAGTACGCTCTGACCTTTATTAAACCAATTAACCAATTTTCGTGTAGAAACATAAATTAAGAGACTTAAGAGAACCTTTATAATTAAATCTAGAGACCACAAAATGTTATACGAAAAACTTTATGTTCAACATTGTTTACTTTGAAAAGTATTAAACATTTGTCTAACACTATTTGCACATTGTAAGAGGCTCACTACTCAAGCCCTACAGAGGAATATGCGTGGTTTAGATAAAATTAGTAAACGCTCTCTAAGCCCAGAATAAATAATAGTACCTACCCCGAAGTTACTTTAATCGCACTCCAAAAGAAAGTGGCTATAAGATATTTATAATAATATGTACAATATGTACGTAGAAAACTGACGTCGTGTCTGTACATCTACGATTGTATATTAATATTATAAGGCTGATGAGTTTGTTCGTTTCTTTAATTGAACCGGCTAATCCTAAGAACTACTAGTTCGAATGTTTAAATTCTTTCTAAAATTCTTATGTTCTTCTAAGCTCGATTTATACAAAAAAAAAACAAAATGTGTGCAATTCACACGTGAAATCTTAAAAAAAACGAATACTGTCTACTGAATATTTTGCCGATGCTTCCTATCTCATGTTCTCCCACGTTGAAATGTGTCTGTCTCTTTATCATTTCCGTTTCATTTCATTTGCGCCTCATTTCCGTTTCATCGAATTCCAAATCACAACGATACTATAGAAGTATTCACTTCAAAAATGCAGTATAAAACTTATGTTAAAAATTTAAAACACGTTTAAGTATATAGGAAAAATAATGTTTCCCGTATCAAAATGAAGATAGGAACGAGTTTCGAATAGATAAATAAATAAGGCGACACAATTTTATAATGATAACGTGTTGCTTGCCGTCTTCAAAGGTTACTCTCAAGGTACGCAAGCTCGTAATTCTTAATGCGATTTTAAACATCTCAGTTATCCTGTAGGTAATATGCATATACGTAACAATCGAATGACCTTTGAATCCAACTGATTTACAGTTATATGTATAGAGAGTAAGTATTATAAACATTAAGGGATTGAATGATATAACAAAGCGCTCATAGCCCGGCGGCTCGATCGCTCACTGCGGGCGAGTTACTTGATCGCTTCCGTGCTTCGGAGGGCACATAAAGTCGTCGATCCCATTAGATAGCAGTCGTTAAGCCCTGTTTAAGGCCTTTGGGTAGCATAAACATTTACGTCACTTGTTACCACTCACCGCACTCCACGGATCTCCACTGGAGCAGCGTGATTGAGTACCTATGCTCTAGGCTTCCGTAGTTATGAAGAGTGACCCGTGCTCAGTAGTAGGCCATTAATAGGTTGAAACTTGAAACCATACCTAAGTGAGATTTCCCTTTCATTAAGTAATAAAGTACCTAAGTGAAAGGAAAATGACACGTACTTTCTTAAATAATTGCTTTTATTACTTTCACATAGGACTAAGATGATCTTTTTTCACAACGTAGTGACACGTAAATAAATAAAATAAATATGTATACACTGTAAAAAATTCACAACATTACAGTGTTAAAGTCCCTAGTTGTAGGTACTTACGAATAATAATAATTCTATAATAATTATAGTGTTTGGCACTTTCCGTATACTATGTAGTAAGTAGGTACGATAGTTCTTACGATATGCTACGCTGCCTATTTTAATTTTAAATAATTTGTTGAATTTTGTATTAACACCAAGGTAAGGTATCAAATATTATGTACAATAATACCCAGTAGGATTAAACCCGGTAATTATTAGGTCAAGTCCAACTAACGCGTTTTATTATCACCAGGTAAGTGACTTGGCAGCTATGTCAGGTATATTTCTGATAGTGAAATGGGTATAAGGTTACCTATCTACTTAGCGTTTGGTAAGAATTAAAATGTACGAAAAAGGAAATGGAAATAGGTATGATGATCATAACGGTAACATTACTGCGTACTTTCATTTACGTTGGAACTGCCTCAAAGGTAGGAAACATGGAACGAAATTGAAATGAAATCTATTTCGGACCACGTTTATTTCTACTAAAACAGCTGTAACTTGATGTCTGTTTATGGGCGAGTTACCGACGGGAGTCTTTACATTCTAATTTAGACGCAGTGGAATGCTAAGTTGAATTTCAATACAATCGTGTGTTTTAAGCTATTGCATAGCTTTTATCGTGGGCCTTGAGTGTGGGGACCGAATCCAGAAATTCCGTAACGAAAAATACCTAACACCCCCAATCAGCGCCATCTAGTACTTTAATACTAAGGTATGGTACGTATGTTTTCTACAAACTAGATGGCGCCGTTCTGATATAACTATATAACTTCTAATAATTATAATTGCATAAGTTGATAAAAAATGCTATGCAATAGCTTTACCGCGGCAGTCTCCGCGTGTTTATTAAGAGACTACCAGATTACTGGAATCTGTAGTCGGTCGTGGTCGAGTTTCAGTTGGTAGGGCCAACGCTTTTCGAATAAAGAGTCCCCGGTTCGATTCTCGGACCCGAGACAAATATTTTATTTGTGTACGCAATACATTATAATATTAACGTTGCACAGTCGTGTCGTGTGTACCATGGAAAATACACAAAGCGAAGGACGTGTTATTAGTCCGAGGATGTCTTTTGCAGTATTTTTAATAACACGTAATTTGTTCAGAAACGTTCTAAAACTCATAACAAAATTTAAAATGAAAATACATTGCCTTTGATTTGTTACAATACGTTTTATTGAGAAATGTAGATATTGCGTTGAAATTGAAATGTATGTTAAGGAATATTTCATCGGTTTCAACGCGTGAAAGTGTGACAAGAACTCAATTATAAATTTCCACGTAAATTTAGTGACGGTACGGTGTGCGCTTATAATTAATAATTATTATTATTATATGTACATATATGTACAATGTATTGTACATCTGACTAGTAACATAGAGATCAAAAGAATTATTTTAATGAAGTCAGTCTACCATTTTCGTAATGATACCTAGGTGAGATTTAAGTCTTATTATAAGAAACATTTATTTTAACAAGTTATTATTAAAGACTCACTCTGCGCTCAAAATTCGACTGTAATTTATTCTGTCAAAGAGTTACTTCACATTGACAATATGAACGTAGATTACACATTTCAAAAGTGTCAAGTGTGTCAAAGTAATGGTGTTGTACATAGATTCATAGAATAACCTATAATTAATTATTAATGTATATTTAAATAATTTATGGTATTTGTAATGCACATTAACCTTAACTGTGCCAAAATTAAGCGGACGTAGATACCTACTTCTACTTCCACTTAATTTTCGTAAAAAGGGGTCGGTCTAATTTTTTCTTCATATCGGTACGTACCTAATAATATTTATGTATAAACACCTGTGACTAATATAATATGTTGGTTATGAACAATGACATTCATTGGTTACGAAGGATAATGTCATTCGGTATATTATTATGACAAATCCATACCAAAATTATTGTCGAATCATCGAAATGAAATTCGAACTGGTTCGATCCATATCTTGTCTAATAATGAAATATGAGCTTTATGACTTCAGATACACGACTCCAAATCCCATGGACGTATCCGTGATGCAACATTAGGATATTAGCTGCGGACATTGCTTCCTAACATTGATGCGATTCATAACTTACTGTCTATATACGGTAATAGAGTTTGGTATTCTTTGTGCATGACATAGAAAAGATGAGGAATGTTATCCGCATAACAAATGACGGTGGATTAGCGGTGTGAAAACTATGGTTACTGGAGCAGCACTGATAATAATGGTACTGAGGATGATTACTAAGGCGTATAACAAGCGGGTAATGCGAAATTAGTAGACTATAATATTATAAGTTAAATACACCACTGACTCTCACCCGCTACTCGAGAGAAAAGTAAAGTTAGTAAGTGGTTAATAAGTAAATTTAATTGAGAATACATTGCGAATAAAAAGCAAACTAGCGATAATGTGAGTGCGATGTTTATTTACTTTCAATTTATCGATTTCACTGATATCGATAAGTGACCCACTCCGCGATAAACTAATTTCTACACTCTTCTTCATGTCCGTTCTCATTTTAAAGTTAATAATTTTTCACTCAGCGGAGGGCTGTGTCATCGTATAAGATGATTGTTAATTTTATTGTTGTTAGGTCATCTACCTGATACAACATTAATTGGATTAATTTAATTGTTATATTTTTTATTTTAATTGACTGGCTCTATGCCTCATAATAATAATTTTATTTATCATGATTCAATTTGCAATAGGCTAACAATTTCGGATCGCCTGTTATGTTAGTGTCATTAAATCGTAAACAAATAAACAAATATTTCAATAACATAATATTTCATTGACATATTGCGTATATCAGTAACTTATTTTGTTAAATATGTATCCATTACACTTTGCAGCTCGATGTTCCTTCCATAGAACAAGACACATAAAAAAATATAAGAACTATGTTGACTGAAGTCTAAACAGATGAAAAACAAGGATAAATATCTGCTGACCTACATTCAAGGTGGAGCTAGACCGTAACCTAGATCACACGCCACCCATGAACTCATGTTGCATTTAAATGCACAATGACCTGTTGATTTGAATGATATCCGCCGTTCCCCACACCTGTCCCTAGGGAACGCACTGAAGGTCGGATAAATCATCATAATAATATGATATCCTATGACAGAGCGTCTACATTGACACGAGCACCGCTGAGCACAGTTGAGTTGGGAAAATATACATTGTACCTATCATTGCCTTCGGGAAACTGTCTGAGTACTCGCAATAGAAAAGTGTTTAGATAGGATTATTTAAATTGATATATCTTTTGTATTTTTCATTGAAATAAATAACAAAAACTATAATAAACTATTTCTGAGAATATTGGGAACCAACACAATAGTACACACAACAATTATAAAATTCATAGTAATGGGATCTCATCCCACCATCTCATATCTCTATGTACAATCGTCGATGACTTGGGAATCTAAGCTGGTCGTTATACGTGACTCCTCTAATTCACACCATTCTGTTGGTTCATTAAAAACTTTTCTCGATCATCCAAAAAGACACTGAGACGCTACTGAAAAAACAAACTATTGACTAGGGTGCGGAAAAGCCGACTCGTTTCTGAGGTGATAAGTCTGTGCCAACCATACTTCTGATCCAAAATCAGTGAGTCAGTTCAAAAAGTTGCTGTATGACCTACATGATACAGTTGTCAATCGCGTACGTGATCGACGTATCAATTTAGCGTTCCGACTCACACCAACAAACGTAAAACCTATCCGTAGAAAGTGAAACATCACATAAACCGTGAAGGCTGTAAAACTAGAAAGTGCTCTAGATTTTTTGCGCGTAAAATGTTACATCAAACAAACGATTCCGGACTAAAGCAAATCCACGGGTGACATGAATGAAAATCAGGAATTTGACCCAGATTTTCATTATTCCAATAATTAATTAAATGAAAGCAAAAGTATTCACTTAAATATATTCCAGTAATTTTTCACATTAAGTCTTAATTTTTTTGTTTTTTTTTGTTTTAGTCATTGCGATCCCAAAACAATAGTTTTAAGATACTTTGTTAGTTTGTAAGTTGTGCGTCTATTTTAGCAACTTATCTCAATTTAAAGAACATATTTTTGATTGTGTGTAAGGAAGAGTCCCGAAGCGAAGCGAGGTCAGTTACAAGTACTGGAATATGAAGAACACTACACAGATTAACCTAAAATAGATACAAAGCACCACCGACCCACATTCGACGCTATATGTCCCAGATGTCCTGTCGCCTTAAGTCGTTAATGGTCCACAATTACGCAATACAGACGGAATGGAAATTTAGAACAAGACAAGTCTTACGCACTTGCCGTATAGTCCGCTTTGCACTAGCATCATTTTAATAGGAGGTAGAGCGTAGAAAACCCCGGGGGAGCCGGAGAAATGTAGTGATCAGTACCTCTGTTATTGATTTAAAACTCCCATTTACACACACGACTTACAAGAAGGGATTAGATACGTGGAGTAGTTTTAGAGTGAAATACAGTACCCAATTAATATGCTTCCGCTGTCTGTCTGTTGTATAAACGTACTAGTGAGTACCCGCCCTCGCTTCGCTTAGAGAAACTGTTAAACGTTGTTTTAACGAGGAAATGAGACATTTTTCTGCGAAAAAGGCGTTTGTCACTCTCCAGCTCTTCAACTCTCCATATTAAAAATTAACATCGCTCCTTGCAATTTGCTCCGTTTCGACGTGGAAGGACGACAAATAAACAATCAAACTATCACATTTATAATATTAAGAATGGATATACCTACAAATGCTCGAAAACAATCCCATCTGACGGAAGGTGGTGATGAAGTCCAAGAATTTATAAAAAGCCTAATAAAACTCCTGCACATCTTCACGAGGACTTATCATACACAGGCGGTACACCGACGTGCACAAGCTATTCCAGGTCTTCGCAGTCAATGATAGTATTATGTAGTTACCTATAAACATCTTTGTGTGCTCTTTTGAACATAAACAGGAAAATACGGAACATTATAAAAAGCTGGATGCTTGACAATTTTATTTTAGATCCTATCAGAACGAATGTGCGATCGTAAGTATCTTAAACATAGAACTTTAAAACATAGTTTACCTCATACTGCTAGCAATGGGACGTTATCCTTACAAGAAGTCTTATGGAAATCATCGTGAGCTGGATTAAACGTCATCTGGCTTTTATATTGTCGGATAAAATCTATCAACATATTGCGATGTCGACACGTCACTCCTATTGTGAGGACGAAGTCTAAGGATATCGGAATTGTGAGCGCGGGGCTTATAATGATGTATGTACTGAAGTAGCAAACAGGTAGTTGAGGCAGTCTAGCTGGGGTTAAGTGGATCACTTGTCAGTTGGAGGCCTGTAATCAACTTTAAATTTTAATTATAACACTATTTTTCTACTGCCTTGAGACACATACCTATCAGCAACGTTAAGTACTTGGGAAAACGCAAAAACGCAAAACGAGTTTACAAATAAATAATTTTGTCAAATAATGTAAAAAAAACTAGGTTCCAAACACCACTTGGATATCTTTCCTCTACAGTTCGGTTTGCATATCATTTCCTATCTCGTACGTATTTGGTGTTCCCACTTTCCGCCATGGACTCCTTCAAGAAGCGGGTCCCACGCAATCTGTGGCAAGCCATGGGTGACGCCCCTGCTGTTGCAAATGTCTGTGGGTGAAGATGATCACTTCCATCAGCTCCCATCAGCTCGGTAGCCCGCTTAGGATTTAAAAAAGTAAAATGAAGTTTTTATATGACCCAGTATTTATTTATGGTGTGCGTGACCATTCTCATCTGACAATTAAACCTCATTGGACGCGTTATTGGGCCGCGAAGAGTTGATATGCGGGCCGGGTGACAAAGTTGAAATGAGTAATTGTTTGTTGAATTCTATTGGCGCCATTGATCTTCTAATGTTGATCAATTAAAACAAAAATACTTTCCTTATTTTTCACAATTAATTAATAATTAATGTAAACTGATTTAAATTATAGGCAAAGAGAATTTATCAATTTATATTAAGTAGGTATTGCCGCATGTAAAAAATTGGGAAAGAAAAGTCAATATTTTCCCACGTGATTCAAATCACCCATGAATACAGTCAATACCTCATAAGTATCTACCCTAAGAAAGTACATAAGTAAGCTATTTTAATTCAACTAATCAGTAGAGTTTAAGCTACATTTAAAAATAACCTAGAAGATTTAACATTTATAATCGGAGATAAATAAATGTTCGTTAAAAGTTAAGATAAATATCTACAGCTTGTTTCATTACCTGATTACTTACGCCAGAAGTATTTTGCAAAATCATATTCTAAAAACGATTAATCACTCTATTATCTTTGCGACCATCGCGGTCCACTTACTAAAATAATAAATCTTAATTACAGATACTGATCACAGGAAAGGCATAAAACGGATACCAAGCGTTACTTATTTTTAACGCTATATTTGGGAAAACAACCCTTATGTTGGGGTGTAAGGGGTTCCATTCTTCACTTATAGGTAGGCAGTAGTGGTAGTGCAGCCTAGAGTTCGCCCGGGGTAGTAGGTACTATTGCCCGCCACGATAATTAGTACCATTTATACCGTGTAATTATTGCATTAACCGGAGCCGGTTACTCTTTAGAGGCGACCATCACAGTCCTCAAGGGTAGCAACGTATCTGTGACCTGTGAAGGTTAACTCCATAAAATAATCAAATGTGTGCAATTCACACGTGGTAAAAGTGAAACTTCAAAAAACGAATACTGTCAGTCCAAATATTGATGTTTACGTAAGCCGCCATTTTGCCGTAAAAGGTATTGCTCTTAAAACCCCGACCTCGGATAAATGCGGATAATGCTTCCTATCTCATTTTCTCGCATGTTAAAATGTCTATCTATTTATCGTTAACCTTGTTAATCCGAAAATTGTTTCTCCTGCTTGAAAATATTTATTCAATTTTCGTACAATTATTTCTGCAAGACAGATTTTGCAACTAAACAGCGATCTCGCCTTGCCGTCGATATAGCTCTAGCAAAGATTGAACTAAGAATCGCGCTCGCGCTTGCATACCCTGTACCAGACAGAGCTGCAAGCTCAACTATCTCATTAGTACTTAATTTTTATTTGTCCTAAAATTATTTTGAAAGTTATTACTCATTAACATAACCAATAAAATCATAAAAATAACCAATAAAAATTTGTCCAAGAAATGAAAAAAAAAAAAAATTAGGGCAAGCCACCCTTAACACTTAGGGGTATGAAAAATAGATGTTGGCCGATTCTTAGACCTACTCGATATGCACACAAAATTTCATGAGAATCGTTAGGAGTATGGTAACTAACATTGTGACACGAGAATTTTATATAAATTTATGATTAATTTTTTGTTAAATTTCACGCGGACGAAACGCGGGCACAGATAGTAGGTAAATAATACACTATTATAGTGTTATTAAAACTTTGTTAATTATAAACAAACATCTATATATTATGTTTGTTTACAATTAACAAAGTTTTAATACATTCTACTGCGAGTATTATGGTTTGCACATATTACATCAACTCAACTCAAACTTTACTTCAAAATTCAACTCAAAAACGCATTGAAATATGAGCTTTTTATATCGAGTGACTTACGGTTGAATTTTCAACATCTACTTGAAAGAACTGATACCTACGGCCAACTCTGACACGCGCGAAATTACGGCCGTATGTAAAATTAAATAAAGCTCATATTTACAATGCTTTCCTATGAGTAGAATCGAAGTTGATCGGAGTTGAGTTGATGTAATGTGCGCAGACCTTTATACTCCTGTTGTTCAGGACTTTATCAATAGAATTTCGGGTTTAGGAATGGAATTGATCAAGTTTAGGGTCTGGTCAGGAATTTATCATGCAGATAACGAAATCTCTAGCTTTAGATGTCGACCCAAGTGACCCGTCGCGTTGGTGTTGTGTGGATTGAACGTACGTACTTAGTGATTAGTAGAAGTAAAAGATATTTATGGGTATAGTTTAAAGATTTGTTAATAAATTGCGCTATTCGAAAATATTTATTTAATTAGTAAATAACGCTACACACTGTTTGCCCCGTATTCCCACGCCATGGGTACCATGGACAACACACAAAGACAATAACGCACACCCAGGCCAAGAATAAAAATTATTGTTCGAATTTTTCAGCCTCGCTGGAAATCGAACCAATCGCAACTTTATTCCAAAAAACATTTACCTACAACCTGCCAGTAGCATTCATAGACATTCACAAATGACACATCAAAAATAAACATTCATCTGTTCCATGTCTGGGGCAGACGCTATCAAAACAGCCCCCTCGCTTCTCGGGAAAGTACCCTGATACCTCTTTTACGTAAGTGATAACTCAATTGTAATAAGTACGCACATATTTTTGCGAAAATCAGAGATGCGTGCGGTTCATTTATTCGTTGGTTGCAACAATTTCTGTTACAATAGGCGGACTTAAGGCTTAATCAATCTTACGAAAGCGGAGTTAAAGTAAGAATAAAAGAATATATAATAATTCAAAGTGTACATTATTCAAAGCGCTCCATCAAATGTATGGTTTTGTTATCGCCGACTAAAGATCGCACGTGAAAATATGTGAACGCTATCTGATTACAATAATGTTTGCATAATACTACGCTGCACATGTGGTGTCGTTACCGAAGGTATGGTAAATGTAATCTATATAACTCAAGGTAGGTATGCAAGTGACACTTGGTAGTGTACACTTGAATCATTGGGGAAATTTTCAATTTTTAATTTTTAATTTTTTTACGCACGATGGTTATAGTAGTAAGGCCATTCAGGTGACTGGGCAATTTTTAATGGTACTCACGATACCATTACTTAAACCCTATAGGTAATATAATACTCGTAAGTATGCATTTCATCACAAAAATCCCCCTACGAATGACACCCTTTTTCGGTATGCTTAATAAACCGGAGAGGACTGAAATAGCTTTGCAGCGGTATTCCCACCCGATTATATTGTAGGTTTCTTACAGTGCGTGTCCATAGTGAAGTTTAATCCTTATCAACACCACGGTAATTACCGTGTCAACACGTTTAAAAAAAAACTTCTTTGGGGGCTGCCGATAGAAGGTATCGTCGAGCTATTAGATTATTATTTTCGAATTATTTTTGGTTTATAATTCACAATGGCCTTTAATCACTTAGTATATAATATTACTATGCGAGTTTCATGATTTTTGTTCACCCAAAAACTGCACAATCGATTAAGAGAACTAACCGTATAATCTCGATTTGAGTCTTGTTCTTGGTTGATCACAGTTCTCATGGCGGCAGCGGAGGAGTGATGCACATGCTCGTTTGCTATTAATTTTATAACATTGTTTTTTATTAACCGATCCTCTGAACCGTATTACAACGAATCCTGGTGCAGGAGTGTGAGAGAAACGCTAATAGCTCACACTCCTGCATCAGCTCTTTCTATGTGCGTTTATTTTAGTCGTTCACTGATATCTGATCTTTCAAGCATAAAGATAGAACGTCGTATTTCAAAGCGTCACTAGCTACAAATTACACTAACGTAGTAAGCATAAATTATGGCCTTCAATATATTTCACTATAAACAACAATATCAACTAATGTGTTTCGATGATGTAATGTCGTGCCACACACGAAGATTGATATAATGCCATACTTAGAAAGACATTGAACAGTAGATAGTCTGTTGTAAAGTAAATATCGTGTTGATAAAATAAGAATTCTTGTTTTGATTATTTGATGTCGATGGTCGTAAAACAAATAAGTAGGTACAGAGAAGAAAGAGGCACACAACTGTTTTGTTTTCACCTATTTTATATAGATACTAGGTACTACACTACGAAGTTACTGCATCAGATGACAGCGCACACACACGCACCCTTGTATACCTATCCAAATACATATAGGTATATCAAGAATTAAATTAAAAAATTAAATGTTGTTGTTTACTTTAATACTGAAGTATGCAGGTACCACTTACAAGCTGGAGCTAAACCTATCCTACCGGCGTAAAGCCGATTGAACCCAGGACCCTCCGAACGGCAGTCCAGTATGGTAACCATAACACCAACGAGTAGGTACTTTATTTGCATAATTTATCGATACTCCATCTCTTCCTTGTTTTAGCAACGGTTTTTGATAACCCTACATGACATTTATAAGCGTTTTATCATTTATTTGTGACAATGTTGTTTAAGTAACAATTTGTCAGACTTATCTAAATTGCAAGGACTGGACTGGGCAAGTTATGATTATTAAATTACGAATTATATACAATAAGAGCTGGTCTGGGAGACCTCTAATATAGTCATATACCTCTAATATATATTATTCATAATGGGAATCATCTCTGTTTATAATTGGAACGAAGTTATTGTGATAGAAGTAAACTGGTAGAAATCGTCCATCGTCTATGTAAATCGTAGTGTAACGGAAACACTTCATCAGTGTTGACTATAATAAAGTGTAAACGTCACGGATTAAGTTTATATTAGGCATGTGTCTATATCGGGGGAGGCACCGATGTGTTCAAACGAGATCTCGGGGCCTTTCTGAATGCGCCGGATAGCCGCCGAGGTAGTATTTGTATCCACACATCCGGCTTCAGCTACCGGTAGGTACCAAATTTAATGCCCACTTTGCAGTTCGGATTATAATTAAACCGTTTCTTGATCCTTATTCAAAATGTATATTTTAAGACTCATCCACACACTATAATTTGGTAACAACACCCTCTATGAAATTGTTAATACATAGTCAAGGTTTCAAATTGTTAACAAATATCAATACTTAGTCATACTTTGGAGTTATATTAATTTTAATAATAACAGGCGCATCAATTTATAAAATTAGTAAATCCTAGTAAAACTGACGCCTAAACGATAAGGGTGTCTCGAAACTAAGCAAGACTTAGTAGGCTATTATGAAATACTTCTAAGAGAAGCATGTTTAATCAGACACTAATTAAATTCAAAGTACAGGATAAGCTACCTTAAAACCATACAGCCTTATTAATAAAAATCGCTTACTCCAAGCGTCATCCGAATCTACACTTTGACTAGTTAATTCTTGATTAACCTAGTAACAACTTCGTAATTGAAATGCTATTAATAAACATGGAGTAGCGTCGGATGAACAATACATTTCTTAGTCCGGGTTTAACGAGTAAAATATGGCAACCTTTAAAATTTAAAAGTAAAAAGAGTGAGTCAGTGAACGACTTCATGCATTAAAATGACAGTAATAGCTCATATTTTGGAATTGACAACTTCAAATTGGACGACAGTTCAGCTTTCAAATTTTAATTTCAAGCGCCTACCTAACGGCGGCTCTACACTCCCGCGAGACTGCTAACCGAGTGCACTCGTACGAGAGTGTACTTGGTAGCGCTATATTCCCATACAAAAGATTCGTAATCAGCTAATCTTTTGACCCCGGATCAGCTAGTTAAAAATAAATATTTTAATGAATAATTAATTTTTTGTCGTCATATGTTTGTACGTTCATATAATAATTAGCAGCGCATAGTGCAAAAGCGGATGCGATTTCTAATACGTCCATCCTCTCGACGTCCGCAACTGCAACTGAGCCTGACGAGAGATTACCCCGAGTGCGCACGTCTCGGACGAGACATATCGAGTGCTCTCGCACGAGAGTGTACAGCCGCTATAACTGTAACCTCGCTCCTCGCAGTTTGTTACTTGTAACATTTAAAATTGATTTACTTTAAGTAGGTATTTCGTTTCGTATTCCTTTATTTTTTTATTAAAAACATCTATCCATCATAATAACAAGTAAAAACGAACAGAACCAAAACCTACGAATTTATCAAAGGTTATAAATAAATATCATAGACGTTTAGAAGGCGTCAAGTCAACGTCAATGTCGTCCATGCACGCCTAATCGGTCGCTAAACTATGTAGCGACATGGACTATCTTTGATTCTGAGATAAGACTTGGAGTAGCTTACTTCTTCGCTACTACATGTTTATTAATAATGAATTTAATTAAATCTTATTTACGACAAGTTTTAAAATTACTCTTGCTCTAGTCTATGTTTATTAATATGGCCGATAGTGTTTAGGTTGAATATTTACATAAACAAACAATTGGACGTAGGTCCTTCAAATAAACAATAATATGATTGAGTAGCAATAAATACTTACGGATAAACGTTGCTCACCATAATTTTATGCATAATTAATGATGAAAACAGTTCTCATTAATGTTGCGCAGAATTACTAAGGTTGATAACGTTAAATCATTAAATTAAAATCATTAAAACAGCAGTGATAGCCGAGTGGTTATACGTTGTACTCCCGAACCGGGGGGCCCGGGTTCAAACCCTAGCACTTTAATTATAGAATTTAATTATCACTTGCTTCTGTGAAGGAAAACATCGTGAGGAAACCTGCACACCTGAGAGTTCTCCATAATGTTTACAAAGGTGTGTAGTCCACCAATCCGCACTTTGCCAGCGTGGTGGATTATGGCCTGTACCCCTCACATAGTGAGGGGATACTAGAGGTGGGTCGTACTAGGTTAATTTTGGACTAGGTGTACCTGTTCCTAGTATTTAAAAATACGTGATCCAAATACCTATTCTACCTATTCCACCTCGTCTCAAGGTCGAGGACGTATACGCGTATCATATACGCATATTACGCATACTTAGTCCTTGACTAAGTACATTGCTTGCGTACGTTGCATTGTTTGCTGCGTAGTGCGTCGTACTTTATAGACATTTAATCAGTACATTTTGTAATGTTAATTACTTATGAAATTACTAATGATACAAAGGAGACCTTCAGTTTTTGGCCAAAGTCCGTCTATCTATAATATATATATATACACAGACATGTGTTAGTGTGTGTATCATAATATATTACATGATTATTGAAAAAGTATTGTATACAAGTCTCATGACTTGCAATGAAAAACCTTCATACTGAATTTCATTCCAATACGTTGAAGAACGGCAAAGTTTCATACATACTTTGCAACTTCGTTTTCAAAATTTCAAGTTTCTAACCCTTATAGGCCCTGCGTTGATATGTCAGTCAGTCTGTCAGTCTGTCAGTCAGCTTCTCCTTTTATATATTTAGATTGTCAGATAAATCGCCAAAAAATAAGTATTACCTATCAGAAACTATGTTTAATAGAACGTGCGTTGTCCTGATTTGACAACTATCAGTCGACTTATCAACTTATTCACGCCTGGTATCCAATTTTACTTGGCATGTATGTTTATTTTAATTGTGTATTTGTATGTTTTGTAAGTATTCCAAAGCACCTTGGTAAGTTATAAGCTGTGAAAGTGTGAAAGTGACAGTGACATTGTATTGCAGGTTGCATTCATAAAATTAATGTTGTTTTCATAAAATCTAAAAATATGAATAATTTTATCTTCTTTTAATTAATAAAATGATAAAAATAAAATAACAAAAAAACGAAATAACACTCCAAAGACGAAAATCAAACTAAACGTAAACACAGAACAGAAACTGAATAAACAATAGGACGTTGACATGTCAATTGCGGCATGGATGACAGTTCACTTTTGTTTATCGGCTTGGATAGTGGTCTTTTAGCCAGCATTTTACATATTCGAATATAATTATAATGTGATCTTAATTAATTGATTAGAATAGAACTATGGTTTTTACACCTATTTAAGTCGATCAGTCCTACTTCTTTATTAAACCCGAGAATTAAATACGTCACACTAAAAGCATATTATTGCCATGAACAATAATTGTGGTGTCACTTAACTATATCTTTCAACGATAATTTTGAGTGGTACAAATAATTTTAAAACGGATTTAATTTTAATTTTTGATTTTTGAATCAAGATATAAATCTGAATTTTGTATTTTTAGATACGAGATAGATACGAGAGATAGATACGAGAAAAGTTACGTTATGATTAGGTGTCATTTCCATAGATACAGATTTAAAATCTCAAAGAAGATCGCCAAAATTGGGTTATATGTTTTCTGTTGGTTACAGAAACATTACTAGCACTAAAAAAAACTAGATTTTTTCTGTTTAAACATTTTATAAAAGGTTGTTAAGTTTCTATGGGAATGTAAAAATTTACTTTACTTAGTTGGACAATTTCAAGTAGGTATCGAAGTTAACTAAAAACAAACGGTCATTCAATAGACAATCGAAATATTTAATGGACAAAATGACATTTTAGGCATGTACAAAAATAATAAACAAACGGGAAATTATTAAATAACATCTTATTTATTTTAGCGATTAAAGTATTAACGAGCAATCGCATCATTGGATTTTTATTTTGGTGTCAATCTACACTATCTATCGGTAGTCATGTGTCAAAGACAATCTGTCAATCATAAATCTGTACCTAGTAATGTCACTAATGTCAGTCGTACCGTATATTGATTGCTTGTCAACTGTCACTTTGTCTTGTCAGTTGTCACTTGTTAGTCTTGTCATTGTCACGCTCTCGGATCGGACGGACTCGCTACCTACTAGGTGGACTAGGTATAGAGTATACTAGCATAGCGCTAATACTAGTATTGGACTAGGTACTTTCAAAATTAGTATAGGTATAACCTAGTATCGTTAAATACCTGTTTCCCGTACCTGTTCTAGTACATACGACTCACCTCTAGGGGATACCCGTGCCCAGCAGTGGGACAGTTATGGGTTGTGATGATGATGATCATTAAAATTAAATCATAACATTTAAGATATATTATGTTTGAATTTGGATTTTTTTCCATCTAATAACGATTTGTTTATCATGTGGCCATTATTTTGATATACCTCCTGCGTCAAAAACGATGTTCAGAAAACATTTTAATGAACTTTAATTTTATTACTTAAAGCAATTTGGTGGGCTGAAGGCTTGATTTATTTGACATAAAAATATTGTTACGGAGGAATTTTGTACCTCTATTAAAACAACTGCGAGGAGCACGATCAGCAGGAAATGGTCATATGAGGTGTGGGTGGTGTTACGAAGTGAGGTGTGGTGAGCTGGTGAGGCGCGGTGTGGAGTGGTGAGGTGCAGGCTTGAGGAGTGGAGATGAGATTGAGGAGCGGAGAGGAGAGATATTCAGTTGGTAGTCTTTCATAGGTTTCAGGTATTCTAGCAAAATGTTACTGGCCGACGAACAGGCCATCTTCAAGAATAAACAGATGATTAAGAAGAACAAAGGATTTATGTCAATATTGTCATTGAATAGAAATGTATTGTAAAATGGAGCTCGTGTATTAATTTGCCCTTTTACAATATACACTAACGTACCGATATCCTCATACATACCGGTATGAAGACCTTTTCTACTACGAGTCTACGACCTACTTTTAATTTTAAGGAATATCAAATATTCCTACCTACGCAGCATGAAAAAACAGGTAATTAAACCGTAGTAGAAGCGACATTTTAAAATAATATACGTTTGGCTGGTCGTACCTACCGCTTTAGATGGTAATTTTGAATGTGATAATTTGGTTTTCTCATAGCTTCAAAGGTTCCAATTTATGAAGTTACCGAAATTACACATTGGTTTCACGCGTCGCGTGAATGTCGTCGTGTGAACAGAAAATTATTTGAAGTGAATTAATTACCAGTCAGATTTCATATAAATTTGGAAGGCTTCATAACTAAATAAAATGGTCCGTATATGTAAGTATTTAGAATTTTCAAATTGTTTCATAGATATTCACCTACCGTTAATAATATATTTTAAATTAAATGTCTTAATTAAAACATATTAGTTTAAAGTGATGTAGGCATCTTCGTCCCACTTGTATATGTAGTATTACACATGTGGGACGAAGAAGTTCACTATATTATTATGTAGGTATATCATACATACATACATACATGCTTATATGTCATGTTATGTTTATGATATACCTACATAATGTGGAGCGAAGGTGCCCACATCATCTTAATTTACAGTAATATTAGTAATAGGTTTGTAACAATGTGAGAATGGAATTGTCTCCGCTTTGTCGAGACTTCAGGTGTTGTCCATGGCCTCCATGGGCATAGATTACCTCTTTACACCTGATAACTTACCTAAAAAAATTAAAATGTGTGTAATTCACACGTCCTAGAAGTGAAACTTGATAACAACGAATACTGTCAGTCCATTCCGTTTCAATGAATTCCAAATCACAACGATACTAAAGAAGTATTCACTTCAAAAACTCTACTCAGAATAAAAATAAACTGAAAAGGATGCGATGTGAAGCGCTCATAGCCCGGCGGCTTGCGTCGATCTTATGTGATCGACAAAGTTAAGCAACAGCGGGCGCGGTCGGTAGTTGGATGGGTGACCGCTAGTGGAAAAATTTCTTGAGCGCTTCCGTGCTTTGGAGGGCACGTAAAGCCGTCGATCCCGATTGTGTTACCATTTGGTAGCAATTGTTAAGCCATGTCAGATACCTTCGGGGGGCTTAAAAATTTCCGACGCTTGGCTTGGCCACTAACCCGTCCACCAATCTGCACTGGGGCAGCGTGGTGGAGTAGGTATGCTCTAGGCCTCCTCAGGTATGAGGAGAGGCCCGTGCTCAGTAGTGGGCCATTAATGTATCTACTAATACGTAACGGGTAAGTAAATAAGTTTGAGAACCTGTGGCATAAATTAATAATTATGGTTCAATAATATGGTTTTCCGTTAGTAGTGCTGTGATGGAACTAAATAATTAGTCAAGCCATTAAAGGTATTATTATGTAATAGGAAATCATTAAAAAGTACATTTTATCGTTAATGCACTAATTATTATCATTATCATTTAACGTATCATTAATTATTACATTCTGGGGGTTGATACATAGAGAATTTCGTTTACGATGACAATATTAATAAACTTCTATGAATTCTATAAGCCTTCAGCTAAAAAAAATTGTTAAAGACTAAGTAATTAAAAGTTTCCAGAGTAAGATACATAGGTAGGTTAAATCTAAGATTAATACAAATCAGGTAGGTACTTACATTTTACAATTATTATTAAAATTCAAAAGTAGCGAAGGATAGTTTTAGGATAAACCAGCTACCTGCTAGAACTGAGAAATGTATAATGAGAATTATGTATAATATATCCACACTGAAGCAGCGTGGTAGTGTAAGCCTCTTTTAGTCGTACCAAAATACATATCGTGAGTACCCGTAACATAAAAAAGGCCTCCTTTAACGAAGGGATTATTTGAAATAGCCACTAATAGATCAAACCAATAATATTGTAAACGAATGTATCCAAATGAATCGAAATTAACTCTTTAGCTTATTGCCTACCTACAATTATGTAGCTTATAATATCACAATAACTTATGTTATTAAATAGGTAAATTAATCTGTTTCGCATAAAATATTATGACTTACCAAATAATGTTCTGCTTGTTGTAATATCCAATCCAAATATTATTGTAAGGGTTCTTCAATGAAATAACGTTTGATTTCTTTAAACGCACTTATCAACGTGTAATACAAAACTGTGGACACAACAATCCGTAAACAGTATTTGATCGCGTCGGTCATCACAGAAATTCGAAAAAAGAACGTCACCGAATCATTGTTTACGTTTCACGAGTAAAATATTTTCGCGCCAATACGAGACACGACACGTATATCACGTATAGCGGTTCATGTCACACTGGATGACTGGACGTCAACAATAAAAAACTGACATTAGCGAAACGGTAGAGTACAATGCGCGCACGCATTGTCAGTCAGTAGAGAGGGACAGCATGACTCATTCTTCAGCTGCGTCATTCATTCTTCTTACAACCGGTTCGTAGCGCTATCACGTCACAGTAAAGCTTATATTTGCATTGAACACCATTTATTTTAAACTACCGGCAAATATATTGAAGACTTTATAGTGTGGCAGTTGTGACTAAGTTTGCTTAGCAAAATATGGGTTTATTATTTTGAACTGCAGTTCATGTATTTAAAATAAACTAAAGACATTTCTAGTGAAAAGAATACGTGCCACATGCTTAAGTTGGAAGTGTTGGATCCTATAAAATGTGGTGTGCACAATAAAGTACATAATATTGTATTGTATTGTCTAAAGTCCGTGGTTTCTGCGTGAGAGGTACGCGAACAAACCGTCAGATGGGCTGAAAGTCAAATAAAATAAACATTTAAATCGGCCAAGGGCAAGTCAGACTCGAACACGAAGGGTTCCGTACAACAAAAAAACATGTTTTTGTATGGAGACCCCTTTTATTTATTTTTTCTTTATTTTGCATTTGTTGTTATATAGCCATGATAGTAGTACAAACTCTGTAAACATTTCAAGTGCCTTTGACAGACCAACGGATGACCAGCCAGACCGTGAAATCTTAAAAATAAATGAATTTGATCTCTATAATATCCATAACACCTTAAATTAATCCCTTCGCTGTTGTGCAAACTATATAAAATATTGACCTTAAATTGAATATTTTCCTTTGTACCTACTTAAAACTACTCAACTTCTCTTAGACTCGACTAACTACTCTTAGACATAGTATATTCATTAAATATTATTACCTGTAACGAATTATACTGTAAGAAGGAATTATTTAATTCAACTTGTAAAATACACGTCACAGTATTTATAGGTACTCACTCGGCTTTGTAAGGGACTGTAACGGAGGAGTTTTATAGATCTATTAAAAAACAGCGAGGAGTAAGATAGGTAAGTTGTGGTGAGATACGGTGTGGTGAGGCGAGGAGAGGCGAAGAGAGGAGAGATGTGATAAAGAGATCCTTTAAAATGTTACTGACCGGCGAGCAAGCCATCTTCAAGAATTAAAATTAATAATATTAATCAATGATTAATTATTAGATAATGAAGGTTATATCATTAATCACTGATTAATAAAAACAATTGAAGAAAGCTTGATGTTGTCAAAGTGATCATTGCATAAAATGGGTTGGAAGATGATGCACGAGTATTTTCTTCTACAAAATTATATGATAAGATCAGATTAAATTTAAGAATCCTACTTACTTATGTTACAACAATAAACGTTAATAGTAAATTTCTTCAATAATATTACGTCTGATATGTTGAAAAATATTTTATTTCCCTTCATAATTCAGTATTATCCAAGTAAATTGCAATAATAAGTTTAAAAGAAACTTGTTCAACGGTCCCTAGAGTTACATTTTGTCTTGTTCAGCCTTATCTTTTGTGAAGTTAAGCCCATAAATCTCAAAACATAGGTGAAGCGGACCTGATTTATTACATATAAGCTCAATACATCCTACTCTTCATCAAAGTTGCTTATCACACAGAAATTGGCGAATTAAGCCGCTTTCTATATTAAGACATGATTTCAATTGAGCGTAGTTTTTATTATTTAGATATTTTTGTAACTGATTATATAATAAATGTTATATATGGTATGTTATATGTTTATAGTATTCAATGTAACTACTTAGCTCGTAAAAAAGCTTTTTGATTTGAAATATCTAACGTGGACGGTAATCCGACTGTTAATAGTGATGCGTCGTCACCACGCACTCGTGTCTGCGCTATATAATAGTTTTTTTATAAGATATCATAAGATTTATTTTGTATTTTATGACTTCTGTCGTGTAAATCTTATGTTTTTATTTGTAAATTGTTGGTAGGTATTTGTTTAAAGTTTGTAATAACCTTTCGTCATAAGAATGACTTTGACATGAATTTTTAATTTACAGTATGGCATTTCCGTTAATTCAAACGGAATTTTATGATATTATTAATAATAATAATTTTATAATACCAAGCCTAGAGTACCTTCGGAGTAAACTGGATGGTACAGATTTCATCGGCCTCTGATAAGAAGGACCGAGTGATCCTCTGTTGTGCAGAAGGCACCGCGAGCAGTGAAACCGTGGCGTGAACTCAAAGATGGAAGGGGGCCCCTTCCATCTTTGAGTTCACAAACCAAAAAGGTTACTTTACTCTTCAATTAACGCCCACCAAAGCAAGTAATAGCTACGAGTGCCCCTGCTAGCGGCGGACGTGTACTTTAAAAATATTTTAAGCATCTAGCTTGCGTTAATTAAAGGTGTCTCAGAAAACGACCTTTTTCATTTTAATTGCGCTCGTCAACCAAACCGGTGCTAGGGATTGAATTACGCACTTAAAGGGTGCCTTTGATGGCCGCTCCCCAGGCTAAACATTTTTTTTAAGAATGTAAAGCGACTAAAAGAAAAGGGGAAATGCCGATCATGATGACGAACCTACCTAACTGAGTAAGCCTTGTGTATCTACACCACAATACAATCAATGTACCTATTGTAAGCTAAGTATGGTATTGTAAACTATGTCAATTACGTCTGTATTTCCAATTAAGTTGCCATCTATGTATATACATCTGTGACTGTGACTCTTTAGTCCGTTAAAACCACTATACCAGTTGTTACTGTCTAATTATATCATTCATAGTTAACCGTAACCCGTGGCTTGCGTGGCGTGGTCGAACCTGAATCTATTCGAGAGCCACAGTAATTAGTACCCGATAACGCATGAGCGCGTTTGACCTACCTATACCTAACCTAACTCATTAGAATCCGAGGTCATAATTGGGATAGCCACAGGCAGAGATGAACAAAATGTAATCATGGTTACAGATTACGATTACATCCGGAGGCAAGGAAAGCAAAGTACGCTCTCGGAACGCTGAAAAAAAAAGGAAACGATAAACAAAAAGAAAAGACGGTAAACATGATAAAAGGTTTTACTTATTACTTTGATAAAACTGCTTGGACATGAATTTGATATTCTAGCCGTAAGTAGGTAATATTTAGCAAGTGCAATCTGTTACTGTGGGTAGGAAAAGAAACTCCTGAGGAGTACCTATCTTTCTACTTCTTCGTCTAAGACTACTCGGTAGGGATTTGTTGAAGCGTTGTCATAGTTTGACTTTCGAAACGTGTTTGTAAAAACTTCGACTTTCAAACAAAAACATGAACAATTCATAAACTATTTTTAACTAGATGATTGGATGCGTGCGGATCTCCCATCGCCTTGGAGCGAAGTGCGTGTCGCGTCCCCTAGGCTCGCGCTAATGCGGATGTCCGATGTTCCCGCGTGCTTAGGGTTACCATATTTTTTTTAAATGTAGTAACACAAATGAGCTAACACCACCTTAGCCCTGTGGGTATCCGCGGATGCGCGCGGGTCAGCTCGGCTCGCAGTAGCCCGCGCCGTGTGAACAATAGGATCGCGTCCGGGCTCGCCCGAGTCGCGCATCCGCGGAGAGGCGCCGGACGGCTCATATATACATCATATAAACATATTTGTAACACGAGGCATCATCGATTCGTTGCTGCCAAAAAAGAAGAAAGTGGAAAAAAAGTACTGTTTTTTACATAACATAAGTTAATGCTTGAAAACAATCCCACCTGATGGTAAGTGGCGATGAAGTGGAGGATGTTGGACGCACTGACTTATTAAAAGCCTATTCACTCTCCTCTTGAAGACTCCCATTTTATACGCAGGTGGGAACACCGACGAAGATTATTATTTAGTATTATTATTATTTCAAGCTAAGATGTCCGAATTTGTCTTGACATAGCTGGACCGACGGTCTGTCCGACTTTTAAATGTCGGCTTTTCGATTTCTACTGATATTAAAAAGAAAAGTTAAAAATTAAATACGATAAGCGTCCATTGATTTTATTAAACAATAGGTATCATCATCTAATCATCATTAAATAATAATCATCAATAACATGTCAAAAACAAACTTCTAATTCTAATTGGGCGTTTAGACGTTAGACCCGGAGCGCGCATTGTTGCATGTTGTTCATCCGTTGCCGGTTTTCCGCAGTCGCGGGCTATAGTTATATTTCATTTGAAACGAAAAATTGCAAAAGTATCGTAACTAACTTTGTAAATTGTCGGATCTTCTGAAAATAAGGAATTTCGTTTTTTTTTTCATAATATCCAGCTAATTGTCGAGATTTTTCTAATTTTGAGATGGTTACCCTACGCGCGCTGCCGGTTAGCGCCGCGACCGCGACACCGAATGTAGGCTACGCTGACTGATTTGTTTGTACAATACACCAGTGACCGCCCTCCTCTCGCACAGCTGCTTCGCTTCGGGAAACCTATGGCTTGTACCTACTCATTCTTATATACCGCAATGTTACCCCAAACTTACTAAAATTCATGAGTGAAACATCCATCCAAATCGATTTACCCATTTTTGAGATTGGTGGAAACAAACGCACAGATAAGGAGATAAAAATTCTACTACTAAATAAGTTACTAGTACAAAATAAGATGTTATGATTAAATTATGGCAGATTGTTGTGGTATTTGTAATTTTAAATTAACTAGTATCCATATGTATTTTCAGCGTTTGATTTTGTTAAAACATAATAAAATATACAGAAACTGCATCCATACAATTGTTTGTTTGTTGGGAGAAAACTATAAACTCAGTAGACGGTAAAAAGATGTATCGCAGGACTCAAGATTTGATAAATGACCAGAACAATGTTTCGTTTCTATTTGAGAAATAAATAACTTAACAGAATTAAACGCTCAGAAACACACGATAGACGATTTATGAGTACGCTGATACATATGATTTAGTGCTTTGTTGCAAAATAAAATTATATGGATTTGAAGAATATGAAATCTTTGATATATTATTTATGGAAAAATGTAAGGGTTTTGATTATTAAACTGTTTATACTCACTCTCATTTGGATAAATAAATTCAATATGATTTTGTTCGTTTATAATTAGGTTAGTCATTCGAACAATTAGTACAAAAAAACGGTTTTGATATCAATATCTGCATAATTACGTCACAATTGCTAATGACGTCACAATTCACAGAGTTCTAATTGTGCTGGCTTTGCAATCTTTGCATGTGCGTTAAGTTATTAACCTGGTACCTACGCAGTTGTGACCAATCATAACCAATCGAATCAGCCGTGATGTGTTTTGACGTGTTTCAGATGCATTGTCGGTGAGTTAACTAACCGTATCATCGCTTCATTTTTAGGAGGAAACGCATTGGTGCTTCTAGTAGTAATGCATCGCCTTCATTGCCCTCACCGACATTCTTAATGATAGCAGAAGCAATGCGTTGCCTTCTAAAACGGCAAAATATAAAAAAAGTAAAAAAATACGACTATCTTGCTCAATAACCAGTCCTGAAAAGAAATGAATCTAAAAATAAATCACACGTTTATTGCTATTACATAGTTAACGACTTCCTATAATAATAATGATATTTATTTCGGGTCATGAAAAATTATCCAATAAAGCGTGCCTCTTGCGTTACACATACTCGTAAGTATCGGCCGCAGGTACGTGTATTTGTTCATATTGGTTTCTATTGATTATTGAGGAGGGCAGATTATGATCATTTACATTGACTTTAATATTTCTCTAAAACGAAAGAGCAGACGATCATGTGATGGCAAGTGTTCCAGCCTTATAGGCACCGGCAACATCCGGTCGGCAACTCGTCTGCGATCGAGTTGCCGACCGGAATAGAAGCGGGGTCTCACGTAATTACAGGCTCTCCAAATGTACATGTTTTCAAAATATTTAGAGTTAGCCAGGTGTTCTATATAATATATTGAAGGTTGTAAATTTAACTACACAAAAAATAGTAGATACTCTTTAACTATATAGGTACTCTTAACACATATACATCTATGCATCTCAGCCTTAAACTAATTGAAGTTTAAACAACTTAGAAACAAGTGTTACCATAGAAATGCAAAGTCCATTGGTAATTCCTGCTTAGAAAGTAAAACTTCCAAGTAGGTGTAACAACTAAGAATAATGTAAAACGGCCAATTAATACACGAGCTCCATTTTACAATACATTTCTATTCAATGACAATATTGACATAATTCCTTTGTTCTTCATAATCATCCGTTTATTCCTGTAGATGGCCTGTTCGCCGGCCAGTAACATTTTGCTAGAATACCTGAAACCTATGAAAGACTACCAACTGAATATCTCTCCTCTCCGCTCCTCAATCTACTCTCCACTCCTCAAGCCTGCTCCTCACCACTCCACACCTCGCCTCACCAGCTCACCACACCTCACCTCTGGTCCCCACACCTCATATGACCATTTCCTGCTGATCCTGCTCCTCGCAGTTGTTTTAGTAGAGGTACAAAATTCCTCCGTTACAATAACATGAAACTGTAATATTGATTAACAATGTATATCAAACCACGTTTTTACGACTTCATAAAGCGTATAACCTATTGAGGTTTCAAGGGATATTTTGTATTGCAGGGATATTAAAGTTCTTTATATTAAAGTTCATACAAAATTTATGTATAACTATTATTGATTATTATTAAAACATTTTGTTAATCGGGAATTACCATCAGGTGGAACTGGAATATCAGAATTAATTTATAGGTACCTGTTATATAAAACGTATTTCCCAAAAAATTCCAAGTCCTCGTCGGACCTTGTGTGTTGAGCCTTACAGAAGTTAGTAACAAAGTCACTCACTTACTCGATGAATAGAGTACCTTACAAAACTTTATTTTCTTTGAGTCTTGCCAGTCATTATACCGATTTCTGAGTACTAAGTAGTTAGCCGCTCTTCGGTCGAAGTTCAACGGGAATGGTCAATGGGTTTCTTAACATTGACTCTATGAACGATGACCCACTGTTAGACCATTGCTCTCCAAAGTCACAAATGCACTATACTAGACGTCTACCAATTTATTAAACCGAATATTAACCTAACCTTATATTTTTTCCCGCAATCGAATTCATCTTTTCGAAGCAAGCCGTACAAAGAATTGGGTGAACAAAATTCCTATTTTCACGTCAGGCTTCCGTTGTTTATAGAAATTGGAGAAGCTGTGAAAGATTATATCCAGCACTTCAGTTGGAGAACAAACAATGTAGGGAAAATTATCACAATGGTGTAATGTCAACATAAACATAAGCCGACTCGAATTTACGTGCATACCTTACTTACCCTTAAGCGTAAGGTAAGTATTTAATTTAGGTAACCTTTTTTTGTAAGAATTTACACAAATATTTATTTAACCATAAAGTTTCTTACTTACCCGTATTGCTATCATTTTCAATTAATATATACTGTTTAATTAATTATACTTAAGTAAAAAATAAGTAAGTTATCTTTTGGGGTTTTCTTTTGTCTACTTAAATTGTAACAAAATTAACTTTGTACACTAGAGCTATTTGAAATTCTAGATTGATATTTGAACTAGAGCTATTTCAGACATAAATGGAAGCGGGAATTCGCCTATCATTCGCAAAGCGACTCTACTATAAACCGACATTTACAGTAGACCATGCACGCGTTCAATACTTTCGGCTGTGCGTTGTCTGGCATTCACTCAGTAACGCAAGAGTTTTATAATATGTATTGAAATTTATTATTGCCCTGTGACTGTCTGTTGACCCATCCACATCTCCGTAAAGTAGGTCTTTTGAAAAGTTCGTTTCGTTATACTTAGGTTGTAGAATACAACCAGATATTGCCGACCTACTTAGTATAGTTGTTATTGTTCGTTCACTATGAGATTACGTTTAGGGGTGGATTCTTAGCCTACTTATTTCAGTACAACTCAGAATGTTCTTTATTGTTGTAAACTTTTAGTAGTTTTCTAAGTTTCTTTCTGCCTTCATTTCTAAATTAGCGTAAGTAATAGGTATTGTTATATCATTTTTATTTTATAGTCTGGACCAATGTCCAAAATAAAAAACAAGGGTAAATCAAGGGTTTGTATTCCAAATCAAATAGGGCGAGAATCTAATGATGCATTTTGAAGATGAATGGTGGAACTCCTCAGCAGATGGGAGTAATTGAATCGTAATCTATACTGATATTGAAAAGCTCTTCAAATCTGTTGGTTTGAACGAGGTAATCTCAGGAACTACTGGTTCGTGTTGAAAAAATACGTCTGTGATCATATTCCATTTAACGAGGATGGCTATATAACATCACGCTATGACCTATAGGAGCGGAGCATCAATGAAAAATTTTGCAAAGATTTAATATTTGTTAACGAAGTTTACAAATATTAAGTTCGACGATATAAAGACGAACCAAGTTTTCCGAAGCGAAGCGAGGGCGGTCTGCTAAGTAGTTTGTTCTTCGAAACATTAACATTGCAAAAATAGTCCGTGTTTTAAGTTCGTTATTTTGTTTTTTGTTAAATTTTTGATTACAACCATTGGAATAGTATCTAATGATTATATTCATGTTTCAATAATGAATAATTTTAATTAAGTGTATCAAAAGTTTCTGTATTCACGTACTTGTGTCGTATCATGATTAACCGTGTTTATATACCTGTAATTTGTATTGAAACCAATCGAAACTTATCAAAAGCTGACCTGAAAATGATTAATCTCCCACATTTTTTTACAAATTGTTTCATGTTGTAATCAATCATGTTTTATACCTCTGGTACTGCTTTAAAATGACTGATGTAACAATGGGTTAGCCACATTATTTGATGGACCGATAACTGCTAGCGAAGAAAGGTCTTCGAATTGAGACCATGTCTGGAAATAGGACGTATTCTATGTCCCCCGGTAGACTGATGATCTGAAGAAGACAGTGGACAGCCACTCAAGCTGGTTAGAGTGGCGCAAGTTAAGGGAGACCTATGTATGTCCAGAATTCCAGATTGTCCACCGGTGGACTGGTGTAAATTGGCTATTTATTCTATCCTAAGTCTGTAATCATTGACCTTAAATTTAATATGCATATCGGCCTAACCAATAGCGATCAATCGGAAAATTAACCATTTCTTCCGCACGCCGCTCAAAGAGTTGTTGTTATATCCCGACCTTTATTGTGCAAAGCGGTACATTAAAACATGTTAATTTAAGCGGTTGTAATTAAACAATTTTCCACATGATAAATATTTTGTTTGGAAACATAGTTCTCCGTAGCAGCTAAAAGTTAAACAGCCTTGGATCATGGGTCAAGTCTATTCTCTCTTGTGGTGTTTGGGTTCGGAATCGGCATAGGATCTAGCGATGGCTCACTAAAACTGGGATGATTCCAGTGTGATCCCGTTTTGTATAGTAGTAAAGATCTTTATCTCCTTCGTAGTATTTCTTACTAAAAAATATTTGTTTTTTATGTAAACAGCCGGCAAACGAGTAGTCAAATTGCCTGATAGTGGAGTTTCACCGTCGCCCATGGCACGGTAATAGTATCATACAATATTCCATCTTCATACAAACGGTCGGAACGCGAATCATACCTACGCGCCGTGGAGTTTAGTACACATTAAGTACACAACAGCCACAGAAGCGCCATACCATAGAGACGATCAAACATGTGGGTTTGTAATCAGGAAGTATGCGTATTACCTACCCACTTACATTAACTACAACTAGAAAGAGGCGGCCCTAGCGCGCGGGGCTGGAGGCATTTATTTCAAGGACAGGGCCGAGTCACAAAACTGATACTATTACCGTGGCCATGGACAACAACACCAAAGGCATCACCGATGCGTTGCCGGCCAAGAACGATAGATAGATAGAAAGAAGGAAGATGAAATAAATAAAACAAAACTTTTTTGAATTGGGTTGCGTCTGCACTAGCAGCTCATCTGCGTGTCACGGCATCACGTTAAACTCAATATAACTCAAATGGGTTAACATTTGCATTATAACCAGAGCAAACGTAGTTATTTAAGTGGATACATAAGGGATACATTATTTATTTGATGATAAATCTTATTCAATGATTAGAACTCCGAAAATCTATTAGTTAGATATCTTTAATGGATTTTTAATGAGTGTCTTTAATGAATTACTGTTCTGCAAAAATAATGAAACGCATTCAAGGAATGTACCTACCTATACAAATATTAATGGGAAAAATTTAAATTAATTTACATTTCCATATAGATTCTTGTTATGATAACAACAAGTAGGTACTAAGAAAACGAGATTGAATTACTAATAAAATAATAAATTGGACAGATCAACGAATAGATGTCAGAGAGTAATGAATACGGTGAAACGAACGGGATTACTAAATTAAGTAAAACATATTAATAATAAATTGGATGAAACCTAAAATATTGAGGAATCTATATAAAATATCGTAAAGGATACAATGGAAATAATACGCTTAATAATGAAAATCTAATTATAGTCGTGGGATCAAATTCATTTTTCACTGAAAAAATCATTTTAAACATACTTGTCAAAAGCTTATAAATGAGTAATCAGGCACATAATGGTAAGTGATCGCCATCTCCTGTAGACACCAGCAGAGATGAGCAAAATTAAATCATGAATACAAATTACAATTACATTTCAGGCCCGGAAACGCCCCCGCGAGCGTCTTTAGAGAAAAGGTAGAGCGTTTTTGGCGGCTGCATTTCCGTGTCACCAGATATAATTGTAATCTGTAATCATGATTACATTTTGCCCATCTAGACACCAATAACGCCCAAATCATTGACGCGGCGATGATGCGTTTCCGACAAAAAAACGTGAGTACAGATCGGATACCAAGCATAATATATTAACATAATATATTATGAACCTAAGCGTTTTAAGTTGTATGACGCCATCCAACACTTGGTCGGCTCATTGAATACTGGACCCTGTGACTGTGGGAACAAGATCATAAAATATCAGTCGTGAGCAATGAATAAAAATATTATGATATTATATATACAGATATAATCAACATCGTTATAACTATAGGAATAAAAAACATTAAAATAATGTACTAAGAATACATCTATGATAAATTATAGTATTAATAGTTTGTAACACTAAACATTCCCTTTATAATTATACGTGAATAATATATTAGTCACTGTGCTATTAGCGGTTGAACTAATTCCAAAGACAATGCAATTTTACGACAAGCATGATCGGATCCTACGCTCAAAATTGGTTCAGACAAGGGAACTCCTCAGCAGTTAACAGCATAGTGACTAAGTTTATTGCTTTGCATTCATAATTCAAAAGTCCGTAGAGTAAAAGAAAGTAGTTGTAATTCAGCTTGCAACTTTTGATCCTAATATACACACAATCATTGCCAGTTAAATACAAGCTTGTAAAAATAATTACAGCTGTGAAAATCTTGTAACGCTTGTACGTCAAGACATCCTCTTCAACATTTCATATGCAGCGTAGGCAAGTAATGCCCAGCCTGCCACTATCAGGGTAGTTCCAACACAACGCGCCGAACAACCTTCTGCGAAGCAATTTCCTTTCCTAAAAGAAAAAATCTTAATATACATATAAAACTCTTGCGTTACTGAGTGACTGACAGACAACGTACAGCCGAAACTACTGGATGCAAGAAGCTGAAATTTGGCATGTATGTTCCTTGAGGAGTGTAGGGGAGCACTAAGAGAGGGTATTTGGAAATTCCCCCCCTAAGAAGATAAAAAAGGAGATTATTTAGAAACTGATTGTTTAGAAAATGGCGGGCGTAGCTGCGGGGGAAAGCTCGTACTAATTAAATGTTTATTCAATATGTTTAACGAGCTTATCAAATAAGTTTAACAAATAAGTTAAATAACGATTAATGTGCTTAATACGTCCCAAAGTCATTAATAGATGGCATGGATGGATTAAAATATGGATCTAAAATCTATAAAATTATAGTTGAAATAAGTATTCTTACCACTCCACTGACAGTTTAAAAAGAACCTTATTACAAAATGCATGTTTTTGGATAATTCGAGTTCCTTCTTCGTCCAACACAAATAACACATCACTAAAACCAATAACCCGAGAACAAACAATATGTCACATAAATATCTGCCCCGGTCAGGAATCAAATCCGGACCCTTCGCCTTGCAGACAGGGCTACCACCTACTAGGCTACGGGTAAACGGTAAGTAGACGCTAATGGAATAAATAGATCAATATCTATAATAATAAATTTAATACCTTATTAATATGCTTAGTATTACTCCTGTGGTGACGAGAAATGAGACTGTTACCAATGTAACCGCGAATTCCAGCACTGCTCGTATTACAGATTCTATAATCTTCCAAGTCAATTTTATAAATGCGGCCGTTATCTTGATGAAACCGTCCATCAAGTAGACATCTCGTTATGTTTTCCTGTTCAAAAACAAAAATGGCATGTTAGGGAAATAGGAGAGATTAATTTTGTTTCAATGAATGCTACTTAATTTAATTTATAAGTAATAGTAACTACGAATTATGTGAGACGTCTTGGCAATCGGAGATTGTCTCGTGTACTAGCAAATCGTACATCTGGTTATAATTGATCAGGCCAAGAGCGTTTTCCATCCTAATATTGCTTTACAGATTACGGTTAATGACCAAACCAAATATCAGAAATTCTTCTCACCCGAAGGCGTCAACAAAGGCTACTTATTTGAAGACTAGTTTTTGCCCGCGATTTTACTGGTTTCCAACAAACTTTCATAATTTATTTTACTCTATTCTGGGAGAAAATAACACAAAATCTGTTCTCAGCCGGTGTGTTCTACTATTTCCCTGTCAAATTTTATCTTCATAGGTCAAGTAGTTTTCGAGATTTTGTCATAAGTGCGTGAATATCGATTAGCTTTTATAATAATGTAGATTATAATGGGAGTCAATGTAGAGGCTTAGACACGCTATGTTAATGTGTGCAACAACAATCTTTCTGAGCGACACAAATTATAACTTTATATTTACCTATAAGTGGAGTAATCGCATTGTACTTGAATCATCTTTTTGCAGATGATTCTACGTAATTATTTATCTTTTGGTTACAAAACTAAATAAATTCCTACTCAAAATCTTAAAACTTTAGTAAACATAATACTAAAACGTTTGCATAATGACAATGTTATTGTCAAAAAATAGATGACAAGAAGTTAAAATATTACGCACTGATCTGTAATGAACTGATGAACGAGAACATTTTGTACACGGGTAGGTAGGCACAATAGATATCCGTACAACACTGTACGATTGTTTGTCTTTGTTTGTCATTTATGTTTTTAACGTGATTGGTTACTAATTTTCATACAAATAGTCGACAAGCGAGCATACGAGCTACTTGATGCTAAGTAGCTTAATCATCTCCCATGAACGACAGCGACATCAAAGGTGCCATCGATGCATTGCCGGCCTAGATAATTAAAAGGTTTTATATTGCTTGCAATGTATGTACATATGTATATTTGTATGTTTGTAACTATGTTTGTTCGAGTTTGTTTGTTAGTCCAGCATGCTTCGCAGACTTGTCAATCAAAGAAAATTGGTGACGACCTTGTTGCTGCTAACTTGCGTAAACGGCATGATTTTTAAGGCAAAAATCTTTCAACTGCGGAATATGTATTATGTTATTTACCTACATTCTTGTTTTATGGTAACACATGCGTTACTTCGTATAATTTACTTGCGAATAAAATGTTATTCATATATTATATTCAAGGGTCGACTACGCTCCTGTAATCGCTGTGATACACATATCACGAAGCTACGAGGTACTCGTAAGTTAGTACAGTGCTTCATTTCAGGCGCTTCGTTAATAGCTGGCATGAGATGTTCCAGCCTTGTAAATTAAACGAACGAAAAGGTAGGAAATGAAATGATTTTTATCTTTAAACTGAAAAGCTGTAATCTAAATTCATTTTAGTACCTACTGAAATGTTATACTTACCATCTACATATATAAATACTTAGTTGCAGTCAGTTTGTATGGGCTATTGTTCCCCCTAAACTACCGTATAACCGATGTGGTTGCGTGTTTGGTTTTTGGCGTTTGGGGTAACATTTATTTTTGAGTTATTTTAACCGGCTAAAAAGATTTATTTCAATTTAAAAAAATCAATTTTTACCGCATTAGTAGTACTTTGCAAGATTTTTGAAGATTTCCTGAAGCAAAGCGAGAGAGGTTCTAGTTTCCAAATTATAGCCATGTCTTATATACACATTTCACGTTAAACCAACGGCAGTGTGTCCCGACGCAGCTCCACTCGATTTATTTGTAGATATTCGTACCTACATACCTACCAATAAAAAATCTTAAAGGATTATTCAGATCCGCCGCGCAAAAGTCCAGTCAATATCTCGACTTCATTTGAATTCATTTCAATGAAAGCGGCTTAGTGGTATGAAGAAGTTTCATGTAAAACGCCATTCTTTCTACTCTCGCCTTTCTTGCTTGACAGCGAATCGAAGAAAGCTTGTGTGTAAGTGAAGTCTGTGGGTGACAGTGCCAGGTTACCATCAGGTGGATCGTCTGTTTGTTTGTCGGTTCGTAAGTTGTTCGTTTCACGATATCTTTTACAGATATAACTAGCTGACCCAGCAAACGTTGTTCCACCATATAGATTACCTGTAGTGAACGATTTAAAGAGGGGTGGGGGTAGGGAAGTGAAAGTTTGGGATTACGTGTATTTTTTTATGCCACACCATAAAAAAATAACCCCTTATCACTTACGGGTATGAAAAATACCTAGATAGTAGCCGATTCTCAGATCTACTGATATGCATATAAAATTTCATAAAAATCGGTCTAGCCGTTTCGGAGGAGTATGGTAACTAACATTGTGACACGAGAATTTTATATAATATAAGATATTAATCAACGTAAAATATAGTTCAGTTGCGGAAATTACGAATGAGAACAGATATCGCTATTGAAACTTATATTACCTACATTTCATTAAATTGATGCACGAATCATAAATTTTCTTAATACTTTTAAGCGTAAACGATTCCTTTGAAAACATTAAAAAGTTTCGCATCCGCTATCATCTGAATTGGTTTCAATTATAAAATCCAACCGTTGAGATGATGCTTGAATTAATGGACTTGAATAAGAAAATTAGGACTTGGATATTAACCACTTGTAAAATTTTACTAAGTTATCAAAAAGCCATTACTCGAATCATGACAGTTTTTCAACTCAAGATGATATTAAGCATAATACAAAGTTTATAACATAAATTTTATTAAAATATATAAAATCACTTCGCATTTATTACTTACTTATAGTATGTCCAAACTAAAAATAAAAGCAAAGAAACTATTTTAACTTCACCACCTAGGTACTATTACTACTCATAGATTATGTACATACACTAAAGAAATTTTAGAGTGTAAGGGGCTCCATTCATCTTTGAATCCAAGACGAGACCTGCCCTACACGTGGTGCATCCTGCTGAACAACAGACGAGGTTATGGTGTTCGGCTCCACTTACCAGACGACGCTCTAAAGGTATTAATGTTACGTGCACTACATTAATGTATGTCAGAGGATTTTTTTATGTATATAAAGCATTCACAAATCCTATTAATATTATAAATGCGAAAGTTTGTATGGATGTATGAATGTTTGTTACTCTTTCGCGCAAAAACTACCTAATGGATTTTGATGAAACTTTACAATAATATAGCTAACACATCAGAATAACACATAGGCTATAATTTATAAAGATATAGTGTAAATTATCTGAAATATATAACTAAATCTTTGCAAACCGAAGGAATAAGTTTCCCGAAGCGAAGCTAGGGCGGGTCGCTAGTACTTTATAAATATTACAATCTAGCTTTATTGAATAATAAAAAGACTAATAAGGAAGGTAAGTAAACACTTACCTAAACTGCTATCGTACACTAAAGTTAAAGAGTATAAAAATTATTGTGCATATAAATATCATCATAATTTCAGATTTGATCTGTCCACTGCCAGACAGACCTCTTTTAACACTTGGTTCTCCGCTGATCTCATCTCATCAGTCCATCAGACATGTGGGCCACGAACTTCGTCTCCCATTTCGTAGTCACCATATAAACGTGGAACAGGTCTTCTTGTAATGGTTTCAAACTTTTTATTAGTCACTTGTTAAGGTACATAGACCTAAAGTCGTAAAAAGTAAATGCCAGCGTCTTGTAACTTTTAATTATAAGTTGTAAAATTCATTAAAAAAACGAGGTGATATAACTTACAAAATGTTCAGCAAAAATTTTCTTAAATTATAACTTTGTTTTTCTTGCTAATAAATAAAGATAACATTTATGCTGCCTTAAAAATTAGGAACCCTTAACTTTTTGCAAATCAAGCATGGATAACAATCATTGCAGGCCCAAGTTCTTTGATTCATCACCCAAATACGGCGAAGCCAAAAGGAGAGTTACGATTAACCATATGTATGTAAGAAAGTATGTTAATCTGTCTCTGCACAACTTCTTATTAAATTATATACCTACTTTGTTTTTTTATAACGCAACACACTCACACTAGAATAGTAAAATCGTGCACTACCGTTTGTTAAATTATATTAAATTCTGCAACTGTTGTTATCCAAATTTATCACGCACAGATCTACTCGTAGAATAAGAACAAAAATATTTTAATGATGTTGCCGAAAATCGCATCGTCTAATTTTGGAAATAACCAAGCGAACTGAATTCGGGTCCCATATAGTGCAAATTTTAATAAACGTTATGTTCAAGCTCTTTGATCTGAACCAATTCATATTCCATTCTCGATGTAGGCAATAAATCTTATGAAAAAAATGTTTACTCCCAATACCCCACATCTGTCTATCATCCTTTGACCTCTTTCGTAAAAAACTGATATAAAACTTGCGATGTAGATGCCCCCGGCACAATGACATTTTCCAATTACTGTCAACCCATATTTGGTATAGAAGGGATTTACTGGGGATTTAACTTTAGAACTAGGTACCTATATGAATACGTACATGTACTGTGCCTTGATTAGTAAAACTAAGGTAAAACTAAGTCAAATGAAGACATTAAAATAAAAACGCAGGTAAGTTAGATTAAATAAACTTACGACTTCTAACTAGGATTCCGTTACTGTCCTTGGCTTCTACTTAGAGGTTGCTTGGAAGAGATCGCTTTCAGTGATAAGACCACCTTTTGTATATCGTTTCTCTATGTATGTGACCATATCTTGTTATGTTTGATTTTCTGGTGTACAATAAAGAGTTATTGTATTGTATTGTGTTGTATTCCCTGAATAGCCGCGTCGCGCTTCAAAAAGAATCGCCATAGCCACCGGTGGCTCTAGCCGGTGGTGGTCGGTTCGCGCCGAGTCCCTACTAAATGTATGAAAAAGCATGTAAACTGCTAGCCGCCAGCCACCGGTGTGTGTCGGTCGGTGGCTAATTTGCACGGAGCCTTAGTTCGGTTATGATTGCTTTTGGCCCGGATTTAAGAACCGGTTACTTACCAGTTGTCGGAAATTGTTATATTGTCTAAAGGGCTTCCGACACGGCTTAATTATTTATCGACACAGAATCTACTGAAGCCGACTGCACATCACCACATTATTCTCATAACTCAAACGTAGATCCGCCATTGCAACTGCAGTCTTTGTCTGCAGCACGGGCATCGTGACAAGTTTTCGGTAGTTCGTTATGACTTCGAATTTAGTTTTGCAGTTGCAGTTGCGTAGTTGCTCTTATATTCAAACAGTTGCCAACAACACAAGCATTAGAAACCACGAATTAATTAATTTATGAGTCTAAGGATGTAAGGGTCTACACTCATCTTTAGGCCAAGCCAACCTTCCGTCCAAGTCTCTGTGGGGTAACATAAAAATACTACTTACAAAGAAAGATAAAACATAAAACAATAACAGAACAAAACTAGAGATAAGTAAAATAATATTTTGATCAGTACTAATACAATTGCTTGTATCTTTAAAACTGTTTATGATTTACATGATGCGAATGTACGCCAGTCTGAGAGGATCACGTTCTGCTCGTTGTAGTCAATTTATGCAAATCCCCAGTCCCTTCGCTGTCTGGCTTCTTCGGATGAAAAAACTAAGATTTTTAGTACTCTGAAATTCGTCTTCTATATTGTTTGTATCTCTGAGAATTATTTGTTTTCACAACAATTCTTCAGGAAAACAAAGGCTAATAAAAATAAATGTTCTAAAACTTTTTAAATGTTAACTGTGACTGACTCGACTACTAGCGGATCTAGAAGCATGAAAATAGAACGACTAGAACTAAATATTAAATCGATCAATTAACTCGAAGTTATTAATTTAAATTATAAAAGATTGATCAAAACGTCTTTCAACCGAAAAAAACAATTCAAAATCGGTTCTTTGGTTCAACTTTGATACTGCAGAATTGCAGATAGCCGATTGGTTTAAACGTTGGAAAGTGTGGCCCGGGGAGCCAAATCCTTTATGCACCTCTAATTTTCAAAAATTATGTGCGTATTAGAATTTAATTATCACTTGCTTCGGTGAAGGAAATCATCGAGCGGAAACCTGCATACCTACCTGAGAGTTCTACATAATGTGTTCTAAAAGGTGTATGCAATCAATTGGCCACACTTGACTTACGTGGTGGGCTATGGCCTATATCCCTCATGTCGTGAGAGGACACCCCAGTTTGTGAAGCTAAAAGGTTGAGTAACCCTGACTTAAATCAATCCACATGGTAAACGCAATGGAGTTCCTACATTCCAAATATTTTCAAATAACAGAAGAGACCCATGCATTGCAGTGGGCAGTTATAGGTCGAAGTCATTTGTATCTGTATGAGACTAATGAGATACTATAAAATCTTTCTCACAATTCACAAAATATTACATTCTTTTGACAATATTGGCTGTCGTCCAAGAATTAAAGTGGACTCTCAAGAAATAGGTCAAGATGGGGTAAAGTATCCTTTAAACTACTTACATAAGTATAAAACATTTGTAAATGAATAATGTCGAGTATCTTACTGGCCTTTGCTAAGTAAATTGGTTTTCGGCTTTTCTGTTACAGCTTAAGCCTAAAATATGATTACGAAAATTCCTTAGTACTAGCTACTCTTTCTAATACTTTTAGTATGTAATCAAAGAAACTTGGCCATATTCAATAGTAAACCAATACGTTTATTATAATTCAAAATATTTTATCTGTCCTATTTCGAAATTGTACTAGCTGCCTAGTAAGGTACTATTTTATACGTAATGTGTACATTAGCTAATTATAAATAATGTGTTGATGTGTATTTTATTCATTTTATTAGAATCAAGTGTCTCCCTCTATCACTAAATCATTATGAAGAAGTTAAATAAAAACTGCTGAATTAAGCTGTTAGTTGTGTAAAGCCGTAGTTTTTCTTACAAAATATTATTAACAAGGTACTAATGGACACGCCCTCGCTTCGCTTCTGGAAACTTGTCCTTTAGTACGCACATTCGAAAATTGATAGACGTGAATCTTAACTGATATAACTTTTTTATTTATGAACCGACTGAAACAAAACAAACATTAAATGTTAAGTGAAGCTTACCACAAAACATTAGTGAAAATCGCACCCAAATCGGATTAGGCTCCAGCAGTAGTTTTTTTCATATATCTTCAATGTACAAAGATCAGTTACAGATTTATTATATGTATGTACATGAGTTTATCAACTGTACATTTTGGAAAAGTAACTATGGAATTCTACACTGCGCTACGCCCGATATAATATTATGCACTTGGTTGATACTTGTTTTGGATACAGTTTTGAAACATTTACCCCTCTTACCTTTGGAGGCGGTTTCTTTTTTATTCACGGAATACCCACTCGAATCCTGCGGTCATCTACCCTCATTCCCATTATGGCGCGCACCACGGAATACTTCTTTCTGTATTCCGGGGCGCGCACGGAGATTGCTGTTGCATTTGCACTGTTGTCTCAAGAGTGCGAGATAGGTCCTATCTAAATAACGGGAGATAACGGCGCTCATAATGCCCTTTCTCTCCCAGCTGCCTCTTAGGGAAATAAGGATGCGTCTATGTTGCCTAGTGGTGAACATAAACTTTATATTTTTAAGTTTTTCTTCACCGACATTGCATCAGCCTTTGGTTTTACTGATATACTCATACGTGGACTGATGGAAACTACTTACCATCAGACTTGTCAGTTCATTGATTGGCTACTTACATAAACTAATCGACCGTAATTAATTTCGTCAAACAGTAACTTTCAATTGACACTTCACGTACAATGAACGTACACATTTCAAACGTCATTTTGTGTCAAAGGCATGTTAGTGTGCATAGAGTAACTAACATTAGTGTTTGTACTGTTGTATTTATCAATTTAATGTATTTTTATTTGCATTATTTTTAAAAAATATTAGCATTCTGCACTCCTTCTCTATATAAACTATAAATGTGCCAAATTTCATACTCGTCCGTCCGCGCAATTTTCGTAATTAGGGGTACAAAGTTTTTGCTTCACGTAATATATAGATAAGCTTAAAGATTCGTGATTAAATACTTTACGATAGCTATGATAATACTAAAAATTTTGTTTTCCAAAAGAAAACATTGCTTCTATCTTTAATTCTAAATGCTCGAAAGCTTCGAAACTTGGCGTTCCTTCACAGATTGAAGTCCCATTATTCGGAATCTGTGTAACCCAGTAACCCTTTAAACTAAAAGTAGGTTACGGCGTCTGTTTTCCGTTTGTTGCCAAATTTCGATCTATTAAAATGTAACCTCTGGCATGAGCATAAAGCACAATGGGTAGGTACAAACAAATTTGTAAAATAATGAGCTCAATATCTGTAATTCGTTAATGAAAAGCATGTTTAAAAAGGCATTAATGAGAGACAAATGAAACAAAGTATGAAAGAAAAGGGTTTGATATGTTTTTAGGAATTTGTACTTCACTAAATGTTGATATTTTTGAGTGATTCATATTCTAAGCAACCATCTGGTCAATGAACAATCAATTCCGATTTCCTCATTAGGTACTCTTGGAACAGACCAATCTAATTAGGTGATAGGGTTCATCTGAGACGGCCAATGCGGCGTATTGCCGCTGTGATTTCAGATTTAACATCAGTCTGTTAAAAAGCATTGAACATAGTTGGCAAGTGCTATAAATAAAAAACCCAGTTTTGGCAGCCAGTTATTAAACATTATGAATAGAATAAGTTACTAATTATTTTTAAATGTATTCAGTAACAGCAGGAATTTCATGAAACTTAAAGTTTCTGTGATATTAGAGTTCAAAACCCTAATTTTTTTTTCGATGGTTTTACACTTAGTTTCATTCTAATTTTCAAACTTTTAGGTACGCCAGGTTACATGCAAAAATGTTTGGACCCATTTCGTATAGATAGGATTATCACATAGTAGGTACCTAATGAAATTTGAATACGTTTACGCGACACAAGGACACAACAATAGATTTATTGTGAATTGTGAACGCTTTATGAATTTCACAGCCTTTGTGAATTTTATCAGAACAAAAATGTTTTTTTGATTCTTTGTTCAGGGAAGGTAATATTTTAGATTTATCAATTATTAAACAGTCGAAATATATCTGTATTTTATGAATAAATTCATTATGAATTAGTTGTTTTAGAGGATGACATGGCTGAAATTTGTTTGGAGCTGTGCTCTAACAAATATTTCAATATACATTCTACAAAGCAGTTACTCCATTGACATAAAATATAAAAGGTTTCAATGTATTATCTATAATTCTATATATTAATACGTGAAGCAAACACTTTGCACCTCTTTTTACGAAAATTACGCGGACGGAGGGGTATGAAATTCAGCACAGTTAAAGTTTATTTATTTTAGGTTTTCTTTCACTAGTTTTCTTTAAATGTAACTGTTATCAAATATTTCAGTTTATTTTGAAAGCTTTTTTACATTATTCATAATTATTGTACATTTAAATACACTTCGGGGGCCGAATCTGGCCGTGTTCCGTTTGTTATCGGCTCTTTTTGACGAATATCTATATTATGAAGCATTGAAAGCGTGGATTTATCGTTAGACCCCCGAACAATGAAATTTTCAAAAACTCTGCGCGTGTTAAAAATGTAATCCCTTTTGATTAAAACTACCGTTTTGATCAGTTTCTTAATCTAATCAGGTCTTCTAAGAAAATAGCAGTTACAATTATATTAAAAAAATAGTAAAAATAAATGTTTTTTCCAACATAATTTCGAGATTTCGTGACATATCAATTTGGCGGAATGTTTTAGGGATGACCTGCAGGGTCAAGCGATTATTTTTATGGAATTAACATAGCAAACGAGCATGCAGCGCCACCCTTCCGCAGCCGCTGATGACTACTATGATCAACACAGATTATTGTTGATCATAGTTCACACACAGGACTCAAATCGGGACTAGGATGGTTAGTCACTTAGGAAGCGGTGTGAAAACGTCAGTTGGTTAGTTCGTTAGTAGGTATGAGGAATGGGACAGGGACTGATTGTGATAGTTAGTCATGTTAGTAGGTGTTACGTATTCTTCCAATTAGGTAACAGATGTGTTGCTACCCTTGAGTACTAAGAAGATCGCATGCAAAAAAGTGTAACTGGACTTCAAATCAATGTTGCAAATTCACCTTTACTGTAAGTTGAATTTCCAACATTGTTGAATAAAGTGGAGGTGGAGTTAAGTAGCTGTTATGTGAGGGATGATCTAAAGTAATGAACGGAGGAAAAGGATAAACACATTTTCTGTTTCACTATCTACGACCACTTACTACGTATAACGTAGTCCGCGTACTTGCCTGTTGACAGTTACTAAAAAGTTAAGGCCAGTATCTCATAGCTATCTCTCGGAAGACTTCGACAAAGTTCATTGTGTGTAAAGTGTTTAAACACTAAAGTCGGTTTTAATTAATACTATTTCAGGCAAAGTTTCTTGTAAGTAACCCTGAGTGAGTACTGAAACTATTAAGGATTAAATTATAAAAAGTGGCATCCGGTGAAAAACTTCAGCGTCCAACTTGTATCTTGTTAAGGAGTTGTAGCGTAGAATTGAGTTTGAGTCCTTTATGTCAAAAGTCAGAAGTCTGTGAAGAACTTTTTAAGTTTGCCATTCATGATATAAAATCTTTTTTAAACAGATTTTTGCAGGGAATTGATTAAAACTTGTACTTATAACGAAAGATTACAACTTCATTCCTCACCATGAGTAATGAGATTCAATTGAGCAGCTCAAAGGGTAATAAGATTAATCATTCATAAAAGTAAATCAGAACTTTGTCGAATACAAAACGAAGAAAGTTTCAGGTCAGTAATCTTCACGAGGGCTAACAAGAACAGTAAAACTGTCAAAACAATTATTTCAATTATATTCACACCCCTAATTACCTGATTAATTAAGTTAGAAAACTTGAATGAATAATTATAAAAATATTTTATCCAGATTTTTAATTTTCTTATTCTTTCTTCTTGCTGTTTTATTTATTTATTTATTCTCTTGTTATTTAGGTTTAAATGTTAATTTTCTTGATAATACAATTATTTATTTTAAATGTTGTTAGATCAATAGCCGTCGTGCTCGTGTCACCTAAATTGCCAGCGCCGTCTAGCTAGCAGTCACGGACGCGTCGCTGATCTGCAATTGACTTGCCAAATCTTCACAAAGGTATGATAATGGTAACGGTAGAAAAAGTATGGTATAAAAGGGCTGCAATTTATTATGTTGTTACCATAACAAAAGCAATTTGTAATGTATGAAGCATTAAACTAGTGATAAAATTATAGGAATGATTATTGCTTTTAAAGATTTAAAATAAAGAGGACTTTTATACAAGCGCCGTATTATTAGTGGGACTTTACCCTATATGGTGACTATGGTGAGTGCATGTTAAAAAAGTTTGTGCGTTAGCTTTGAGACCAAAAAAAACAAACCGTTTATAAGGATAGCTGCATAGAACATAATGAAGTTATGTTGTATGGTATAAAGACTTTCGACCGAAGAAAATCTCTCTGTACAACTTTTACTCCATATCACCGACTTAAAGCTCATAAAATATGGAGTCTAGTAGCAATCCTTAGCAGAGCTTTCTCCAATCCATCTACGGGCAAAATTACACGCGTCTGTAGCAAAGTACTGATGTTAAAATGTCTTCCAGACTGATTTATATTCGTGATGTGATATTGACAAGTCTTTGTTCAAAAGAGGCGGGTTTAATCAAAATTTGTAGAGTTTAGCGGCCAAACAGTTTGTTTAATACCACATGAAAACGGTTTATGTAATTCGGTTTTCGATTCGATCTCGCTGTTTATTCGTGCTTAATTTCATAACTACTTACTAGTTTCAAGCTGGAAAAGAAAATCGCTTTACTTTCATATACAATACAAAACTTTCGTATACAAGCGGGAGACGCGTATCTATTATTATCAGTATTACTTAGTATTTATTGCTCAGTATTATTACAGTTTGCTAATTTAAAATTTTTACATAAATTTATTTAAGTATTCATACGTCATATTCGATTCGATTCATGAAGGACCTTGAAAAAGATCAATCCTATGATTATTAATAATTCAGCACATCGCATTCTTTAGCCAAAGCTTACTTCAAAAGCAACAATCAGTTTAATATTGGAAAATATCGTACCTAAATCTACACATCTTATCTTTGATTTCTGCATAATGTTCTTAAAGGTTTGTATAGCTTGTGAGATGAAAATCGGAGTATAACTTGTATGAGGTTGATTCTTTTCTCGCCGTGACCTAAGCCCAGCAGTGATACTGGGTAGGGTACCATGATGCAAAGTACAATAACTCAAGCACCATTATTATTGTAACTTAGATGATAATAATGTTAATTGAATGCAACGTTTACCTGTAAGTAATTATGCATTAGGCTTGATTGATTTACTGATAAATTGTATCTATGTTTAAAGCAATGTAACAATGATTGGTAAGTCTAATAAATATTAAAAGTTTCTAGGATGTCTTCAGAATTAGACATCCTGATGGAACTTCTACAAATAGCGCGTGGGACGATAAATAGCATGAACTTAAAAACAGGTCGGCACTAAAAGCCTCATGCAAATTGTTTTCAGCCCAAGACATTCCTTTAGAAATGAATATTCATACTGATGAAAGCACGTCTCGATCCGATTAGAAATTTGATTTTCTGTATAAATTGGGTTATTTTGAAATATTCTGAAATTGTGCTCAAATGTTAAGTTATGTCATTGTTGGTTTTGAAATTTATAGTGTTATTCTTGTTGTTTTATAAAACTAATACTTTTGTTTCTTAATACTTAATTATGTAGGTACAGTCGGAGTTATATTTTTAATTAGCAAAAGTTTATTTACAGAAAACAAACAAATTACAATGTAATCGAACAAATTTCCATTGATTCGAAATTAGATATATTACTTTACTTAAAACTAAAAGACACATTAAGCTGCTGTTTGTTTGTGGAAAAGTAACAGACTCAATTAGAGTAGGTAGTGGAAAAGTTTACTTGGATTATCTAAGCAAAATTTGCCGAACCTCAGTTTTTCTATATAGGATGAAGTAGACAGAACATAAATTAAATTAACTACTTAATAAAGTCACGCGGACTAAAGAACAAATGCGGACAGAAGATTTTTACTTTATTTATCTACGGGTTAAAGAAATACCTTAGAAAAGGATAGTGACAGAAAAGAATAGTATTAGAGTAATATTAGAGACGATGTAGTGTTTCATTTCATATCTTGATATTATTATCCATGTTATTATTATTTGCAAGATAACAATCAGATCAATATTTGTTATTGTAAAATATAATTTTTTTTAATATTAAAATATATTATTTTAAAATATAGTATGTATTAAAAAGTGCTACATTCCTTGAATAGCCGTAACTAGAAGCATATTATTTTCAAGGTTCTTGATGTTTCTAAGTTAACGAAGTGGGAAAATAGAATTGCAAACTCCGTCCACCCATTTATGACATGATCTATGTAGTAATTGAATAATTGCAATGATGTATTTGTGTAGATAGAGTTTTGTCTATATTAATATGTCAATAATAGTTTAGATTCAAAATTGGCCTGATAAGTGGCGCTACTGTCGATATGTCACCAAATTTGTTTATTAATTATAGAGCGGTACGAAGTTCGCTGGGACAGCTTACCTATATTTTCATGTGATGGACTGTAGGACAATATAATAATTATAATCATCCGTACCTCATTTCGTACTTACATATAGGTATTTTCTCTCACGTGGAAAGTAACACAAGTTGAGGCTTAAATTTAGATCACAAGCTTTATACAGGTAAGTAAATTTAATTAAAGCTATATTTAAACACGTAAGTGTTTACGGCGAAATACGTTTTTCATTATTACGCCCACATCTCACGAGTATGTTCAACTCTATCACGCGTAGGAGAAAATCATTTGTTATTATAAGCAAAACCGAATACCAAGTTGGTGTTATGTAGCCGGCTGAATAGAATTGTTTACGTTTAAAAATAATATAGTTATTACTCGTAATCTTTATTTAAACACTAGCGACCCGCCCTCGCTTCGCTTCGGGAAACTTAGGCTAAGATGTACTAAAGACGATACATAGCCTTAGCTCAGACTTTACTTACGAAAAACTTGACTTTGCAAAGACTACGATTTGGTATTTATTAGACATGTCACGCTGACACTGTGCTCAGCATAAGCTGTCATAATTAATTGCTGCCATCTATCTGTTTGTTAATACGAAAAATTTAAATGTCTTAGAAACCAACTAATATCAAGGTTCATTTGGGATCATTATTTTTGTTCGTATAATAGCCAAAGTTTATGGTAAGTCGTCTATTTCATGAACTTATTAGACTTTGCTCAGCTCGTACTCAGCCAAGTCAAAGATCGCTTTATAAATACGAACGCTGTCTTAAGTCAGAGTAAAGTCTGAGCTAAATCTAAGTATCGTCTATACATCTCAGCCTTATTCCTTCGGTTTGCAAAGTTTTAGTTATATATGTTGGATAAATCACACTATATCTTGAAACAAACTTTCGCATTAATAATATTAATAGGATTAATATATCCTATTAATCGTATTACGTAGTCATTGTCACCTAATATAGACGTAGGAGGTTCTGAAATATTATACCTTTAATCTTTCTTTGCCTTTAATAAGTATGGCATAGATATAGACAAGAAAGAAAACTGCCAGGATACTATCATACAATAAATTATAACGAAGTTTTGTATTTAAAGTATTTTGCTTTTTGTTATTTAAGGTAGCAAACGAGCACGCTGCTCCACACTTCCGCTGCCGCACATATCAATTGTGACCGACATAGAACAAGGCTTAAAAGTCCTGGTAGCAGACGGGATTCGTTTATTAGTAGGTATGAGGTCTGGGGTACTCCATTTAGTAAATTAGTAAGCGTGTGGTTCTAATTAGGTCATAGGTGTGTTGCTACCTTTGAGGACTAAGATTTTCGCCTCTAATCGTGTAACCGGTAAATAAACTTTCAAACCCGAACACAATTGCTGTTAAACAATTATTACTCATTAAAAATGGTACTAAGTTTGTTGCCTTAAATCAATAAAAAAAAATCAGTACAAGTTCTGTAAGTGTTTTCGTAGCCGTAGCACAAAATAAATTATATTCTCTTTGTGTGAACTGTAGGCCAAGACAAATTAGAAGAACCGCTGAGCGTGTATAAGTGCGTTATATGAATTGTAAAAATTAACTTTCACAACAATACAAATAAACGTAGGCGGTTATTACGTGTTATGTCTGTTTTAAAATGGCTCAATTTATGCTTTTTAGTTCATAATTATTATCTCATTCTCAAGTGGAATGTCTTAAAGTTACAAAATTTGTTTTTCCCGTACTATGCTATGTTGAATATATTCCGATTTCTAGTACCTACTAACTACATTAATGTCAAGCTTGTTCCGTTTAATCCTATTGAGATTAAGGACTTGTTTTCCATAGCGAAGTAAAGTTAGGTCACGATTCAGGCACTCGTCTCTAATAAATTACCATGTTAAGCATTGGACCTACATGTTTTAGAACGTGCCGCATAATGTACGAAAGAATGAGTGCACTCTGTGATATTGGCTAATAAAACGACCGTATTCAACCCATTAAGGGCCAACTACTGAGCTCGGGTCTCTCCTCATATCTGAGGAGACCTAGAGAATACGCCACCACGCGGCTCCATCCAACTAACGACGATAGTTTTCGCGCAGCGGCTGTGGCGCAGTGGCCATTGCGCGACTGCGAAAACTTTTGCGTCATATAAACGCACCCTGAGGCTTGTTCTGGGTCGGTCAAACAAACTTATCATGGGCGGCAGCGGAATGGTGCTGCATGCTCGTTTACTATCCATGTAAAAGTGGTACCCCTTCAACGAAGATGGAACATTTGTTACAATACATTATATGGATAATTATGTCATTAATTATGAGTAGAAAGCTAAACCAGATTAGGTAACAGACAGACAGACAGACGAAGTTACGAAGTTTTCGCGTTAAAATATTGATGGGGATTTTTTATTTAATTATGTATTTAATGATCCGAATCAACCGTGCATTTATTACAGACAGCGACGGGGCACTAGTATGTAAACCAATACCGATTTTACAAGTTTATTTATGTTACAAAATGTGCTCCAGACATTATAAAAAACGGTCTTTATTACCCTGTAACCGTTTCTGGAATAAACACCATTAAGAAAGAGTTCATTTCCTTGTCGATAAAAATAAAGTTAATTTGTTTGATTTGATTTAAACAATATGTAACAGACTCAAATCTGGACTTAGGATATTTTTTGAAATATTAATATAGATAGGATGTGGAGGACAAAGGATTATTGTTTTTTTTGTCTGTCTTCGTAAGAATCTCGTAGAAGTCGCAAATAGATAGATTCTTATAAAGGTACGTGGAATATTTTTAACTTACATTACGAGATTTATCTAGGATACTTGTCTTCCTGGGATATTTAATCCCACAGAATAAGATAGTCAATTCAGAAGTTTAGTAATTCATGTTTTGATTGATCTTGTGCAACTATTGCGTTATGAATATATAATATATTTTTGACAAAAAGCATCCCCTAAATCGGGAAATGAGGTAGGTAGGTAGTAAAGCTGGGGCGGGTTGCTTGTGTTATATGATTTTTTGATTGTTTCCCAAATAACAAACTGAAATAAATATCGTTACACAACCGGTCTCGTACACGAAGTCAGATTAACCGTATAAATCGGCTTACTTTAAGTTCTTTACTGGTTTGTCGGGTTAAAATTTAAAGCAATTTACATTTTATTTATCTTTTTTAATCGGATTCCATACACAATTTATGTCCCTGGTCTTTCTACGAATACAATTAGGTATACGATCACCATTAACCCTTAGCCTAACGTATTTTTGAGTTACACTACCACGTAACGGCAACGACACCTGGTATATCTCGTTGTATTTCGATTTCTAGATCACAAATTATATTTCAAGTGATATTTGTTATGGCATTGGGCTACTAGGCATCTTTAAACTAATTATTTAATTTGATTCTATCAAAATAATGAGTAAAAAATAATTTAATCACACACACAGCACCACGTGGCTGGGTCAGCTAGTCTTATATAAAACATGAATTCTTGAAATAAAGAGACAACCTAGTGCAAAATTAATAAATCAGACGTAACAATAAATAAAACGTACGGATCATAGAACTATAACAATTTAGAAAAGGATTTCTTCGCCGACGTATTTTATTGCCATTGATTTTATTAAGCGTACGTCAACACGTACGGTGCGCGTCACAAGTCATAAAAATAACGTAAAATTTTAAACAGGTGCAATGACACTGACGGATTCGTAACAAGAGATAGATAGGGCAGTTCCATGTGTGCAATCTCCTACATCTATTATTTGTTATAGTCCATTGAAGTCTTATTTTTTAGATGTTGAGAGGGGGTTAGTGTAAAGTTATATCCAAGTTTGTGCGCAGTCTTTATCCCGCGGCCGCCATCTTGGGAAAAAGAGTGCAGATGGTTTTAGGGTTCCGTACAAAAATTATAAAAAATGGAACCATATTAATATGCCTCCGATGTCTGTTTGTCTGTCCGTCTGTCAGTCACAGGGCTCTATCTTTTGACTGGAAATAGCTAGACCTACCAGCTACTACAATGTAATCATTTTATTAATATGTGAAGCAAAACCTTTGTACACCTTTTTACGAAAATTGCGCGGACGGAGGGGTATGAAATTTGGCACACTTATAGTTAATATAGACAAGAAGTGCATAATGCTAATATTTTTTAAAAATACTACATATTAGTGTGTGTGTGTACATGTACGAATTTCACACGGGCGAAGCCGCGAGCGGACAACTAGTGCTAAATAAAATAGCAGCCATACATATAACCCGATGAAAGTAATGAACAAGCATTTAATCCTGTTTCTTGTATACTCCAAATAGAACAATGTTCTGGCTTGTAATGGGAACATAATTAATTTGTGCGAACCCTTTTTGTATGTGTTTTCCCTAATGTTGTTTCTCTTCTTACAAAGTTACTTGTGTTACAAAACAATTTCATTAATACGGAGTTTCGAAGGTGTCAAGTATTAATAAAGGTTTTGCGGTGACAATTTTCTTTCTACATAATATAATTTTTTTGGCAATAGTACTCGTATGTATGATATTTATGTATGCTATTTGGTATTGATATTCTATTAGAATTATCAAGATTTTATTTATCATTTCGTTGTTCAATTTTATTTATTGTCACCTACCACCATGTCATGTTGTCACTATCACCCTGGGTTGACTGTTATAGAAGCCAATAAGCATTGAGACCGCCCTTTGTAAAACATAGTCTTAGGATTTTACACTAGAGGATAAATAAATAAATAAAACTACAATGATGACGTTACTTTTATGGGAAACAAGAATCACCTCTTGCTTCGCTTCTCCATAAGTTTACACATCCTTTCCCTTTGTATTGAATTTAAAAGAATTGCAATTAATTTTTATGAGGCATTTTATAAGTTTGTATCGTTTTAGAATTTGATTAGGTTTCAATTGTTCGTGCGTGGCGAGCGGTGAAACTCGAAGTTAGTTTACATTTGGTTATTAAACTGATATGAAAACTGCCACAATCTTAGAGTAAAAAGTAAAGTATATATATACTCTAAGGCCACAATACTTAACTACAATATTGAGATTTTCTTATATTTCGTTTCTTTTTCCTTTGCCGTATTTTTCACAGGAATAAACCAATTTCACCGACTCCTTTGCTTAAGATTACGAAAAAAAAACGTTTACGATTTTCATAAATCGAACATTATAGATAACATGCCTACCTACACATTGAATAAAAAAGAAAATTGTATATTGTGTTAGCCCGCAAAGCAAACAAAGAAGCGAAAACACGTTGACTGAGAAAATCGCAACTAAGTCGAAAGAAATTGTGCAAACAACGAAAACCAATTGCCTTTCCAGTGAGTTATGAAGTAATCTTCGCTCTTTCCTAAAACAGCAGAAAATCTAATATATCATAAATCTAAAAGAAATATGTTTAAATTCGATTATAATAAATATTGATCAAGCGTTGGTAAACTTGAATAATTTTAGTTTGTAAATATTTATTTTGTTAATAACTTGACTTTAGCGTCACTCTTTAAATTTTAGTGGTTAACCATAATATTTTCCTAAGTTAATAAAGTATCTTATACATGTAGTGTTAGCTGTTAGCATTACAAATATCAATCTTATAACTGAAATGAACACAATCTATTTATCCCTATCCAAGTCTATCCAAGTCGGTAAAAACTTTTCTGATATTAACAAGCGCATAGGAAAACGTGAAAGTTAATAAAAATGTTTTTCATAAAATCTCTAATAATCTATCATAGAAATCTCTTTCTCATGTATGTACAGACTTCAATAATGATTCAGTTTAAACCATAGACAGAGAAAGATATAGACGTCTGGTGAGCGTTGGTCTCGCTCACGGCATGAGATAGCACGAGAAAGTGCAAGTGTATGTGGCACAAGAAAATTTCGACATCAGCTGTCAAATTTGTATGTACATAAGTAACTATGCTTTCCTTGAAAAACCGGTCACGCAACATGAGACAAAATTTCCTATCATTCTGTCTTTTCTTTGTGTCGTCGGCGTAAGTTGTTCCATTTCTTGTGTGAGTGAGATAGATGGCATCCATGGGTCTATACTCTTCTCCGTCTACGGTTTGAACATTTGTTTAGATATACGGGTATAATAAAGCTGATAAGGAGCTTTTATTTTGTAAAAGGTACTAAGTATCATTTGCATAAACTTTTATATTCCATTTTTCGCATAAAATTTTATTTTAACGGGTGTTTCTGAACAGCGTAACTTTGAGTTAATAAATTGACTGGAACAAAGTTTCTGCGTTATAAACAAAGCGATTATTTTGTTTATTTACATCATTAAATTTTATGTTTAATAAATACGAGTTTAGTTAAGTTCAGTGAAGAATATTAGTTTATCTTTATTATTAGAGTCCTTTAAATCCTCATTTACATACTAATATTAATGTTTAATATCACAAATGCGAAAGTAACTGTATCTGCCTGTGTGTCTGCTACATTTTACGCTTGATTCGTTGGACCGATTTGAAATTTGGTATGTATATAATTTGAGACTCTGGAAAGGAGTGATGTGAGGAGGATGGTCCTGATCCCGATAACACGATCCCTTGGGATAATTTGAACGGTATTTTGTTTGTTCCGACTCCCACGCTGGCGAATCTTTGCAAACATAAGGAATAAGTTTCCTGAATCGAAGCGAAAGCGATAAAGAATACGGGTTTCTTTGTTTCCACCGTAATTGTCGGTATGTGCCAAGTGATGGGCAATGGTCAGCACTGCCCATGCTTTTCAGCAACACAGGCTGTAAGCAGTTGACTGTAAGAAGCATACTGGTGAAGGGAGCTTTCTATCATAATTGGGTTTCGAACACTGCAACCAAGACAAAATATTCCAACAACTTGGAGGATGGTTTGAAAACAAATGATTTTTAGATTTTTTGTGTTTGTCTGTGGTTTTGTAGGCGCTTATCTCCGAAACAGCCATCCAATAATCCGATTTAGGTGCGGTTTTACCTAATATTTTGTGATAAGCTTCACTTAACATTTATTGTTTGTTTTATTTCAATCGGTTCAAAAATAAAAAAACTTGTCTGTTTAAAGAATCAAGCCTAACATTTGCCGAATGTGAGTACAGGGACATGTTTACCGAAGCGAAGCGAGGGCGGTTTAAACGTTCGACTGAACGCTGTCTGCGTCTGCTACATCTTTAATAGATTTAAATCTATCTCTGTATAAATGTTTGCCTAAAAGTTTGTGCTTCTTTAGTGTATCTTCAGCTCATAAACGGCACACTATAGGGTACACGCCTATTCTTGTAGTTAAATTCATTTTAATCACGATTGCGCGAGGAGTTAAAAGTTACTTAAACATCAGCTATTACAATGTTAAATGTTAAGGTAAGGATGATATCTGGTGCCGCCAGGTTTACGTTACCTCTTAAAAGCTGACATCATTAAGCATGGTAGCCGTTTATTACTGGCTCTCGAATATTGAATTAAAATCACGGATATACGTTACATTTCATGGTTGATTCTAAAAGGAAGCAGCTAACCAAACAGGTAAATTATATGTATAAAATCCAGCATATAAAGAAAGCCCTTGCGCCATTATATCGACCCTGGTTCAACGATAAAATATAGAAGGTATGCGCATGCATACCCCAAGTAACATAAACTGAGCACGATAATAGAGTAACAATAAGGGGGCTATACTAAGGCAGTTTCGATACAATAATTGTCAATTTTTACGCGAAACTCGCTCAATAGCCCGTCTTATGCGCCCGTCAAAAATATTTGTGTGCGTTCTTATCTGCATACGTACGAGTTCATCCCCGCCATGTAAGACGCGAAGACATACGAGTAAAAAAAACGTCACTTGGTAGAAATAACCTGCTGTTCTTTATATACTTTTCCTCTTTATTTATCTTTATACGTGTATATCTATGTAAGCGTTTTATGGCAAGTGTTACGTGTTAGGGTTTCTATAAGCACTTGAAGGAAGGTTGACGCCATATAACGAGATGACTGGTCGGGAAAATATTGACATAGGATCGACTTCACCCTTTTGCGGTTCTCCATTTTTAATGGAACAGAATAATATTATTTACCCACAACAGCGGCTGTTTGAGCGTTCTCGAACTGTCTTGATTAAAAACACCAAACTCATAGGTTGTTAAAAAATCGATTTATATGACATTTTCTATGAAGATTGTTTGAGACTCTAGAAATAATACATATAGTTTTTATCCCGATAATAGGGTTCATTGTAAAGTAATTAATAATAATCGGGAGTAGTAACGTCATGATAACGAATTTTATTCTGCAGACAAAGCGTTAAACGTAACGAAATTATATATATATCTAACTCGATTTATTGGAACGAAGTTCCTTACGGCAGGCTTGGAGGGGATAGGTTTTGCTGCGGCGACCGAACTGAAATATATGTGATAGTAAAACCGTAAGAAAAAATGCGTGGAATAAAAGCGTTAAATGAGACGTGCGCAGGCGCGACAGTAGCCGAAGGAACTTCGTTCCTACCTGGTGTCCCACGACACCAAATCATTTATTACTATTAGTAAATGGGATAAAAAAGCGTAACATCGCTAGCTTGACACGTAAATCTATATTCAATATATGATACTTACTGAGAGTGGATGCGATGAAGATAACGACAAAAAGTGTGCGCAAATGGCAGAAGAATTATCCGCAACTTGGACAAGAAAGGGTTTATGTATGTAGGCTTTTCTCACTTTCTTATAAATCAGTGCCTGACAAAGATTTACGTTAACCTCCACGTAAAGTAAAGCGGCTTATCAGCGAGTAGCGATTAACACGTGATATAGGGTCGTACTCGTAGTTCACTACTACTCGTATGTAATAACTTTTCGCGCTAAATGCGTTAAACCAATTTGGATGAGTTTGGCATGGCTATAGTTTGAGACCCTTGAAAGAACAGAATAGTTTTTAGCTTGATATTACGTTCCCCTGGGTTATTTTTAACGATATTTTGTATTTTTTTTCCCACGTAGGCGAAGACGCGAGGATAAACAAGTTTTACTGTAGTTAGTTAATGATTAACTCATTTCTGTATCTTCACGCTGTGCTTCGTTTATTGTAATTGTTTTTTTTTTGCATTTAAATGAAATTTTAGGGTCTTTTTATTATGTTCTGTTTCTATTAAGTACATAGTTATAATAAAAATGAGTAATTTTTCACACCTATTAAATTGCTATGCCCAACAGTTATAAATCTTAATATATATATTTCTTCTGTTCGTGTGTATGTGACTGAACTCCTCCTAAACGGCTTGACCGATTTGGTTGAAATTTTTTGTGTGTCTTCAGGTGGATCCGAGAATGGTTTAGATTCACAATTGGACCCGGTAGGTGGCGTTGCTGTCGATATATCACCAAAACATTTTTTGCGGTACGAAGTACGCTGGGACCACTAGTAAGCTTATAAATAAAGACTAAAATTATCTTAATTGTTATAGGTAAGTATATTGTACATAAATTTTGGATTATATGCAATTATATGTATTGGTTTCCAGTGACGACATGGAAGAAATATAATTATTTAATGGTCTCTCACATCTACGATAATGACGTTAATGTACTACAGCAAAAGTATAACAACAAAAGGATCATCTGGTGTTAAGTGTTACGGACATCCGTAAAATCTGTGAAACGTTATTATCCATGCAACCGATGTTACCGGATCACTACCAAAACGTGTCTGGAAAACCAACACACAATATAATTTCATTTCTATAATTGCAGCCGGAATACGGTAAAATTTTCAGGGTTGATTTTAAAATTCGCGCACACACTTGACATTTCCACTATTTGAACAGAGTTTTATTTCTCCTCATGCAAATAGTTGTTTACGTTTCATCTCGGATCCTTTTTATATGCCTTAAGCTGAAAAATAGAGTAAGCTGTAAGTAATCCCTACGTTTAAATGTGATAAAGTTTATCAATGTTAGGATCAGATTGTATTGCCCCAGGCAAACGAATGGGGCCTCGCATTTCATGTTTTATTTATAAAAACCCAAAATTTTAATTCAAAACCAGCATAGAATAGATAAAAAACTCTGGTCTAAATAAACTTGTCCATCGTCCAAGCAAGTTCCTTGCTCGGGGGGCACTTTACTGAAGAACTGATGAAGCTATGGCGATGGCGTCGAGTTCCTCCTGATGGAGGTCACTGTATTCTATCCCACTCAGTTTAATCAAGACGGTACCTACTCATGCATAGTGGTGGGGTTATTTACCCTCGTGGTCAATCCCCACCCTATAAGTAATAATATAAAAACATGGTTTGAGATTTTAATATGCCAGAAACTTACTCCATAAGAACATAAGATAAGATAAGGCACTGTATACTGTGTAGGTATATTGTATACAGTTAGCGTCGACGGAATCTGATTTCAGAGCGTGTTATGCGTAGCCGTCAATTAGGCGCGCCGAATAAGCCAACATTAATTCTCAGGATACATAAAACTGCCAACGAACCCATTACAGTATTTGCACAGGTGTTGGCTTGCGGAAATCCAAATAGAGGGACAGACAAGCAGACACGCTCAGACAAGTTGCCGTCCATACTAATGAGATAGCCAAACTACTCGCCAATGTGTCCAAATGATTGATTGATGTGGAAATGTAGATATCCATTGCTGTTTATCCGATGTACATAATATTAAATTGGAAGGTTAAGTATTTGTATTTCTATTAATAACTGAAGCAGCTTAGAGAATGATTTGTTTCTAATGCGAATTGTTGGAGGAATATGAAGATTTTCTGTACGGGAAAACATCATCATCAGCATCAGTCTTAGGTACCCAATGACCATCGCTAGCAACCCCAAGGACCCAGAGTACTTTTTGTTTCTATTTATGAACCTGGATAGCAATTTACATCCTTTTTCGGGGCATGCTACGAGCACATACTATAGGTAACCGCTGTATACTTGGCCCTACCATGGTATGCAGAAGGCAGAGAGGCAGTACACTCGGTCAAACGTAGAGAGAGAGAGAGATGTGCAGAGTACTGAAATATAATTTCATTTTTATGCATTAGTCCATAGATTGAACCTTGCTTCCCGCAAACCACGGGATGGCCAAGCTTACAGCCAAGCGGTTTACCTATAAATAATAATCATTAATAGAATTTCACTTACTAGACTTCGATGTACTTAATATTTTGGTAATAAAATACAAAGTATAAACACGATCAAAAAGAAACCTTTAAGCTTTGGGGCGCCAATACAAACAATATGAAAACAAAAAATACCATGTTTACGATCTTGGAACACTATGTATTCAGTTAATAAAATTCCAGGTACCTATTATTGAAGAACGTACTTACAAAAGGAACTACAATAATAATAGTTTCTTTTGAAAACCAGTTTTATAGGTTTCATCTAGTTCACCCTTACAATCGTTTTATATCCTTTAAAAATATCGAATTAGTTGTAGTTGCTACTACGCTAATTTGATTTTCAAACAAACTTTCAAGACCTATTGAATGAAATATTCCTTTCTGAGCTGGCGTCTTGTGCCCTTAGACTACTTCCCTGCCAATTTTCATTTTCGTAGGTTAATTAGTAATTTTCACATTTTAGAATTGTAAAATTTTAAGTTTTAGGTATGACTCATTGTATATAGAAAAAGATTTACGTAAAATTAAAAAAAAATGTATACTTTAATATTTAGTGGCGTATGTTGCAAATTCCGCGATGGTTCCTGGTCACGTAAGGGCCAGTGAAGAACCGTACGGAGATGGAATATTAAACACACGTACGGTTGTACGTGTTTTATTAGTTAGCATCCACGACGCGTAGCGGAACTTCGAATTTCTACCGAGACCGCCGAGGAAACGCCAAGACTTGCGGCGAAACAGAATTACGAAATTAGATGGCACTCATAAGATTTGCAAATTAGGTACGGATAGTTTCATTTATAATATTGCATATTCAATGGTACATTTCGATGTCAAGGTTCCAATAGTAGACGAAGTGTCGGTAATAAAATAATTTTATCACTTCCTCCTATAATTTCAAATCTATAAACGAATGTATTAATGAAAGAAGATGGTAAAATCTACTCTCTTTGCGAAACCTCTCCCGCCTGTTTTAAAGTTAAATTTAAAAAAGGCACATCACCTTTTACGTTAACATTAAATAAACGTCAGACCTTTTTCTGTTTAAAAAACAATGGATTTGAAATTCGAATCAAACTTGCCTAAAGCTTCGTACTATTATTTAAGACCTGAACAATTTTTTTACTGATACTAATTAGATCGATTTTAATACATTAAGTTAGGTATTATGTTACTTAAGCAAGTATTTGCTTCTGATACTTTAGTAGAGGACACTGGTGCCTAATTTACATAAAGGTTGGTCCAGGTATTATGTTGTATCACAATCAGGCTTAGTTTGACAATGTTTCAGTTATGAACGGATACTATATTACGAAAACAACGAAATTATACGACTTAATAAATCGTCTCCATTGTAAATATTTAGTATTGTAGTTGAGAATTTATGTGGCTTGGGGTTATCCTATTGTTGTGGTAAGATAAGTTATTATTTTATTGTTAAAATTCGAATGTAAGCAATATATTGGGACAGTAATATCAACGTCATATTCTCGAAATCCGATACTTGGTTTTTGAAGAAAGCTCAAGATATTACGAAAAATATTTGCTATTTTTCAGCCATAGTATTTAACAACAGAACTTTGTGTGTAATCTAAAATATATTTGACTTAATGATTACAGGTAATGAGTCCTACTTGAATGTTTTTGAATATAATTATGAATTTTTCAATTGCAAACATTATTTTTTCTCACGACCTGGTATGTTTAACTCAACGGTTAACAGCACAGTGACTAATTTAATTATCTTTAAATTATTTTCTTTATTTATCCACTTAGCATTATAAAAGCGTGTTTTTAGGTTTCAAGCTATAATTTTTATCTGACTTATTATAAGTAATGCTTGACAACAATCTCACCTGATGGTATCTAAGTGGAGACGAAAACTAATATGGGGGGGGGGGAGCTTTAATTTCATAAATGCCTATTCATAAAGGTTGTTTTATTAACATAGAAACGTTTTTTTGTTATTTTTGTCTTTTTCTATGTAATCACAGGGAAACCACTGAACGAATAACGATAATATTGGGTAAATTTATTGCTTCCTCTCTTTGATATTAATAATAATCTGTTCCCGTGGGATAAAAGATTGAGTTTAGTACGGAGGCAGGTTAGTAATTAATGTTCTGATTGTTCTGTATAGCTATTTCCACAAATACAATACAAATTAAATGTAAAGAATTCAAATTGAAAAACTCAATTTGTTTCCAGAGAGGTAATGAGTTTTATAAAGAATTCTTTAAGGTAGGGACTGCGTTCAAGTAATAATTTGAAACGGAGTGTTTCAAAGTGTAACAAGACAAAAATACCTTTGTTTTTAACACTGAATATAATAATTCATACTAGTATCGCAGCCTGACAAATATACTTTCATAATATAAATGCAAAATTGTTTGTTTGATTGTTCTTCTTCACGTCAACACAGAGCAACGAATCGATCTCATAAAGCGCAAGAGTAACAAGGGCTAATATTTTTTGCGGAAAACTATCTAATTTCCACAGGAAAACATGTTTTAACCAAATAAGCGCTATAGATGGCGCTGCGGATGCAATACTAAATATTTGTAAACGTGAGGAATAGGTTACTCGAACCGAAGCGAAGGCGGGAAACTTACGCGTATTGACCTATAAAAATTGTTAAATTTAAATGTACTCGTATATCCCTACAATAGTATTTTAGTTAAGATGTCGCAATGGGTTTCGGGATTACGACGTTGGGAAATAATCGTATGTAGTAAATAAGACCGCGGTATGGACCGTAAAATTGTTTTCTTCACTGTGATTGCTTGGAACTATGTATTTACAGCCTAAGAGTCTGAATGGCTATTCACTGCTCACAAAGGCGTACAAATGCGAACATGTTCCGAATTTAAAGTAAGTACCTATTTAGGTTTTAAAAATCCGTCTATTCCAAATATCGTGTGAGCTTACCGGTATCATTCCGTACTTTATTAAATCATCATACATTATATTATGAACATCTATTGTGTACACGGAAGATATTTGAGAATAACTATTATTAGGGATATCTATTAACGCAATAGAGTATATAATGATATGCAATACGTTCCAGAAGTAATACAGAACTTAATATGCATTTCCAATAAGTATCACAGGCATTACACAGTCAAAGAAGCACAGAAACATTTATTGTACTTCTTGGAAGTTCAAGCTCAATATGAAGAAGATTACAGACGTATCACTCCTCCTCGTCAAACGTTACGAAGAGAGGAGACTAATAAAATACATATCAAGAATTCTAATATTGCTTTACGCCAGAGTTGTCTATTTAAATGAATGATATTATAACTATACGTATCACTATCACGTATAGTGCAATTCGGGTTATTTGAAATAACGCTAATTGCACTTTTGTACCCGCTCCGACGACATAATTGTAACTAAGAATGCGAAAGATAATAAAGAACATATTATTATGAGACAGAAAAAGATAGCTACACGTAAGTACGCCAATTGGCCTAACTTGGCTGCCTCACTTTTCGCGCTCTAGTGACATATCTATTTCTTTTTTACGTGTATTGATTTAATTATATGGAACCTTTTTTTGGAAGGTAATAAATTCCTAGCCTTCAGGCTTTTTTACGTGGGATGGGGGTAAAAACGGCACGGTATTGTCAAAGGTTTGATTCGATCAGTGAATCTCGCTGGAAGTTTGTATTTAAGTAGGTAGTATAACTGCATTATCGACGTCCTCACGAGAAACGTAGATGATAATAAAAAAAATTAGGCACGGAGCGGAAGTTCGTAATACGTTTTCTCAACTTTATTACGCACTTCCGTGACTTACTTTCTTAAAGGTGTGAACTGTTTTCTTTATTAAAACGTCACGGCTGAAGCATTTACACTTACAGTACGTCATTAACAACAAAGTACATTTAGGGAAGAGTACGGTTAAAGGTTAAAGTTTGATTTTGAAATTGAGTGAAGTTCAAATTGAAGTTAAATTCAAGTTAAAGTTGAACAGTCAGAGCCGGATCGGTGTCCGAATCGAGTCCGAAACGTAGTCGTTGCCTTTGAGAGCTTTATATGAAAAAAACTTAACTATCATAAAGCAGTTACACTTGTGTAATATAAGTGTACCTACTTTTACACTAGTACGCTCAAACTTCTTTATTTAAATAGCCGACCAACTAGCAGACAATGGTACCACGTGATGGTAAGTGATCAACCGTTTCGCTGTTTTTTTTATTTTTTCAAAATTTTATTTTTTTCAAATTTTATTTTTTGCAATATTTTTTCAAAAACATTTTGTTTATTTTTAGACAGCCCTACATTAAATAGGAAATTTTGTCGTTAAAAATATTATAAGACCAAATAAATAGCTCTGAAAGGAAATCGAACGGTGACGAAGAGGCAGCAAAGGAATTAATGCTTTGCATTTTAGCAAACGTTGTATTTGTGTTTGACAATAGTATATCTGCAAGACTTTTTGAAGAGAAACGAGGTCATTAATAACGTTAACATTTTAAAATACGGTTACAATTTAAAAAATAATATGTGTGTGTGTAGGGTTTTGAACCCGGCTACATACTAGCTACTATCCTCTTGCTTGAGCCAAACGACTTGCCGCGTTACGGTTGAGGGCTTGGTAGAAAGTTCTTATTTTGAACCAAGGATCTTATTTGAGTATATCTGATAAGTATGGAATACCAAAACTTAACAATGTACTTTTTAACAATAGACAAGTAAAACTATTTAACCATATAATATGATTATGACATAGAGTAGGTACACCGAACAGTAGTGTAGAAAATTGACGTCTATTTACAATTAGAATGCAACTAGGTCTGCATCGGTTTATTTCAGCGAACATGACGCACACGATGTATTCCAAACATCAGTGGATCCAGTAGGCGTAAGCCTCTTCAAACTAGAGTTACGTGCTCAGAATTCGGATATACGAGACTTAAAATTAGACCTTTAAAGTTTTCGTGCGTATGTTTCGAAATATTTAGGTCAAATGATGATTAAGTGACTACTATTTAGCCCCGTTTGTGGTGATTCTATGTATTCGTAACGACTGTAACCGGCAGAAAACTCCTCTTAAGGCAGATCATCAAGAGAGATTACGACCTTAAGAATTATTATTTCTATGCATCTCGTCAGCACAACCACCAAAAGTCACAAGTGTCCGCCAAGTAGAGTTGGTTAGCATTTAATAAATTTATTAGTAAGTTTCAGTACATTTGGTAACGACTTAGTGCACTTCTACGAGTACTAGGACTTTTTTAAGTAAGTAATATTATTATAGTTATTTTTAGATCAAATATATCTCGCAAGGGGTGGTAATTTATTTACACTTTCCTACTCAATAAAAGTTAAATTAATAAATTTTCCATTTACAAGTATTACAAGTAATTTAAAACATCGGTGAAGAGCGAAATTGCTTCGATAGTGTCTAATGGGGATAACTGCGATAAATCGTATCGAAGTAATATATTTATCTTTAATAGCATCGTGTTAAAAGGAAGTGATTGCAGTCATTCTCTGTCCGTATTGGAGCTTCTGCACGGTTATATCGTCCTCTTATCGCGTTTTATTGCGGGCGTTTCAGCGAATTCAGCCCATAAAAAAAAGATTTACCACATTTGCGCTCTTTGTAAATTTTATTATGATTCGTTATCAAGAAAATTCCGAGTTTGGTAAAAATCTAATGTTTATAACCATTTTGACATTTAGTTCGTTGAGACGTCAGCTTTTAAACATTGACTGTACAATAAGGCTTATATAGTAAGTACTGTATTATATACCCGAGAGAATTAGAAAGAAAGAAAGAAAGAATAATTTATTTCGTCTTAAATACACACTGTAATCTTATTGCAAAGAAAATAAAACAAAAATTAAATTAAATTTAATGGAATTAAAAATTGTAAGTTTCTTTGTGTTATTCGGACCAATTAAAAATGGCTCCTAACTTACCAGACTGTTAAATCAACACACTGTTGACGCGACGATAGTTCCTTAAAAATCCCATAATTATTACAAAAGCTGTTGTTGAGACCTTCATCCCCCATAAGTTGAGTGACCCCGCGCGAGGCGTTCATAAAAACCGGGAGGCTGCTAATGCTAAGAGGGCAGTGCGTGGCTGTGTGCTCTTATTTTTCAGTGCTCGACGAAATCTGAAAGCGCGTTCAGTCAGTCGGTGTCGAGCCGTCAAAGAGAAAGGTCGGGGTTATCTACCGTAGCTCCGTACTCGCGACGTGCCGCGTAAATAACATCGAGTCTGGAAAATTTTGTTTCGCTAAAAATACCACTTCTATTTTAACCACTTAATAAATTTTATCAATTTAGATTTGAAAAAACTTTTCGATGCAGTTCGTAATTATCACCAGAAAAAAATTTTAGACATAGTCTTAATTATGCTCATCACTAAGCACCATAATGATAATCGATATGGTATGATAAATCACATATTTACACACATTTATTTATTTAGGAGTGTTAATCTCAATTCATTGTGAGACTGTGAGACGTTGATATAACGAAAACAAGAATGCTAAAGTGAGAACAGTACATAAAAATAATATTGTAGCAATTGTTTTCAAACATATTTTAGTCGGCAGTGTGTTTAATGTTTTGGCCAGCGGTTTCCCGTGCGAAGAGAAGACCGGAAATCTAACAGCTGACTCGCTTGCCAAATACAAAGCAAATACATAGCTCCTTATTTCTTCGTCCACAAAGGTAAGTTTAAATTACACGTCAAATATATATTGCAAATACATGTGGAAATATTTCAGTGTGAAAGGTAGGTACCGACTACATGTTTGCAAAATAATACTCACGGCTAGAACCTTTGAATTTTAAAGATAATTTAAAAGTATTTAGTTCATTACTTAGGAATTATTAAAACAATTATAAATTTATATTCGTCTCTGTAACATTCAGCATTCAAGGCATAAATACTCTACAATCTTTAACGCAAAAATTGTACGCATTAATTCATACCCAATATCATTAATACGCTTTTTTTATATTATAATGCAGTAGATTTTATTAGAAAACAAAAAATATTTATATCTCGAAGTCTTAAAAATAAAATGTCGAAATGTCGTGCAAACTGAAGGGTACACTTTTGGGTAACTCTGAATTTAATTTAACGCTATAAACCAAAAACAGAAAAATTGTAAATGTTGGAAAGTTTTTTTTTAATATTATGCAATACAAAAAACAATTTTATCATTGAAAATGCAGTTAGGCTAAGCATAGTTGGTGTAGACACCATATCGTAAGAGCGATCTCTTCCATTTACCTATATACATATCTTGTATTATTGATAATAAGCATTAGCTTCGTGGCTTCAAAACTAACCGTTTCTTTCAAAAGTTTATTGTTAAAGAAAGGAAAAAACGTTAATATTTGATGTTACCATAAAATACTTAATTTCAGTATTAATTAAATTCTTTCATACTATTTTTTTGTAACAAATAACTATTTTATTTTGTTACTCGGATTGGCTGTACTACGGGGATTTAAAGGGCTTTATAGATCCTTTAGTCACAACAAGCCTCTCTACCACCGTGCTACTAAAATCACCCATCAAAAAAAAAATGTGTTCAAAAAATGAAAAAACATATTTTAAGGTGAACCCATTCTTAACACTTAGGATATGAAAACTAGATAGGTAGTATCCGATTCTCAGACCTACTGAATATGCATAATATAAAATTTCATAAAAATCAATCAAGCCGTTTCGAAGGAGTATGGTAACTAACATTGTGACACGAGAATTTTATATATCAAAAGAGATTGTGTTTCGGTTGCAAGTCGGAGTGCCCATATTAATGGTCCTTCGTTCCCTTTGTGATCTGTAACGCGTCGCTGACGTCTACAGCGTTAATGACGTTAATATTGATGACGATGACCATAGATTGCTCGTCTGATAGTTAGTCGATTAGTTAAATAAAAAAAGTTCCTTACAGTCGATATCAATTTTGATCCACGTAATAAATCACATTCTGGTAATAAAACCTTACATGAATTCTACGATAATTTTCGTTCCTTTATCGGAAAATTCTTGTATATATTTGAGTCAAAAAATATGTTTCTTTGTAATACTGGTAGCATTATCGGCATTGGGGGTTTGCAAAAAATAGGTAAAAATGTAACAATTGATTTTATTATTTACAGCATATATTATACATATTTTGTGACATAGGGTTTCATCTTTGAGTCTAAGCCGACCTTAAATGCTCGTGGGCCCAGCTAAAGAAGCGAAGAGGTTACGGCTCTCATACCTTTTCAGAGGATGCTGGACTTTGTTCCATCCATTCAGTTTAATCCCGCAATCATTTTCGATGTTTTGTCGGCATAACGGCTAAGAACGAAGAAAGACATAATTACATTATAATCACGCCTCTTTCCCGTAGGGCAAAGACCACATCTTTTCACTTGCTACGATCGATCCTTACATTCTTGTTTCGCTTCGTCCATTTTCATTATTCCCTTCATACATGCCCTTCGGTTTAGGGTACTGTTGACCTGACCTTTTTTCAAGACGTCCCTGATTTGGCCTCAATACGTCCGTCCACTGGAAATACTGCTTCTGAAGCTCCCAGCGGCCCAGCCGGAACTTAACAAGTCGTTTGGCAGCTGACTCAAACGAAGGATGATGAAGAACTAGACAGCAAGGCTTCAGTCCTAACACCAAGCATGGGCTGACTTCTGTCGCCACTTACGACACCCTGTTCTGCCAGGAGTGCCAGGTTTGGACACACCTAAAATTAATCATAACCTATGTAACCTTACCCTACAAGTAAATATTTATTGATTGTGTGACCAAAACAGATTTTTCCGCCTTGATAACTTCCAAGGATGACGGCGCGCATCTCTTGTTTAGGAGGTGAGTGACTCCGAGGAATTTAGCCGGGATCCGGGGCTCATCCCCGCGCCTAGGGTTATCAGATACAGACTTTCCGGGACCATTCTAGGAAGGTTACATAAACAAAATAAGTAAACAAAATGGCTCTGTATTTAACAATAGGCTTCGATATTTTATTTTTCACAGGGAACATAAAATAGTTCGAGTGTTTTTGTATTGTAAAAACAACAATTTAGCACCTTCTTGTGGTTTATGGATGAGGTAAAGTTTGGTAGAAAATCAACACGAGTTTAAGTAAAAATAAACAGGTGTGCGGAATCCAGGAAAGTAAAGTTTAATTATTTGACTAGATACAAGGGGGGGAGGGGAGCTTTATTAACGCAATACTCGTACAAACTAAAGCAATGGTTTTTAGAATTTTTGTCTGTTTGTCTGTGGTTTTGTATGCGCTAATCTCTGAAACGGCATATCCGATTTGGGTGCGGTTAATTCGTTAGTTCATTTATATATTGTGGTAAGCTTCACATAACATTTTGTTTTATTTCAATCGGTTGAGAAATAAAAAAGTAATATTTTTTATTTTATTTCATTTTTATTTGGGAAACAAACAATGTTTTTATAATACACATAAATATTACAAAAATATAAACAATACATAAATAAAGTTTCCACTAAAAATGTTTAGTTATTTTAATAATTTGGAGTAGTGAAAGTTTACAATAAAGAAAAGAAAAGAAAAAGAAAAGAAAACATCAATATATGAAAAGCAAAGAAAATATCAGTTTAAGGAATTATGTAAGTACGCCCAACAATTTCCGAATGCGCGTACTAAAAGACATGTTTACCGAAGCGAGGGCGGGTGAACTAGTTGTCTAATATAATTAAATAGAATAGCATTTGGAATGGAATGTGATCACAATTTATAAAATGTCATTATATCTTCAGTCTTTTATATTCTCTCACTTAATAAAATAGGTACTAAATTTTTTTACTGAAAACCAAGAACGAAAATTGTGATAATAAATATTCCATAAATTCAGTGTGACGTACATATATATAAAAATAGGTTTGACCTCCTTTTAAAGTCACATCGTAATAGGATATTAATTAGACGTGTCCCTGGCGACGACTAATCTGAGGTAGTTATTTACGGAACGAGTAATGCTTCTGCCAGACCCTATTTTATCAGATGCTTTCACGAAAATGGTAACGCTACAGTAATTCAGGTGTTCACTTTCGTGAAATTGTTTACAGGAAGACTAACAATATATTTTGTAAATTTCTTTTCTTTTTGATAATTATCTTTAATGGACGTTATTAAATTTTAATAGGTATTTTTAATAAGTTTTAATTAGACCTTTTAATCAGTCTTTTATTTTTATGTCCGCCCGGGAAAGTACCACGCCCGCTACGGTTCCTAGTACCATTTCTACCGTTTTTATTTTCCGGTTAGATAGGTGTGAATCGGGTTACAGTTTTTAGAGACAAACATCTTAGTCCTGAAGAGTAGCAACATAACTATCTGTATTTGAACCAGCCTCTTACCAACAATTACTACTATCACTAACTAACGAACTAACTACTAACAGTTTATGCCCCAGTTACAATTGTCATGGGCGGCAGCGGAAGGGTGTTTGTTGGTCCATTTTTCTCCTTACGATAAGCTTTAAAACTGCACGCTGTTTTGGTGCAAGCCGTAATGAAAATAACTTTAAATGGCTGGATAAGAACAAAAAGTTTAGTAAACATTGGCGGTGGATACTATTCTCAAATATTGAGTTTCCCGAAACAAAGCAACTTAGTAATATTAAAGATTAAGATTTTGGGACAACACTAAGCTGAGATTAAGTTTGTCTTTAATTAAAGATACAACCACGGGATAGATAATAATACATCTCGGGCCTACAGTTTAGTTTTTTGTAAGTCATTTATATTTTTTTCGCGTTAATTACATTTATGTTAACAATATTAATGTTATACAGTTAAAGTTAGAGACAAGAAAAGTAAGAAATATGTATTTTCTGAGGTGGCCTTCGGGTGGCATGAAAAGCCCTCGACACTTGGATATGCCACTAGTTTCACCAATCCGCATTGGAGCAGCGCGGTAGAGTATGCTCTAGACTAGACCTCCTCAATTTTGAGGAGAGATCCGTACCTTAAAACGGACCATTAATGGATTGAAGCGTCATTTAAATCTCAGGCTCTTATAGTAATAGGTAGGACAAGAGAATCTCAGTCCTATAGACTTGTAGGTTCCCCGGTACGGATAATAGATTCAACGGATAACATGCCGTAATGGCTTTGCGGGTTAAAGGTAACAATGTCCTTTATTAGCATACCGGCGATTTTGTACACCTCCCACAAAATTTAAATTAAACGTCTTTTTTGAGTCTAATGACATTTTATCTCTATTCTATTGTTATTCAACCACAAGGCATGTGATTTGAACGTTGTATACGAACAGAGGACCTGGGTTAAAAAAAATCGGGTACCCCAAATTATCAAAAATTATCCGCTCATTAAAAACAACTTGCTACGGTGGAAGAAAACATCGCGAGGAAACCTGCACACCTAAAAGTTCCTCATAATGTTCTTAAGCAGTGATAGCCGTGTGGTTGAACGTTGGACTGCCGAATCGGAGGGTCCGGGTTCAAACCCCGCACGCACCACTAATTTTCAAAAATTATGTGCGTATTAAAAATTTAATTATCACTTGCTTCGGTGAAGGAAAACATCGTGAGGAAACCTGCACACCAGAGAGTTCTCCATAATGTTCTCAAAGGTGTGTGAAGTCCACCAATCCGCACTTGGCCAGCGTGGTGGACTATGGCCTATACCCCTCACGTAGTGAGAGGAGACCCGTGCCCAGCAGTGGGACAGTTATGGGTTGTGATGATGATGAATGTTCTTAAAGGTGTGTGAAACAGTGGTGGATTATGGCTTACCATCACTTTGAGAGGGGAGACGATGGGCGGACGAACGAAGTTCCTGCAATAGTTAAGCGTTAACGAAGGAAAAGCATCAATACCAAAACTATTTTTGAAATACAGGTTATTATAATATATTCGACTCCAGAGCGTGTCTTTAAACAGGCCATTCATATCTCGTAATAAAACTGTTTACGTTTCGAAGCATGTATTCGTTTCTAATCAAACCGGATATTTTCAAACGATCGTGAAATCGAGCCAGATGAGTATAACTACTCCGTTACTGTCGGGTTATGTGAGAATAAATCGCCATGAAAGATGGTATCAGGAAATAGAAATTGCCTATCAGTATCGGCAAAATATATTTCCCGTGTATTACGGGACTGTTCGCGGCATTCCAGTCCTTTTATACCCGACTGCGCGACACAAAGAATGTTAAAAAATTATCAGACAGTAAATTTTAAAATTGAATAAAGTTATCAGACTATAATATTGTAATATAAAATAAAAGTATAATACTTAATAAAGCATGACTTATTCTTATCTTGTTATTGTTATCAAATAAATACCTGGAACCTAGAGCCATATATTTTTATAATGATGTACACTACTTACAGCAGATCATCGCCTTTAGCGTGGGAAGACATTAGATTTTGTATGTACGTAAATAAATGATAGCAATGAAATATTTCTCCCTACCAGGATTATTGGATAGGTATAGTCCACTCGTCCGCAACACTTGTTCCTTCCCTATGAAAATAAAAGATTTCGACGCATGGCCCACTTGATGATGACTCCTGGCCCACTTGTTGATGACTCCTGGCCCACTTGTTGATGACTCCTGGCCCACTTGTTGATGACACGTGGCCCACTTGTTGATGACACGTGGCCCACTGTTTGATCACTCGTGGCCCACTTGTTGATGACTCCACTCATTGTTCACTCCTAGTCGTCGTCGATTGCCTAGCTGAACCAAAAGTTTGAATTGAGAAATTGAAATTGACGTCAAATGTACCTCGTGTGCGAAAATATTTACGAGCTACTGTGCAAGAATCCAAACGTTTTAGTATTAAATTTCTGTAAAATATACTAAATCCAGACATTTCGGCTACAACACAACATAGTTTGTTCGTTAGCTAAAATCATTACGGCTGGAGACGTCGGCGGCGAGCTTAGAGTTCTCGGCGAGGCGCTGTACGCAGGATTTGTATGAAATATTTATTATGATGACAAATAATAGAAGCTGATCCGATAATCGTGGTTACTCTGCACAGTCTACTATTATTAGCTTTCGGAGAAGATAATTATTATACTGGACGTTCTTTCTCCATGAAATATTTATTTTAATACTAGCGACCCGCCCTCGCTTCGCTTCGGGAAACTTATTCCTTCGGTTTGCAAAGATTTAGTTATATATTTTGAATAATTCACACTATATCTTTATAAATTATAGCATAATAATATGTGTTATTCTGATGTGTAAGCTATATTATTGAAAATTTTAAGCAAAATCCATTCGGTAGTTTTCGCGTGAAAGAGTAACAAACATTCATACATCCATACAAACTTTCGCATTTATAATATTAATAGGATTCTTGTCTTGTGTGTTGTCCATGGCACTCACGACAAAGGGAATCGTAGTGTGGGATTATGAGTGTGTATCGTTATTTTTTTTTAATATTGATTGGCTAATAATATAAAAAAAATACATGTTGCTGATTCCTGCTTGTTTGATTCCTGAAGCGTAGTTCAGTATTTTATTTAGCATTCATTTTAAATATTTCAAAACATTTGTACAAAATTTTATTGGATATCTGTCGCACAGCAACAAACACTTTTTATGTCAAAAAATGTTTAAAAAGGTTGCAACGTTTTCGAGTTTTAATTTGCTATTAATATGCCATAACATTTATCCATAATCCATTATAATCATGAATCAACCGCCAACTGGGGGCTTCAGAGTACTTTTTTTCCACTTACTTTGTTCTTCCACACATTGCTGATGCTTTTGGTGCTGCTGCTATGTATGGATGACAGTGGCCACTGACCATCAGGCTCGTCTGCTGAATATGAAGCTTCCAGTCCAAACACGACAAGTCCTTTGACGGGTGCCTCAAGCGAGAGGTTTGTAAGAAGCCAGGCAGGATGCAGCTCTGCCACCAAGCATGAACCAATGTCGGCCGCCCCAATACGGCGTGAACAGTTTTTGACTGACTTTGATTGTCTTGGATTATTCTTGAATTATTGACATACATGCAAGTAGTCCTTTTAATTCAATGTAAGTTTTAAGGCAGTCCGGAGTTCCTATTTCTGTTTAAATTTGATCAAACTAACACAACTTATCCTATTTACTCGTAAATTTGCACATACATGAAGTCCCGTCAAAGGAAACATTCAAAGTTACGGTTGAAATTCTAAGTAGATTACCCAGATTTACTTCGACATGTTATTTTATTTTCCGGCGACTATATTTCTCATATATATTCAATCGGGAACATGTCAATCTTACGAGACTAACAAGACGTGAAGTCACTTAAAGGAAATAGCGTCACAGCAGATTTTGTTATCGTAGTAGACTTCGTCGTCGTAGAATCACGTTCGTAAGCAGTCTAAACTTTTGAAATTTTGAAAGTCAAATGTATGACATTTCAAGCTTCGCAGTTACCATGGATTTATGTGAAAAAATTAAATACACTACTCTATATTACTTCCGACGAAACAAACATTAAAAACTTCCATCTGACTTATCATTAATCATCAATTGGAAAATTTCAAAGGTGTAAATCAATCCATAACGTATTAAACCAAATCCATGATGTAAGCAATGTAATTAAAACATAGATGTACCTATGTATATTAGTAGGTAGGTAGTGATTGATCCTACCTGCAGAAGGAGAGATCCGGGATTCGATTTCTGGAGGAAGACATCAGCTACCTATATTGTAATATCCCGTTACGAACAATAGGAGCGGAGCACCAATGAAAAATGTTGCAAAAATGGAAAAAAAACTTACAAGAACTATTTATTCTAAAGAAGTATTCTGAAGCGAAGCGAGGGCGGGTCCACTAGTTAGTTGATATGCCCCTATATTATTTTTATAATGTTTATTTTTAATTCGGCGGATTCTCAAATAAACTTTCATCCTCTGTTGTACCCACTTTTTTATTTCTAACTCAAAACTTAAACTTCAAAGTGAATAAATATTTCAGGTTTTGTAAACCGTTTCGTTTGACGAGTTTTCTGAGCTCGAAAATGTTAAAAATATCTTTGATTTACTTGCGAGGGAATATGTTTGGAAATAACGGCAGCTAGATCATCTACTTTTTCTGGAGCAATCACTGAAATATCGATTGCTCCAGTCATCAGAGACTTTTACTTAACCTCGTCCAACCTGACGCACGGCCGGTATCCATCCACACGTTTGCCTCGTCATTCGTTCAAGGTCAACATCAAGGACTTCATACCACGTAACCAGGTCATATTGATGTCAAGCACTAACTTAACGTAACATAAAAAAATTTGACCTTATTGGCACTCCATTCACCTGAAAATATTCGTTTTATAGAAAACTAAATAATATTTTTGTTTGTCTTAGCGCTCGTACGCACTATGCGGTTAGCCGACCTGCGGCCAGCCGTCCGGCTGACCGGAATCAAAAATATGTATGAAAATCTGGTTTCTATACACACTGCGATGCGGCTGCCGCCCAACCGCTCCGGTCGCTGGGAGCGCTGCGGCCCGATCGACGGCTAGCCGGACGGTCGTTATACGCACTATGCGGTTGGCCGGTTGCGGTTGGATGTTGTACGTGTTCACCGACGCTCGCGCATTTTATTGATGATAACAAATGATTTACAATGAATTTCGATGCACCCAGTACCTTTTTCTCTGTTTCTTTTTTATATATGACGTGAATAAATATAATATATAGCTGCGACTTCTTTAAATTCCATCTTGGAAATTAGTCGATCCAACCGCAAACGACGACGGTTACTCATACGCACTGTCCGGTTAACCGGCATACGGCCAGCCGTCCTTCCAACCGCTAGCCCAACCGCATCCTCCGGTCAGCCGGACGGCTGGCCGCAGTCCGGCTAACCGCTATAGTGCGTATTAGGGCATTTCACCGACAACACAACTCATAGACGCCTAATAACAGGCGAATGGCCCCTGTCAACACATCTGGCTTGAAGTACCGATAAAAATGTCCGCGCGGAAATATTCAAAATCAGTGTCGACCTCACCTGTAAACACGATCGGAGTGCATAAAGAAAAGTTTCTTCTTATTTTCTTATATTTTCTTATAGAAAACTCATTTATCGCCTTATATAAAACGAAGAACCTCATAGTTTTATTTAGCTTAGGACATTTTAACCCCCAATTAAACCCAAAATAAGCACTAAATTACTTTGTTTGTCTTTCATAAATATAGCTAAGATTTGCTCGTTTTCTGAAATAGTTCTAACATGAGTAAAAATGTTTTAAAATGATGTCATTAAAGTAAATCTTCTTGCCGTACATTTAGTGCACACACACTCACGGTATTTTATGTCTTATGTCTGTTAAAGCACCAAGCAAAACTACATTAAGATGATACATGGCGAATCTACAATTCATATCTTGGGATCTAAGACGCTTTTTGATGTCGAAAATAGGTATTTTCCTACAAAATAAAAGATATCCGTAAGAATGTGAGCTTTTTAAAGAGTTTAGTAAATAATGACGTTTAACTGTTCTGGCAAAAGCTTCAATTTTAACCGTAAATAAATATTCCAGTTCAGCTACTTGGTACTGACACTGCCTTCAGAGCATGTTGCCCTTGTGGGTGTTAGTGATGTGTTTTTTATGATGTCCATGCCACCCGCGACACAGGGAATCTTAGTTCCAGGGGTATGAGTGTCTATTTACGCCTTTAAGTGTTCACAAAAATATGGTTTTCATTACATCATTGTGTTATACGTTGTATATAGTACTTCGAAAAGTGTAATATCAGTAATGATTATAGTCAGATCTCGACCATTGGGAGAACCCTTGTTCATATTTAAGTATACTTTATTCAGTTTTATATACTGAGCGTCCAGTGTTGCAGCGTTCGTAGACCTTAAAAATATGAACTACAAACTTCTCCCCCTAATAAAATTCACAAACAAGATTAAAACTAGTGAAGGGCCGGCAACTTTGAGCTTCACTTATTCTAGACTTGGTAATCAGTCTCTTTTGATACCAACAGTAGGAACGTTCGTTCTCAATACGATATTCTAAGACTTTAAAGTCATTTCAGTGTCAAGGCTATTGAGTTTATGTTTGGAACCAATACTATTAATTTGGATCTTGTCAACGTCTCAGCTACGCGATTTGTAAGATAAATTGAAAATGGAAAACTTCGCTAAACTTCTGATTTCTGCCTCACTCGTTCCGACTGGGAGTGACACCCGAAACTTGTGATGGGGTCGACGAACTAGACGGTGAATACTTTTAATCAAATCTTAGTTTGGGAAGTTCAACAACGGTGATCGTAATTTAAATCCTGATAGCGTAGTACTTGAATTTTAATAGCTAAACTATTACTGAGCAGAAGCTGTATAGTTATAGTGTGCTGTGTAGGTAATAGCTTATTATAGATTAATTACCTAGCTTTGCTTCAGAACACCTGTGCCTTAATATCTCACCATAAACATTTAATCGATTGATCGATTACATGCGTAGGTATTAGAAAATTTAATTATCACTAGCTTCAGTGAAGGAATACAATGACATCACGAGGAATCCTGCACCTGAGTCTTTTCGATAATGTTGTCAAAGGTGTATGAAGTCCGCCAATCCGCACTTGGTCAGCGTGGTGGACTAAAATATACAAGAATTGCTCGTTTAAAGGTATTAGATACCTGCATAACATCATACATGATCAATAATCAAAAATTCAATATGGCGGCAACCAGACGTCATGTTGTAGGAAAAAATTAAAGGAAGCTAACCACAGCACAGAGAGACAAGGTCTTCTGCGGTACAAACTATGTTAAATTGTTTCTGGTTTTTTACTTGTATTATATTATCTTCTTTCTTTCATAAATATGTATTTCTGTACTTCTTCTCCATATGAAGTTTAACTATGCCAAATCTGATATACCTACGCAATGACATTATACCTCTTGTAGTATAATATCATTGCACCTACCTACGTTTCAAATAAAACGCGACAATTCACGCATGTCTGGCATTTGCGACTTTTTTAGTAGTTGACGCTTCCATAAATCTTAGAATGTTCTTTTGTTAGTCATAATACTTCAAGTGTTCTACTGGCTAGACTTGCTTTTTAAGAAAAATAAGCGAAGATTGTTCAATTGTTGTATCCACCGAGTACCTTGTATAGACAACGAAAATGTACTCAGCTTTTTTCTTACTTTTCACTCCAATAATAACAAAGATGGAACAAAAAATACATCAAAGAAATTTAGATATCTTCGGGTACGGGAGTGCCCTTACCAAGACGGCACTTAACTTTTAACGAAATATTGCGTCGATTTTTAAACCCTCATAGCCTTAGGGCTAAAATCAAAACCAAGCTTAGACTTAATGATGCTAGGGAGCTTAAATTTTTAGTATCAGATGGTGCAGACTAAAACACACTAAGTTTTATTTGTCTTGCTTTTACACTTAAGAGGAAATGCTACGGGTCATTTTTCCATACAAAAGTTCTCGACTAATCCCTCGCTGGTTTTTGACTCTAGATCAATAATTTTTTCACACAAGAATAATATCATCATTATCTATGTCGGTACGTTTTGATTTTTTTGATATTTTTGTTTTCAAAAGTTTTAGGCTACTTCAAACAGCGCTTTAAACGGCCAAATAAATATGCCGCAAACAAACGCCTAGTACACAAATTTTATAATAATCAGCACAAAAAGCTAAACGGTCCGACACAGAATATCTCCTTCCCATTCAATTTCCAAAATTTCGTTAAGATTGCTTTAGTTTTGACGGGGGGATTAGTCGAGAACGGAACCTCGATTTTGATGATTTTTGCCTCGGGTTTTTACACGGAGCTGCAGTTGTCCCTATCGCACTGACTTACACGCCGCTCGCAAGCGCGACAGAGATATTGAGTGAAAAAATTCCAAATTTGAAAAAGGGTTCGCGTGGTATTTCCTCTTAAAGCCAGTATTTCTCAAAATGAGCGATAACGCCCCCTTGTGGGTGCTAAAGGTCTAAAAGAGGGCGATAAAAAGCTAAAAAAAGTGGGGGGTATTAAAGTTGTTTAGAGGGGCGATGGCTGATTTGTAATTTCATCTACTTAATATTTCAATATTACATATTTAGCCATAGATACAAACAGTAATATCGAGAACGTCGATTATTTAGTTCATATTTCTGCCCTGTTTGACTGTATAAAAACTAAAAATATTTAACACTAGCTGGGCCCGCGACTTCGTCTTTTTCCCAAGTTGTAGGGTTTGAATAGTAAAATCAAGTCTTGTAGAATCTCTTTATGAGATCTGACAACTTTTTAACTGCGAAGGCATTACGGCTTATATGTCTTGGCTTACATGATTTTTTTTGAGTGGCATCTTATTTCAGTCAACTTTTCTACTTTTAAAAGTCAAATCAACGAAATTAAAATATATTTGTCTTAGAGGCATACAATGCCACACTACATTCCCTGTAACATGATTCTGGACATTTGCAAATAAGATATCAAAGAAAAGATGACGGATTAGTAGTATCTATATAAAATTTATATTGTATGTATTAATATTTGTTTATCTATGTAGTCTAGTTTTTGCGTTTACGTATGTAACTTAGAATGTTTGCGCTCTACCCAAGTGTTTTTTACTTTAACGTTCTCTATTATCCTAAGGTTGTCTGGAAAAAGACCGCCTATTGTGTTACATATAATTTATATGGTTCTGTGTGTATACTTTTGGGTGAGCTTAATATAGAATATTAATTATTACCTAACTATTGCTCCGGCTGGAAATTGAACCCGGAACCCTTTATTCCGTAGACAGAAACTTACCACCAACCAGGCAACAAGTATATTCGCTTCTATAAGATTGTCAGATTATATTTCAGTACCGAAAATTGAAACTCAGATACACATTTAATGGAGACCAAATTAATGTTCGGCGTCTGATGAGATGTGCCCAATTTAACGTTCATAAATGAGTTCAAGAGCAAAACTAACACATTTCACAGACCACACTGAAATAAATTATTACTGTTTTTTCTATCGACCTTAATGATGCATGCGGAGGTTATGCGTCGTATAACGTACCTACCTACCAAAAATTGTGTCATCAAAACTTTGCGTCATAAAAGAGATATGACAAAGATTTTGATAACTTTATCATTGCAACAAAGGATATTATAACAATAAATACGTAACGTTTATACAATACGAAATATACGTATAAAGATATAGCTATTTATTACTAAGTAGTAAACCTGCCCCGTAAAAGATTTTGTTTTTGTCATTTACATACCTTCTATGTACATACAGCGACCAGTTACAGATTTAATATACGTATATAGAAGAAATACAATGCTTAATCGGAACTTATTACAACCATAAATAAATGAATCAATTAATATATAACTCACGTATGTACTGTATAAACGGTTAAGTCAGCAATAACAATAAAAACAAGTACTGTCTATATGGCTGTCATTTTATTACAACTATACCGATCGTAACTTTGAGGTTTACTGTGAAATGTTTTCAATATTCGACTCATCGCAATTGATGCTACGTGATGCGACTTACCAAGTGACTTGAGTGGCTCACTCGGAACGGAAATCCACACTAGTATAATGGTAGAAAAGTAAAGTTGAAAATACAAAATAGATTTACGTACTTTCTTTTCTTTTAAACGTTGAAAATATAAAATAAGTTGTAGGTAGCTGTTCTTTTTTTCTTTTTATTTGTTCTAGCCGCACCTTTAGAGAATAGGAAAGGTATTCTTAACCAACTTCAGGGAAACAGGTCTGGAATGATTAGTAGATATTTTTGTGTTTTCATTGATTTGTGCATAACAGTGTCACTATTATAATGTATATAGGACAAACTCCACAATTATGTTGAATAACAGTATTAGGGTCTAGAAATACACACTCTTAAAAAACATTTTATTTATATTAAGCTAGGTGCCTGAAAACACGAGATAGAGAAACAGAAAAGCATTTCCTGTTTCCGTTACGTGACGATTTTCTTGTTTTTCTGCCCCTTCATTACTGACTGTTGGTCGTCAGTGTTTTATAGTGATTTTTGTCCATGGCCAGGCGAGATCAGTGTTCGACAGAAGAAGTGTAGGTACATCCACTGACGACCCGTATAGCGCAATGCTTATAATGCTGGATTGCCGTTCCAAAGGTCCTGGGTTCGATTTCCAACGAGGCAGAAATTTGAATTATGAGTTTAAATTTCTTTTCACTGTCTGGGTGTGTGTGTTGTCCATGGCACGACACAGGGAATCCTTGTGTGGGGCTATGAGTGTGTAATGTTATTTTGATTAAAAAGAAATCCTCTATTGCGTTTCCACGATTTCCAGTAACCATTAACTCTAACGCAAGCCATGGTCTTCGTCCAGCTATGTACCATAGTAATCACACCTTTAGAATTGAAGTGGCATAACTCGTAATTTTAAGAAAATGTCTGTGTCATCTTATCGGAATTTTGTTGAAGTAAATGATTAATGTTTTAAACAAGAAAACAAGACGAACAATGGAGCAAACAAGTACAAAGCAAATGTTGATTTGGGCATGGGAATGCGATTAAAACTAGATCATGCGTGTAGACATTACGAACGATATTGCTTCGCCTTCAGTGAGCGTCCCAATGTGTTATTTTACTTGTAACACATGTTAGGTATTATTGAAAACAATAATGGTTTGTAATACAGAACGTTACTATTCAGTAAAATTGCCAGCTATTTTTAACATGGGAATTATTTAAATTACAAGGGAATGGGCAACATGCGAATATTATTTTACGCCTTTTCATCACGTTATTATTATCATCTGTGACCGAATTATAAAGAGACTCTTACGAACATTTACTAACTGGACTGTTACTAACAATAACTAACAGGACTAACATTCACTAACAGCACCTGTCCCAGTCCTCATACTTACAAACTAACCAACTAATGTTCTAACACCGTCACCTAACAGGACTAACTATCCCAGTCCCCATATGAGTCTTGTTCTAAGTCGGTCACAGTTGTTATGGGCGGCAGCGGTCTTCATATACCTAAATATGTATACCATACATACATATACCTAATGCTGGCCATCCTGACAAAACTGGAAATGAAACAAAACAGAAATTATTTCAAAAGACGTAATAAACATTACTTAACAATAAATTGTACTTAATTTATGGACCAAGGTATAAAATACAGAGTATTAAAGTTAATCGATATTGTTCATTTTGAAAGTAAAATGTAATATTTCAACGCCTCAATAAGCGCGTCTGTAGCTCGAAATTAATACCCCGTTTATCACTGCGACATTTATTTACCCGAGAATAATAAAGTCGACTGTCGACTTTAAAACTGTTCGAGTTTCATACAGTACTAGTGTAGTTATATCGCTAGAGAACGTGTTGGGAATATTTAACTACTCATTTGTAGTTGCAGTTTGTATGATGTATACTTTTATCGACTAATGCAGCCTGTGTGTGCACACTATGTGTGTTTATTGTTTACTAGTTAACCCGCCCTCGCTTCGCTTCGCGAAGCCTCAAAACCTGTCCCTTAGTACCTACTCATACTCAAAAACTGTTCATAAAAACTGTTAGGCGTGATTTTTTAAACTGACGTAATTTTTTTATAAAAAAAATGCATAACGATTATAAAGCATCGATTAAAAATGTTAACAACATATTTTTTATAAACACCAGTAAACAACCCGCCTATGCTTCGCTTCGGGGAACCTTAGTAGTAAGTGTGTTAGAAATGAATATTTTTACTATTTTCTTTGAGTTGCGTATTCACAACGGGGACGCTTCCCCCTCTGCCGCGCGTTATGTGTTAAAGTACTCACAAAACAAAATTTTTAATCTTTTAGCCACCGATTAGCGAATAAATTTCGGCCATATGTGACCTTAGATAGAGCTACAGCCTCACAGTCCTACGACCTACGACCACACAATCCTGTGGTGGTGTGTGGTCGGTGGCTACAACACTAAGCAGTAGGTATTCCCCGATTTTATTGACATTAGTCTTATAAGTTACCTTCTACTATGGAAGCAAACTTGAACACGTATTGAAGTCAAATCAAATGAACGTAAAATGAATGAAGGATTAAATGAAAGAAAGATGAATGAATGAACGGACCGTGTTTACCGAAGCAAAGGCGGGTTCCAGTAACCCGTACGTAATAAAAATTACGTGATTATTTCCTGCAAGTGACCGTGTTACGAGTTTTAGTACAGCTCTTACGTCTGAAATAAACTAGTTTCTATAAATAGAGCCCAAATGATGACCAGGTCAGTACAAGATTTATGATGTTCCTTTTGATGGTGTAATGGAAGTGATTAGTTTTACTTAAGTGAAATTCATTAGTATACCGTTTGAATGCGTCTCGAGACGACCCCGTAGCCGAATTGGGAGTGACCTTGCCTGCGAAGCATGGGTCCCGGGTTCGATACCCGGCCAAGTATCGGGTGTGTGTTAGTAATGTCTTATTTGTGTTGAACACACCACCCGCGGCACAGGGAATCCCAGAGGGGCTGTTAAGTATAAGCATGTCAGTGTATAAGCGAATAAGCATTTTATACTAGTAAACTAGGTATGGTTACAAGGTACCTACATTGTAAACTTTGACATTTACATCCATATTTTACAAACACGACATCATTTGCAAAGTTTAAAAGACACGAGGAAATGACTTTAATCCCCGACAGTGTGATAAGCTTTGGACGTGTAATATCTCTTGTAATATTAACCGACTTATTTTACAACCACAAGACAGGAGCTAAAGCGAATATTATATTCAAATAAATACAATTTATAAAAAGTAAATTGATAAATAAAAACCTTTTTACATTGCAGTACACCAAACCTAAACAAATAAGTTTATACACACACACCCAAATAATTTAAAATTGCTTTTATTGTCAAGGTATAAGTCACAGTGGTCTGTGGTCACGCACAACCAAAACTCGAATGCGACATCTATTTGTCAAATAAATAAGTGCTCTGTCCGGTAATCAAACGCGAGAGTCATCACATCACACGACGGACTTTGTCACTGACTATTGGGCTATAGAGTGATCATTAAATAAACTCAATTATTCAAAATGTATCTAAATTTTTATACAAGTAGGTATGTCGCATTAAAAAAAAAAAAAAATTTCACCGTCAACCGGTACAAATTATGAGTTAAAAAAACATGTTCTTACATTATCTTCTATACCTACATGTAATAAAAAATGTGACTGATACGTGGAAATATGAAAAAAACCATATTGGCAACGAGCTATATTATTGGAGGCCTATATTAGCGCAGTAGAACCCATCGATCAACAATACCTTGGTTAATAATAATTTGGTTTAAAGATTTAAGTTCAACATTTCGATAACATAAAGCATCTGTTCAATTAAATTGACTGAAACTTTAGTAGGTAATATATCTTTGCAAACTAAAGTGAATAAGTTACCCGGAGCGAAACGTAGCTGTTTAAGCAATAACATCTTTATGCGTTTGCAGCTTAATCGTTCACGGGGAAACTTATTATGAAGAGTTCATGTCTACGCGTTGTGTCAGTTTAATATCTACTCCGATGTTTCAAATATAATAATACCCCGCTAAATACGGTTCTTCCAAAGTTTTCTCATAATGGGTAACAGTGTCACCGTCAGTGACAAACGGGGCCAGCTTAGCACTTTAATTGCAGCCAGGTAATAACTACGTGCTTACGTGTAAGTTTAAGAGATATTACGTGATTTATATCATACAGATAAGTTTTACATGCTTACTTAGTACTTGAGACTATACACTAGGTACTAACTTAGTGTTAGATCACATTACTGTTATGTTCGATGCATAAGTGACAAGTTTAAGTTGTTCAGTGGACTATGGAAAGGGTTATGCTCAGTATTTTTCTAAGTGATCACATTAGAAATTATAAAACCCAATCGACTGAGCTTAAAAAATAAGCTGGAAGAAGTTTTATTACCTACCATAGATATTTTACAGTTGAAACTTATTTCAATTATCTTATTTCAAAACTCATTATCTACGGTCTGCATTATTCTTCGTTAAATACAATTAAAACTCTAATGCACATTACAACGGAGTTACTATGTTAGCGAAATTCATACGCGAATGGATATATTATAAAAGATTACACTAACTAAACCAGTTTGCGTCACCAGTTAGTGCATAATTTCCACTTTAGAATTTGTAGGGTTAGCAATAAAGTTAATATGCATGCAAGTTAATATGTATGTATCAAAGTGTCAAAGTGAGAGAAACTTTGAATACGATATGCAAGATTTTTTCCTACTATGTGTACTTAGAAAATATTAAATATTAGTCTAACGATATAAATACTGATATGACTGATCTGGTTTTAAAAACGATATATGAAGGGTTTACTTATTTTTCCTTTAAAAAAATACACGCTAACACACTGTGTGTACGTGTTAAGGAGTGCGCACATTACACCAACTCGACGTCAACTCCACTCCGACTCCACTCCGTTTCAACTCCGACGTTCCGTTCCGCGATCAACGCTTCATCGACGTCAACTCGACTCCGTCTCCACTCCGTTTCAACTCCGACGTTCCGTTCTAGGTACATTACGTCATTGTGTCGGTCGACGCGTGGACTACTCGTCTACGGTGAGTCGTCGACGCGTTGGTCTCGAAACGGAACGGCTATGGGTGTAGGGCGAGCCGTATAGGTATTTTAAGTATAAGTTCGAAATTCAACCTTCCCATCAAAGATATAAGGCTCATAATTGAATGTTAGCTTTGTCAAGGTTTTAGTCGCGTAGGCGTCGGTCGGTCGTGGAATCGTTGTACTGTGCGCACTCCTTTATTCCCTGTGCCGCTAGTGGCATCTACAAAACTTTATCTGTCATATAAGTATTTGCACCGGCCGGGAATTGAACCCGGGGAAACTCTTGCTTCACAGGCAGAGACATCAACAGCTACTCACCAAACTTTAACTTTGATTGTAGGTCTTTCAGTATACCTACATTATTTCCATTATAATCGCTTTAAATATTGGGGACATAACATAGTATGAATATCTTCGTACAACGATATGACAATTGACAACCCTAGGTCTAACAAAGCAGAAACCTTCATCAGTAATTTATAATCATCGTTTGCATCTAACAAGAACGAGGTGCTTTTGTATACTTTGGACTTAAATAATATCGCCCTTGTAATAGATTCTGAGGGTTTCTGAACAAACGCGAATAAACGCCGATAGAAAAATAAGCTGTTGGTTCGCTTCTAAAACATGTTTTGTTTGGACATCAGTCCGAAGGTAGAGTACACATCTATCCAATAATAGATATTAATACAAGTGCTCTCGAACTTGTACTTGGCATAGATAACTAATTTATAACGTAGACAGGCGGTACTATAGACAGAGTATTTTTCACTGTCAAGCGAAATAAACTTATGTACATATAGTTCGCATGGTAGTAAAACAGATCGGGTTTTTTTTATATTGTATGTTTTGCCCATTTTTGAGCAATATTCCCCAATTTAATGCTTTTATGGCTTATGTTTAAATGTCTCAAATAACTTTGTTGAAATAACTTGATAATAATTTAATTATAACGCGTCGTCTAAGTTTTCGAACTACTTAATAAAAAGAGTTTTAACATTTTGCGTTTAATTAAATCGTAATTGAAAATTAAGTAGGAAGGTTATAGGTAGGTAGGTATAAAATATTTTCCTACTAAAATACGATATTTTAAATATGAATAGGTAGTAGTACTTATTCATATTAAAAAACTCATATTATTCATCTTGAAAAAACTCATATTGAAGCAACTTTTGAAGGATGATTGACGGATGATGACGGAGAGGACATACCTGAAACTAATATTTTATCCACTGAGCAATCTCTTAAACACTCACGTAGTAGTAATATATTATTTAGGTAAGGTACCTACCCTTATTACGGCGATATAAACGACGAGATTCTAAAGCACCAAAAAGAAACAGACTTCCAATCCAAGAGCCATGAATAAAGAAGCGACATCTATAATTCTTAATACCTTACAGGTAATAAACTAAACAACAATTGTTTTACTAAATCCCGTCGCCATAAATGATTAAAACGAAAACACTCGCTAGCTAAAACCCATAATACTTTTACTGCTCATTAATAAAAAAAACTAACTGTAGCGTTTGAACGTTTAATAATAATGAATCTTAATATAAACTTAGCCGTAATTCGTTTAACAAACTTAAACAAACATGTGGAAACACAATAAAAATGAAACTGTTGCTACGCGGGCGGCGCGCGGCGAGGGGATCTCACACGGAGCTTAACCGATAAAGGCAATAAAATGAACAGAAATAAAATCATGAACTGTTGTAGATAATGAACGAAACGGCCTGATGCACGCACGTGGAAACGGTCGGACACCGACCGTCCAAATGTCCCAAATGATCGTATCAACAAACATTTCCTGACGTGAATAACAAGTGACAATCGTAAAGATACGAATACAATGAGGTGTTGCAAAGTCTGGTTCTTCGTTATATAAAACAAAGTAATTGAACTGTCGGCATATCTAAACACGAGAATCTCCGAAATAGGCGCGTGCAATGGGGAAATATTTTCAGGCTCTGTTTACTTTTAGATGAAGTGATTTACAAGAAAGGTGAAAAATGAAAAAAATATTATACTCTGACCTCTTTAATTCTTATGTGAAAAGGTTACTAAAGTCTTCTTTTTTGCAATTGCGAATTTTTGCAATTGTACCACAATAAGTGGTACAAAAATGCAATTGCAAATTGCCGTTCCAGAGATACGCCATTACAATAGCTATCAGATGATAGCTACAAACTTTCCTGAACTGAACATAGTGAACATGTTTCAACTTTTCGCTACATATTTAAGCAATAAGATATATTGCACGTTATCCGTTACAAAGATCACGTACGTACATACATAAGACGGTATCACTGTACGTGCTAGTTTGAGCGCATATATTGAATGTTATCTATTCAGAACTGTTGTGATGTGTCTACACTTGAATAGCTGTTACTATTGAACTTTTTCATACTTAACGCTTTGAAATTGTCAGATCGGTGATACCTTTGATGTTACTTAACTAGAAATGAGAGATGTTCTCTCAAATCGAAGCTTATTGAGTTTTTTTTTTAACTTAATGTAAGTTATCGTTTCACTACGATCGATTCCACCTGAAAGATTATTGTTATTATTATTTTTATCCTAGTTACTCTTTAGACCTTCTTTAGACAATCATGATTACAGATTATAATTACATCTGGTGCATTTTGCCCAAAATGTAATCATGATTAAGGATTGCGATTACATTTAGAACCACAGAAATTACTCCGCCAACAACGCTATACCTTTTCTCGAAAGGCCCTCGCGGGGCCATATCCGGCCCTTCACATGTAATTGTAATCTGTAATCATGATTACATTTTTCCCATCTCTGCTTAAAAGCAAATAAAGCGTCCGTCGCTTTCAACTTCGATATACCTGACATACATTTATTTCCTTTGCTCCCTTTCCAACGGCTGAAGTGCTGACCCATTAGTAACTGAAACTGATTCGACAACCTTTTCCCTTGCAATGTTATTTTTCGACAAACTTTGAAATTTCTGATGTCGGTCTTGTCAATAAGTTAGAAAACTTTGTTTGCTTCCAAAGTGCTCTCGAACATAGAAGCTGATTATTGGCTGGATATAAACTAATATTTTAATGTTGTATGTGCGAACCCCTTTTGAACTTTGTATTAAATAGCACAACAATAGTTTTGCAGTGTAACTAAATGAATCATAACAGATCAGTAAGTATTGGGATGAAAAAATACAAATATTTTCAAGGATCTAATTTTTTATCACCCACTTACAAATGAGTCTATGAGCCACCTGATGGTCAGATGAGCCAGTAAACGCAATATTAATGAAAATTTTTAATACCTACCTCATTTTTAATTAAAATACAGACAACTTTGAGAAACTAGAAATACATCGGGCCATTAATGTGAAATTAAAATTAAGTTGAAAATTTAAATTTATCGTGAAGTTGTCTTTCAATTTTATTGATACTTTTGAGCTGTTAAGACTTATCTGATTTTTCTACTCAAGATTATTTTAGTGAATAAATAATAATGTTAAGGGTTTGCCTAAAAATCAAGAGCTCAATCCACATCATAATACTTTTATTTTTAATCCTTCTCGCATTATATGACCTCCCGCTAATACCTTTCATCGTCGTAACTGACATTTATCCGTGTTCATTGTGGGATTCAGAAAAGAAATTACATCTCTGCAATTCTCCTCATAACTCTTAGAGATAAAAGCTTTTTTAAAGCTTGGTTCTTTTGTTAATTATACGAGTAGCTATTATTAAAAAAAATGTAATTTATGTCTTAGATTCTTAATAATTGCAGAATTATCATCAATCATCACGTTTCAAAATCAACCATCCTAATCAGGTAACAGTTATACCATAGCTTTGTCAAACACTGAAAAGCTTTAATCGCAACGGTAAGATGGATGGTATTTTTATTTAGTCTTATTCACGATTAAACATTTCGTCCATGAAAATTATGAATACTCATAAAAATAATATAGATGTCATTAGAGACGCAACGTGGTATTTCTTCAATTCCCTAATAGCTTATGATAAAAGTCATCGGGTCTTAGCGTATGACCGAAATTCCGTTCGTGGAAGCATGCTGGGGACGAAATATGTCTTTATTAGAAGAATAATGGTCCTTCGAGTTCAGCTATATCTATGCTACGACCGATGTCCATCTCTCAGTAAAATGCATGCCTATCTCGTTTGAACTTTTAACAATATTATTTTTCAGTTTTTATGTTTCGCTTCGGGAAACGTGATCACTGAAACACCTAACAATAACGGCAATCGAAACAATGTTAATTGGTTTTTATCAGGCTCTTTCAACAGAAAATTACTGTTGTCTTGTCTATTACAAATCTAGCCTGCGAAACTTGTTACCTAATAACAAGTCTTGTCTGCACCAGAAATGATTCTCGTTCAACAAGTTTCTTCAGTTTAAAATTAGGCACGTTTGCCATCAAAGCCTAGTGGCTTTTGCTCGAAGGACCAAGTTATGAATATATCTATTACAAATACTTGAGGCATAAATTAACACGGTATATGAAAGTCAATGACCCAGATGGCGTCTAGTGTTCTACATAATCTAGAGTCTAGCTAGACATCACACTTGCATTCTGTAATGTTCTGTAATGTTCAGCCTGTAATGTTTTCCATAAAAGTATTATATGCGCGAAAAAAATATAGGTATTCCTCTTTAAGAATGGACTTGATATTTTGGCACAGACGTTTAATCACCAATGCATTGCCGATCAAGAAACGAAGAAAAAATGGCTCTTATGTGCCCAGCCGAAACACGACAAGTCATTTACATAGAGAAGACGTGCAAAATCTAAATTTAATATATGGAACCCCAGCGTACAAAAAATCCTTTTTCTCTTCGCTCTGGAATCCTACAATGATCAGCATATACTTATTATACATTTCGTTTCCAAATAGGTATTATAAATAGAAAGTAATTTACATGATCTATATTGAATTAAACAATTACTGAATAATACAATTAGAGATAAAGGCTTTGCCCTTCGATATTGCGTTTTTAAAGTAAATTTACACTGTGTCGGTAACAATTTCCATATCCAATGGACATTGGTTTCAATTACGATGTTAATAGACAATTATCCGTTCGGAATAATACGTTTGTATTTGAAATTCTATTTAGAATTCTATCGTTGTGGAGATTTCATTAAACGGAAATTCCTCAACTCCCTTGTGGAGTTAAATCAAATTCGTTCGGTTGTTGGGACGACAGGCACATAAAACGCAATTTCAACAATCTGTCTATAAATCTATATCTATAGGTACATGTAAGGATAATTTTTCCTTTTTTTTAATCCGATTTCAGGTCTCACGAAGTGTAAATAAATAAATAAAATAAATTGCACAAGAACGTCATAATTTCCTCCAACCTACTGTTTCGAAAAAGTTTACAAACAAGACGAGTTAAAAAGCTTAAACCCGACTGCTTCGAACAGAACTATTGGGAATATACATACCTACTTAAAAACATCTAAAGATAAATAAAGGAAAAGAAAAGATAATAAAGGAAAGGATTTAAGGCTTGGAAACATTTAGCTCGTTACGTTAAAGCGTTTTATAGGTACATATATCCAGTACGATATTTAATTTCCCTCTTGCAAAAAATAAACAAATATTTCTGGCACCTAAGTATGGTTTAACCAATTTATTTTCGAATTGCCAGCAATAAAACACCTCGTTTCCTTTTTGGGCCAGAAAAAAATATTTTTCTCTCTCCTTTTTTTATTTTTAGAATTGTTATGTTGTCATAGCGCCTATAGTAATACAAACTCTGTAAGAATTCAAAGTACCTACCTATTTTTAAGACGTACAGACCTATTGATGGATAGACGGCGTCTTAGTACTTAACAAGGTCCCGTAACCGTTTGGGTACAGAACCTCAAGAACTTCTAGTGTCAAAGTACTGGATAGAAAGGAAAGTTATCCAACAGAGTATAGTACTGCCGACGGTTCTAGGCCGTTTGAAGTTAGGTTTTCGGATATATAGCGCAGGTATTGTACTTTAGAGAGAGATAGCGACACGAACACTGAGCGTGTGACTGAAACAAACAATGCTCAAAGTGACACCCCGCGCGTCTGCCACCATTTAGACCCTAAAATTGACTACTGCGCAGCGATCCGAACAAAGTTCAGGGCGGCCAAGAACCGCCGTCCGTACTATAACTGTGAAAGTAATGTATTATTTCACATTGTGACAGTTCCGGCTTGGACGGCGAACTCGGGGCTTGGGGCTCGGGGCTCGGGGCTCGGGGCACGAGGGTTGGAGCTCGGGGCTTGAGGCTGACCCGCGTCGGGATGAAATCGGTGTTTACAGTTCTGTGTATTACGGAGCTGGAAATAATACGGTAATATATCACTCTGATAGAGGACAGAAACATAGCAACTCTGTCGACATAATATATATTAAAGGTATTTACTAATACAGTTCCCTATAGAATGTAAACATTAAATAGGAAAAGAGTGTAATATAAGTAGCTGTAGATTTGACATGCCACATATTACTTTTCTTCGAATTTATATCCATTTATTCGTCCGTTAAGGAATCATGCGGTTTTTTAATTATGAGTGAATTTTTAATTAATTATTCCTAACGTAAGTAAGATTTAGTGTCTGTAAAACAATCGGATAAAAAAAATCAATTTAATGAAATGACATAACTTTACTTTGTGTTGTAATAAAATACAAAAAGACAACCGTAACTCAAATAAATGTATTTTCACTCGTCCGCAAAACACGAAAAAAAAAGAGAATAAAACACTGTAGGTAAAATAAAGTGTAGGTAGGTAGGAGTTAGTGGTGTAGTGTACGTAAAGTTTCAGTTCGCACTAAACCTACATAACGATGTAAAATATTTTTAACTGACCCGCGTGACGTTAACATTGATAACAGATATCAGCACGAGTCACCGCCAAGCAGTAAAAAGTAACCTAAATGTTATCTACTCCGCTTACACGTTACGTAAATAACAATAAAACAATGGTACCTTTACAGCCTAAACCTAAACGCACATTTTAAAATGAGGACAATGTCATTGAAGAAAATAAAATGTGTTTTTTAGTCCTCATAAAACACGCCGAGATTGAGGTCGCGTTTACGATACTATGTAATGTCCTATTTGTTATGAGGTTATAAACCAAATAAAGGTTGGTGGGTAATTGCGACCTGTTTATCCTTACAGTAAAAAAAATGTCCAAGTGCGAGTTGGACTGGCCCACGGAGAGTTCTGTACCACGTACGCACCTGTCTATAACTATTATTTTTATTAAATAGGTAGTTTGTGTTATATTCATTACTTGACCGCATCATTATGTTCATGATTCTCTTTGGGATCTATGTATTTTATTATAATTATGTCGTGAATAGTGAACTTGTGATAGCGGCCACAATAACACGCATTCTGTGGAAATTTCAAATGTCTACCTATTTCTGTTCAAGAGACAAGAGCCCTGTGACAGACAGACAAATAGACAGCAGAGCAGTCTCTTTTCACCATTTGGGTAGGGAACCCTAAAACACCGAGGTTGTGTAGGTGTTGACTGGATTACAAGAATTATGGCAGTTATATTAAAGCCTCGTTTCTGCTTCAAGCGATGCTGATGTATTAAGCTATACATAAAACTCTACCTGTTCGATGTTTTTACATGAAATATATTTGAGAAAAATAAAAATACTCATATAGATAACAAAACTTCTAAAATCATAATTATGGGATTTCTATTGCATTAATAAACCACAAAATAATAGTTCTCAAATATCTTCAATGTACAGACATCAATCACTTGCAAATGTACTGATAATCACACATCAATAAAGATCAGTCGGAAACCAAATCCTGTTGGAAACACAAAAATTTGTCCCATTTCTCCGTATCCTGACCTGAAATCGTGATCCGGTAGCAGGGTCAATTTCCCTCAATTCCTTAACGTCCCTCTGATGGATGATCGACCCGAATACCATGATATATTCAAAGACTTACGTTATTTTCAGAATTTATGGCATTGTGTTACTTGATAAGCGACATATTATTATCATATCTACATACAATTATAGATAAAACAAAATAATAAAAGCGTATTAAAAAAGAGTTAAATCGACAATAAAATCTGGATTTTCGTTTTTTTTAATTTTAATGTTACATAATTTTATTGTCACAATTCGTATTGGCACTCTGAACAAATTTTAAATTTCATGTCACGTTGTGTGCACAGAAAATGTACGTTATTTATTAATTATTTATTTAACCTCTTTATTGATTGCACACCGTAACAAAAATTAATTAATGTTTTGTTAATTAAGATAATGTATTCAAATCTTATTATTATGTAAAGAAAATAGTTTTCTGCACTACTTCTCCGTAATCCGTAACTAAACTAAACTATAAATGTGCCAAATTTCATACTCCACCGTCCGCGTAATTTTCGTAAAAAGGAATACAAAGTTTTCTCTTCACAAATTACAAAAAAAAGTATTATGATCCTCGCATCAATTACCTTTTATCTTATTCGGAGTGAAGCAGGAATTAAAATCTTATTTTAACAAAGCTGTCCTTTTAAACCCTACTCTGATTTAGCGTTGTGTATAATTCATTTCTAGCTTTTCTAAAGTGATTTGGTGGACGAAGGTCCATCCGTGGCCGGGTAAGACGATAGTGCCGGGTAAGATGATTGTGCCCGGGTAAGATGATAGCGCCCGGGTAAGATGATTAACAGCTACCGAAGTAGGAAGTGCTGACCTATGTTGTATTCATATGTCAATAATAATGGATTACCGTAGGAGACCCATGTGGGGCTATGAACGCATCATTAAAATTTCCACCATTACGTCATACTCATACGTGTCCTCAAGCAATACTTTATAGTGTTATATGTTTCGGGCAGGGGCGGCTTTACCTATAGTGCAGGGGGTGCGGTGCACCCGGGCGCCGGGTGTCAGGGGGCGCCGAGAGCCGCTCGCGACACCTAGACCTAATCTATTTCGACCTTATATTGACTGCACCTGGGCGCTACATGTGCTAGAGCCGCTCTTCGGGGATTAAAACCTCGGACAAATGACTGTTTCGCCGCTAGCGGAATTAACGGTTGGCCTAACTATCATTTGGATTACAAGAACAAGAACCTTATTTGCGGGATGAGAAGATTGCTTCATTCATTTTAATTTACATTCCTTGTCTAATTTAAAGCGTATAATGTTTGTAACTGTCTCAAACAATTCCCTCTAAATCTACCACATGCAACATTATTATTAATGTGAAAATATTATATGATATTAGGGACATTTACACAAAACACTACAAATCCTGTCCGTTATTTCCCTAGTCTAGCAAACTTATGCTAACGGCAGGATTTTACGACACACGGTAGAATGTTTCCATGTTTATCATACTCGTAAATTAGGAAGTTCCTGATTTTCTTGTAACTACTTAAAGACTGCGCACAGTACAACGACTCCACGACCGACAGACGAGAACGCGACTAAAACCTTGACAAAGCTAACATTCAATTATGAGCCTTATATCTTTGAAGGTAAGGTTGAATTTCGAACTTATACTTAAAATACCTATACGGCTCGCCCTACACCCATAGCCGTTCCGTTTCGAGACCAACGCGTCGACGACTCACCGTAGACGAGTAGTCCACGCGTCGACCGACACAATGACGTAATGTACCTAGAACGGAACGTCGGAGTTGAAACGGAGTGGAGACGGAGTCGAGTTGACGTCGATGAAGCGTTGATCGCGGAACGGAACGTCGGAGTTGAAACGGAGTGGAGTCGGAGTGGAGTTGACGTCGAGTTGGTGTAATGTGCGCACTCCTTTAATGGTATAAAGTTGTTTTTACAAGCACGAATACGCTTACTTTAAATGAATTTGAACTACTTAGTACTCACAACTACTTGTGACGGACTTAACCTTTTAATAAATGCTTTATTGTGGGTTTCTCTGCGGTTTCTGTATACGTAGGTATATTATTTTTCACTATAGTGAAAACAAATACAAGTTTTCATTAGGTAAAATATATTCATGCATAACTACAGTTGAAGTAAATATAAAGCTTCAAACCATGAGAAATTCAGTGCTGTGTCGTTATATTATTGTGTACATTATTATCTAATACATAGACATTTTTTATAGTTGACAGCTTTTCCATTTCAGTATGTCCCAGGTATTGCTAATGTACATGGGTGATGGTGATCATTTACCATCTGGTGATCCTTCTACTCGTGTACTTAGGGCATAAATAACACACACACACGACGCCAACGTAGGATAAAACTAAGTAGACAACACTCTAAATTAGGCACCTACTTGGCATCATACAATAACCTTACAAAACAAAGCTCTCCTTGACATGATAATATTCTTATTTACGTTACAACCCTTACTGTAATCTCTATTAAGGGCAAAGTTATTGGAAATATTCATCAAGTTCATTGCCCCGGAAACAAGTGCGAAGATTGTGTGTCCCACATCGTGGAAGTTTATGAAACTTTTATAAGTTCCTCCGCTCGTAGCTGCGTTACCTAACTTTATAGCGACATTCCATTTTAATGGACATTAAAATTCCATTTATTAGTAAACAAATAAGCGATAACGTAAATCAATTTTGTCTGGAATAGAATAGAAGGTGGAACGATCAATGTATAGTTGAGAAAAATTATTGGTAACAATAAATATAAAATAAGCATTAATGCAATAATATTTTTTTTAATTGTTGTCTGTTTATCGATCATTTTCATGATACCTACAATTTTGGTCAGTTTCATAATACAATTAACTATTTTTGGCGTTATCCAATTAAAAAATGTTGATATAGTTTAATGTAAATAAATGGGAATACCTACAGACAGTGGCGTAGCGTGGAGTAATATAGACGTGGGCAAAGTCGAATCAGCGGAGGCCCCATTTCTTTCGTTCCCAAAATCTGGCATCGCATAAAGAGGCCTCGCGAGGCCCCTTCAGGTGCGAGGCCGTGGGCGAGGGCCCACTTCGCCCACGCCTAGCTACGCCACTGCCTACAGAAGCATATTAATTAACCTTACCTAGGTTGCTTTAATGGAAAATGGATAACATGACAAAAAGGTTGTTAAATTGCTAAAAGCATTCATTAACGGTGCGGTTAAAACACATTCGAGATTATCTCATCCTGCCAATAAATTAATAATGTGCTTGCTGCAATGATATAACACCATTATATATTTTTTTCAACTCTTGGTTTGACTTCGATTGTACTGTACCATCTATCATCATCGCAACCCTTAACTGTCCCGCTGCTGGGCACGGGTCTCCTCTCACAATGTGAAGGGTACAGGCCATAGTCCCCCACACTGGCCAAGTGCGGATTGGCGGATACAATTGAATGCAACAAAATAAATAAAATTGATTTGAAAAATTGAACGCATACATATTATTAACAGAATAAATTGTAGCCGCATAATGCAAGTGGTACTAGTTCTGGCTCAAAAAAATTACATTTAATATTGCTCGGTGGTGCAGAACCCTAATGCGAGAACGATACGCACTTAATCAGTTTTATAAAAAGTAGATAGGTACAAGTAAATATGTATCTACTTGGCTATTACAAAGAAATAAAAAAGTGTAAAATATTATACTAAAATGTTTAATAGTCTACAGTAGAGGCTCGTGGCCGTTCACCTTTAGGCTGCTTTCCCACCAGAAAAAATGATTGTAATAATTAATTGCAATGTATTCGTAATTAGTTTTCAGAAACGCTTTTCGAAAGTCAGGCATAGTCAGTCGCTTCAACAAATTCCTACGATGAGTGGTCCCGGAAGAAGAAACGGCAAGCAACCAATGAGTTCTTTGCTACTTACGGTTACAAGAGACCACACTTATTACTAGTTAGGGCACTTATAAGTGCTTAGGTATATAAGCAGTCTTGTCTTCAAAATAATCATCCAACTTATAATGACATTTCATCCGTCCTAAAATACATATGAGTTTAAAGTGTGTATCAAGATTCTTATGTCCTGTAAGGTATTGCGCTGCGCCGCGGCGTCGCCGCCGTTGCGAGGTCTCGGGATAAAGCCATGGCATATGGAACAAGCTCGGTATTTGTTAAAAACCCAAAAAAAGACAACTCGTTATGCGTTGGTGGACTTATACAAGGTTCTATAGGTATCGATACCATCAAGTGTCCAGATTTATCGACCGACTCGTTTAAAACATCTAATTTATTTAATTAAATACCAAACACTATATAAACAGAGCCTTATAAAGTCCCAAGTATCATGTCTCCCAAGTATCATTTATCTTTCCTAAGTTATTGTGGTATTCATTTGCATATCATTCTTTATGCCATACTCCTAGACGATTTTAAGCTGGCTACAATAAAAATGAAGTCTTTCAGAAGAAAAACAACTAAGTAAGGGACTTTAATGTCATAAAAGTGATTTATGTGTGTAAAATAACGATGTAACAAACAATATAATAACACTCCTGTTATTTTCCGTTAATTGTACGGAAATATGTATGTAGGTACATATATGCATTTATTATTGAAAAAAATATGAAAATCGATCGAGTCATTCAGAAAACCACCCTATACAATATACTTACTTGTGTGAAATTTATACAGACATTGGAATTATAAATTTCACACAAGTAAGTTAAATTGGAGCAGCGTGGTGGAAGCTAAGCCTCCGTAGTTATGAGCAGAAACCCGGGATCAGCTCGTTCTCTCAAACTCTCTTTGGCATGTACAATCCTTTACAACTTCCTAAAATTAATCAAAACAAATTCATTGTAACCTTCGGAAATTTTGTTCAAAACAAATAACTTCGAAACCATTATCATTTTGGCACTGATAATAAAGATAATGAAAGTTGTTGTAAAGTTAATGGACATAAAATGACATTATGTACAGTAACATTAAAATGAATTGTGTTATAATTATTTTACTTACGATACTAATAATGAAGAATTGATGTGTGACGGAATAAATAAATGATTTATTTACATAGTGTACGTAACTCTAATACATAATCATTGTCTCTAATACAAATATTTTTATCACAGAGGCTAGCCGACAGTCCTTTTCGTAATCATCATAAATCAAGTCCAACCATATCGCAGCATTCATTAATAACATGTGGTACTTCACAGACCGAAACTACAAGTTGCACTTTGATTTGGAAGCGAATATCATTTGCCACTTTCTAACTTACAAATTGTTTAGTATATTTACGATATCCTTCGCTTAATTTATAGCATTATGTAGAAAAGACGATACAAAACGTAAATAACCAAGAATGTGTCGAAGTCACTATAGGGGGTTTTATAGTTGTGTAACGATTAATAGGGACTTTATCAGCCAAAATAACTTTTTTAGATATATTTTAGAGTTCCGTACCCAAAGGGTGACCAACGAAACCCTATAAATATGCCTCCACTGTCAGACAGACAGTTTGTCACTTGAACGGAAATAGGTAGATAGTAATATGTCAATGTAGGTAGACAACGGAAACTTTCACAGAATGCGCGAAACTGTGGCCACTACCTCAACAAATAATAAGAAATAATAAAATATATTCCAAAAGGGGTCCTGATACAAGTCACCTTTTAAAACTGGGGTCTTTCCCATTAGCATATAGACACAGGCATTAGCATAGAGCAACATCAGAGGAGTTGTCAATGCAACAAAAAAACATACTTATTTTCATACCCAAAGGAGTACCAACCCAAAGGATTTCGACCCAAAAAAGAATTTCGTCCATTCCTCCAGTTTCGTTTTAGTGAAATCACACGACAAAGGGCGGCCGCCCATGATGAACGATTTGCAAATGTCGCACACAAATCGGTAGTAAAACGCTCTGGTAGATGAAAATAGGGAGTTCTAAGTGAAGTGTAATATCTCACTCGACATAATTGCGCAGTTAAAGACAGCCAGGCGTATCGAGATCAGTGAAACACAGCTTCTCGAATAAAAGATAGGTACTTAAAATTAATGACGAGCTTATTTAGGACTAGTCGCCCGTCCTCGTTTCGCTTCGGGGAAGCTACGAGTATGTCTTAGCCTCAACATTCGCAATATGTTTGCTAAGTTTTTTATTGACATATCTTTTTTATTTGTGAATCAATTAATTTATAATTATGTAAAATAGAAGTAGGTATGCCATTAGCGCGGAAACAGTGGTACAGTTAAATTTGGGTAATTGGCTTACTTTTCATGCAGCTATCTCTTTTTGTCTTTAATAATTATGTACGAGTATATCTCATTCAAAGTGACATACAAATATCATCATAGTGGATCCAAAATACAGCTCGCGCTGTATTAACGCATCTATAGTTTTTATATCTTTGTTGTGGATGGACAAACTATATTATAACAAAATCTTAATGTTACCCCAAGCTTGCTATACGTCAGTAAAACCCGCATCCAAAAAAAGTAAGCCGTTTCAAGGACTAGCGGGAATAAACAAACAAACAATAATTCTAAGAATTGTAACAGGGCCTAGTGCATTAAAAATACATGTATTAATAAATTTCCTCAATATTATTTAATTTACAAACATTGATCAGTTACAGTTATTTTAAGTGTGGATAGATTTTAAAATTCGAGAGAGTTTTGTCACCTATTTTTAGAATGTTTATGATCCATTAAGTTTTTATTACGAGCAATGAAAGGAAATATTTTTTTTGGTCTTTTAAAGTATAAATATAAAATGTGAAGACAATAGACTGGTGAGCTTTTTATTCAGATATCGTGGACTCTCTCAGTGGGCATTGAATATGTTAAGATAGATAAAAATATGATAACTCAACTCAACTCAACTCAAATCATTTATTCCACATAGGTATTTAGAATACACTTATGAACGTCATTTTTTTTTGATAAGATAAGAAGTCTATGAATAAATGATTTTGAATTTTTAAGATAAATAAAGTACCTACAGAAATCTGCATGTAATATTCTTTATCTACATTTACGGCCATTTAAACATCTATATATCTCTAGATAAGTAACTTTGATTGATAAGATCTTCGGATCTAAAAATATGTAACTACCCTCGGCCCGTATATGACCTCGGGCCGTGTAACTGTAAATAAAATAATAAAGATGAAAGACCTAGGAGCTATCAAACGGCTCTCGATAGTAAGCATGTGTGGGACAGATGATGGAAATAAAAAAGCTCGAGCTTCGTAACACAACACGTGTTCAAAGTGACAACACTCGTGAGAACGATACTCGGTTAATTAGGGTGGAGATCAGAAAATATATTTATATTTCCGAGACGTATTTAGAAAGTAGATATTACGAAACGATACGTTAGTTAGCGCCAAGAATATTATTGGATCCAGCGGATCCTGGCATTCGGAGACGGAATTCTTTACCGGCATTATACCCTATACGATACCCCCATACTATACTATACCACACCTATACTATACCATACCCCCGCACTAGGATTCCTTAAGTCGCGGCTGGCATGGACAACACAAATTACACATCACCAACACCCATGACCCGAGAAGAAACCTTTATCTGCCACATAAACATCTGCCCCGGCGAGGAATCGAACCCGCAACCCCTCTCATTGCCACTACCAACTAAGCTACAGGGTAGTCATAGACGTCAGAAATCACGTGCCATCAGGTAACTTGTCTACGTTTTTGTCGGGTAGTTACACAACAAACAATCCTCAGGAAATATCCTACCCGTACAGCAACAGGTGAAAATTCACAACTTTTATGATCAATTATGGTGAAAGATTGAAAATATACAATATCAATTTGAAATCAGCACGTCTTCAAAACTTTACCTTTAAGAGTCCTTTGAAAGTTGTTTGACGTAAAGTGCCTACCAATTTCAAACTCTGGAAGTTTCAAGAAAATCTTGTCCATTAAACTGCCAGCAAATCAATCAAATGTTTTCGAAGTATATTATGAAATAAAAGTAGACAAAGAGAACAATATAATTGCGATTCAATTATGTGTGAATGTGATCTTGTGTAAAAGTACTTAAAAGATGTAGTAGCTGCCCTTGCTTCGCTTCGAGAAAAATTGTTTAGATGGAATTTTGTAAATTAACTTCACGTTTTCGTTTGTGAACCGATTGAAATAAACAACTAAGTTTTAGCCGAAGGTTAGTACATACTCGTACAATACATCATGAATCAGTGAAAACCGCATGCAAATTGATTACCAGAAATAAACGCGCAAACAAAGTAACAAACCGACCGTTTTGGCAGAGAATAATATACTATGTATATGAATTAATTACACTAATTATTCTTAGATACCTACTCTGATTTTGATATTGATTTTGATTTTAATAGTTCTATTAAAATATCTTCGATGTACACACGTCGATTAACAGTTTTGTTACTTGTATGAAGTAGTCGCAGTTAATTATAATTAGACCACATTGCAATATTATTGTTGCTTCATATTACTCAAATCTTTGCTCATTATTTGGTACCCGTGTAATTGGAAGCAATGACCGACCTACTTCTGATTCACGCGTTTTAAAGTCCGCTCTTAATTACCTGGTAGCTAGACTCGAATCAAAATAGATTCTAAAACAATACCCATTTTATTTTAAAATATAAACAGTCATTACATTTCTGTATTTAATGAATGTTAAATTTAGTTTATATGAACCAAGAAACAAGAAAGAGAAAAAAATCAAGTTTATAAAATTAACCTGAACAAAAATAGAATTTACAAAGATACCCTTATTACTGAATAGGTAAAGTTTGTGAATACCTGTGAATTCCTGTTTTTATGGATTTAAGATAGTAAACGATGTTAAAAAACAAACACTTCCGCTGCCGCTCATGTCAGTTGTGACCTAAACGGAACAAAATTCTAGGGGTAGAACTGTTACTTCAGTTAGCAGAGGGTGTTATTAATAATGTTAATAATGTTAGTTCGTCGGTTCCTTTGTAAATATGAGGACTGGGGCGTGGACTGCTAGTGATAGTTAGTCCAGTAGTTATTGTTGGTAATAGTACAGTTAGTAAGTGTTAGTAAGAGTCTCGTTCTAATTCGGTCTCTGAAGTGTTGCTACCCCTGAGAACTAAGATGGTTGCCACTAAAAAAGTGTAACCAGATCCACAATCGATCTCACACTGGTTCTATCTAAATTTTTTAGTAATTTATTTATTAAAGTCTAAAATAAATCTTTAAACTTATGTATACCTAAGTAAGGACTTAACATTATACGTAATTATTTATTTATATAACTAGTGGCCCATCCCGGCTTGGCACGGGTGGACATTTATTTTTTGACATTTGGTGTCATATCGACAGCAGCGCCATCTACCGGGTCCAATTGTGAATCTAAACCATTCTCGGATCCACCTGAAGACACAAAAAATTTCAACCAAATCGGTACAGTATCGTACGTATCTTTTACACACTTATAACTATCGACTTGCAACCACCATAGTGCACGATGGGAGACTTGTATCTATTGCCACATACAAACACTATTCGTCTGCGATGCGTAACTACGCATTTTGGCTGCGAACGAACGTTGGCTGCAAACTAAAATTTAGGGACACACACCTCTAATTTTATTGTCTGTTGTTGCCTTTATATATATATATACATACAAGCATAATATATATATATACCCATCGGAGATGCTTCTATGTATATTATGCTTGTATGTGTATTATTTTGTGTTGCTCTTTAGGTACAACTGAAAAGGACTAAAGTGTACTCACGCTGATCCAGGGCGGATTAGTGGAAGGGTTAAAGGTCAACCCGATTGTTGGAAGTTCTTAAGCCGCTCGTAGACCTCCAACAATACTTAATGACTGTTATTTAACGAGATAACATCCATCACTCAACCACGTACTGTATGTTTTCAACAGTCTAAACCATGTGGATAAAAGGTTCGCCAGAAGCGGTCTCCCATTCAGCTCTCAGCCGCGCCGCATTCAGTCGTATATTACCGAATATACTCATACAGCTGAATTTCATTTACCTTTTACACTTTACATTTTGCTTAACGATAGATACCGATCTACTTACTATATGCAGTGGCATAGTAGCGGATGCCTTCGGGTGGCATAAAAAATTCCGCCACTTGTTTTGGCCACTAACCCCTCCACCAATCCGTACTGGAGCAGCGTGGTGGGGCATGCTCTAGGTCTCCTCAGCTATGAGGAGAGACCCGTGCTCAATAGTTGCCAATTACTGTTGATGCTTGACGCAGTCGTAGGCAATCGCTTGAACGATACATGTGTGGAGATCCTTATAATCGAAATCGATTAAATTGATAAATATAAAATTACACACACTAATGTTAGTTACTCTATAACATGCCTTTGACACGAAATGACATTACGTGACGTCATGACGTTCATTGTACGTGTAGTGTCAATGTAAAGTAACCATTTGACGGAGGGAATTACGGCCGATTTTCGAGCGCCGTGCGGGTGTGTAACTATTTATACTAATTGAAGCATTCCTGGTTCCGAAGTAATAAGAGGACAAAATAATGCAGACAAATAAATAGTCAGGTAAACAAACCTAAAATCAATTTGATATGTGTAACCTTATTCTATTTAATTTATTAATCCTTGCTTTGAAGTTACATAATATATACCTCAATAATTATAAAAAGTTAAATATTAAAAAGTAGGTGTAATTCGCACCTACTTATTATTATGTTCATTCTCTCGCTTACTACGAGTAAGATCAGGAATTACTATCTAGACAAGCAATTTGTCTCCTAATTGAGGTTTGGGGTCAATGTACGCACACAATAACCTTAAATTTTGGATATTATTCAAGTCACCCACGTAGGAGCGCCTTTGTTACGACCAACTTCAATATATAGTCATAATTATGTATCTATGTAGGTACATATATTTATAGTGCATAGTCTTTTAATTGGCTCTACATGCTGTTCGTCTAATTTAAAACTTGATTCCCATTACTTCTGCCAGGTTCATCATATACAGATCTTATTGGAAAATTAATGATAAAAATGAAATAGGTAGGTATCAAAATAATTTAACGCTTCCACACTCATACTCTACGATTCCCTGAGTTGCATGCATCACTGTGCATACCAATAAGACAGCACAAACACCCACGATACGAGAACAACCACATTGAACAGTCACATTGGCACAGTCTGCCCCGGGAATCGAACCGGGAAGCCCTCGTTCCACAAACGGGTAACTACCAACTAAGCTAAGGAGCCAATTGAAAATGAGCTAAGTATATGTTTATTCAGTTTTGAATATAAAATTCGTGAAATGTAGGTAGCAAGGTAAAAGAACAATGCTCTTTTGTATAGATTATATTTAGAGAAAATACGTAATAAATGAGGTTACAGATGTTTTTATGTACCTACTGACAAAATGCCAACAGCGTACGAGTATCTGCGAGAAAGACAGTGGCTAACTGAGTCGAGCGCATAATGTATTCAAAACGAATTTGGGACATGACGCTGGGATTTTCTTTTCTTAAGATACATAAAAATATATATATTTTTGGAACGAAGTTCCTTACGGCAGGCTTGGAGGGGATAGGGATTTAGCTGCGCGACCGAACTGAAAAATATTTGATAGTAAAACCGTAAGCGTGGAATGAGACGCGTGGAATGAGACGCGTGGAAAAAAGTGCGTGGAATAAAACCGTTAAATGAGACGTGCGCAGGCGCGACAGTAGCCGAAGGAACTTCGTTCCTACCTGGTGTCCCACGACACAATTAGTTTATAAATATAAGCTAATGCTTGACTACAACTCCACCTGATAGTAAATGGTGATACAGCGCACTTACATACTTAGTAGAAGCATAATATTCACTCTTGAAGACACCCACATCATCACATCATAGAAATCAAAAATAATGTTGAGATATATTTTTATAAGGAATTATCACTGATACATTTTTGCAAGGAATTAATTACTTTTAAGATAATTATACTCAATGTTGTGCGAAATTTTCCTGTTCAAAACGTCAGTATCTGCATCTGTATGTCTCTAGGACAATATGTTTCGTATTAATATTACTTCATTTTGTTGTTTCAGGTGTAACGCATAAATCAACAGTTATTGTCCTGCAACAATATTGGTAAGTACTCATTATCATTATTTTCACGCAACTTTATTGAAACCAATTCTTTTCGTTCGGGTTGGTTTTAACTTCTTAACTTAAATCGGATATAAGCCGTTTCGGAGATTAGCGGGTACAAAACCACAGGCAAACAAACCAAAGTTCTAAAATTCGTTGTTTTGGATTCTATTGCGTTAATAAAGACAACCAGTAAAAGTTTTTTTCATTATATTGTCTAGTCTAGTTACAGTTTTATTGTTAGTAATAAGTATAGGATAGTAGATAAATTGGTTATCTATAATAAAAACTGGGTATTCATTTAAAAATAAACTGTTAAAAGAAGAAACATTGTTACTGCGGACCATGAGATGACAATGTTACACTAAAATAATGAAACTTACCGAGGTTTCGAGTACACTCATTTATGTCACACGAACTGGTTTTGTCACGCTCCCACTGACCCATTGTTTGACGGACTTCTTAGTTCTAATACTATTTGTGACGTGCATGCGTTTCTGTTACATAATATTATAATAGTACCTTAGTTTAATGACATATTTTAAATTAGTATTAATACTCGTCATGCTCTGAGCCTAAGGAGCATAGCAATTTTATTAGAAAGTTAAAATCACTTGCTTCAGTGAAGGAAAACATCGTGAGGAAATCTGCACACCCCATACTGCTCTCAACGGTGTGTGAAGTCTGCCAATGTACGCTTAGCCAGCATGGTGTACAATGACCCGTATCCCTCACATAGTGAGATCAGCCCGAGCCCAGCAGTGGGACAGTTATTCAGGAAGAGTTTCTTATTCTTAGCCGTTGTGGAGTAGTTAAAATATTAATGTCAAGTTTCTAAGTTACGCCTGCTTAATATGAGAAGTGAATTGGCAACTTTGTATACACGGCCTAGAATATTAATCTATGGAAGCGCCTTTAATATTCATGAGCTATGAGGCAGGAACTGGCAACAAAAGTTTAATGGAATGATGACACGACGTATTTACTTAGGTATAATAATCAATTCAAAATAATTCAATTCGCATCTACCGGAGTACTTGCCGGAGTAGGTACGTAATTAATGTCTAACTACTTTATAATCAGTTGTCGAAATTATAGATCAGATTATAGAACAAAAGAACACAACAATTAACAAAAAACCTTTTGTTCTATATCCGGAGTCGAAATTAACAAAACATATTGCACAGTTCTCGTAATCCTTAAGGAACTTTACGGTTTAAATATTATAGATGTCACTATAAAAATCCATCAATCCATTATTATTAAGTAACTTACTCTTTATTGTAGTTTTGACTGGAATTTTGATGACATCAAATACAGTAACAATTTAAGAAGCAACATTCGGGAACTATCGCGAAGTAACCATCTTGAATATTATCGTTACCATTTTAGAGGTTTTCAGTATTCTATTGGCTTGAAAAAAAAGCCCCTGTTTCGTTTTATCATTCAAGAACGATTCTGTGCTTGTGGGTTCTTGATCAACGTTGAGGTTTGAATAAATTATAATGTTAGGAGACCGACATTGATAAACTTTAATGTTTGAATTATCAAAACGATATTGCATTATGTGAAACTACGAGTATTTTTGCGACGCACTGTTTGCGCACATGTTCCTATTTCTTGTATCCGTTCTAGTACAAATAGAAGCATGCATTTGTAAGGATTGTAATGTCCTCTATTATTTAATTTTATGAATGTCTAAAATATATACATATATGCATAAGCAATATTTTATTTAACTTCTAAAGAATTTTAAGTTAAATATTATACCAGCCATTAAACTTAGGACGTATATTTTGATATGAAGTACGAATATAAAACTGTTGGTAAATCTATGAAAAATTCTACTCGGATCGTGCATCTGAGTTATGAATTTCCGTCGAAAACACTTTTGGTAGACACAATAAAAAGACCGTGTGACTGTATCTGCCACTCGTCGACCACGAATTGTGTAAATATTCCACACAAACACTTGCTTCCTCTTACTTTTGCAAATATGTAGTTACTTTCGAAAAATTTACGCTTCTTTATGTACCCATATAATTTATCTAACCCCTAACTGCTGCACTTTTGACGATAAAACATTTTACTAATACGGTGATCATCGATTGAAACACTTACGATTACTTACGTTCGAGCACTTACGTGTATTGAAAAAGAATTATTTAGAATTTTAATTTACTTTATTACTGTAATTGCTTCACATCCATCCAGTTAGCTTGTTATTGTTAAAATGTTACCAACATCGCTTGAAAAAGGTTTAAAATAAAACCTCCGCTCGTTAAAAATTTAACATCATGGTTATTATCATTATTGGCACATAAAGTAAATATTTACCACACCCAAGTTAACGCTTAGCAAAGTATTTAAGTATACTTACTGGCACGTAAAAGTTTCTCTAAACTTGACGTGAAGTTGTGTTCTTATTTATTAAATAAAAGTAATATTATGTTTGTATCGATATTAGGGCTTCGTGCAACATAAGTTATATCTACTTGTACATACTAACTTAACTATCTTTGTATCCGAGTAGTTATAATACAGCTTACAAAATCAAATAGGTTGCACTTGGACTAGGACTCGAGATTGTTGGAGTAGAATTATAGTGAAGTGGAATTCCCGCTAAAAAAAGTTATTGTCACGGATGCTGGTAAAGGATGGGAAGGAATAAGGCCGACTTCAAAAGATGATGTTTTTATTCACTGGATGAGGTAACACTCGCGACATTATGTTAAGTTATTAAAACTACGCACTTATGCATCATCATTTATTATACCGTCTATACCTGACTACTGAGTGACTGACAGACAACGCACAGCCGAAATATATGTTCCTTGGGGAGTGAAAGGGAGCACTAAGTGAGGATTTTTGGAAATCCGCCCCTAAAGGGATAAAAAGCGGGATAAACTGAAACTTTTTATAACTTAAATGGATTAACTTTAAACTTAGTATAATAATTATGTAGGTTTCTCAAGTGACGCAAGTGAGTACTAAGAAAGGATTTTTAAATTGGAGGACAAATTTTTACATTTACCATAAATATACCATTTAAACCTATGGTAAGTTTAGATACAATAGTCGTACGATAGATATTACAACTATTTCCGTGAAGGTAATCCGATCCCCGACTTACGCACGCCATTATAAGTTATTCACGTACCTATATCGTTCATGCACGTTCGTAAACGCATTAGTTGTTTGGAAACCAAATGCTACTTCCGCGATAGAATTCACTTGAAACCCCACGTACGGATTCAAATACAATATTGACTTAATTCTGGAATTCCTGTAATTAAATTCGTCTGTGAATTTTAAAACTGTGTTTACTCTCTAGCTAGAGGCTGGAATTTGAACTGTTCACTCTAGTGGCGTAGTCTGTATTCCTGAAACGAGTAGAAGACGAGGAGAATGAGTAGGCAACTAATAAAGCACTGATAGCCGAGTGGTAGAACATTGGACTTTCAAACCGGGGGTCCCGGGTTCAAACCCCGCACGCACCTCTAATTTTCAAAAATCGTGAGGAAACCTGCACACCTGAGAGTTCACCAAAATGTTCTCGAAGGTGTGTGAAATCCGCCAACCCGCACTTGGCCAGCGTGGTGGACTATGGCCTGTACCCCTCTCATCGTGAGAGGAGACCCGTGCCCAGCAGTGGGACAGTTATGGGTTGCGAAAAAGAAGAGGCAACTAATACAAATAGTTAATAGATTTCATAACTTTCATTGAAAAGGATCGTTAGGGTCACTCCATCTATCGAGTGAGATTCGGTCTGTCCCCTGGCGATCGCAAACAATCATGTGCCAGATAAATGTTTGTTCTAGGATTCCTGTTTATGTTTGTCCATTCTATCGCAACACACGGAATCTTAGGCTGAGATGTATAGACGATACTTAGTCTTAGCTCAGACTTTACTTATGAAAAACTTGACTTTGCAAAGATTGTGATTGCGCGTGACATGTCTATAAATACCATTTATAGACATATAAATACCATTTATAGACATATAAATACCATTTATAGACATGTCACGCTGAGATTGAGCTAAGACCGCTAATGTCATAATTGATTGCTGCCATCTATCTGTTTGTTAAAACGAAAATTTTAAATGTCTTAGAAACCGACTAATATCAAGGTTCATTTGGAACCATTATTTTTGTTCGGATAATAGCCAAAGTTTATGGTAAGTCGTCTATTACATGAACTTATTAGACTTTGCTCAGCTCATACTTAGCCAAGTCAAAGATCGCTTTATAAATACGAAAGTCTGAGCTAAGGCTAAGTATCGTCTATACATCTCGCCGTGCGTGCGTGGTGCGATTGTAGGCGTTCGTTTATTCATTATTCAAACAATCTTTTATACATAATATTTATTTATACGAAATCCAAGGCTCAGCCTTTCAATATGATTGACGAAGGACTTCGAGCGGAGCACAAAGGAGGGTTCGACAACCGCAAGTTTTGTTGATCCGTTTTACCAAATAACTAGTAACCGCCCACAGCTCGAAACATATATGGTACACGCATCCGAAACATTGCTACGCGTTTATTTCAGGCATTATATCAATTACATATTCTTTTCATTTACTTATATTATTTGGATAAATAAATAACGCTATACTCTCATAGCCCCACACTAGGATTCCCTGTGTCGTGGGTGCCATGGATAACACTCAAGACAAGAACACACACACCCAGACCAAGAACGGAAATTTAAATTCATCATTCTAATTTCCGCCTCGCTGGGAATCGAACCCAGGACCCTCGAACTGCGATCCGGCGTGTTAACCATTGCGCCATCCGGGTCGTCGAAGACAATATATTTTAATATGCGACCCATAAATTTGCAGCACCTGACTATTTGATATGAATGATGGTTATGTGACAAATAAATGTTAGTAATGAGTAATTTGTGTTGTTCATCCCACCCGCGACACAGGGAACCCTAGTGCTGGGGTGCTTCTTCGCCCTCGAGGAGTTTGAAAATAACAAGATACTTTTAAAATAGCCCCAAGGAAAAGTATTATCGGGATAAAATTTATCCTATATTCTTTCCAGGGTCCTAAACTTTTTCCATACCAAATTTCATCTGAATGTAGTATGAATTTCATATAATATGAATATAATCGATACACGTAGGTATATATGTATAAAACTCTTGCGTTACTGAGTGACTGACAGACAACGCACAACCGAAACTACTGAACGCAAGAAGCTGAAATTTAGCATGTATGTTCCTTGGGGAGTTTAGGGGAGCACTGAGAGAGGATTTTTGGAAATTCCCCATCTAAGCCAAAAAAGGGGATAAACTGAAAAGTTTTTTTCCTTCAATCGATTCACTTAAAACTTTTTATAATTATATGGTAAGTAGGTTCCTCAAGGAACGCAAGTAACCACTGAGAAAGGAATTTTCGAAAGTCAGAAGAAAAAGTGCAATATAACCGAATTACACGCGGGCGAAGCAGTGGGTGGAATTCTGTAAATATGGTTTCCATTTCCAAACTTTTAGCCTTTTGTCCGGCTTTTGAATTTTATGTTATATACATAATTACATATTACTTATTATTATATTAATTACTTAAAAATAAAAAATTCAAATACTCAAAAACAATCAACTCCTAACTGAAATATATTTAGCCTTATTTTATTTATTTGTAAAAATGTCCAGACTTTTTTAGGAATATCCAGATTTTTTTAAATTTGAAGATGGAAACCCTAACCGCTGGGTACCTATACGTATATACCGCGTCATTTGCCACTCGTTCTATACATATCAGTCTACATTACTCGTGCAAAGAACCTCCTATGCAACGGAGCTTCGACAACGATATACCGTAACATGCGATTCAAATTTAAATGCGATCCCTAAACTGAAATTTGTATGCGATATATTCTGAACTATCAAAAGTAGGTACTTCCTTTGATCCACGAAGATAAGTATCTAGATCAGTATCTAGATAAAGATCTTAGAAATCTTATACATTATCTCAAACAAATACTATAAAACGAATGTACTCGTATATTTGAATATATATTTGCCCTATTGACAGTAATTGAGCAGTTTTATACGTATGTTAAATCGTAAATAAATTATATTTTAGAAGGTAGTTCATAGCTAGATAACATTATCCATTCCAATATTATCACAAAACAGCAATTTAAAAGATACTAGTGGTCCCAGCGTACTTCGTACCGCTTTATAATTAAAAAATGTTTTAGTGATATATCGACAGCAACGCCACCTACCGGGTCCAATTGTGAATCTAAACCATTCTCGGATCCACCTGAAGACACACAAAAAATTTCAACCAAATCGGTCAAGCCGTTTAGGAGGAGTTCAGGAACATACACACGAACACAAGAAATATATATATTAAGATTGGACGATTTATATAACCAGAAGCAATACGAGAAAGGTCCTGCGAGCGACAGTGTGTTAGTAAATCATGTTTATATTGCTCCCAGGGGATTTTTCGAGTCCACTAAGGAGCAGATATTATATACGCTATATTATATACAAACTTAAATACATACGTTTAGTTTTGTACGTATTAAATAGTAGTTATTTATTTTCGTGATTTTATTTACCTATACAAAAGCAATGGGTACGCAGTACGCACTCACGAAAACTACTAGACCTATGAAGATGAAATTCAGCAGGGAGAAAGATTATGAGTAGAGGATAAGAAAGGATTTTGTTAAATTCGGCCGGAAAAGGGGTTTAAAGTTTGTTTCAAAATCGAGTACTTCCGGGCGGACAACGGCTACCGAATAAATGCAATAAATAGTCATTCGCTCATGGATCGCAAAAGTTCTCTCGTCCTCCATATTTGAAACTAACTGCACTATCTCGCTCTCATGCAGTTTATTAGTTAGTAGTTGGATATTACTTAGTTGGATTATTTCCTGTTAGCAAGCTAACCTACTCCAAATATATGTACAATTCATGTAATTTTTTTTTTATGGACACAACATAGCAAACGAGCATACTGCACCACCCTTTTGCTCCCGCCCATGACAACTGTGACGAACTCAAAACAAGACACAAATACTAGGATGGTTAGTCCAGTTAGCAGAGGTGTTATTAACAATGTTAGTTGGTCAGTTAATTAGCATGTATGAGAACTGGGGCACGGCCTGTTAGTGATAGTTAGTCCTGTTATTGTTGTAAGTAATAGTCTAGTTATTAATTGATAATAAGTTTCGTTTTAATTATACCAATATCTAGGTGCATTTCAGAAAAATATTTTATATTTCAATAAAAAGACTGTAAATGCAATCTCATTGCCACGTAATGAGTTTCAAAGCAGAATTGTCTGACTATTTTATGATACATACCAACGTAACTACGTAGTAAAGTAAGTAATAAATATTAGTATCGTAGAACAAAAGTCGTAGCAACATCCGTAGTGCCATAATGAAGCGAAAAGTGGCCAAGTTAACGCTAAGTGCAAGTTGTCTACTATAACATTATTAACTGCCCGTAAATTCTAATTAGAAATAAGATATTCCAGTTTTCATGAAGTGTTTTTTTAAAAATACGGCTAATTAACTTTATACTCGTATAACTTTTTAAATGAAAACAGATTATGAATTGTTGGTCCACTATTTCCAGAAAAAACTTCTTGATGGCACATAGCGTCCTCTGAATCTGAAGCACAAAAGTTATAAATTTATTATTAACTGATAATACATTTTTAATACACATACGTTAGTGAAAATTCATGGTGCTTTTAAGAAATAAATAAATAAAGATTTACACTCATAGCCCCTCACTAGGATTCCCTCGTCGTAGGTGTTAAGACACACCCAGATCGAGAGTAGTAATTTAAGCTGCCGATTTAAATTTACGTCTGCCTGACGGACCCTTTGAACAGCAGACCGGTATGATGAACATTATGCCGTCGTCAATTATGTAATCAATAACTTTTCCAATCAATTATAATTAATACATTTCTTCACAACACTCAATTCAATTGAACAAGATCAATCAAATTCAATCACGAACAATTTTACTGAAAACAATATTTATTTTTGTTGGTTCTAAATATAGAACAGTATAATGAAAATATTTTATTTACTGGTGTCATTGCTCGGAACGATTTTCCTATTAAAGTCGTAAAGTGTCGCCCTCTGGTCTGTTTTATACCCAGAGCAATACGATCAGAACTGTAATAAGAAATGGCCATAAATAGGTTACTTGGTCGAGGATGCGATCTCGTTTCCCGCTTTATGGCGTATTTATTAAAATGGCGTTGTAATTTTTTATAGGTGACCAGTGATTTTTAAATGTTTTCTAAAAAGAGGTTATTCACATTTAATGTAAAAGTACCGATAATTTATTAAAAAACCCTTTATTTGCCAACCAGGAATATGGCCTTAATATTAGTTTTCTACCTTTCTTTAAAGAAGTTGGAATCAGGTCTTTAAGTAAAACAATGTTGCATAACGTACGTATGAATGGCTGTAGCGGCCATTCATAACGTATCATCATAGTATAGTAACGCTACGAAATTTTCTAAAAAATAGTTAGGCGCGCTGGTGATATTTCGCCGAAAAGAGCCTAATTATTTTGTTTCATAATTAGCATTAAGGGGCTTATTCCAGTTTTAAACTTAACCTTGTCCCCAGCCAGCTCGGGACTCCTTTGAACAATGGACGAGGCAACGGCTTTGGTCCTTTCTTTTAAAGGTCAATGGGCCCTTTTCTACCCAGGATAATTGTGCATAGCGGTGTGAACATTTTCCTTGCCCACACGAGTTCTAAGAATCAACCATAAGCTATTGCTTATATCTATACTTTATAATAATATCTAGTTATATAAAGTAATTTTTTATCTCCTTAAGTTTCGTCAAGATCATACCCGACGACCCTGTAGCTTAGTAGGTAGGTAGTGGTAGCTAGGGGTCTCGGGATTGATTCCCGACCGGGACAGATAAATGTTAGTTCTCGGGTCCTGAGTGTAAGTGATGTGTTAATTGCATTGTCCATGCCACCCGCGACACAGGGAATCCTTGTGCGGGGTACGAGTATGTTAGCGTTTAAAATTTATTATTATTGTATTTGTAGACACTAATTGTAAATAAGCGTTCCTTTGCGCATTGTTTGATGCCGACAAAGTGTAAGCCATTATCATCTTAATGTTATGCTCACTTGTAATTACTCAACTCGTACCTAATTGCTTTCTCGATATCCTCTTAAATTGTCAATTAACAGACAACTTCTAAACACAACGATTAATTAATTTTGCTGCCACGAAGCGTTGTTATTATACTGTCCTGGCCAGATTAGATGAAAAGAAAGCTTATGAATATTCATTTACCCTCGGGATGCACCCTGGACAACGAACGAGCCAATTCCTATAGGTCACTGTACTCTATGCTACACCAATCCAATCCGAGTGGTCATTCTGCATGATGGCAGGGTGTTTTTATAGTTGGCTATTTTCCACCCGTGTCTACCACTGGCAGTCGTTGGCCGCTAATATTGCGGATATCCATGGACGGCGGTAACATTAACCATCGATATAATGTGGTGTTATAATTAATCACGTTCAATAATAATGTGGGTGTCTATAAGTCAAGAGTGCATATTAAGTTTCTTAGTAGTGGACCACTTAACCATCAGATGGGATTGTAGTATTAATAGGCACGATTACGATATCCGTGGTCACACAATTTTATGAAAAAATGCGACAGATGGCGCTTAAGCTTGGATGTTTAGAGTGTCTGCACTTTGTGCATTTATTGCAATGGTCAAATTTTTAATTTACATAATAATAAAGTACGAGTTACGCTAAGATAAATAGTCAAATATGTTTTTAAAATTTAGCTGAATCTATTCGTTTCATAATCATCGTTTCATAGACTAACCGAACGGCACGATTATAATTAGAATTTTTCATAAAATCGTGGGACCACGGATATCGTTATCTCCCCTATTACATGTATCAAATTAATAAAAAAATAACATGTTGTTAATTTGTTTATTGCCCTCAATTAAATTATTGCATTAATTTATTGCATTGTCATTTGAACTAAACCAATATGCAAAATTTCAAGTCCGAGGAGTAAGAGGAAGTAAGTAGTTCTAATCCAAATCCAAGATTTGACTCGAACATAAATACTTAGGTACATACAAATATTGCAAGTGAAATAAAAGTTTGTCAAAACCATTTCTTTCATTTGCAATATCTACACCAATAAGATCAATATTGATATAAGAACCTTATCAAGAAATAAAACAATTCTCTATAGGACAGCAATAGCGATAGCTTAATCATCACCTCAAAACACTGAAGTACCTACTAGTAAACAGAAACAAGAAAAAAACACTCAACATGAATCGGAGAACTCATTTATTTTCTAATCGGGAATCTGAAAGCTTGTCTAAAACGAAACAAGCAAAAAACTAACAATTGAAATCTTATAAAAGCGTCTTAAGATACGAAAAGCAATAAATAATATCTGTGACGGGAACAAGCGGAAAGTTCGTTGAACCCTACGTGTTACGTATAGAAAATCCATTCAGGCGCCAACGCGACGATCGCAGCAGGCGATTCAGATCTGCACACAACATTCTCGGCCCTAGTCTATTATTATGTACTCTAGCATACATCGATACTGGATTTAGTTATTTGGTTGCAAATGACCCGTGTCAACGTCTGAGAGTGATTAATGTGAGAGATCCTTTTTAAGAAAACCTTTAGCTTGCGTTGCGTACAGCCAATTCAGAGACATGTTTACAACATTATAATTGATTCTATTCATAGATTTATAAGGCTCTTCGGTATTATATATGGAGTAGTGATTGATTGGTTTCTGGTAAGTTGGCAAAGAGAAAAAGTAATGTAATGATAACCTAAAAGACTGATGTCGAGGTTCTACACTATTTTTTCAAAGTTGTATACCTACATATTTAAAAGTAAAATTTCAAAAGTATTACACATAATTAATGCTAGCTTAAATAAGAAAACATCTTTCACGATGTTTTTCTAAAACTGTATTATAGCTCTTCTTTAAAAATTTATTTTTAATGTGATTTAAGTGTGTTCTCAAAGCAAAGGTCAATATCATCATGCGTAAATTTTATCTACGTAAAAATAAGATTTTCAATACTGTCAATTTAGGACAAGGCCGGAGTTTAACAGACGAACGCCATTGGAACAATGAGATGAAAGGCTGACGAAAAAGCAAACGAGTCATCTGATGGTGTAAGTTCACTATCGCTTATGGACACGAACAACACCTTGGAAATCGCCAATGAAACAATGGGCATAAAGAAGAACTCTTTTAAGATTTTTTAAGATCAGTTGGTAGAAACTTATATAGGTACTTACTTTGACTTTTATTTATTTTTCGGGTGTTATTTGTACTCGCTGTAAGGGCACGCTAAACAAAGTCCCGGTTGTTATCTTAATACAGTAGACGTTAAGATTTGTCGTAAAGCTTCAAGCGAATTAAATACCTCTGCCATCGAGATTGCCCACTAATTTCTCTGATGCGATCTAATAGTATTCCTACTGGGATTAACTCAACCAAAACAGAATTCGAGCAGGGATTCAAATTTAATAAGAGACGATCGGCGCTCGATGTTGCGATGTCTTAATTGAGAAGTAATTTCCATCGACAATTAAGTTATAAAGACGTAAATAACACCATATTTTTATGGAATTATCAATAATGAACGAAATTTTACAATAATGTAGCTTACACATCAGAATAACATATAGGCTTTAATTTATAAAGATATAGTGTGAATTATCTGAAATATATAACCAAACTAGTTTACCAAAGCGAAGCGAGGTCAGTAGTGTAACAATAATTTACACTATACAGAGATGCATACATGAAGCACCTAACCTACATAACATAGATGACGAGTGCCTAGAACGTAATAAGCTACTCGGTCACGTAAACCTGACTATTGCTCTTACACCATTACTTGCTTGTTCAGACAATATTAAATTATATCATGTACATGAAAATGAATCAATAAAGATACTATTAAATTAAAACTTTCATTGTCCCTTCTTTCTCTTGTCTTTAACCATTTGAGCGATATATCTGCAATATTCTGCAGTCTTATCAGATTACCTTTATTAGATTAGATCCGTTCGTAAATTGATTAATCTAAATTGAATTTAATTTAATTAGCATGTCACCAATTAATGAGCTCTAATTGACGCTAACGACAAACTGACATATATCATGAGTGTTAATGTAATAATGACTTAATTGCCATAATTTAGATAGGTTAGATACCACTTACATAAGCATCTACATAGATACGCTTACATATATATAATTTAACTAGTAAACCCGGTTACAAGAAATCGAGACAGCCTAGGTTTTAATACAGATGTGTCGCGCGAATAACTCCACGTATCTTTGTCAGATGTACTGATTTTCAGAAGTGTGTTGACGCGTCCCGATTTACCTGATAGAACACGCAGATTGTCCCGATATTTCAGTAACCTTAGTCAGTATTTTAATCGAGAATTGTAACAGGAAAAGCTAGTTTAAGAGTAAAATGTGTATTTAAGCGTTTTATACTTATCACCAAACTCTGAACAAATGTTCATTATAAAAGTTTGTGTCATGAATTTTAAAACTAAGGCTAAGATGCATAGACGATACTTAGCCTTAGCTCACACTTTACTTACGAAAAACTTGACTTTGCAAAGACTGCGATTTGGTATTTATAGAATGTCACGCTAAGCATGAGTTAAAACCGCTAATGCCATAATTGATTGCTGTCATCTATCTGTTTGTTAATACGAAAAATTTAAATGTCTTAGAAACCGACTAATATCAAGGTTCATTTGGGACCATTATTTTTGTTCGGATAATAGCCAAAGTTTTTGGTTACTCAGCTCGTACTCAGCCAAGTCGAAGATCGCTTTATAAATACGAACGCTGCCAGAGCAACAATTAAATGCAAATAAGTAGGTACGCGCAAGAATTGTAAGCGGCTGTTTACACGGAGATGATTGAATGCGTTTATTGCATGCAAGTCTTGACAAGGCAAAATTGACAGTGTCTTTTGTTTACACCAAGGCAATTCTGTTTATGAAACAATTGCTTTCAAGTTTTGACTCGTCTAAACACAGATACTTGTACCATTTTTTGACGTGTTGCTTCAAGTATTGCACGTATTTGCATTGGTGAATATTTAGCAGAACATTCTATGCGCTAACTAATTATTTCAAATGAGCCAAATAGTCTTAAAGTTCGGTTCTGCTGATATAATAAGGTTCATTGAAATTTATCGCGATAATTAATGTTTAAGGGATACTGAAAATAAAAAATTATTTTAATATTTATAAATTATTTATAATTATATACAAGACATTTATTGCTCCAATTTTATTGTATGCAACAGGCAAGAAACTAGTATCATGTAAATGAGGCCTTACTCCTTACAAATTGATTATTTATCGTTTGTAACGATGAAGATATTATGATGATATTATATTACGATGATATTACGATGGATTGTTATACATTTCTAATTTAATTTAATTTTATTTCATTATGAGTCTGAAATTTAATAGATTTTTATTTATACTAATGTCCTATGTTCACAATGAAGGCCGATTTGATCTGAAAAAGGGAAAACAATGAAGTAACCTGCACACCTGAGAGTTTTCCATAATGTTCTCTTAAGGTGTAAAGTCTGCCCATCCTAACCTAGCGTAGCGGGCTGGACCTGGCCCTTAACCTCTCTCGTATTGTGAGATGCAGGATAAGTAGGTACACTTTTCGTTTCAGTTGGTTTTACTAACGGTTGCGTCGCCGTGGCACTTGTAAACAAACACTCATGGTTTGTAATTCGTAAATTCATATACACATAATAAATCAAATGAAATCAATCAAAATTACAGAATTTAAGAAGATTTTCTTGAGTCGGAAATATCATAAAAATCAAATGTGCAAAGGCAAGTGTCAACACAACATTAGGGTGTTAAGTAGAGCCTGAATTCGCAATGTTGTTTCGTCGTAATTTCCATCTGTCATGGGACGACCCAAATTTATTTGGGCCGAGATGCTGGCATTCATTATGTATTATTACCATTAGAATCACTTTATTACGATTAGGACGTCATTGGAATGTGTTACAGTAGGTTTCTCCATAATTAAGGATGTTTGTTTTGGGGCTAAGAACAGAAGATAAATTGTACGACTTGTAATTACTGAACCTGCAGTTATTTTTAGTTTATTAAAAACAAATAGTTTTGGATGTAGTCGGTTATTCTATGACGACCCGTATAGCATAATGGCCACCTTACGGACTGCCGTTCAAAGGGTCCTGGGTTCGATTCCCAGCGCGTCTGAAATTTTGAATGATGAGTTTAAATTTTTGTACCACCACCCAGTGAATCTCAACGGTACTCGTTCTTAGTAGCGTTTTGTATCTATTCAGCCAGGTATATTCAGCGAGGCAGAAGTTTGAATGACGGTATTTAAATTCTATTTAAATTCTATTATTCTATTAAAGTTCTCAGTCTGCGTGTGTTCTTTTCTTTGTGTGTTATCTATGGCAACGATGACAAAGTAAATGCTTTATATAGTGCGGATATAAAAGTGCGGATCTTCGCTTTCTTTGGGCCAGCCAGCATCGGTGATGCCACAGGTGATGGGCACGGTAATAGTATCATACAGTATTGTGTCTCGACGTCGTTTGTCGGCTAATAATATAAAACAATAGGCTGTTTATAAAAGGTCCACTCTGTCACTTACATTACTGTTAAATTTAATAAGTATATTAATTATATTTTTACGTCCGTTTTAAAACTCTTAATGAATGAACTTTACAGTACAATAAGTTCTGTCGTAACAAAGGCTAATTAGAAGCTGTTAACTGACTGCGAAGTTAGTTTATCACGCTCTGACGCAATTATTTATCATTATTTTGAATTATACGGTTAAAGTGGCTGATGGTTAAATAGTTCGGTGCATTTTTACATTTCAGTATGCATCTGGGTGACCCGTAGTGACAAAAAAGATAAAATTGAACTAATTGCTAATATATAATTTTAAACTGATATCATCGCGGACACTAAACATTATAATGTATACGGGTACTCACGATTTCGAATTGTTTTGAATTATTTCGACCCAGTTGCATGGATCATGGTCATGACGAGACTGTGGTGGCGGGGAGAAACTTTTGACAGGTGATACTTGACATACACAATGTATAATTGCTAATATACGCATAATTATTGAAAATTAGAGGTACGTACAGGATTCAAACCTGGGCTAGGTTTGAATCCTGTACGTTCAGGAGTCCAATGTTCAAGTCATTAAATTTATTGCAATAATTTAGTAAGCACTTCTAGTTTATAACCAAAACTCATAAGGCAATCCAATTTAATTTCAATTTTCCTTTGTTTACACTAAAATCAGAACCAATTTTCTATTGGGAAATAAGTTTGGCGACGACATTAATTTTCTGAAAGGAAATTGCTGTCTAAGCTTAAATTGCCTGAAAATCATTAAATACAGGTCGAATGTAATTACCGAGCTGGAGATTAAAGTACTTAATATAATATTTTTAAAGCAATTACGTTAGCACAACTTTCAGAAATAATATTGAAAGCTTTTATGTAACGGAACCCAAATTACTGCTCACACGACCCTACTCGCTAGCGTTTCCTATGTTATTTAGACATAATCTTATTCACGTATCTTACGCAAGGAATTTTGCTTCTACATACACATGAGAGATAATAAAGAGCCAAAAGTAAAGGGTTATACATACTTACTTAAACACACACAATAATAATAAAAACCAGAAATTGTGTCGTGGGACACCAGGTAGGAACGAAGTTCCTTCCTCTGTCTACTACTCTCTGTCTCTGGCTACTGTCGCGCCTGCGCACGTCTCATTTAACGGTTTTATTCCACGCACTTTTTTCCACGCGTCTCATTCCACGCTTACGGTTTTACTATCACATATTTTTCAGTTCGGTTGCGCAGCAAAATCTCTATCCCCTCCAAGCCTGCCGTAAGGAACTTCGTTCCAATAATTTATTTTCCTTTAAAAAACTAAACACTAGTCACAAAATATGAAGTTTACAAAACTTGTTTACATTCACAAATTTTTGTATGTGTGTCTTTATGTTTTTTTTTGTGAGCCGTGGTTAAGACCACCTATTAAACATAAAAGAAATTATATTATATAATAATCTATGGAAGCTTGATAGCCGTAACTTTCTTGCTTTCCTCACCCTCCTTGGCCGGCAACGCATTGCCTTTTGTTTTTGCCGTTTGCCATTGATGCCTTTGTTTTACTGACGTCCATGGAGTGTTCACTTATCATCAAGTGGTCTGCTCACTTGTCAGTTGTTATAATACAAATAATGACAATCCATTCAGGAGTTATATAATATCATCAATGTTCTTGTTCGATCTTGTTCGAACTACACCATCCTAGTTACTCGTAGTAGAGACTCGGCTGAATGAAATGATCCTGAAACAGTTAATATATACATTCCCTTCAATAGATACATACATAAAAGCAGTCAAAATATTAATTACTTATCTCTTAACAGAAGCTCCATAGTAATTTATACCTCTTATCCCCCGGGAACAGATCTATGTTAGTAAAGTTCCTGAGATGAAATGTCTGCGTTATGGATGGGTTATAAACTATTCGTGTACCAAATTTCCTCCAAAATCCTTTAGAAAGGAAAGGAAATTTGTTTCATTCAGATGTCCCTTGACGCCCATCTCTTTTTTATTATTAATACACAGTAAAGTTTTATTATTAACTAGCATTTGCGCGCGGCTTCGCCCACTAATTCTCAAAAATTTCTTAGTACTCACTAGCGTCACTTAAGGAAGCTACATTCAAAGTTTCAAGTGAATCAATTGGAGAAATAAAAAGTTACAGTTTATCGCCTTTTTATCACCTTACACTCTCACAGGGAGAATTTCCAAATATCCTCTCTCAGTGCTCCCCTTCACTCCCCAAGGAACATACATGCCAAATTTCAGCTTCTTGCGTTCATTAGTTTCGGCTGTGCGTTGTCTGTCAGTCACTCAGTAACGGAGGATTTATTTAATATATATTGAATATACTTACTTATTGATATTGATATATTGACTAGTAAGTCCGCCCTCCCTTCACTTACGGAAACAATGCCTTAGTACCAAATCACTTTTTATTTTTAATAAAAAAGTCGTTATTGTGGCGTAAATAATATAAAAGGCATGTGACGTCGCAGACTTTAATGTAGGTAGGTAATTAAAGACCCCTTTTTTCGCAAATTCGGTAACCAGGAATATCCTTTTTATTTTCCGGGATAATATAACCTATGTTATTCTTAAAACTTTAGTAGTTTTGGAAAGTATTCAATGTTAACAAACAAACAATCAAATCTTTTCTCTTTATAATACCAGTATAGATAATACTTACTTCGCTTCGGGAAACCTATTCTTACGTTTACAGATATTTAATATTATTCCGCCAATAATGCCATATTTCACGCTTATTTTATTAAAATGGGTTTTCCCGTGGAAATTGATAAAAATACCTATATCAATCTACGTCCCATCAACTAACTCCGTACCAAAAATCACATCGATTAGTTCTCTGTTTTGACATTAAAGAACAAACAAACCAACAAACAAACACACTTAAATGCGAATTTATAGTTCGCATTTATTACTTTGGATAGTAATATTGTTATCGCTAGTGATATATAAATTGATATATACGGATAATTAATGAAAATATAAATGGATATATACGGATATCGAATTTTCAATTAATCCCTTTTGAGATTAAATTACCAGTAGGTAGGTAAGAGAAAATGATGAGTCGTAAAACAAAATGAAGTAGGATCTTCCTAAAGATTACACAAGTAAGTGCTTAGTAAAATCTGTTTAATAGAATTTAGTAAGCTCGTTTGTTCGTAAGTAGAAGGAAGGTGTTTTGATATTAATTAGCTTTTGATATTAATGAAATTTTGGCAATAATGAGATTTGGACATTAATGAAATTTTAAATTTGTTTATCAATATTATATTATATTAATTATAGTCCCGTTTATAACGGCTTGATGGTTGAAATTAATTTATGAAGGAGAATGACAGTTCGAGGACAACATCCAATCCAGAAAATTTGGATGAATATAATTATCGGTCTTTACCTAAGTTTATAAAGTTATTTGAACGAAAATCAAAGACTAAAACTTACACAAAAAAGGAAAAACCATACATTTTGCATACTATGTGACAATTGTTTTGGAAGTTATATAATTACTAGCTGTCCCAGCGAACTTCGTACCGCTCTATAGTTAATAGACAAATAATTTGCAATAAAATAAAATTGCGACTATAATTAAAGATCTAAGCTATCCTATCTCTCAAGTTGGACCAGACTGCTCACGGTGTGCCAATTTAATTTAAAATCGGTTAAGTAGTTAAGGAATCCATCGCGGACAAACATCGTGACAGGAGATTTATATATATTAAGATTTTATGGCACGTTTAGAAAAATATTGTAGATAAGCGTTATTATCGGTGTCATTCCGTGTAAACGCATGGCTGCCTATTACCCTCTTGGCTGGGTCAGTCGCCAAACGATCAGTCGTGTTTGAGAAGCAGTACTTTCTTTCTTCTTTGTTCTTTATCCCTTCCTTCTTAGCCTTCGACTACTATTTCAATGAGCAACGGTGATTCTTACAATCACGTGGCCCAGCTGCTCATCTGTCGGCAGTTAATGTAAAAAATCTACGTATGTACGGCAAATTTTGATTGTGATTGGGGTACGTATTGGGTTTGGGGTACGTATGTACGGCAAATTTTGATTGTGATACGTATGTACGGCAAATTTTACTATCGGCCCCCTCCCTCTCATCCCTAACCCTCGTCGGTCGAGGTGGCACGATGCTGGTAATTGAAATGAATAAAAAAGTCTAATGTTTAATGTAAGATAACAAATAAGAATGCATTTCAGATAAGAGAGAAGAATCTATTCGAGTACATTCAAATTGGGTAACCGCGCCTAAATAGGCGTCCCAGGATTAGTCGATAGGCAATTACTCAGCGCCACGGGTAACCACTTTGGGCAATCCTGTCTCTTTAAATTTATTAGCTAAAGCCATAATCTCCTATTCGATTTCATTATATCAATGTCTGCACCAACATCCAACCCAACTTTGTTTTAATGGCTTGTTTAGAACTACATATTAGTTGATGTCGATTAAACAACTTGTTGAAACTTTCGTTAGAAGAGAGCTATTTTATTTCTTACCTTATGTTGTAAATAAATAACGCTACACACTTATAGCTCCATACTGGGATTCCCTTAGCACTTGTACCTCCATACTAGAATTCCCTGTAAGTATCAGGAGAATAGAATAATCGCATCATTAAAATTTTCCCTGAAAATCGAACCACGTAAAGCCGTCGGTCCCGGTCGTTACCATTATAAAAACTTCCCACACTTGGGTTGGCCACTAACCCCTCCACCAATTCGCACTGGAGCAGCGTGGTGGAGTATGCTCTCCCTGTGGTGGAGTATGCTCTGTTATACCATTAATGGGTTGAAACCAATGGGACGGTTTTATAATATGTTGTCCTTGTTACGTTTTGTAATCGTAGTAGTACTCGAAGTACTTTATATAAACAACTTGTGTTATAGTGACAGTAATCAATAGTAATATCTAGTATGATATATATTCGGTGTTGTTACAAAAATGCTGATGAACCTCTATTTAATCAAGTGCCAAAGAATAAATAGTCTACAACGATCGTATTTAAAGGAAAAACAAGCAGATTAGGTAATTGCGCTCACAGCGATTAGGTATAGCCGACATTATCATTTAATGGGTTAGGCTTAAAACTACATATTGTTATCAAACAATGTGAGGTAAGTTGTTTGGAGGTTAGACTTCCAAACAGGGAGACCTGAGTTTGAACACTGCACGCACCAAATATTTAAAAAAAATATTTATGTGTTATTTAATTAGTATTCAAAATTAATTATCACTTGTTTCAATGAAGGATAACATCGTGAAGAAACCTGCACACTTGAGAGTTGTACATAATGGTCTCATAGGTGTGTAAAGTCTGCCAATCCGGACTTGAGCAGCGTGGTGGGCCCCTTGCATTAAGGAAGTGACCCGAGTTCAACAGTGGGAGAGTTATTGATTGCAATGATGAAAGTTTACATTACCTACTTTGTGTAAACAGGATCATATTTGGGATTACATTACCTGCTCGTTGCTTTGCACACGTCACTATTCTTTCTCCTCATAATCTCTGATGAGCTGACTTGTAACTAAACCTATCTCTACACTAATATGGATTGGTGAAGAAGTTAATAGCCATAAATTATGTTATTTTATCATAATCGTACGGAACCCTACCAAAAATACCATTCATTATTCTCAAGCCCTTCACGTCACAAATCAGGTGGAAGTCATTTTAACTATAAATTCAAATTTATTTTATTTATTGTAAATATGTCTAGGTATGTACATAAATCTTATAAATTCTCTAAGTTATACCCATCACCAAAAGGTAGCTGATTAATTTCCTGGGATAAATTATCCTACTTATTGACCCGTAACAACGTCTCCTTATTATACCCAAGTTTCAATAAAAATCTGTTTTGTGAATTTCACGTATTACCGTCAAAAGACGTATATTACTAGCGACCCGCCCTCGCTTCGCTTCGGGAAACTTATTCCTTTGGTTTGCAAAGATTTTGTACATATATATTGGATAATTCACACTATGTCTTTATAAATTATAGCTTATGTGTTATTCTGATATGTGAGCTATATTATTGTAAAGATTCAGCAAAATCCATTCGGTAGTTTTTTCGTGAAAGAGTAACAAACATTCATACATCCATACAAACTTTATACATAATACATAACAAATACGATAAAACATTTTTTAATATTAGTATAGACATAGAATTTATAACTTTCCACGTCTACAAATTCTCATAAATGTATATAACTAAGTAATTAACGTTAAGTTCACGTCCAATAATTCTCAGCGCTCATTACAAAGATTATTTATTTATACACGACAATTATGATACGATATCTCGTGTCTCTATCTCGTCTTCAACTTTCATTGAGAATAAACGAATCTTGTTATCTGCAGGTCATCGGGCGTGAAACAACGGAGCCCGCGCTGATACGGAGACTTCCTGGCCAGCTGTGACCCCTCGCCCCAGCAAAATGCCTTATCAACTACCGACCAACCTCTTATTGACACAGCCCAGTGAGACTTATCAGTCGCGAACGAAACACGCTCGAGTAGTCATCTAAATTACACACTCAAAACTTTATTATGGCTATTACAATAGAAGTTCGGCCGGTAAAAGAACTTCAAGTGACCAAATGATGTGCGTTCGATCAGATTTAAAATGGGTGACTTGTTTCCGAGTATACCTAAAAGTACGTCGATCAGTGAGGCAGAATTCAATTGGAGTGTGGGGCTCGACGAGTATTCCAATGATGAGGACCTGGCTGCAGTGGAGCTCTTCAAGGATTACCCCGAAGCGCTGCTGCGGTTCGCTTCTGTGTGCTGCGTGCTGTTCATGCTAGTTGGCATCCCTGGAAACCTGATCACTATTATTGCTTTGGCGAGATGCAAAAAGGTATGTTTATTTTCCATAATAGGTACTTGTAATTAAAATCATAATTATGAGTTATCAAAATGATCCTACCACTCACCTACCTTTACAGTTTTTCTTGAGGACCGCCGTTAAATTGGCTACTCGTCAGGTGTTTCTCATTATGCGACGATGCCCATTTTCCATCAGTTGGCGCGTCTGCTTATTTTCCGGCCCTTCTGACTTCTTAAAAAAATATTAATTTACTATCACATTTTTTCTTTTCTTCATTAAAATTTATTTTTAAATAGCCGACTACTAATAAACGAAAATTATACTGTACGTATGAATCAATTCGTTACTTAAATCCGTCTTGCTTTAACGTGCAGGCAATAGATATGAAAGTTCCATAAAAACTCGGAACTGAAATGTCTATAACATTCCAGTTATTATCGTCAACTGCTTGGAAAATTTCAATTTAACAAAGTCGCTATGAGACTCAGAATCTGTGTTCCAAGATTTTCCCCGAACCACTTTAAAGTCATTGCAATAAAATACACCATAAACCTGAAGTGAAAACCTTTAACGTATTATTTTACAATTTCTTTCAGAAGAAATGATGCATTACGTATTTGTAGCCAACTGGCCATGGCCATTTCAATGGCCATTTCACGGCTAAGCCTTTCATTGAAAGACACTATTTGTTATAGGTCCACTTTGACATAACATGGTCGAATCGTAACATTAGGTACGGGGAAGAACCATCATTTTGATAAGATAGAAACGTATTAGTCGAAGTCAATATGACCTCAATCCGCCGAGTCAATCAAAAGTTACACAGTCACTAATAGTTGGTACTACCAACGAATACATAATAATTATACAGCAAAACAGTTGATAGGACACGGGTGTCTCCTCAGCGTTAGTTGGTCAGTTTGCTGGTATAGGGACTGGGGCAGGGACTGTTTTGTGATGTCCATACGACCTCACGAGCTCGCGATACGGAATCCTATTGCCGAGATATGAGAGTGAATAATAAGTAATAATCAGATTTTTTTAGTTCTTTTGTTAATGACAGCAAATCCTGTGGGTTCTTATTATTAGTAATAGTTCAATAGTAATTGTTAGTAAGTCTCGTTAGTAAGTTCTTATTCGGTCCCTTAAAGCCTTGAGGGCTGTAATGGTCGCCTGTAAAAATTGTAACTTTATCAATTTGCAAAATAATATTTTATAATAAGATCTTTAAACAGATTAATCAGTACTTTTCGGTATCAGAATCCTAAGTCTGTGAAGTATTTTCGTCTAAATTATTGTACCAAATAAATTTTCAACCCGCAATTTATCTAGGATCGGTTTAATATGGACCCTTTCTCGATTAATCAGTAGATGTTCAACCTCACTGAAGTCTAATTAATCTCTCTATCTGAGACCCTTACGGAGAGAACAACATTAAAAGAAGACAAGCTATAAATATTAGAACTTAGTTAACGATCAGTCTGTCGATAAGAGGGCCATAAATAATGTTTGCCAGCGTCTGACCAGGATCTTAGATACTTATTATTGACAAGGCAACTTATCATTTAAATTTCAAATGTGAATGTAATAACTACTAGGAGACGTGGTTACCATGGCGGGCTGTCGAAGGGTCCGGTGTCCCTAGACGATCATGCGGCATGACATGCCTTACGTGCTGTCATGCATGCATGAACGTTTAATTGTATTGATTGATGCGTTTGACATGCCAATTCGCATTCTCGGTTTAATTTCGATTGCAGTCGTGAACTCGGAATTGTAGCTCTTTTTGCGCTTTAAAGCTCATTTAGCTCGGACATTTTTTAGCGCGGACCCGACGTCCTTATTAATAATTCAATTCGAAACGATATCAAAAATAATCATTTATATAATTCATGAGTAGGTACTCACGAGTGCCATGACGTACCTACTCGTATGTGAAGTGTTAAACGCGTAGTTAGTCGACAATAGCCTGGTTTTAATCTTAATTATTTTATGATGGAGATATTTTACGCCAGCGATTGTAGAACAATTATTGTAAAATAATATGCGTATCTATTTGTGATAAAAATGTACCTGATCTATGTCTTTACATGTAAGATAAATAAAAAATGGGGTTATTGATTAACTTGTGTGTATAATCAATTTGATTGTTTGTCTGAATGAGTTCCCTCTAATATCAGAAACGGGATAAACGATTTGGATGCGATATCCACGAATGCAATTACACGGCCATGTGATTGTAAGGTTGGGGTATTATTTAGTGTTTTTTATTTAAATGGGTTAACAAATCAATTAAAAATCCCGTCCAAATATGCACTAAACATGAAACTAGTAAATTTAGTAGTAATTATTTATGGTGCGGCATCTAAGTGAAACAAAACGAGGTCGGGTTGGTAAAATAAGTCCTGTGTTTGAAATTCCAGAAGTCGACCGCTCGCTGGTGTTTGATCGTCAAAGATAAAGCGGTCAGTTTTGACTGGCACATGTTGCCTCCAGACACGCCTTCAACTTTATCTCAGAGATAACTGTCGGGACTTTACTTGTCTTCTATCGTGTTATCTTCAATATTTAGTTGTCATAATATTTGTATTTCGTAAAAACCGAAACCTATCTTTAAATCGTGCTGACTAAATTGAAAAAGCCGGGACAAGTGCGATTTTGACTGACGCACCGAGGGAGAACCCTCGGTTGGTTCGTACAGGTGGTTAGTACAGAAGTACTAACATGTGATAAATAAAGCACAAATGGGTCATACATTTGTTTGAACTGTTCATTTGATTTTGACTGTGAGTTGTACAAGAGTAAACAACCCAATGCTGAACCCCAGGCCCAGCTAAAGGGTTTTTTCGCTACAAGTGTCAATTCTACATAATTTACCCAAATAATTCAATGAATATCACTCTAATTTACAGTTTACACCGTGCAAATTTTATTTGTGTTGTAGTTTATGAACGGTACAGCCAAATATTGTTCTGGGTTTTTGGGCAATGCAAAACGAATCCAATTTTCTTTTTCTTTTCCTACTTATTGTATACTTTATTTGAAAAATCGAATACGAGTATTTTCAAAACACGCACAGCGATAGTCAATATTTAATTATTTACGCAGAAAACCCATTCAAGGTTACCATAGCAAACCAAACGATAAGTCCACATCCACACCACTGTAATCTATTGTACGCACTATGCTACTGAACATCCGTATCTAACACGTGTGAATAATATGACTTATACCTAACGTGATCATACCAATTACGTTAATAGTGTCTTTGTCCACATGTCTTATTTTGAACTCGCTGTTCTCAAATAACGTTAAATATATTAACACTAGAGTTCACGCGTACTATAGTAGACCACGGTTACTTTTTTTGCGATATTTTTTTAGTTTAGCGCGCTAGAAATTAGCGATTCCAGGTAAGCCTTGTCTAGTGAATTTGTCACAATCTCAGTACCCCACAGGATACCCTCGCGGGCGAATATGCCAGCAATTTGGCGCCAAAAGTGCGGGCCTACTAAAGTAGTCCGCGCGTGTATTGGTGTACCAAAATCAGGTATGTAGCTTTTGGTGTATTATCAATTTATAACAGTATAAAAATATTCTCCAGATCTCAATATGTATGTATTTATGTATGTATATAAAAATATTATTGTAAAACGTACATATTTTTCAAATTTAAATATTTTTGCAGATTTATAACAGATTGCACCATGACTACATGAGCTAGATACTGATGATGAAGATATGATTGAGAGTGAAGATGATGAAGTTCAGCCAGAAACAGACTTACAGGCCCTAGTCGGCGAGTCAGAACTCCAGGAAAATAAAGAAGAAAGGTTGAGTGAATCTGACGAAACATAAGATTCAGATAACGCTCCAATCTGGCAACTAGCATCCGGAACGGGAGGTCCTGTCTATTAATCGCCGAATGGAACTATTTGGCACAAGGATTTTCAAATGGCAACGCGAATTCGAACCCAAAACATTAGGATAGGACCATCAGGCCCAAAAGTGTCATTTTTATTATTTTTTCTTAGATATTTACGAAATTGTTAATTATATATTACTTTATATAATTTATCTTAATTTTAATGTTGTAATACAAAGTAAAATAAATAGGTTTTCCATTCCATTTCTTATTTTATATAAATAATTATAAATATATAATTTATTGACATTTTAAAATGGATTACCATGGTAGGCCACGCGTGTACTTAAGTAAAATAAAGGGGCGCGTGTACTGTAGTGTTAAGAGACCCCCCTAGACCTGCTCGGAGGGCATCAGAGTAATTAAATTACAGTCATACATCAACTGAGATCATAGAAACATTTGTAAATAAGCATGACTAAAGTGCCGGTTTATGTTAGTAACCTCCTTTAAAGATTCGTTAAATTTGTTTCCTGCCAATATCTAAGTGTCAAGTGTCAACAGTGTGTCAACTTGTGCACGGTAGGTATGAAGTTAGCATCATAACCCTTGCTCAAATCGACTTCTTTAGCAACGGAAAACCATGGCATAAATGCGGGTTTAGGTCACAGAGTGCTATAAAATACATAACATCAATAAATATAACATTACACACACTAATGTTAGTTACTCTATGAACACTAACATGCACGCCTTTGACACGACATGACGTTTGAAATGTGTACGCTCATTGTACCTACGTGTAGTTTCAATGTAAAGTATCCGTTTGGCAGAGTAAATTACGGTTGAATTTCGAACGCAGAGCGGATAACTAGTGTGGCGACATCGCACACACGTCACACGGTGACGTCACGAAGCCTGAATCACGCTATCGAAGTTTTCTACACCGCTCGCATTTATACAAGTTCCGACAACTCCTCCCGGGCAAGTCGTCTTGCCCAGCCGGAGATATCCCTTTGCCAAACTAGCATCAAGAAATGTGTCAATGAGTTGCTTAGCAGTTGCTAAGTGACCCATTATTTGGGATTACACAAACCCGATATTGACATATTTACCGCATTGTCGTGAAGTTGACGAGACAAGAGTCTTATCCCGGCCGGGATTAGTCGAGCTTCGGGATACAAGAGGGATCAAGGAGGCACCAGTAAAGGTGGCGCAACTCGACCCCTAATAATTCTCGGATTACTACAGTCCAGTCGAATTAACTCACCCTTTCGACCTTGGATAATAAAGCCAAGAAAATCTAGAAGACACTTTTTTCAAAGTAAGAGATTTCTTACAAAGTATACAGAAGACGGCCCAAGACTTGGTTAGCTGGTAGATTTTATATTCGAGTTCATATTATAGGTTGTGAATAACTTATGAAAATAATTTTGATTCATTCCATATCTACATTTTCCATTACAAATTAATACCTTATTGCTTAATAAATACCCCCATGTAATACAGATTACAGACTGATAACTTTAATATAGGTACTTAACTTAATGTAAATTTTATAATAACAAAAGCATACTTTATTAAAACGTATTCGTACATACATTGACTGATTGATTGGTAGAAAATGTCACTAGGTTTTATGTCCGTTTAATGTATATTAGAAGCAAAAGTAAATACTTATATACATTATGTGATAAAATCCAAATGAACTGTTTTCTAGACCTAGAAGTTCAAAGACACTTCAAGTACTCATGCGTAATTTATTGTTTACTATAACTTCATCTAAATAAACATACAATAAGAATATTTCTCATCGTAGGTCAGTGCTTAAACAATAAGCAATAAATAATTACGTTACAGTGCTGATAACACTCAATGCCATTTATCTCACATGAGTAGGTATCGTTGCCGTTTTGGTTTAGCTCACTAGGTATTTTGTTATTGTTTTATACAGCTTTTCAATCACAACTTTTAAAACAACAGTAACAGCCAAGTTTCGAACTTTGGACTCCCTATAGGGGGTCCAGCAATAGAACAGTTATGGGTTGCCAGGCTATCCAATTTCGTGCGGAATTTTTAAACAAATTCCAACACAGAATTCAAAGAAACTGGCTACGAAGAAGCAAGTTGCTAAATTTAAATTATTTTAAATACGCAAAGTAGTAAAAACAGCAATGAGTACTAACTCAAATTCAGAATCATTCCATGTATACAGAGGTAAGTGATTTATAAGTAAACCCAATCCATAACAGCTGTCCCACGGTTGGAGGAAGCTCAGATTTAAAAAGGAATACAATTCTGGAAAATATTGTGGATGCTAAAAAATAGTACGATACTAGGAAAAAGTCTAAACCGATTGTACCAAATTTCAGACTCAGCCAAATTGGTAGCTCATCTAAGAGTACATTAAATAAAAATAAATAGATATATCCCCTCGTGTGACCGTAGAAAATAAATCTAATTGGATTTGTACAAAATTCCAATTAGATTCAGAGAAAACCTAGTTTTTCCAAACCTAGGGTAGAAAAAAACTAATCATACCCCTATCTGTAGAAATTGCTGTAGTGGGACCCACAGATTTCCAAAAATTGACATTTTGACAGATCACAGTGGACAGGATATCTTAATATATATAATTCGAGTGTGAGTGTGTATGAGAGTGAACTCCTCCTAAACGGCTTGACCGATTTGGTTGAAATTTTTTGTGTGTTCAAGGGGATCTGGGAATGGTTTAGATTCACAATTGGACCCGGTAGGTGGCGTTACTGTCGATATATCACCAAAACATTTTTTAACGACTGGACCGATTTGGATGAAATTTTTTGTGTGTGTTCAAGGGGATCTGGGAATGGTTTAGATTCACAATTGGACCCGATAGGTGGCGTTGCTGTCGATATATCACCAAAACATTTTTTAAAAATTTAAAACTCATGTCAAATGCATTCTTATGATGAAAGGTTATCACAAACTTAACGATTATTTTAAAAATAAAACTGCTTGGATATGTGATAGATATTTTAGCCATGATTAGTAGTAAGTGCAATCTGTAACTGTGAGTACGAGAAGAAACTTCTAGGGAGTTTTTTGCCGCTTCTACGTCCAAGACTACTCACGGTAGGAATTTGTTAAAGCGATGGCGTAGTTTGATTTTCTTAAAGTGTTTGTAATAAACAACTTCGAATAAAATTCATTTCATTTTATTTCATATTTAAAAAAGTCTATCACATTTACTGGGGAACTATGCGATGTAAGTATATAAATGTATACCTATCCTAAATTCCTTCTGCTTTACAAATTAATTTTTGTTCTCATTAATTTTGTTTTTCTACGAATTCTTTGCATTTTACTGTTTTTATAGGTAGGTGCCTAGGGAAATTTCTGAGATAATAATTGATCAGATAGCCAAATTAAGTACTTCTTTTAAAAAGTAATGAACGTAAACAATGATCGTATTATAATGATTTATAATACTAAAGACCCGCCCTGCGCTCCAAAGTCGACCTCAATTCGTTTCGACCAAGGGACACTGAAAGAACGTCATATCACGACGTGGCAAGTGCTTCAAAGTCGTAGTATAAAGTGGTAGTATGCATAGAGTAACGGATATTAGTGTGCGTAATGTTTTATTTATTAATATAATGTATTTCTAATGTGTGTACATAAAACATATAATATTAAGCTTTCTGCACTCCTTCTCCAAGTAAACTTTAACTGTCCAAATTTCATACTTAGTCCATGTAATTTTCGTAAAAAGGGAGACACAGTCGCATTATTGTACTACATTATAATTAATTCATACTTATTAATATACAGATAACATGTACCTCAAGTATGTTGTGATTTATGATATAAACAGGGCTACATTTTTCGATAAAGATATTTATAGCTGTAAACGTGGTTATTGTAGGGTATTCGAATAATTCTTATCTCATACTACTTGATACTATTCGATGCTCGAGTATTGTAATTATCTTTGCTTACATTATCGCCTTGTGGCTTCTATAAAATATGACTGAATTACTGGGAAATTATTATTGATCCACTTTAAGTATTTTGTATAGCAGTGATAGCCCAGTGGTTTGTTTGGACGTTGGACTCTCGAACAGGAAGCCCAGGTTCAAATTCTGCACGCATCTCTTAATTCTCAAAAATTATGTTCGTATTAGAATTTTATTATCACTTGCTTCGGTGAAGGAAACCATCGTGAGGAAACGTGCACAATATTCTGAGACTTCTCCATAATATTCTCAAAGTGTGTATAGTTCGCAAACTTGGCCAGCGTGGTGGAAAATGGCCGGTGCCCCTCTCGAATGTGTGAGATCCGTGCCCAACAGGGGGGCAGTAATGGGTTGCGATGATAATGAGTTTGTGACAGTAAATGATGGACAGTTATTATTTATCTGGTTAATTATACCTACTGGTTAATTATGTATATCAATTATTTACTTTAAACCCTTACTTAAATATGATAAGAGTATTTTCAACGTTGCGCTTCCTTTTAGACAGATTAAAATGTAAATGTGTCTTTGTATAAATTCAGTGGTGATAGCCTGAGTTCTTTGACTTTGAACATGGTTCTAATTCGAATTCAATTATTTCAAATAATATCTATGCATAATTAGAATTATCACTCGCTTCGGTAAAGGACATCGTGACGATACATTCCGACATATTACATTCCAACCATTCTCGAGTGTTCTTGAACGTTAAGTGAATGTGTTCGAAACTCATGAATGAACATTTGGGTTAATGGAATTAAAGTCACTATTACGAGTTCAAACCCGAGCCCAGCAGTGGGCAAAACGTTCAGTAGAAACAATTTACGTGTATATCGCGGCATTGTAATTTGTGTGTATAATAGTCGGATTATAATACGTGAGGTAAGCCACGATATACAAGTAAAATGTATTCAGACACTCACGATCACGAATCATTGGGTGCTCAATAAATAATACGTCACACATTAAAATGTTTGCAAACGCAGGTGCGGAATGCGACGGCAGTATTCATAATGAACCTGTCCTGCTCGGATCTCCTGTTCTGCTGCTTCAACCTGCCGCTGGCTGCGTCTACCTTCTGGCGGCGGTCATGGGCGCACGGGCGAACGCTCTGCCGTATGTTTCCACTGGCTCGTTACGCGCTGGTCGCTGTGTCGCTCTTCACAGTCCTGGCCATTACCATCAACAGATACGTCATGATATCTCATCCGAGACTTTATCCAAGGTAAATTATTTGATATAATTATTAATCAAGTACACAGTGACTCACACACATACACACACCACTCTCTCTCTCTCTCTCACACACATACACATCTCACTCTCACATACAGATACAAACACACCACTCTCTCACACACATTCATCATTCACCCACCTAGCTACACACGCGCAAGCAGACTCGCATGCCGGACATAAACCATAACCAATTGTAGCATTTAAGTTTCTCATTTTAAGTGATTCTTTAACTTTAACTTTAAGATTCTTTAAACCATTACCTAATTATGATATTTTTTCAGATATTTGAGGAATTTCCTTGCTACAAACAATAAATATGTTATTTTATATTAATAATATCCTAAAGGAAAAGTTTTGCGCGATTCGCAATACTCACTTTTATTGCCTTTATGTGGCATGATTTTATGTGGCAGGTTGCTTTCCCAAGATAATTAACAATCACGACTGCCACCAGGAAATTTTAGTTGCCAACCTTGCCCTAACTAAAATTGCGGGACAAGTCAAACCTAATTCGTTTCTGGAAACAAACACATTTGTTTTTATATCCGATGTAGGTTTTATTTACGTTTATTAAATTTTAAACAATTTTACTTGAAACGGACACTCTAAATTATTATATATAGGTATTCATACTAGTACCTTCTTAACCTGCTTCGCTCCGGGATACTTTTTGTTATTTCCACTGTAAATTAATACTAATAATTTAAAAGGATTTTTTACAATTCTCAGATTTACGAAAACAAACGCACAGGCAAACTGATAGTTAAAAGACATATAGATAAAAGTTCTAAAAATCATTGTTAAAAGATCCAATAATGGTAAATAAATACCTCCATTAATTGTTTCTCTCAAAAATCTTCTGTGTAGAGACATCGATCAGTTTCAGTTATATTGTACGGATTTGTTGTACTACAAATTGTATGTAGTTGACTTTTGTCCTTACCTACTTATTTTGCGTTTGTTCACAGACTATACAGAAGAAAATATTTAGCTGTGATGGTGGCCAGCACCTGGATATTTTCATTTGGAGCTCTCATAGCTACGTGGCTGGAGAAATGGGGACGATTTGGCTTGGATCCCTCGATAGGATCTTGTTCCATACTTCCTGACCGTAACAATAGATCTCCAAAAGAGTTTCTTTTTGTGGGAGCTTTTATGCTCCCTTGCTTAGCGATTGGCATATGCTATGCCCGGATATTTTGTATCGTTCGAGAAGCTGCTAGAAGATCTCGAGCTCCAGGGCGTGGAAGACAACGAACTGGCTTAGAAGATTCTGCAGTGGGTTCAGCTTCGACAGCCCTTGAACGATCTCCTGGTCCAGAAAATGGAACCAATCACATCCCACCTCCAAGAAGAGCACTTTTAGCACCACCAACCTTGCATTGTCCTTCTACCCCAGGACCAGAACGATCTTCGTCATCCGGTGTCGACACTTTGGATGGACATGATGACGAGTGCGCTTTAGATGCAAAACCCCGCACACCTAGTGGCGCTGAAACAGCTAAAAGACTACGACAAGCAGCTGTAGCCTTGAGACGTTCCCCAGCTCCCGTTCGGCCCCCAAAACTAACACCAAAAGACAGAAAGCTCCTCAAAATGATAATGGCCATAATGCTTTCCTTCTGGGTCTGTTATTTGCCAATAACACTGACAAAGATATTCAGGGAGTTCACATCGAATCCAGCAGCAAACATTGCGGGCTATCTCTTGATATACCTTACGACGTGTATCAACCCAATTATTTATGTAGTGATGTCGAGCGAATACCGACAAGCGTACAAAAATTTGCTAATGTGTCGTCGAAAAGCGTGACAATCGCCCGGCGATGGTGTCTCCGAAAAGCACCCGCCGTAAAATCGTGATTGGTTGAACTTTACTCGCGTTGCGAAAGTATTAGTAGCGTACGTTGTTGTGCTCAGATAACAGACATGTAACTTTGATCTTTGTAACACGTAAATAGATGAATCATCCGTGTATTTTAAGTAATGTTACAATTAAGTGTGAAAAGATCTTTTTGTTAAGTTCATTAAGATTGTAAACCGTCCGGGATTGTGCTAAAAATTAGAAAAACCCTCTGAGGCAAACGTAGTTTTCATATTGGCTTTGAAAATTGTTATATACGTATTCCAAAATATAAACATTTTGGAATGTCCAATCCATCTAATAATTCCTATTAATGCATAATATTAAGATTAAAGATAAGGAATAATCTCATATTTATTGTTATGTATATGTTACAGTTGGATTATTTATTGTAATAAAATTTTTGATGATATAATTATTATAATGCAACAAGAAATTGTTCTCAATGGTAGGGGAGCCCAAGAGGGGATTTCTGGATTTACAGAAGCGCGGCAGATTAATATACAGGGCGATACCCTGTACCCGGTTAAGTAACTCCACCAAAAATGAGCCTCATATATAAGGCCGCACGTGAAGGATACAGGATCAGATTAGTAAAAAAAAATTGATCATCAGACATTCTCGAGCGCGTCAGATTAAGGTAGGGTGAGTTAATTACCTCCTAAAAAGTGTATATTCCACTAATCTGACAATTTGAGAGTGACGTAAAGAAAGGGGAGGGCAGCAAAGTTGTAAAAAAAAAACACCATCTTGACATTCTCGAGCGTAGTTAATTTTTTTTTTATTTTGAAGGAAATAATTCAAGAATAACGAAAAATATATAATCTGACGATTTCCGCAAGCCGAAATAACAAAAAAATCGTCGATAAAGTTAAATGCGTGCAGCTGCGTGATGCCTATATTTCCTTCTCCGCGTTTCTATTCCTCTCTCACTCTTTCTCTATCTATTACTCTCTCACTCCGTCCCCACTCCAGTTTCTGCTGTCATGATGCCATCACCATATTCCAGCAAAAATTTTTTTGAAAGTGGTTTTTTTGGAATAACTTTTAAACGGCTTTATCGATCAACTTCAAAAACTAATCCGCCCTTGAGCTTGAAAAACCACGTCGATTGCCACCAAGTTGGTCAAAATCGGTTGATTCATTCGAGAGATATCGTGAACGAAAGAAACCCGAAAAAGTGTTTTTTCGGGATTACTCCGAAATTTTTGGTTCGATTAATTAAAACTTTTAAATTACTTATGAGGATGATAAAACTGCGTCGAATGCCGCCAACCGCGTGAAAATTGGTTGATCCATTCAAAAGTTATTGCAGTTTGAAAATTCCAAAAATAGTGTTTTATGAAACTTCTATCAGACTTTTGAGCTGGGAGAGCTCAAATGCATAGAAATATTATTTCTTTGAACTCCGCGAGCTCAAAATAAATGTCATAAGTACAATTTTAAGCGCCCAGGAATGGAATTAGCGGGAAATTGCAGGGATGGCCTTTAGGGTGAACCGTTTTTTTGTCAGATTAGGCGAATCCCTCTAGATAATCGTCAGATTATGAGACAGTACGTTTAGAACATAAAGATGAACCATATATATCTTAATCTGACGCGCTTGAGTATGTCAAAATGGCGAATTTTTTTTGCATATTATGAGAATGGCCACGAGTTTGCGTCCCATCGAAATCGTCAGATTAGTGAATGGGAGCTTGTTTTTGGTGCACTTAACACTCCCTTAGAAAATCTGACGCGCTCGATTAAATTTTTTTTTTTTTCATTTTCAACCCTTACATACAACCACCCCCACCATGCAAACGGTCAGATTAACATACGTACATTATTAAAAATACGTAGGGCATTGATGCTATCAATATCTGACGCGCTCGAGGATGTCCATGCATCAGTTTTTTTTTACATATTTAAAAATCTATAGCCGCTTCCCCCACCGATGAAAAGGTATATATCATATAACATTTTTTTCTTCTTATCATCTAAGCTTTGCAACCCAATAGGTCTCTGTGACGCTCGAGTAAATCCCCATTTAGCACCACGGGCTCCCCTACCACAACAAAGAACAATTGAATGCAGTTGTATAGTTTTCAAGAAAATGTAGGCATTTAGATCTAGGTATTTAATCAGTGTCTGAAATATGTTAATAGCATTCCATTGAGATAGTTCTCGTGTAAAATAGTGAAATACTCTCAATAATTCCATGAATGTTGTTTATTATAATCATGTATGTCCTTACGAAACGTTTGCGTTGAAAAGCATGATACAAAAGTGTGTTAGAATTTGACGTACATAAACAGGGTTGTGACTGTTGGAAGACGGTATTAACAATGACGGGCGAGAATTAGTCATCAGGGAAACACGGTCGTGAAGCCACCGCAATGACAATAAAATATCATTTGTGGATTATTTACTGTTCACGTTTGACGTGCTTCGATCAGTTGGAAATGAGTGGTTTAAATAATTCGTTATGTGCAGTGCTTAGTCGTAACGAGAGTGCCAATTCTACGAGATACGAGTATATGACGAGTGCAGATCTGGCGGCACTTAAACTGTTCCCGGACTACTCCGAAGGTCTGCTTCGGTTTGCGACGGGATGCTGCATCTTCTTCATGGTGATTGGGATCCCGGGTAACCTCATCACCATCACTGCACTTGCACGTTACAAAAAAGTAAGTAATAGTTAGCTTCTGTTTCATTATAAAAGTAAGGTAGACAGACTCAACAGAATTATTCACCAATTCTCATAATCAACAATCTTACACTGACATCATTGAAACTAAGTTTACTATGACGCGATAAAACACGATCATTTTAAATGAGCCACAATCGCTAGTTAGTAATAAAGTGTTCACCTTCAAATGAACAGATAGTTAGAGGCAGGCGCTGTAGTCATTTGACTGTCATTCCTTTTGTGCCGACATCGCATCGGTGAAGCTTTTGGTGTTATTGATGTTCAAGGGGGGCGCTGACTACTTATTGATACAGCTCGGTAGCTCGTTAAAGGCTATGTTGATTCATAAAAACTGATTTTCGGATCAACTGGATGTAATGAAATCTCACTCAATGCTACTATTGCTCTTGAAGTAAAACCATTTTTGTTACTCTCAAATGCAATTATGTATATGCAAATTAATTTTATTTGTAATTTAATCAGTACCAATGTACCTATAATTGGAAAAGTTCGTGTTTTTTGTTCTATTTATCGATATTACTTTCTTTCGATAATACGATTATTCTTACTTTCTTTATTGCAATATTATTGTTGCCACTTCTCACAACTCACCTAGACTGGTAGAGAATGACTTTAGTCATTAAGTCCGTCTTTAGTAAACCTAACTTTAGGTTTATACAATAAAGTGTAAATACATAGATAGATAGATTTTATATATGTTAATAAATTAATATTAGTCGGGTTTAAGTAGGATGATTAAAGCAGTGAACTATTGTTATTAGCAAGGTACATATTTACTTGCATTAAGAACAAGGAAAACCAGTAATATCTACCTACGTAACAACTGTATGAATAAACATAGTCAAATGCATACCTATGTAGCTCGTTTCTTTACTCATAAATTATAATAATGTGCATTTACACTATTATATCTAACTGAATCGAATAAACCGTATAGCATGACCCGTACTTCAAATTGATTTCTGAAAATCCAAACTAAAGATCTTAATCTATTCTATTCAACTTGTCATCTTTTGGGCATTGGTTAATTTAGACCTACGGAAGTCGCGTACCTAAAAGTAACGGGAGTGATCGCTGAACTACATTAAAAAAAAAGTACGTAGTCCATTTTCAAATTGAAATAAATAAATATTTAAACATAATCTTTTTACTATTCATATAAAAATATAATTAACACAAGTACCTAGCGGCGCAAGATTACACTAACCAATTTTTAAAAATTGGTGTTTTTGTATCGGTGGATTACATAATTATGTAGTGCACGCGACCACTCCGGGATTTAATTGCAATAGAGGCAAACATTCGAGGAGTAACTTAGGCTACTATTATTTTAGATTTTTTTGTTAAAGTCCACGCGGACGAAGTCCTCAAAGCATACAAATCCTGGTAAGATACGATATATCGATATTGCGTGTGACCCGACACGCACTTCACCGGGACTTTTCAAAGTTAGTAGACCGCAAGACCGGCTTTGAAACTATCGTTTACAGAATAACGATTAGTCAGTTCCAGTTCCCAGTACACACGTTTATCAGTTAGGTATATTACATTTATTTTCATGAGTAAATACTCACACGTCATACTACAATGTGATATGCTTTCACAATTATGGAATTGGGAATTACTCATGAGCAACATATTCGTATTAGGAAATTTAATGCACAATGACCAGCTAGTATAAACGTATGTGCTCACTGGTGGTTAATAGCAATTTGTCGATAATATAAAATTGTTCTGTGTTCTTCTGTAATAGGTACCTACCTGTCATTTTACGCACCACATAATGAATTAACTAACAATTCTATCTCGCTTCGCCGACACTAACTTTCAATCAACTTTTCCATATCACTTTCAGGAGAACGTTGAAGTATTTAAGTATTTAATGTCCTCCATTATGAAAACTAAATAGGTATACACATTATTATAACATCAATTTTTATTGTCATTATTAATAATATAAGATAAAAATAATCTTTTCTTTTTTTGAGTCGCATAAACAATGCTTTTACACATTTCTGTAGCACAAAACTAGATCTCTTTACTTATTAGCTTATCACAGATTATCACTTATCACCCATACGTTATGTAAAGCATTCTTCATCTTGCGACAAGTGGTTCAGTTATTATATTGTGTTCTAAAAAAGTTGATACTAAGTATTTTAGTAGACATTTAAAATAACTGAATCAACTTCACTAGACCGCATTCAACAGTTTGATGTGCCAATTTCCGAATTAATTAATACAGGGAATCGTAGTGGGCTATAATTATGTGTGGAGCGTTATTTTTATTTGTAAAGATATGTAATATCAACCATCTCTTTCACCAGGTCCACAACGCAACAGCAATGTTTATAATGAACTTGTCGTTCTCGGATTTGCTGTTCTGCTGCTTCAACTTGCCGCTCGTCGCCTCAACGTTCCACAAACGCGCGTGGGTCCACGGATGTATCTTATGTCGTCTGTTTCCATTCTCCCGCTACCTTCTGGTCGCCGTATCGCTCATCAGCGTCCTCGCTATTACTATCAACAGATACGTCATGATCTCCCATCCGAGACTCTACGCCAAGTAAGTTTACACTTTTAGATATAGCCTATAGCTTTTATTACTTTTTTACCTATATCTTGGAATTTGACTATTTAAATTGTCTTACAGCCGTCTCAATTATCTATCCGTCCATAATCTATGGACGAGTTACTATGGAAGTCATTTAATTCATTAATCATTTAATCCACACTAATTTAAATGCTTATTTGTCAACAGGATGTACAATAGTCGAAATATAACGTTAATGATAGCGAGCATCTGGATAGTTCCATCAGCACTTCTGATTCCACCATGGTTCGAAAAATGGGGCCGTTTCGGATTGGATGTCAATATTGGGTCCTGTTCCGTACTACCCGATGTAAAGAACAGATCACCTAAGACGATACTCTTCTTAGGAGCATTTATTTTACCTTGCTTAGCAATTATTGTATGTTATACGAGAATATTCTTCATAGTTAGGAAATCTACCAAAAAATCTCTTAAAAGTACTGTAACTCCAAAGGAAAAAGCTACGAGTACAGATTCTGATTCTTCGTCTGATTCGTCAAGACTGGTCAATTCGATACATGGAGCTAATACTACTACGTCTGTTTGTGGCAATATCCTCGTGCCACCTAACAACTCGAACTCCAGCGTAGGTTCTGAACTAAAAACACTCAATACTGCAAATACCAAAGACGATGATGATGTACCCAATGCTTTTAGCGAGAGAATGAAAATTAGTCCAAGCTTGCGGAGAACGGCTTTGAGAAAATCTATGGCGGTTCTGAAACTATCATTGCCGACGCGAAAAGATAGGAAATTAGGAACTATGATCGTGGCTATAATGATCTCATTTTGCTTATGCCATTTACCAATAACTATTACCAAAGTGCTAAATGAAATTAGTCCTCGACCCGCAGTTAACGTCGCTGCGTTAGTATTATTGTATTTATCTTCTTCCATCAACCCTATAATTTACGTTGTAATGTCAAGTGATTACCGTAAAGCTTACAAAAATCTATTCGTATGTCGACGGAGACCACGCAGAAATAACCTCTGTTGAGGCTCACTTTTAATTAACAAACTAGGTACCTATTTGTTAAGCCATTTTTTTGTAAATATGTACTAGTCTTATCATATTGTTAGTAATATTGATTCTCATTGTAATTAACATTTTTGAATAAGTATTTACTAAGATCCTATTCTTCTCTACATTGTATTAACATTCTATAAGTCATTTTATTAGATATGTGTTGTCTATTCGTCCGAATCACAGCGGGTCGCTGGCTCGCTAGTGAGTGAATAAAATATTAGGGTGCTAGCGTGCGCGCTAATGGGATTATATTGATTCCACGGGAAACGTCAATAAACCGATACAATGTTTGTATGTAAATGAACAAAATGATATTATTTATTGCTAAGATCTATTTGAGAGACTTGCCCCTAATTATTATTATTGTCACGATTTATTGGATTTATTGCTTTATTATCAAGTCATTAATAATTCTGTCCTAGACTGATGAGATATTCAAATATCTTCGGGAGCATGTCTATAAACTGATGAATATCCGGCTGTGCATCTATGTACTAAGCGATGCCCTATTCGGTCATCCTGGAACATAAGTGCAACCGATCAATTTAGGGTTACCTATAGCTACACATTTACTACTTTAACATCAGTAGATATTACTCTTATCTTTCCAGTTCGTACAAATAATCCAATAAAGTTTTATAATTGATAAAAACTATCTTGAATAGACGGGAGTAAAAATTATTATTTCATTCACATTCCGCGATTACACCGAGCGACGTTACGTAAAATGTAGGTACATTTTTGTAATGATATTACTAGTCGATAATATAAAATACTCGAATACACCTATGTATATTACTATGTATGTTATTGTGTATATAGGATTTCTAAAACTTTATTAGAAAAAATAAACTAAAGCATGGACCTCCCTTTAATTAAAATGTGATGCGCACACGTGCATCACATTTAATTCCAAGTAAAATTTTGTTAAGCTTATTTTTCCTATTTTGATGGCATAAAATAGTTTCAAACAGTTATCGCCTACAAAGTATTCTTCATGTTTCGGATGTCGTATCGTATTGATATTAAAGAAACAAATAACTATAAAATAAACGACCAGATAACTATAAAATAAACGGGGCGTAAGTGAACGTGTTCGACTTTAATATTTATGTTCTTTACGCCACACGCCATCTTTTATCAAAAAACAGAACTAAAATACATCAAGGCATGTGTTTGTTCTAATTAAATGTGCAAAATAGCTTGTAGACCGATGAAATGAATATTTTCGACTGTATTTTCTGTTATGTTAATAAATGTTAGATAAACACACTATAATTGACGATAGCCCAATACATTATGTATTCGAATAGTACCTACTTGTATTTAACTAAAGGTATAGTCTGTGGTTGGGATTGTTACCGGCGACAACAGCGACAACAGTGTACGAAAAGTGCTCCTAGTTCTTTAATTGTAATAACCGTGACAATTAACCGATACCGGCCGCAGATTACTAAATTCTTCAACAAGAAGATACCTACGTGGACAATAGTATAAAAGGTACGCGAAAATCCCCAAAACAAATCGAAAAATCACAACTAAACTAAAATACCTTAAGAATTGAGGTTAGAAATATAGCATCATCATCAATAGACAACCAGTTTTGACAACGACATCTGACAGTGACACTAGTCAGTGGTAAACGTCATCCAATCCAGTGTTACTAGCGCAACGGGCAAAATACCACCCAAAAATACGCAGAATAAAACATTTTGTTCTACAAGATGAGTTCTACGAAAATGTCACACGAGATGGAACAGCTGTTTGAGTTGATGAAAAGTGAACTTCACCAACAAACTGTAACTATTACAAGGAGCGTAACTGAAACCATCATGCACAATATAGACGAAAAACTACAACCATTTCTGGAAGAAAACAAATATCTGAAAAATGAGGTACAAAGATTAGAGGAAAAAGTAAAATATTTAGAAGAAAAAAACAGGAAAAATAATTTGTTACTACATGGTATAAAAGAGACAGAAAAGAACTACCAACAATTATTCAATCTAATTAAAGAAACACTGAGAAACCTAGATATTGAGATAGAAATAAACGAAACAAATAACTACTATAGATTGGGAAAGAAACAAGGAGAAAGCAAAGTAAGGCCAATACTTATATCTTTCACGTCATTCCAAAAGAAGCTAATAATACTGAAAAATAAAAAGAAAATGCCGAAAGAAACTTACATCACGGAAGATTTCTCGAAAGAAACGTTGGAAATGCGGAAGAACTTACAAGAAAAACTCAAACAAGAAAAAAGAAATGGAAAGGACGCATTCATTCGAAACAATAAAATTGTTATAAAAGAAACAACAGAAACAGATAAAAGAAAGAGAGAGGCCTCAACATCACCTAACCAAAGTATACCAATCTCCAGTGGTTCGAAAAATATTATTGCACCCTCTAAACTACATAAAACAAATGCGTTTGAGTATATGAGGGTAAGATCTGCGTCATTGACTGAAAAACCATCACAACAACATAACGCATAGGAAATGTCAGACACCGGTAACGAAATCAAAACAAACTATATAGGCAACAACAAAGGAAAAAACAAGAAAAACCCCAATACGGTTGGTCACCGCGGGGTTATCGACCAAACCCCCCAAAATTCTACACTAGAAATGGAAAATAAAACAATAACTAAAACCAAGAAAAGGAGACTCCACATAGCAACATTGAATACAAGATCATTAAAATCAAAAGAATGTTTAACAGAACTAGAACAAGCGTTAAACAACATTAATTGGGATATTCTTGGTATAAGTGATGTACGAAGATCGAAAGAAAATATCGAAGAGCATAAAGAATATATATTATACTATAAAAATGAAATACCAGGAATATACGGCGTGGGCTTCTTAGTCAAAAAATACCTGAAAAATAACATAATAGAATTTAAAGGAGTTTCAGACAGGATAGCAGTCTTAAATATTATACTTCCTGGTCACAAACACCCGACATCAATAGTCCAAGTATACGCTCCTACTGAAATAGCGAAAAAGGAAATTAAAAATACCTTTTATGAAAACCTAAATGAGACAATGGAGACTCTGTACAACACCACTATTGTGATGGGAGATTTTAATAGCCAAATTGGCCAACGAGAAAAGAACGAAGACAAGATACTTGGACCCTACACAACCGGCAAGCGTAACGATAATGGACAAAGATTGTTGAACTACGCGTTAGAAAATAACTTACATATTATGAATACTTTTTACAAAAGAAAATCTGAAAGAAAATGGACGTGGGAGTCTCCCAACGGCCAAGTAAGAAATGAAATAGATTTTATAATTACAAATAAACCAAAACTTTTCTTAAATGTGGAAGTCCTTAACAATTTTGACTATTTTACTGATCATAGATTACTCCGAGGCCAATTACACCATAAACAACCTAAAAATTCCAGGAAATTTATACAACATACTAAACAACCAATTACACTACCATTACCAAGTCATGTTCTAGAATCCCTAAAAACTAAATTAATACCAATAAGTGAATTAAGAACAGTCCAGGAAAAATATGATACCTTAGAAGAAGAAATAAAAGGAACTAATAAAATCCTACAAAAAGATAAACCATCTAAAGATAGAATAGGATCGGAAGCAAGAAGATTAATAAAGAAAAGAGCACTTTTATTTAGTAACAGGAAGAACAATAGACAGAGCATAATAAAAACAAGTAAAGAAATATACACTGAAATAAGGAAACATAGAAATACACAAAAAACTAAGTTAATAGAATTCCACATAACAAAATTAGGTGGAATCAAGAGTGCGTGGAAAGAACTTCTGGACTACACAAACTGGATTACTAAAGTAACACATCACAAAACTCAAAAACATAAATCTAAAAGAAACGGAATATTAAATACAGCAACGGATTTCTATCGCGAGCTTTACCATGATGAACCAAGTACATCAATTACAAATAGCGAAACAGTTACGAGTACCGAAGAAGAACCAGTTCCTAATATATTGAAGGATGAAGTTATTAAAGCTATCAAATCACAGAAAGGAGGAAAAGCACCCGGCGAAGACAACATCTCCAACGAACTTTTAAAAGGAATATCAGATACTATCTTGGACACACTAACAAACCTTTTTAACGAAATTTTAAGAACTGAATATATACCTCTACAATGGACCACATCTACAATAATCTTGCTTCACAAAAAAGGGAGAACAGATGATATATCGAACTACAGACCCATTTCGCTAATGTCAAACGTATACAAAATTTTCTCCAAGATAATACTGGACCGGATAACAAAGACCATAGACGAGAATCAGCCGAAAGAACAGGCAGGGTTTAGAAGTGGTTTTTCAACCATCGACCACATCCATACCATCAAACAAATAATCCAGAAATGCAATGAATATGGAATAAACTACTACTTAGCATTTATAGACTACAATAAAGCATTTGATTCGCTAAAACATGAGAAAATATGGGAAGCCCTCACCGCACAACGGGTGCACAGTAAATACACTAACATAATAAAAAACATATACACAAATATGAAAGCTAAAATACGCACAGAAAAAGTAGGAGAATATTTCCCCATTAAGAGAGGAGTCAGACAGGGAGACCCCTTATCACCCAAACTGTTCCTGGCAACCCTAGAACATGTATTTCGACAACTGGAATGGAAGGAATATGGTATAAATGTCAATGGAGCACTACTAAACCATTTAAGATTCGCAGATGATCTTATATTAATATGTGGTGATCCAAACACTTTGCAGGTTATGATTGAACAACTGATAAACGAAAGTGAAAAGGTAGGACTATCAATAAATACCATTAAAACAAAGGTAATGACAAATTACGTCAAAACTCCCATTAAACCTAGTAATGCTGCCGAACTGGGATATGTAAACGAATATACATACTTAGGCCAAATAATATCTCCGACAGACGTCACAACAAAAGAAATTCAAAATAGAATAAACCTAGGATGGAAGAGATACTGGGCTCTAAAAGACGTAATGAAAAACTCGGATATACCAATAGAAGGGAAGAAGAAAATATTTAATACATGCATTCTACCAAGCATGACATACGGATGCCAAACATGGAGTTGTACAAAGAAAAATATCAAATCATTAGAAACTTGCCAACACAGAATGGAACGTAGCATACTTAACATAAAATTAAAGGACAAAATCAGGTTAAAAACAATCAGAAAACAAACGAAGATCAAAGATATAAAATACCAAATAAAACAACTGAAATGGAAATGGGCAGGACACCTAGCAAGAAGTAAGATAGAAAAGTGGACAGACGAAGTGACGGAATGGTGCCCTAGATATAAAAAGAGAAATAAAGGCCGGCAGTATCGAAGATGGGAGGACGATATCAAGGAGATAGCAGGACCATTCTGGATGAGGATAGCAAGGGATAGATCGTTGTGGAGAACACTTGGGGAGGCCTATGCTCAAGAGCAAGACAATCAAGAAACCGGTGTCTTATACAAAGAATAACATTTCATTACTTTCATCAATGTTTAATATTAGTAGGTAGTATCTAAATAAGTAAGTAAAGATAAAATGTAATATGATTGTTAATAAAGGCTTTATTTATTTATTTATTTATTTATTTATAGTCTGTGGTTACAACTCCTATGTACCAAATATTAAAAACTAGAATTCGTAAAGGTTAGATATTTAGTACAGATGTACAATATCAATGTGTGATATTATGGTATGGAATGGAATGTCAAAGACATGGCTGCCGTGTGAAATTTGAATCGACCAAGGTGCTGTTTTGGACAAGATTATGATGGAACGAATGGAGCGAGGTACGATACAGGCAGTCTGTACTTACAAACTCGTATAATACAAATCTATGTTATAGTCTGTGTAATAAGTTATAATACTTACAATATCGAGTAGGTATTACTTACTAAGTAATTACTATTTACCTATATGGAAAGTAATATCCACTTATTTAAAAAAATCTACTCTATTACGCTGTTTTGGTTAGATACTCATTTATGTTATTTAACATTACCTACCTACATTATTTTTTGATTTGTAATATGTAGGTATATCAACTGTATTTTTCACCTGAATTACATGTAACGTTATTTGTGCAGTAGGTACGCCATTTTGTACCTAATTAAGTTTATATTTACCAAAAAAAAAATATTGTGACCAAAATTTTTTAATTTACAAGTGTTTTCAAATTATGCTTCTGAAATGTAAGGAAATATTAAGTAACTCAAGAAATAAACAACATAAAAAATCTAGTACCTATTAATAAAATCAAATTAAATTCAAATTATTTTTGGATGTGTCTAATCCAAAACAGGTCTTAAGTAAATCTTCTCAGGCTTTTACCTACACAAATTATATGTAGGTAATTTCATCATAATAAATATGTAAACAACTCATGTAATTCAATTTATGTTATCATACTATACACCTTGTTATCATACTATTACGTTATCATACGTTATCATACCTACTATTCTACTTGTCCCGTTACAAAATAAGATAACAAAAAAAATACCAAATGAATTGAGAACCTCCTCCTTTCAGAAGTCGGTTAAAAACTGCATTAAAGTACGTATCAGACTGACTATACACATAAAAACGGTTTATAAAACTGGAAATAGATGACAAATATTCGACAAAAAATAATAAACGAAATGATAATATTATAAGATAATGAACAACAATATGATTGAGGAATGAAGTAATGCGTGAAGTCAGGGGTAATATTCTATTATAATACCTACCTAACCAAAGATTAGAACTCATTATAACTACTACATTAGAATTAAGTATTGTATTGTAAGAATTCGCAAACCATGTAAATAAATATCGACATAAAGTCTACTGTGAAGCAAGCTGTTTCAACAAAACTTTCGTTTTTATTTAAAAGGACCTTAAACTTTACAGTTTCTAAAAGTTTAACAACTCAATTTTATTAAACAGTGAGACATCTATTGAATAAAATAATAACAAAATAATCAAATTTATTAATTTAAGCTTATCAGTTTCTAAAGGCACCTACCTAGATAGTAAATTTTTAAAATGTAAACTAACAATCGCCAATTCAAATCAAATTTTAGGGACCGGGATACAGGGATTCACAACCACAGTTCTATAATTACCTACTAATATAAGATGATTGATGACATAATAATAAATGTGTTGATTAAGCAGTTACTTCGACAATTAAATGAGGTTTCCAATACCTACCAACTGCAACCAAAAAAAGGAATATATTCCATAATTGACTTTATACCAAAGCATATTTAGAAACACCTCGCTTCACAGCGTGGCCGGTGGCCGTAGTCGTACCACCACCATCAGTTAACCCCCCCGCATACGTACCTATGTAGGTACGTGCAAAGCTTTTGTATTCAAATTTTGGAGAAGAATTCCTATGCTATCATGTTATTCTCGTATTACATCAATCTCCGTTAATTTAATCAAAATAAATGGTTTAACCATGATCTGCGATTTAAACACAGTTAGTTATGGTTTGTAATAAATTATTGATTTAACCATAATGGTCTCACCGCGGAATTTTGATTTATGATATTCGAGAATCGCTGTACTGTTTATCTTTGTAATTGAATATTGAAATAAATATAAATGTATTCTGAATACTCAAATGTTTACAGTTTCTTATTAAAATGTGAAATAAAATATTTAAAGTGAATCTATTTTAAGTCAATAGGTAATAAGTAGTTTTAAGAATGGTAATGTGTTATGAAAATTTTATATGGATCTGATAGAATAAATTGTTATGTATGTTAGAAATGTTGTAATATGTTTTGTAAAATACTCTATTGTCTTGTAGTGTCCAGGAAATCGATGAAACAAAATAAGAGGCTTTGGAAAGTCATAATTTGTAACATTTAATTTTACCTACTTAGTTTTCGAGGCCATTTTTAAGTGAATTGTGTGACACATTGAATGTTATTTGTTAGGTAAACAGCAAAAAGAATAGAATGACAACATTAACCTCGTGTTCACAAGTTTTACGCATCGATTTTGGCAAATGCACTGTTGTCCCGATTTAAATCTTGTTCTGGTTCGGTCACAGTTGTCATCGGCGACAACGGAAGGGTTGTATGCAAGCTCGTTTGCTATATTAAAATCAATAAAAAAGAAGATGGATTTCACTGAAGTATTGATTTACAATTCGAGAATAGTTTTATACTGTCGTTATATTGCTGTAAAAAACTACAATTTATAATATTATATTGTGATTGTTTTAATTAGTCATACAAACTATGTAGTCAAGTGAATACTATCCATTGGTACCAAAGAACCAATTCTCCTGGGGCCACGCTAACCCATGAGCCATTGTACTTACCAAAGATGTAATTAAATAAATTAACATGTTCCATTTAACTTTGTTTTAATTTATACCTAATGTTAGATATAACAGAATAAACCAGTTGAAGATAAACTACAATACATTGTTGACTCCTTCAACCAATGTAGTTATGAGCATGAGAGGGCGTTGAATCGCATCACAGAGCTTGAGATAAGTCTACATGAGGCTAATAAGACCATGACTCAATTAGAACAATTAAAGGAATCTCAGGAATGTGATGCTACTCAGAGCCTCTTTAGCGAGCTTGTTGACTGCGGTTCCTATCCTAAAGCAACTTCACCCGCTGTTATTGACTTAATTTCAAGCGATAACTCATTAGATCATATCGTTAAACCTGCTGTACTCTTTAATAGTCATAAAAATTAAAGAAGTATATTAAAATTAGAAAATTTTTGTGTAAAACTCAAAAAATAGTTAAACAAAAGAATTGTATACAGCAGCTAGGACACAGTAAAAAAGAATGTATATCTTTAGTCAGTAAAATCAACTCATTGCAGTCTGAACTGCAACAAAATAGGTCCCTCTATGATGCTGAATCTCTGCAACTTCAGAGTAAAATAGACAGCCTAGAAAAATCTTTACATAATATGACCAACATGTATACAAAAGCTCAGGAACAAATTAGGGAACACATAACATCTTTTGACAACCTCCTGGAAGTCTGTAATGACAATATGGAACGGTTTGAGTCGTTTACCCACAAACAAATCAACCTGGACAATAATAGCTGTCAATGTGCTCTGGCGGTGCAGAATGAAAGTGTCATGGAGAATGTACCACTCAACATCCCCCAAAAGTATAAGTCTAAGTCAGGAAAAAAAACCATTGTTATTAGTGACAGCCTAGGGAAACAATTTGGGTCCATTATAAGCTCTCAACTTACTCACTCTGTAATAAACATGTGCTCACCAGGAGCCACCTTTGAGTACTTAATAGGTCAAATTGATCCCCATAAATTAGACATTAACACCAATATAGTTTTGATGATCGGTGACAGCCTGAATATTAAAAAAAGGCAAATTATTAAAAGTGTTGAAAAGTTAGTATTATTACATGAGAGTTCAAAGTGTAAATTTGTAATATGTGCTTTTCCGTATTCTAACCACCTAAGTGTTATACACCTAGGTGTATGTGTGTATGAACACCATGTTCAAACACCATCCCAGACGCCAATATACCTGGACCTCGCCTGATGGTAAGCACCGCAATCAGATAGACTACATATTAGTAAGATCTAGATGGAAAAGCTCAATAACCAACGCGCATACCCTGCCCGGTGCTGATTGTCATTCCGATCATCAGTTACTTGTTGGAAATCTACGACTGAAATTGCAAAGAGCCAGACAAATTAAAAGGTCTAGAAGAATAGAGGTAAAAAACTTAGATTCCCTAACCACCTCAATAGAGAAAAGACATGCCGCATGGAAATCGGGTACTGGGAGCAACGATCCTAACTTCTTGTGGAACTCGGCAAAGAAATACATTGTTGATGCAGTTATAGAATCACAACCCAAAAACGTCACAACAAAACGTCAACACTGGATGACTGAAGACACCTGGCATTTGGTTGAAGAGCGCCGAAACCTTAAAGCCAGTGGAGCTAGTATTGCGAAGCTAAATGCTAAGTCAGCCATCATACAAGCTGCTTGCCGACGCGACCGCAATGCCTTCCTGGGAAAGATATGCGATGAACTGGAAGTACATTCGGATAAATATCAGACCAAAGACCTCCATGATAAGGTGCGATACATAACACGCCAATTTAAACCTAAGACGTGGGCTATTGAGGACTCCCTTGGGACAACGGTTACGGAGATAAAAGACATCGTGAATGTGTGGAAGCAATACTGCATGTCGCTATTTTCCAACAATTTTACTCCAAACTTCACATGTTCTCCCCACGAAATTAGTGACCGGGAACCACACATCATGCGGGATGAAGTAAGAGCGGCAATTAAACATCTTAAATGCAATAAAGCCATAGGTTGTGATGAAATCCCAATCGAAGTATTCAAGGCGATGGGAGAGACTGGAGTCGACGTCTTACTTTCTATCTGCACTAAAATATGGGAGACTGGCGTATGGCCTGATGACTGGTCGCAATCCATTTTTATTCCACTGCACAAAAAAGGATCCACCAAGAAATGCAACAATTACCGTCTCATATCTTTAATTTCGCATGCAAGTAAGGTGATGCTCCACATAATGAATACTAGACTGTTGGCCTACCTCTCAAGGCAAATCGCACCCGAGCAAGCCGGATTTGTAAAGGGTAGAGGTACTCGCGAACAAATCCTTATATTGCGACAGATCATTGAGAAGGCCACGGAGTTTAATTCAACCGTTTACATCTGCTTTGTAGACTTCCGTAAAGCATTCGACACGGTCATATGGATACACCTCTGGAAGATACTTGCAGAAATGGGAGTACCGCCCCATCTTATAGCTCTTTTGAGGAGACTATATGAAGATGGTTCTGCAGCAGTGCGAGTTGATGATACCCTTACGGATAAATTTAAGATAGAAGCCGGTGTACGACAAGGATGCATCTTATCGCCATTGCTCTTTAACACCTACACAGAGTACATCATGCGCATTGTCTTAGACGGATGGGATAAAGGGATATCAGTTGGGGGAAGATTAATAAATAACCTCAGATACGCTGATGACACTACCCTTCTCGCAAAAACTAGAGAAGACATGGAAAATCTTCTGACTCGTCTCGAAACTACCAGCCTCAAATTCGGACTAGCTATAAACCGAGACAAGACCAAGATGATGATAGTGGACCGGGCTGAACAAAGTGGAACCAACATATACAACATAGCTAACTGCGAAGTTGTACAGAGCTATATCTACCTCGGTTCTACTATCTCCAGTACTGGAGGATGTGGCGACGAGATCAGAAGACGGTGCGCCATCACCAGATCGGCAGTGGAACGGCTGAGAAAGATTTGGGGGGACAGGCGAATCACCAAGAAGACGAAAGTCAGATTGATGAAATGCCTTGTCTTTCCAATTTTTCTATATGGAGCCGAAACTTGGTCTCTGAGACTGCAGGATCGCCGCAAAATCGACGCATTGGAGATGTGGTGCTGGAGACGCCTCTTGAAGATCCCGTGGACGGCTTTTCGCACCAATATTTCTATCCTCAAAGAACTTAATATTAAAGACCGCCTTTCGTCAACTGTGCAGCTACGAATACTTAAGTTCTTTGGTCACATCTCCAGAAATGTGAACTCGATGGAGAGACTGGTAGTTCGGGGTCAGGTAGAAGGCAAGAGGACACGCGGCCGGTCACCAACCCGCTGGACCGACGGGATCAAAAAAACAACTGAGTCCACCATGGTGCAATGTACTCGCAACGCCTCTAACCGTCAGAAATGGAAGCACATCGTCAAGAGAGCAACTCTCCTGAAAAATAACCCATCCAACATCTCGCCATGTACCTCATCAGCGCAACCACGACCACTCTGACAAGAGTGTCCGATTAAGAAGAAGAAGTGTTATACAAAATGAACATATATACAAATTAAATCAAACTTTGTATAACTTGACAAATCATCATAGCGATGCTATATTTTATTTTGATACTAACAAATTTATTTCTGGGTTTAAGCTGACTAGGGATACTATGTATCTGCCATTAAAATATAAGCGAAATCTAGCTACATTGTTAGCTTATAACTTGAATGATGCGGTTACATGTAGTGTAACAAAGTCTATTGACACTGTTTTAGATTGTGGTAGTAGTACCACTATTTCTGTTTTGGACAACTGTACTAATGCATGTACAGGAAATAATTTAAACTAAATAATAAGACAAAGGAAAGCCATCTTATATGAACATTGTACATCAAAATATACAAGGCTTTTCCGGCAAAGAATTAGAAATTGAACTATTTATTAAAAAGTTTAATATACATGTTATATGTATTAGTGAGCATTGGCTGTCAAGCTCTCAAACTAGTTTTAAGTTATGTAATCATGTTTTGTCAAGTGCGTTCTGTAGAAGGACTGCAATTCGCGGTGGTTCACTCATTTTAGTTCACAAGGATATATCCTGTAAAAATCGAAAAGATATAGTAAGTCTTTCTATTGAACGCACTATTGAGCTGGCCTGTGTGGAACTGGAGCGATTTATAATAGTTTGCGTATACCGGCCCCCGTCTGGTGACTTTAACTCTTTCGAAGACTCGCTGGAGGATGTACTTAAGCGATTGTGCATATCAAAAAAAGAATTAATTGTATGTGGCGATTTTAATGTGGATATTCTTATACAGACGTCCATAACGGTCAGGTTGCTGGACTTATTTAAGTGTTTCAATTTGATTCCACTTTTCACTGAACCAACTAGAATAACTGCTACATCAGCTACATGTTTAGATAATATATTCTGTAATTGCTCAATTTTAGGAAAAGAAATAATCAACAATTTAAGGTCCGATCACTGTGGACAAAAATTTTCTATTTTTGACCAGCTTAGCAAAAACAATAAATCAATAAAATGCAGACCTATAACCAAAAATAAACTGTTAATTTTTAAAGACCGAATAACTTCGAAAATTACTCATCCGTCTGCTTTCAACCAACGTGATCCTTCAAATCACTATAACAGTTTATTCAAAAATATTAACGAGGAATTTAACAGAGTTTTTAAATTTAAATCCGTTCACGTAAATAAAGAAAGTAATTTTAATGATTGGGCTACTAAAGGCATTTTCAAAAGTAGGAACAAGCTTTACGACCTATATGATGAAAAGCAATATAATCATAGTACGGCGTTCCGCGAACATGTAAGAACTTATTCTAAAATATTTAAAGCCGTTTGCATACATGCTAAGTCGCTATATATTAAAGACAAAATTATAAACTCCGACAATAAAATAAAAGCTACTTGGGAGGTCATTAGTGATGAAACCGGTACCACTAAATCACGTGACCATAATTTTGAATTGATTATTAACGACAACAAAATCACCTCTGATAACGAGGTAGCAAACGCTTTTGAAGATCACTTCCGAAATATACCACTCTCATTAACTAACTCTCTTCAATCTTCTCCGGCAACAGCATATACTCTCTTAAAAGGGCTCGTTAGTAAATGTAGTGTTCTGTTTGAATTCAAACATACTACGTCGACAGAGATAACTAAAACCTTCCGATCTTTGAAAAACAAAAGAACAGGTGACTTGTGGGGGATATCTGTACAAGTAATAAATAATATAATAGATGTTGTAGCCCCTCACCTAGCTGTAATCTTTAATAACTGTGTAGATCTGGGTATTTTTCCCGATCTCATGAAATATAGTAAAATAATACCACTTCTTAAGTCCGGAGATAGAACAGATGTTAATAATTACAGACCAGTTGCTATTTTGCCGACACTCAGCAAGGTTTTTGAAAAAATTATGTTAAATCAAATGATTACTCATTTCTCTGTTAATAATCTACTTCATAAAGAGCAGTACGGGTTCACTAAAGGTCGCAGGTGCTAGGCTCTTAAATCATATATATGAGGCCTGGGAAGCATCTCAGAACGCTATTGGTGTATTTTGTGATCTCTCGAAAGCGTTTGATTGTGTAGAACATGAAACACTAATTTTTAAATTGGGTCATTATGGCCTTAAAAACAAAGCACTGGAACTTATATCGTCCTACTTAAATCGTAGGGTTCAAAGTGTTTGTATAAACGGAGTTAAATCATCAGGAGCACCAGTTTCGATTGGCGTCCCTCAGGGTTCAATTTTAGGTCCATTCCTTTTTTTAGTATATATAAATGATCTTCCATTTCATATTAGTAAGTATGCAGATATTGTACTGTTTGCAGATGATACTTCACTCATATTTAAAACTAATAGAGATAAAGTAAATTTTGACGATGTGAACAGTACTCTCGCCCACATCTCATACTGGTTTTCTGTAAATAACTTACTTCTTAATGCTAATAAAACGAAATGTGTTGAATTTGCATTGCCAAATGTTAAAAGCGTTCATAAGGACATTAAATTAAATAAGGAAATATTAAATATGGAAAGTCGTACAGTATTTTTGGGGATAACTTTAGACTGTAAGCTCCAGTGGGGGACCCATATAGCGACACTTGCGGGTAAACTTAGTAAGGCTGTTTATGCTATAAGAAAAATAAGACAGTTTACTGACGTTGAAACAGCAAGGCTTGTCTATTTTGCCTACTTTCATAGTATTCTGTCATATGGTATTTTACTTTGGGGTAAATCAGCGGATATTGATACAATCTTTGTCTTACAGAAAAGAGCTATTAGGGCAATTTATAAATTAAAATCACGCGAATCATTGCGTGACAAATTCAAAGAAATAAGTGTACTAACTGTAGCTTCTCAATATGTTTATAGCAATTTAATATTTATTAAGAAAAATTTGAGTTCTTATAAACAAAAATCCGATATTACTAATCGGGAAACTAGAAATATGCACCATTTAGTGACTTCCTCGTACCGCCTTCGTAGGGTCCAGCGGTCATTTGTGGGGCTCGGGGTACGCTTTTTTAATAAAGTACCGAAGTCTATTATTGATTTGCCCATACAAATATTTAAGAAACATGTTAAAACACGACTCATAGAGAAAGGGTATTATACAGTCGATGAATATATTAATGACAAAGATGCTTGGAAATAGACATCCGCTACCGGTTCTGCTCATGTTAGTATGTATGAATGTATTTGTATGTAGGTATAAATCAGTTAAGTAATTGTAAGCATTTCCTTTTTTTTTTTTCAAAAGATGTGCCGAGGAGTTTCTTTCGCCGTTTCTTCTCCTTAAAGATTTAAAATTTAAAGGCACCTTAGCGAAACGGTGGTAAATGCAAAAAATGACGTTCATAAGTGTATTGAAAAAATACCTACATGAAATAAATGATTTGAGTTTGAGTTTGAGTTTGAGTTTGAAGTGCCGTAGACTTAATTCACCAAGTTTACTAATATTAATTCGGTGAAGGAAAACATCGCGAGGAAACCTGCACTTCTAAGAGTTCTCTACTCTACAATGTTCTTAAAGATGTGTGAAGCACTTGGCCAGCATGGTGGACTATGGCCTGTACTGTACCCCTCACACTGTAAGAGGAGACCCTTGCCCAGTATTGGGTAAGCTAAAATGTAGATGAATGAAACATTCCGCAACATTTTAGGTACCTACTACTTTAATTTTGTAAATGCGATGCAACTGGTAAAATGGAAGTCGCTTTGCTTTTTTACTTCCTTATCCCTGCTTCTCAAATGCGAATAATCTGCTTCGGATTCCTGCCCAGCTCTGTATATTCTTCTGCAGTTATTTAGATAATTTTGTAAAATCCAAGCCAATAATAAACTTTTACCTCAATGATCACTTTCTAAAAATAACGAATGATTAATTTCGACTCAATGCACTATATTATATTTCAGAAACTGCAGGAAAATAACTTAGATAAGTATACAATACAATATACTTTGTTGTATACCTACACTAATAATTAATTTAACTTATATGAGAGAAACGCCAAAATAGTTTCACAAAGAATAACTGACTTTACTACTAACTCACTGTTAGCCAACACACTACACCGCTAGTTAATACCTAATCAAAGTCGTAAAGGTAGTCATTGATAGCAGGAATTTCACTTATAAAATGTAATACTCTTTTCTTGCTTATTCGAAACCCCCATTCCAATGTTTGTAACGACTCATTACTAAGCAATAAGAAAATGTGTACGAATTTTTCGATGTAGGCAGTAAAATGTGGTAAAAGGTGATATTCGAAGAACATAATGGTTCCATCCATCTTGAGTCCAAGAAAATTTCCCCCGCTTTAGGTGACAGATCCATCTGCTAAAGGCTGCTGGGATTTGTACTACCCAGTTCGATCTCAACAGTACGGGAAATGTTAGCTTACTCTCAAGACAGAATAGCGCTTCCAAAAACCCTCAAATTAATTTAACTTAGAATGTCACGTAAATGTAAAGTAAAATGAAACAACATCCTCTTCCGAGTGTAATTCCACAGAGCCGTCATAGCTCCTTAACTTTTGCAGGGTTTAACGTAGAAAATTGTAATGTTTCGTGAACATACGAGAAATTATGTTGACCCTAGTGGATGCTCTCGGGGAAATTATATGAGTTGAAACTACTTATGTACGGCTGCGAACAGTTTTGTTACCTCATTTTAGTCAATTTTACACAGACTGAAGTTACACCTGAACTAAACTTACACCTTTTATGGTCTTTGTGACAAATAATATTTGTAATAAACAGAGTTGGAAGTACTGGTGTTCCATTTTGGGTGCAGGTAAGATACCCTCCGGCTCCCTACTCCCGCTGAAGTCCGTCGTGTTCGAGTTGTTATAGAAGTCGATTACAATTGCGTTAAAAATAACTCTGCAACGTTGATTAAGCGACAGATTTTTTTAATTCGTTATATATTTTTTTAGTTTTATAGTTTTTTTTATTGGAAGTTATAAATTAATAAAGTAATCAGTAAATTTATTGATTTCTCTTTCAATAAAATACAAGGAACCATGTGTAAACACATGGATAGTCTAAAGAGCGCTTTTTAGTATATAGTAGATAATCACAAAATAGTGATTTATTACGATTTTTTTAATTTTACACACATAACTCTACTGAGATTTTACGTATGTTTTAGTGTCCATAAAGTGACCAGCTGTGTAGATCTTTTACTGTCACACGCATATTATTTAGGGTTCGAATATGATAGTTGGGAAACCTCAATTTTCCAAAGGAAATGTTCGCTATAAACACCAAACTAGTATACCTAACATAATAGAAATGAGTACAATATACTGAACTTAATACAGTAGGCATTGAGGAAACGGGTCACCCAATGTAACCGTGGTTGAGAAACCATGGCACTGTTTTGTGCGAATCATTTTGATGAGTTCATTCAGTATGATGCGTGATACTACCATTATAACGGTCCCAAGCGTATTCGATAACAATCTTCAAACAAAATTTATATAAAAAGAAAATAATAATAAAACAAAAAGAAAGAAATGGAAAGGACTTATTGACATTGGATATTATGTAAAATGCATTTAAAGATTACCGTTCTCCAACCAACCTCATATGAAATGACGTAGCCCGTACACAAAACATAAAAAACAGATACATCTATAGCGTACTGCAAAACGTACACCTAAAGTTAAAGGGCAACATTTTTACAGGAACGTAAAATATTTCTCGTAATATTAATTTTTAATGCAATACGGACCCACGCGAGCCCATACGAGTCTGATGTGGCTGGCTTTTTGTAAAAAGAGGTAATGAAAAAGCAAATTGCCACTAAAGCGGCCACTGTTGCCTATGAAAAAACAAGACATATTGTCTCACGTGTACGTACTGTTGCTCGGTTCAATGTATTATGCCTATGGGACGGGAGATAAGAAATAATGGGAGATAATACACATAATAATATAGAATAATAAGAAATTAGTATAAACGGCTTTTACTAAATTGGTATTTATTGGTATTAATACACATACATTTGCCTCGTTGTCCTATAAACGGCTTAGAATATTTTATGTTAAATAATAATATAAATTTTTATTATAAAGTTATCAAATAAGTTTTTTTGTCCATTCGTGCTATCGTTTACTTAATGGTATTTCAATTATATTAACTATACAGAACTCATAATTGTATTATAGGCAACATTTTTGATTCATTAAATAATTGTATATTTATCAAAATATTTAAATAATTATGTCATTAAGAAGAAACTTTTAAGTATAATAGTGAATAAATAATAGAGGCTTTTCTGGGTTTGAATATTGACTGTAGTAAAGGACCAAAGCATTCTTTCGTGAGTGATAGAGCGATACAGAAAATTATCCTCTAAGGATCATCATCATCACAACCCATAACTGTCCCACTGCTGGGCACGGGTCTCCTCTCACAATGAGAGGGGTATAGGCCATAGTCCACCACGCTGGCCAAGTGCGGATTGGAAAATAATTATCCTATAAGGATACTGTTGACAATTTAGATTGTTTAAGACAGAAAACTAATTAGTATAAAGTGTAGTGATACGTCTCTGGCGAATTCTAAACCATTTTAGTTGACATTGAACTTATGTAATCGTATTTTCTATGGCCGAATATGAAATGAATACAGCGTTTGAGTAGCCCTCTAACTTGTTAAGAAGTTCTTCGGTCAGATCTGAATAACAAACATCCCAATATGTTTTAGTATAATAGTTATGTATGAACTTAAATATTAAGTTAAGTTAATAATATAATTTAATCAGTATTGAACTAGTGGAAATGAGCCGTATTTATTTGGTAGGTACTAACAGAAAAAAAATTATGTAATTGTAAAACTTAGCGTTCTTCGTCATTAAGACGTACTTAGGTACTTAACTTAAATTTTACTTACGTTACTTAAATTCAAGTTAGCAGTAGGTTCTTTGCTGGTAGAGTTACTATATCCTACAAATTAATTTTCATTGTGTTATCGTTTACGTCTTTGTCATCATATAAATAACAAAACCCGTTTTGTTCAAAAGTTTCAATTACTTAAAATGATTTTAATATAATGTGCCCTCGCCGGTCCCTGTCTTAATATGTTAGCTGAAAGCTGAAAGTTACGCCGAGTGGCATGTAGAGAGCTATGTTTGGTATTTCTCTGCGCGATCTAATCCGCAATTACGAAATCCGTAGACGAACGAAGCAAGGGTTACTGTCCTAGCTCACCGAATTAGTCAACTAAAGTGACAATGGGCACTCCTCATAGTTCGGGAGTACCAAAAACCTACGAGAAAATTCTTAACTTTCTATTCACGATAAGAATATATGAAAATGTTGGAGTAAATTTAGTTGTAAAGAAAGTTCTACGGCCAAAGTTTTTATATTATAATTTGGAGAAGACCGCCCCGTCAAGGTTATTAGTGATCTTCGCCAGGACTTGACCAAGCTTAGTGCCCAAGCATTTGTCACTGTCCAAACTTACGCCTAACTGTACTTAGTCCAAAAATACTTTATCCGTCGCTGTCTTTACAATAGCGAGTTGTTAATAGATGACTTTAGCATGCACGTACGACTAAGTATAATAATATGTGCGTAGTATATCAATTTATAATAAAAGTAGTCGGTAGTCATCATCGTAGTAGTAGTTTAGTAACAGAAGCAGAGAGTATAGACTAACACTATTCACCATCGGCTACAATAGAAACGTAGTCCTTCGGTTTCCGGGCGCAATACGTCGTAATGTCTTCTGCACCGGTTATATCCATATGCCTTTGTCTTCAACGATGAGGAGAGGCTCGTGGTAGTGTGCTATTATTGGTTGAAACCAAGAAGATTCATTGCAGTCAGCAATTGTTCTTGTCAAAATAATGACCATCTCAATGTCCCATACTTTCTTAATATACTTATGTACCTAGTTACTAAAAATCCAAATAAAGATACACGATACCATTCCGTGATAGGTACTAACAAAGAATACTTTTCTTCAAAGAAAGTCTCGGATTTTTAACTTCGATAATTTTGACTTCGAATGGAACAACAATGGAAAATAAGTAAACCAAACTCTAGATTCAAAGGTATAAGTTATAAAACTTGTAACAAATATTATACGCAAACTTTGTATCGTACCGTATCTTTCTCTTTGACGACAAACCTAGATTTAAGAATCTCCTATTTTAATGTTAATAGCCGACTAACGAGCAGTCGAGCCAACTGGAGCCGATGGTAAGTGGTCACCGTCGTCCATGGACATGAATACCAATATTGGCCATATAATAATACATACAAACAATAATGGCCAAAGGCTGGGCCAGGAAAAAAGGATGCATAAATATAGAAATTACTGGGTCTCAAGCCCCTAGCCGGAACACGGCGAATCGTTTGGCGATTGATTCGAGCAAAAGTGTTGGGTGGCAGCTAGCCAATTGGACTTCGGCCCTACCAGGTTACGTCTTAAGGAAACCCTTTGGAAGATTCAAGAGCGCGAGAGACTCGAGAGCATCCCAAACAGACAGTTCGGGCTCCAGAAACTTCTGATTTAGCTCGTCCACATCGATAGTCGTCTTATGGTCTGTAAAAACAAATATAGCATAAGAAAATATAATAAATAAGGCATAATGTAACGGGGCATGAGAATGGGGTTAGCATTCCAGGCTGCCCCAAAACGGCCAAATCTCTATTAAAATGCCAAGTGCCAACATTTAGGGTAATAAATTGATAACAATCATGGTACACGATCATAAAAAAGTTCCAAGGCCACTCACGGCAGGGATTTGTTGAAGCGATGGCGTAGTTTGGCTTTCGAAGTGTTTGTAAAAAAAACAACTTCGAATAAATTCGAACAAAATAAATTTCATTTCATTTCATTTCATGTATGTTTTTGATAGACCCTAGTAACCTAGTACCCTGATTTTTTCACAATCTTTAAATTACAAACGAATGCCTAATACTGAAAGCTTTGGAAATCCAGGATTTCAGTACCTGAAAATAAACATTTATCTGCGACGGAGGTATTGTCCTGCCCTCGGATGAACCGGGCGTCTTAACGTCTACTAATTGGGGTACATTGTCGTCTAGAATAAATAGTTTAGTTCAGCACATCTACTTAGTTAATGGCTCTCGGCCATTTATGTTCTATTTCGTATCTAAGTGTCTTGTCTCCTTGTACGTGTTTATCTAAAAGAAAATAAGAACTGCACCACCCAAATCGATCAACATCCCTCTCTTCCGACGAGTTCATTTCACTCCTATGTTTATATAATTCTCCTTTTATATGTTAATAATATTATAAGTACCTAATCATCGTCGCCCGAAGGCTGCCAAAGTAGAGGATATTTGTTGCCTTTTCTACGGATATTGTGAAAACATAAGTAATAAATCAAGCAAAGTAGAAACGCTCCTGCCCGACGGATTGCGTCATTCTTCATCTTCTTCTCTTCATCAGTGGGCGTCGTCGGTGGTTCGATGGGTGACCGCTAGTGACAAAAAAACTTCTTAAGCGTGTCCGCACTTCGAAGGCACGTAAAACCGTCAGTCCCGGTTGTTACTATTTGGTAGTTCGGGCGGTATAGAAACTTACGACACTTGGGTTGGCCACTAACCCCTTCACCAATCCGCACTGAAGAAGCGTTTTCAAGTATGCTCTAGGCTTCTTCTGCTGTAACAGCAATTGTGTTCCGGATAGAAAGGTGTGGAGCCGGCTACACTTTTTAGAGGCGACCATCTCAGTCCTCAAGGGTAGCAACGTAGCAACACATCTGTGAACGAATTATAACGAGATTCTTACTAACATTTACTAACTGGACTATTACTAACAATAACTAACAGGACTAACACTAACAGTCCCTGTCCCAGTCCTCATACTTACAAACTAACCAACTAATGTTCTAACACCGTCACCTAACAGGACTAACTATCCCAGACCCCATATGAGTCTTGTTCTAAGTCGATCACAGTTGTCATGGGCGGCAGCGGTAGGTGGTGCTGCATGCTCGTTTGCTGCTTTAAATCAATAAAAAAAATCTATTATCGCAGAAAGACACTAAGAGCTTCGTATCGAAACATAAAGCTAATGCAAAACCAGTGAAATGAAAATCGTATTATCTACGAGATGTTCGGAAGGGACTTTGCTTGTGACTCCCAAAGCCTTCACAGAGTAGCCATTCTCTCGAGGAAATTCAATAATAGTGCCATTGCCGCCGTTGCCCAAAGAACTTAATACTTTTACATTGTCACCAAGATTTACGAAACGACCGAAAGGCCATAAATTAAAAAGCAATAGCTGGGACAAAGCAATAAAAAGGCTAATGATAAAAAGGACTTACCGACGCCGACGTTACGCAAGTCTCAACCATATTTATGAGGTTATCATCGCAACCTATAACTGTCCCATTGAGGAGACCCGACACCCGAAGGTGGCGAAGAAGTTTTGTCTTTAGTTTATAACTACATACCTCCCTACTCATATACATACTAAGATTATATTTTTATATTCACACACAATAGGTGCACAATTCTTGTCAACTGATGTAAGAAATAAAATGGAAGAAAAGAATTAAAAAGGAGTATTCGCCGTAGCTTTCATCTATCGCATACAATACCAACGATGAGACATTGGTATGCATATTAGTTAACATGTATGTATAATAAATTTCACTTTCATGTTTATTATAAAACCGGAGAACACAGGAAAAACACTCATAATGACGTGACACTCGTTTAAATTGCATTTTATTATATGAGAATTATTTTAACTAGAGATAACCTTTACTACGCAATAGTATGCAGTTTCATTTAGGTAATATAAAATTTCCCGAAATATCTAAAAAGTAAGTATATTTACTTTACGTATTCTGTTAGCGGGGTTCCATACGCCACATCGAATTATATAATTAACAAAAACAACCATATATAACAAAGTATAGAAAAAAATTTTTTTCAACATATATAACAAAGTATAGAAAAAAATTTTGTTCTATACTTTGTTATATATGGTTGTTTTTGTTAATTTTAGAAGTTTTAGAAAAAAAATAAAAAAAAGTTGAAAATTTGTTTATAACAAATTGGTAAGTTAATAAACAATAGAATTGTTGATAAAAAAAATTTTTTTTTTTGTTACTTTATAGAGGACTGTCAATTATGATTTTTAGAAAAAAAATAATTTCTTAACTAATTATTTAAACAATAGAAATATAAAAAAAACGATTATAAACAATTAAAAATTGTTATTAAGGAAAAATTTTTTTTTTTAAATCATAATATTTATAATGTAATAAAGTTGTGAAAAAAATTTTTTTAAAAATATTGATTTAATCAATTTGTTTATAAAAAATTTATCAACAAATGCCGGGAATTTTTTTTTTTGCAAATCAATTAATATCTTGTATTAATAAAAAAACGATAATATGATGATTTAATAATAAAAAAAATTTTTAACAACATTACTTGGATTTTTAAGTTTTTGTTCAAGTAAAAAAATTGTTATAAACAAAGTATCAATATTTTTTTAACTTTTATGGCACGATGTTGATAAGTATGTATGTAAGAAAGGCTCTACGAAGCGAAAATTTTTTACGACCATTATTTAAACATTTTTTTTCACTTATAATTAAGACGATAGTTCGAGAAAATTTCGTTAGTTAACAATTGTTTAACTCGTTGAAAAATTAACTTTAAGCAAAATTTCCAACGGGAATAAATTATTTATAGTGTTCAGAACACACCATAATTTTTTCAAATTAAAAAAAAAATATTTAATACTTTAAATAAATTAATTAATGCGCCGTACTCGCTTTTGACGCCACGCGCGCATCCTAAAAATGTCTCGCGCAGACCTATTTTCAGCGTTAAATTAAAATTATAAATAATGGAGATAGAGTTCCGGGAGTTAGGAGGTTTTTATTGGAAATTTCCTCCTCTTTCAGAATCTTTTTTTTTAATTTCTTAAATATTAATAGTTTATGAAATATTGGCAAAAAACGAAATGCCATTTTTTTTTCATCTTTAATTGTTTATAACTTTTGCAATTTTTTATGTGCTAATACACGCTTTTAGCACATTTTTCTAGACGTCATTCCGGATCCAATGAGCTATCGCACGTAATTTTAAGAGCAGTATCTCTATTTTGTACCATTTTCAACTTGTTGACTAGACTAATAACCTAAGACAATACTCTCATAGATAACTTTCAGAAGGGCGATAATTCACCTGGATATGAATAATTTCGCGTCATGTCCTCTATCAGGACAGAGTACATGATGAATTACAGCAGGATCCCGGGAACGGTAAACAAAAACAACGAGGTCATTCACTCCCAAAGTCCCAACAAACAACAAATTGGCAGAAATCTCTAATTAATGTTAGTTAACCCATACTAATATTATTAAATGCGACAGTAACTCTGCCTGTCTAATACGTTTTCACGCTTAATGCGCAAATCCGATTTTGATAAAATTTTGTATGGATACAGTTTGGGGATATTATGATAGTTTTATCTCGGGAATACATTGCTTTAGGACAATTTAAACGGTAACTTTCCGAACGCCACACCGACGAGCAAAAACTAATATTTTATAATTTCCACGCGCGATATTGAAAATAAGAAATTAGTTTCTGTTAAAAAATTAACAAGTCAGAGTTTTCATTATTATAAATGTAATGATAACTTATTAGCTGAAACACTTGTTACACTACCTATTACGAAACAAAAACATGAGTATGAAAGATCTGTTCTCCTGGTACTTCATCTCGTTCTTTTCCGTTTGTTAGGTGATTTCATAGTGTCCAGGTCAACTACGGAACCCGTTCAGTTACCTCGCCAGCTCTGCTCTCCTGGTACTTAAATTACTGGCGGTGTAACTAAGTACGTGGTTTAAAAACGGATGGATTCCCTTACATCCGCACGATATGATACGATACGAATAAAACTGTTCACGCTATCGCTTTTCTCCCAGTTTAAAAATGATATTTATCCTTGATGTTCAATTCATTAAAGTAAATTACACCTTAACGTTGCAACAAACAACCCAGTCTACAAACAGGAACTATGTACACACCTGTCTTTCAAACTACGAGTACGGCAATTAGTACCTACTTACCTACTGACATCTAATCGATGGATCAAAAGGTAACTTTACTTTGTATTTCTTGATACTGTTTCTCTAAAACTTAGAGTTTCATACCCCAAAAATGTAAGTGGACAATTTTGGAAGGCTTGCGTGAGGAGGTAGATGAATAAATAAGACCTAAATATTTAAAGCTGTAGATACGCGTGACAATACTTTTTTATTGCTCTGGTGGATGATAGTATCCTCAGTTACAGCATCTGATACATCTAGGTGGCCCCATCATATTTACAGCAGGTAAGTACTTCGAAAGTAAAAGACATTTAACATTGTTATTTTATATATTATTATTAAGGTATACATACTAAGATGTGGCGACCTGGCGACATTGCTCGATCGGTACGTCAGACAGTTAAGTCAAGTCAGACCTGAATTTTATTAATCTATGACCTCGACAAGAAAGTATCCCTTCTAAGCACCGATAGCGACAACTTCCATTCCTCACCTCACCATCACACATCGTGCTTTATATGTATCATTGAATTGGACTCGAGAAGTCCTTTTCGTGTACCTACGATCGATTTGACTTTTCAACAAGTAGTGGTCACTTATTTATTTATTTTTATACATATAATGTTAAAAGATTCCACATTCATGCATACGCACACATACACGCAATAGACGTAGTGCGAGAAAAGATAAAAGTCAAATGTCGTTATCCTAGATCTATCCTTTAAGTATAAAAAATATTGTTAAGATAATAATGTCGCAGTTTCAAAACCGTTTTGCACCCTCATTACTTTTAGCTTCGTAAGTTACAGACCTTATTTTAAGGTAATGGACATCCCGCAAAACAAGGAAAAAGTAGTTTTTCCGAGGGCGGATCCTTAACTATGGTATCTGTCATCAGAACAGAAAAAATGGTTCGCTGATTCTGATAAATGGAATCCTCGAATCGTCGACGCACAGTAGTCCCGAATTGAAAAAGTTTTAGCAGTTTTATTGCTGATGCGAAAAACAGTGTTTGATAAATAAGCTGTTTTGCATTGATTCTCTGTATCTTTTATTGACCGAAACTTCGGCCACTGAATGAATTACTTGGAGACATCTTTAAAATTAAATAAATCTTGAAGAACGTCAACCTTTACAACTTCGCTTTAAATAAATACTATAAATCTTATCGTTTATTATTGAAATGCCCTTTCATCGAATGTTATTTGAAGTACGGTAGATACCTACCTAAGCAGTGATAGCCGTGTGGTTGAACGTTGGACTGCCGAACCGGAGGTTCCGGGTTCAAACCCCGCACGCACCACTAATTTTCAAAAATTATGTGCGTATTAAAATTTAATTATCACTTGCCGAATGAAGGAAAACATCGTGAGGAAACCTGCACACTTGAGAGTTCTCCATAATGTTCTCAAAGGTGTGTGAAGTCCGCCAATCCGCACTTGGCCAGCGTAGTGGACTATGGCCTATACCCCTCTCATTGTGAGAGGAGACCCGTGCCCAGCAGTGGGACAGTTATGGGTTGTGATGATGATGATGATGAGATACCTACCTACATATATATCATCCATGTATAAAAATAATAGTGAAAAGACAACCTACGTTAAATATTTTTAAAAAGTATGATTTTATATGGTTGTAGCCGGCAACGAGCAGATTAGCCATCTTTTGATTATTGGCATCAGTCAAAGACATCACCGATGCGTTGTCGAACTAGAAATAAGGAATAGGAAAGAAAGAAAATACAACTCAAGCCTTACGTGACGTAAATAACTCACGTTAGAGGAGATAGGTAACGTAAGGAATAAAATGTAGTTACTGAACTGAAGCCATAACGAGGTAATAGTTATCAATAAAAATATTACCCTTCTCGCAATATCGAACACCAATTATTATTAAATATGAAGGAAATATTTAAAATCAAATATAAAAATATAAGGAAAATAAGGTCAACTCAGCAATAAGAATAAAATGACAAACCATTGAAGGAATTAGTAAAAAATGCAAGAGCAATTTCGTTATCTTTCAACTTCTAGAATAAAATTACAAAGAAAAATAATTTCTATGTTCAATTATAATATTTTTTGAAATAAAAATGGGCGAAATAGCACATCATTACAATATTAGCTTAGATAATTGGAAAACTCTCTTTGATCAGACGATAATAATATTTCTCGCAAATGTTTTGACATCTTCTTTGATTTCGGAACTTTTTCTCTGCGAAGTTTTAAAGACTCGGTATTTGTCTTCGTCTTTATTATTCTCTCAAATTGGACCAGCCTTTTCTTTGGTTAAAGACTTGATTCGATGAAATGAATGAAAAGGTAACAGACTGTGTGAATTTATTTTTCTTCTTTTCTTTTTGGGATATGGAGCATCCGTTATGAATCTGTATTTATGACAGATGCGGCAAATATGGCACAATGCAAATAAATTATTTCTAATGTTCTAGTGAATAGAGATATAGAACAAATTAGGGTATAGAGGATTTACCATTAAATTATGGTCTGCGGCCTTTCGTTAGATATTGCTTGTTATAGTTGCTTGCAATAAAGGTTGTTTAAAGTAGCTTACAAATAAATCAAATTATAACTCTAGTTAGTATTTTTAACATGTATACTCGGTTCATAATATATTGATATTTACCTCATTATGGTAACATCATATTATTTTTATTGGTTGAGAGTTTCTGGAAAAATGGATTTGGTGCTCAGGTAAATTAATAGTTCTGTTAATATTAATTGAAAATCAATGTTTTTACTGGTATTGTATAAACCAGTCAAACCAGGCAAAAGCATCCGGAATAAGTCATTTTTATTTAGTCACGGCTAAAATAATTCTTTGGACCTCGTAAAATATTTCGCAACAAAGGGTCCTTCCTACATTTACAATTCGATTTTGAATAGTGAGAATTGGTTCGAAATTAAATTTCTACAATTCAATAAGCTCCTATTCAATCAGTACAAAAGATCAGCGAGACGCGATCACTCTTCCTTTCTCGGACCTTTCTCTTTCTCTTTGAGTGTTTGATCCGAAAATAAAATGAATTAATCAGCAGCCAAAAGTTTCAAACGAACTGTAGACTTACTTAAATGTTTCTTTTGTTTATTAAACAAAACGTTAATTTAATTAAACAGGTACCAAGTTAAGAACAGTTTAAAATATAATAATATGTCTTAAAATTGATTATACTACGAGATAGATAGATATATAGATAGACTGATCGTTACGAAACTTCACATGTAGGTACTTTTTACGAAACCCCCTACATTCTGAATTTCATGCTCGGTTAGAGGTATTACATGAATAAAATGTAGTAAAAAATATTAAAACGGCTTTCTGTAAAAACCAACGACAGTGACATTTTTTTATTAGGAAGGTACTTTTTAAACATCGTGCACAAAAACATCCTGTAGCTACGAAGTACTTGTTTATGGAATGAATGTTGAAGGAGCGCAGAGAAAAATAATAAACTGTATCATACCATATGCTTAGTACAAAAGGAACATTATAGCTGTGTTACGTAGGAAATACGATTTAATATTAAAGCTTCAATGCTGTCGTCGGTGTTCTCATTCGCTTCTGTAAATGTTACTCCATGTTTAGTCAACTATAATCTATAGTCTTAAAGGTATCTTACCTTTAAGAGGGAAATGGTTGGCACAACACACTTATAACATAAGTACCTAATTACCTAATGGCTTGGCTTCAACTCATTATTGTCTCATTGCGAGCATGGGCCTCTGCTCAAACCTGAGCAGCCCAAGAGCAAAAGTACTCCACCACGCTGCTGCAGTGTGGATTGGTGGAGGAGTTAGTGGGCAACCGAAGTGTCGGAATTTGTTGTGTCGCCGACGGCTATTATGTAATGAAAACAACTATTGCTTAATTATTTCTATCTATCACTATCTGTCTATCACTTTAGCAGCATAGCGCATCCGCCGGGCTATGAGCGATTCAATTATATTTGACGACCCGTAACCAAGTAATGATGCGAGGGACCTGAGATTCGGTTTCCGATCTGGGAAAACATTCACGTGTTATATAAATATTTATTTTCGAGTCGTGGGTGATATCTCATTAATGCTGTCTGTCTATGTTGAGAATTTTAAATCGTGAATGCGTCGGGTAGGAGGCGTATAATTATATATTTTCAATGTCGTCTGAAACAAATACGATTTGTGGGTAAACAACAAGCGTCATTTAATCAGAATGAGACATACACAAACGACAACCGCAAATTGTAGGAAATAAAGCCACTGGAGAAAGTTCGCGCGTTTAAACTTTGCAGGCAACGGTCGCCACACGGCTGGTAGATTTATTAGCACTCATTTTTTAAACATTATATTTGAAGCTTTCATAGCATAGTGTTGTATTATGTATATTGTAAATGATCTACTGAGTTACAATAAATCGCGCGTCTACCTAACGCGTAAGATTTCCGTGTCGCGAGGGGCACGCTTACTCTGTTCGTCATCATCATTAGCTTTGCAAATGTGTGTTTTAAATCGCACATTTTCTAGAATATTCTAGACCAATGGTAAGTGTTACTATGTATGAACAATTATTCTGCTCTCGGTCAGGTTGAGTATGTCCACGACACAGGGCTACCTAGGGAGAGGCTATGAATGCGTAGCGTTATTTATGAAATAAAATATATCGTGGCCCTACTTTGAAACGCATTTACGAAATACCCACTAAAAGCCAAAACCCTTGTTACCGCATTATTTTAGAGCTCCATTTATGTATTCGCTGTGTTATTTCACTTCAATTACCTACAAATTTGAAAAATTGAAGTCATGGACACCCTACAAAGTACAAATTTAGCCAAGTTACGAGGTTCGCGACGCAATTTACTGGCGAACAATTAACAGCCGTCTCTAACCCGCACAAGCTGGTCACAAGAGTTTAAAGGCTCATTGCGATAGCCAACGACATTATATAAGAGAAATTTAATTGTGTAATACTTAGGATGTATAAAACACTATGATATATTCCACAAACGCGGAGGACTTCTAGTAATATAGATACGTTATCTATACATTATACTAAAAATGTAATTGATCGCTGTTGAAAATATGTATATGAGAAAAAATATTTTTGGGGTTCAATAACGCAGTAAAACTCAAACCATGATTTTAGAATTCTTGTCTTTGTCGTACATATAGTTTTTTCTATTGGTTTAGAGAGACCCATAAGTGATTTTATGAAGAGTTCAGTTTTTCATCGGATTAATGGACATCTGATATGTATCTGAAAATAAATTGAAAGCGAGGCATTCCACAGCTTACAATATTTTTTATCTAAGCACATATAAATGTCATTCAAATAAATATTTAAATACGAAAAACTTATAATAAAAGATGACAACGTCCAGAATATCATTTTCATTTCCAATATGTAAGTGATTCAATTCATGGAAAGCTTTTTACACGAAATTGAAAAGTCAGTTTGAGTAGCAAGATCTACACCTCACACAGATCGGACTCACGATATATTTTCCAATATACTTTCATATCGATACTAGTTCACTCCCTGACTATGCTCCAAGAACGTAGAAAATATTGTTATACATAGAAAGGAGAGTTTGAACGTTTCCGATTGCAGGAAAATAAGTTAATAATAAGCATAGATTAAGCTCAACATTATAATTATAAATGTCTAAGCACCATCGTAAATTATTTCCAGTTATCTAAAGCTACTACCTACCATACAGCATCCAATTAAATATTCATTGGTAAATACTAATATTCATAATCGATTGTCAACTACCAATTTTGCATCAGTGTTCACGTCATCGAGATATCGATGGTTCACGTTCAATTTTTGTGCAGTCTTCATTCTTTAACAATGTCAAAAGGTCGTGAAGTCGATTCGAGGTTCGATTGGAAATCGTTGGGTTCCACCCATTGACATAAATACTATAATTATGTCAATGGTTCCACCACGCAGTTTATTTCCAAAAATATACTCAAGTAAAAACTCTCGTTACTATTTTCGTTCTCTTTACTTATTTATTTATTACTTCTGTTTTACGTTGTGTATTTCGTTTCTAGCTTGCATTGCACTGCATATATTGACTTGATAAGCAGGTTTACTGCATCCCTTTGAGTAACGCCGCTGACGATCAGAAGAACTGACCACAATACTGTCAGTACCTTCACGAGATATTTACACAAAGAAAAATTGATGGAACATAATTGCCGCCAATCGAGTTAAACGATGTCTTTGTTGTTATTTGTAAATAAATAAATGTGTATAAACATTTGCGACTGTAATAAGCAACAGAAAAATACTCTCTCATTCAGTAAATTCAATATCAGCCCGTCAATGGCCTTTTCACATCCATTCACTGGATAAAAGAGATAGATTTACGAGTTACGAGTACGATTATAATCGTACTCGTGTTTTTGTTATATTGTGTACCTAAACGGTACGAAATAGACCATTCATGTTTTAGATCAGTCATTAATCTTAAATCGTTCATGTTTTAGTAATTATTACTATTATTATTACGATTTAAGATTAATGACTGATCTAAAACATGAATGGTCTATTTCGTACCGTTTACACAATATAACAAAAACACAATGATAAACGGACGCACGTACAAGTTTTTATTATACAAATTTAAATTTACATTTGCTGAAAGAAAACCTGTCAGGACCCATATAGAAAAATGAGAAGCACAATTCACTATTTCAATTGTACTTTATTTTTATCGTTTGTTATCGTTTCGAAATATCTCAATTTAAATTTCCATGCCACGGCCTCCACGTAGTTTTATTACATATTTCATATACGCGTTTCTGCTTCTATTCGTTACGTGTTACATATCAAATTTATAGTTACTCGCAATTTCTTCTGCATTAGAGAGTTATGGAATACATTGTATTGGAACTTTTTGGGAATGTTCTCTGGAATATTTGAAGCGACAGGTATATAATTATCATTTATAATTGTATTAAACTGTTGCTAAAACATATCAGTACATCGAAAATAGAATATCAATTTATTTCCAAAACGTATATGTATATGTATGTGCCGCCGCCAACCACAAAGCAATTATTTCACGTTTAGAATAAATAAATTGCGTGGATTCATGTGGTTTGACCCCGCCGGCTTTTTCATTGATCGGGATTTTACATTTAGATTAAAATATAACGAATAAATTGAAAATAAATTTGAAAGCAAAATGTAACTCAATTTTTTATGAACTTACGATAGCAAACGAGCATGCGGCACAAGCACAACCCCTTCGTGAAATAAAACAAACCAAATTATTCCGTCAAGTTTACATACAAAACCTCATATACTCGTAGACCAGTTTAACCTCTTCTGAGATTACAGAGAAAAAACGCACTAACAAACTGTTATTGGATAATATTGCGTTAATAAATAAGTGCAGTAATAAAATGCATTAATCATTTTAGAACTGTTGTAGGTATATGCATGACTATAATCTATAATATACAAAAGTGAATCCCTATTTCCCTTGGTCACAGCATCACGCGTGAACGGCTGGACTGATTGATTTCGCTAATTCTTTTTTTTGTTTTGTTTGCTATTGTCAGGAGAAGGTTCTTATGAAGATAAAATTGAGAGAATTGCGCGGAATATTTGAAAATTTAAGAATACTCAACCACCATATTCAGTTTTCTAATGATTTTCTAATGTAACCTTCTAATGTAACAATTTTGTTTGTGCTATATAATAGGAGATTTCAATAAATAGAATTAACGCAATTTTTGGTGTTATCGCTAAACAACGATCTCTTCCAGACAATTTAAGATGGGAAATTAAAATAGCACTAATCGGTAAGGTGCACAATTTTAGGCTTAATAAAATAAACTCCATAGATAGAAATAAAAAGATGAATATATGTACCTACACACAAAACACATTCATAGATACACGCACACATAGGTAAAACATAGTGTATGTATACATTCGCTCATACAGATCGTGTTGTATCGTGTGAAACCACCTACGAAAATAATTCCGTCTCACTGCGCTATACTCGTAGATAGACTCCTCCACGCAACTATCTTTATTGTTCACACGAACGCCAAGATCGCATGTTTCGAAGCAGTTTATCAAATTAATTCGTTGATAAGGAATTTTGGTTAATGTATCCATCAACAGAAGGGTGTTGCCAGCAATAATGGAAAATCCGGTAGTCGTATGTTTTAAATCAGTCTTCCTCAAAGTGGGCGATAACGCCCCCTTATGCTGAAAGCTTAGAAATGAAGTTGGTCTGAGTTGGTCGTTTTTATTGCTCGCATTGGTAAAAAAGTTAACTAATATAGCACATTATAATTAAATTAAATATGTGAAGTAATGAATGTCTTTGTGGTTTTTCAGTTTTGGTAGATACAGTAAAATAAAAATTTAGGGCCGCGGAAAAATAAATAATTGACTTTCAAAATGGGCGGTAGACGAAATAAGTTTGAGGACCTGTGTTTTAAATAAACGCGTATTAATCACGATAACAATTAATTCCCCGAAATAAACGTAGTTAGGGGACTGTTTTACAAAGAAACAAAAATGGCAAGTAAATACCATTACGAACAATATGGCGTCATGGTAACCATGCTGGACTGCTGTTGGAAGTGTCCTGGGATTGATTGCCAGATGGACGATAATTTTAATTATGAGTAAACTGTTCTCAATGTGTTCTTGTCTTTGTATGTCGTCCATGGCACCCACAACACAGAGAAGCCTAGTATAGCCTACACTAGGCTGAGTGTGTAGCATTATTTATCTATTTTTTACAATATACACCAAATAAAAATAAATATTTATAGCTACATATGTATATACTACTATGTAAAAACCACTTAAAGCAATAAACAGAATAAATTAATAGTATGCTTTATTTTACCCTCCTCTTTCACCAGTATGTCGGCAGCATTCGAGCGGCATAACTTCTTAATGCACACGATTCTGAGGTATGCTCCCAATGATGTTATTTATGAGCTCATTGTATGCTCCTAGCTTCTATTGTTACTAGGTACCTACTGTTGTAAAAAGTAGACTAGATTGGAATACATTTTGATTAGCAACGAAGAAAACATTTTTCATCCAAAAAATTAGGTAAATTTGAAAAGGGAAAATAGCTCAGTTCTCTTTAAAACATAATTTTAAATCATCAAAACATAACTTTTGAAATATGCACTAAGTTGTATGTACCTAAGTTAGTCGGCTGTTTCTAGCCAACACGTGACATTGAAATAATTCGATGTAACATGTTCCATATTAAGAAAAGTCCAATTGAATTCACAAACAGCACGCAATAGTGGACGTTTCCACTGGCACATAAGTACACCTTATTAGTTTCCCGAAATTAACATACGTTTCGTGCTTTAATGAGCTAAAGCTTATTTTCGTGCATGCTCTAACAATCTATTCGCTTTAATTAAATATACCAAACCAAATATAAAGTCTTTCGAATTCAAACTAATTTATTCATGCATGAACTTGTCATATATGCATACCACTTCATCACGTCATACATAAATGCTAATGTAACTACTAAATTTGTAATCATACTGATCGACACGTGTACAATTTCTACTGTTCTCTATTCCGAAGTCAATGACAGGGGCGGCTTTACCTGTAATGCAGGGGGTGTGGTCTACCCGGGCGCCGTTTGTTAGGGGGCGCCGAGAGTGTCTTGTAAGTAGGTACCTATTCCATTTCGCCCGCGTATTTTGATACAAAAGGGCGGCAGGATTAATATGTAAATGGAATACCTATTACCCCACCAGCACAATTAGACGAACGGATGAAAAGGATCTATTCTATAATGGATGTAATGTGATTCTTTCTCATCCTTCTTTATTGGCCGGCAACGCATCGGTGAGGCAGGTGACCACTTACCATCAGGCTTGTCTGCTGTCACGATTTCTACTAAACACTACTAAACTCTACTAAACTCGCACTATCTGCATGCCGCGTGCGTTAAGGAAATTCGTTCCAAAATGTTATAGAAGACACCTAATTCGAAGAGAAGCTTTGCTGGGCAGCTTTTGTCGATCCGATCATTACATTAATCCCCTGCCTACTGATGAGCTAGTATTTTAAAATTCTAATAGAATCCTTTTAACCCACACAATCGCCACTAGACTAGAAGTAATATTTACGTTGATATTTCATATTTATTTAAACTGCTAAATTAAGATTTTCCAACCCCTTACGCTGCAGCTTACGAACTAATTTGAACAGATAACCATTTATTTAATTCATTAAGCCCGTGGCTTTAGGTTACTTCAAAACAAGAGTCCATAATCCGTAAGACTTAGTGTAGTAAAATATTGTTTTCAAAACTACTTCGATAGACAACTTGGAATACCTAATTTGTATTTAAGCTTAGATATTTAGTTGTTAACATTTACGAACTAGATTGTATGCCAGGGACGCAGCAGTAATAATTATATAAAAAATCTGTAGATTAGAAATAATAAAACGACAAAAAAGCCACACTAAAATAAAATATCTTTCTGCTGTAGAAATTGATTTTCTTATAATCAACTTATACTTTTGCTTAGCTATTTAGTTTGAATAGTATTTATCACCTACCTACTGTCTCATCTTTGAAGTTAGAGTAATACAAACAGTATGACGTATAAGTAATAAAATAAAAATAAAACTTTGTATACCTTTTTAAGCTCACTGCGCCCACGGAGGGTTACAGTTTATCGGGAGGAGGAGTGCAGAAAGCTAATAATGTAGAGACTAGAGACTAGAGAGTGCTTGCAACTATGCTCGTGTGGATTTCGTAATTGCTACAATTTCGCTACGGAAATACGGCTACTTAAATATACATAAATCTACTTATTAGATACATTGACTCCCGTAGGAGTTCTAAATAACCCGTAAAAAGTTCTGATTCTAATAACCCGTTATTTAAAGTCTTATTGAAAGTGAAAATATAAATTCACTTTATTACCTGCCACGTTGGAATTAAAAAAAACTGTAAATAGTTTTTTGTCAATCTGATGGCCTAGTTTTATGCTAAAATTTAAGTCTTCATTGCGACGGACTGGTTGCCCGTGACAGCGTTGCCGCCCGCTTTTGATGTCTTCAAGAAACGAGCTTTAACTGAGTCAGTGCGCTGACCATCCTTGGACATTATCGCTACATAACATCAAGTGGGATTGATATCAAACATTAACTAAATTGCAACTAAAAATATATAATTATAGTTGAAAAGTAAGGTAACTTAGAAGCGAAAATATAAATCCTCTGTTTTCCGTATTCCATAAATATTCGCTCTAGTCGGAAATTGACCCGAGGATTGTAAGCTAAAAAGTTTAAATCACATCCAAGCTACAGAAAATTGAAAAACATTTCTGATTGTGTAAACCTCGCCCCATTTAAATTGCTACAGAAAAACAAGGCTAAGCAAACAATACGCAGCTATTACCGCAAAACGGCCCCATGTTAAATTAAGCACGAACTTTTTTAATCAAATCCATAATTATCGGGGTCGGAAAATATAAAGTTTCATTGACATTTTGTAACAAGGATAAATCATGCAAGTTGCCGGTGTTAGGTATATGTTGGAAAGAACGAGTATGCTGTGAGAAGTGATACAACAGCGACCGATTGATTTACCGAATGATAAACAATTTACAAATCAATGACATTATAACTAAAAAGATAGCTCGTTGGTAAATAGGAAGTAGATATCAAATTTGGCTGGTATTCGTAATTTTCATTAACTTAGCCATCTCTTTCTGTCTCATACGTTCCGTAATTATCTTTTGCAGTCATAGTTACAGTCACAGAACATTTAAAAGGAGTTAGAATGGCGATCAGTCGAAGTTCGTATGAAAAATGGTGTCGCCGTTTCCGCCACACCTTTCACCTCCACTACATCTTAAATAAATATGAAGCACAGAGTAAGGGATATGAAGGTTACGCACATATGAACGAATCACACGCATACACGCATACAGATGTACATTTAATAGCTTATTTGTGTGAGTTTTAGTAATGTCGTTACGTGTGGTTTAATATGCACGTTTGCTCAAAACACTTGGCGCGTCTGTCCCGCCCACTACGCCCTTCTATTCTTTTTAAATGTTCTGTGGTTACAGTAGTGTCATCGGAGCGGTTCAAAAGTACAACTAGCGTTGTATGAACGTATCTTTGTTTATGATCAAATTAAACTTGTTATCATTAAATACTTACTGACATGACAAGCCTTCTGAAGCGAGATAATGTTCTAACTGACTTACTAATAAAATGTTATAATATCAGGTTATGATTTAAAAAGATAAACAATTTTTAATTATAAATTAACCGATTTGGGTGCAGTATTGACTAATGCATTGACCACAATGCTGGTTAGTTTTTAACCAAAGCTTTACTTAAAATTTAATGTTTGTTTTATTTCAATCAGTTCATAAATAAAAAAGTTAAGTATATCAGTTTACAGAATCAAGTGTAACCATTTTCGAGTGCGTACTAAGGGAGAGGTTTCCTGACAATAAGCGAGGGCGGGTTTACAAGTATAAATCAAATTTAAAAAAGAGTTATAATGAGAAAGACTATTTAAATAGACATACATTACATGTCTGTATTCACAGTAGATATCACAACGCCCAGTCGCAAAAATAAATTACGTCACTATTCCAATTTTGGTACTAACCAAATATGTATTTGAGGAAAATAACAAATAGATTGTTTTACATAAATACATCGTCTGTTTTCCAATTTTCTTGTCTGATACCGCCCGTTTCTCCAATCATGTTCCGTAATATAAACAATCTTGAGTTATAAATATTAAGTGGAGGGTTAATTCTGTCACTGTATTTTTTTATGTTGGGTGGAAGTCTTCATAAATAATATACAGCCTCTTATTACAACGACTATACTATACACATAAAAGAGTATTTCAAGTATTTCAAGTATTTGTCGGTTGCTTAATACTTTAAATCATTTTTTATTTATCAAGTGATTTCAGAGTTTTAAAGTGAAATGTGAAATCAGGTTGAGCTACGACAAAGTTTCACGAAATTTCTACCTAATAAAATGTTTATGGTAGGTAATTTTTTTTCCGACCCTACCAATTAGGCGGACAAAAATTTATCAATTTAAAACAAAGATTTAAATTATTCGTAGGTATATCATTATGATGAGGAATAGAGTATGGTATCATGTTTAAGCTTTTTTCAACAAAATATTGTTTTTACTCTTGAATTTTAATAAAGCTTATATACGACGTAAATATTCGCATAGTTTATTATTTACTTGCGATTACTTTCTCTTGTTATCTTTAGGGTTATAAAATTCGCCTCGTAAAAATGCTCAATACTAGGGTTACGCTCAATGTAGGGTGGGTTGTACCATCCAAAGTTAATTACCAAAGATAACAAGAGTTAAGTCAGCGTTAGCCAACTATCCCTTCGAGATAAAATGGAATTGTAAAATATATCTTGAATTAATAAAATAAAAAATACGCTTTGCTTCAAGATTCCCTGTTGGCCGTCACTTCTACACTGACTCCCTTTTCTTTCATATCATCTCTCACAAATAATAAATAAGTAGATATTAATATTAAATAACTATTGATAATGTTTATTAAATTAAAAATATAAAAAACTACGCGCATCAAACAATGAAACCGGTGCCTTATAACCTTATTTACAGTCAAATTTAATTTTAACAAATGAAATAGCTAACTAAGGTTTGTAAAACCCACTGTTAATATACTATTAAATATTCTAAGTAGATAACTTTTCCTTCTAAAAGAGCAGTGACTTAAGAAATTTCCAATAAAAATATAGGCTAGAGACCAACGAAAATATGTTATTTAATAAATTAAAAGGTATATTGTTTATTAATTCTAGAGAGCCTTATTTCCGACGAAATACACGAAGACCGAAAATTGAATGTCACGTTACGTTACGAACGTCTGGTTTCCAAGAATTTCAGTCTATTAAATTATCAATTTCTGTCACCATACATGACGTAAGGACATCAGAACACCACGTTACCTAGCGCTCGTGCATAAAACGATTTTCACGGTGATTCCTATATTGTACATGACTGTAAACTATAGAAGAAACTTTCAACGTTCGTCTTCTTTAGTGCTATGGAATATTCGTGAAGAACAAATTCTTTGTCGGCAACTCATAGTGGCGCCCCCTGGTGTTGACGAATGACCAATGACGGCGGTGATCTCTTGCGACTGATGACCCATTTCATGTACTCGTTTGTCTTTTTTAACCATTTAACATTTGAAAAAGGAGGTTCTCAATTCCACTGTACTTTTTTATGTGTGTTACCCCCTGACTTTTTACTTTGTGTAGCGATTTGATGATTATTTTCATTTGAAAGCTGGTGCTTGTCATGTGGTTCCATTTAATTTTGAGTTTGATCTGACGATTTTTTTTTTAGTTATTCCTAATAAAGCGTGGATATTTCATTTACTACGACTACGTTAATGATGTTCTCATTTTATTTTTTTATTTTATTGTTAAGTTCATAAAAAATATAATACTAGTCACCCGCCCTCGCTTCGCTTCGGGAAACTTTGGATAATTCACACTATATCTTTATAAATTAGCCTATATGTTTTTCTGATGTGTAAGCCATATTAATATAAAGCAAAATCCATTCGGGAGTTTTTGCGTGAAAGAGTAACAAACATTCATACATCCATACAAACTTTCGCATTTATAATATTAATAGGATAAGGTGTTAAATCCCAAAACTAAATGACTGAACTTTCATACATTTTACGTCACTCTTCCCTTTCAAACAATGCTTTTAGTAAACTATCCGTTAAACCGATCCGCGTCGAAATCCTCCTACACTCAAAATGATTGCATCTCGTATCTACACGAATAAGTTTATCTTTCCTTGCGACTAGTACAGTGTTTCTCAAACGTAGGATAGATACCGGGTGGCAGGTACAGCATTATCATAATTACGATACCGGATACTTTCATGTCGACATAGAAAATAGGTATACTTTTGTGTGATTAGGCTCCAAGACAGTGGAAATTGGCCAGGAAATGAAAGTACATAAAATTTACTTTTTTCTTATAGGTAAATTGTTATCATTGATCATAAAGATAGTAAAAATTAAATTTATTTTGTAGGTAACTAAACGAACAGTGTTTATGTAATATTGGAAAAGTTACAAATAAAATTTACAAGCAATTAACATACATAAAAAATATGGACTTGGATCTCACTCCATTTTATTTTTTTCTCTATCTATAATTTCTCTATACCAACAATATTCTACCTGGCGTCGCAACAACCTTTGATACGTCAACAACATAATAAAGTCTGTAAAGAAATTCAAAATGTTCAAATGAATAACAACACTGAATTCTTTACTGAAAAATTCATTGAATTTCTGCTTCTGCTTTATAAATCATTGTCCAAAATGTCGCTTAAAACAAATAGCCCTTTCCGTCGATGTAAATAATATTCCTTTAAAGAAAACACTAAACGACAATGAGGAAAATGTTACAAAGCTTAAATCCCAGTGCCGTTACTCGATGACATGGAACTGTCTGATAAATGTTTCGTAAGATTTACGTAGAACATTACTGAAAATACAGAAATTTTTATGTAGGAAAGTATAGTAATACTTAGATACCTACTTAAATTATATTTTTTGCATAACGATTTTTTTATATGGAATTATTGGCGTATATTTTTTTCATTATAATTTGGATAGGCTTTGTTTAGGGAAAGCACCGGTATCACAGTCTCTAGTTTGTTCATATGACCATACTAGATACTGTGATACCGGTACGTCTTTCTGTGTGATGTTATACCGAAAGACTGCAGGGGTCTTAATGGATATGAGTCCCACATAACCCGCAAACTGTAGATTCGCGTATCTTTAAAAGATTTACCACCGGAAACTAACGCTTATCTTTCTAATTTATGGAACGACAAAAATTTACTTCCAAAACTCCCAATTCGATAAAAGGGTAAATAAAGCCTGAAATGTATTCGCATTAAATGGCCTGAAATAGTTAGTATGTTTTATATAGTTTGTGAACTGATTTACGTAACGTAACTTACATGTTAAAAATACACTAATTTTATAATCTTAGGTACAAAACGAAACATTTTATGGTAAGCGCTACTCCATTGAGCAATGCAATTGTTATAGTAATTATTAGGTTCATAGCAACTAGTTATACCAATATGTATATGAATAGCGGAGCGTGTATCTATACGTATAGGTTTACAGTAGCGAAGCGAGGGTGTGTTACTACTGGGTTCAAATTCAAATTGTATAATTGACGTCGAGTAAACAGCGTACCCTCAAATGAAATGTCTACTAAAGTCTCAAATGATCCATATTTTAACGTTAAAGTTATTTCATTAAATAATCTGGCAGCACGTTTAAGTCCCCAGCCTAGCAACAATCCCTTGTACACATAAAACAAACTTTGTTTATTACACAAACAAACGTTAAAGGTTATTGGGTAAATCCAAGTTAGACTTTGTGTTTAAGCGGTAAGCTAAAGGTTGGAACCCGCCTAGCGTGACTTAAACTTTCAAACTTCCAAAATCCGTAAACAATTATCCTATTTTGACAGTATTTTTAACCACACTTTTGTTTGGAAAAATCTATTTCTAACTACTTATTACAAATAGCTGCCGTACCAAACAATGTTACACGTTTGATTTTGTTTTGACCTCCGAAAGGTTTTCCTTACGAAATGTATATAATGTATTGGTAATGTGCGTACAACACACACACAACCACACACATATTCGTATAATATTAGTATTTCACCCCACCTGCTATCAATCTATGTTATACATTACTCATCGTAGTAGTTTGAAAAGAATAGATTTTAGTGAAACTGTAACCATTTGCAATTTGTACAACAGTATGCTACCATATTATAGTGTTGTAGTACAATAAACATAAAATTTAAACGGACGTCACTAATATAACTTTATATGGGGGGCACGACTTTTACGTGTGTAGCCGTCCTCATTGCCCGCCCTTCATCCCGCATTATAATACAACGTGTGTTTATCCATGAATAGTCAGGAGATTATTTAAAGTGTGTATCTCCGCTAGAACAAATTATTTTTTCATCAATATATTTGGGTAGGGTCACCATGTTTACTATGCGCATACATTGTGTATGTAAAAAAGATGCTATTGTCAACAGACACCAATATAAGCCAACATATATGGTGTAGGTATACCATAGTAGAAAAATACGAATGTTAATCATAACATCATATTTTGGTTAGGGGGCTTTATCCAAGCAAGTTCTGCTGATCTGTCCTACTCGTGGTGCACCCTGGCCAACAGACAAAGTCATGGTGTCATCATATCTTTCTTATCTCTTATAAACGATGCTACTTAAGTTAATCCTTGACAACAATCCCACCTGATCTTAGGTGGCGATGATGTCCAAAGATGGTAAGCGCATTAACTTAGCTGTAGGACCTCCCGTCACTAATGAACACACTGGCTCGCTCACACGCACACACAATGACACGACCACTCTCGCCCACGGCTCTGGTGTTACCGCCATGACAGTCTGTGTGACGTGCGCCCGAGACAGAGTATATCTATGTATACATAGATACCCAAACACTACATTAGCAAATACCTATTCACTCGTATCTTAAGAGTTAAGACCCTTTCTTTAATTGGCCACTGAGCATCTCCACCATCCAGACCTCACAGTATCATTTACTGTTTACTGCTAACATTTTTCTTCTAAATTAACCATGCAATGGCTTGCTTGCTACACATAAATTGATGCAAATTTATTCATTTAGAATAGCTTAATCAGGAAATTGATAATTTTATTTATTCACTTTGAAAAATCCATAAAATTAAGTCCATATTTACTGATGAGTGACGACTTACTGACTGAACCAAGTGTTTATATATTATGCTCTTTGGACTGAACTAGGGTTTGGCTAGTGAGTCGCATCACAAGGCATATTTTCAAAATTTTGATATGACAACAATTATTAAAAAAAATGCCAAACCTGACATGTAAATTAATTGAAAAATAACAAAACAAAACTATCGCTTGAGTTGACATTGACGTGACATGATGCACAGAAATGAGATAGCTAAAGATATATGTTTCGTTTTCGGTATGTGGATATTATTTTGCAGTTCCACTTGTAGCACGTGTGAATTGCACACTTTTTTATTTTTAATTATAGCCATAAAAAAATAAACAATATTTCACATCTTGTCAAGTTGACGTGCCTTAATGATTGTATCATGTGCATAAACTACTATAATAATAATTAAATAGTATAATTAGTTTTATTTGCAATGCTACGAGTACTGCAAACGTATTTTGAACCGCCTAAAGGAAAGCGTAAGTTTTCTCATCGACATGTTATAACGAAACTGGTTTGTCTGTACATAGGAGATATTTGAGAAAAAATACCAATAGAAGCATAATAGAAGCCAAAAATAGATTAATATTTGAGTGATAAGTTTGAGTGTCTGTTCTCTGTCTGGGTGTGTGTATTCTTATCTTGTGTCCATGGCACCTACAACACAGGAAATCCTAGTGTGGGGCTATGAGTGTGTAGCGTTATTTTTTATCATACACTGGTCAAATAAAGCTATGATGAGATTATGATAAGACAATTCCTGGTTAAACTTTTGAAAATGGATCATCGATATATAAGGTTTAAGGGGTTTCTACCACCCTGTGCCATCCCCACCCTGCGAAACCCCCTGGTTATGGAGATATTCATGTTTAAAGTTAGCGCCTCGTCCCTCCAGGCGAGGTTGCATCCGATGAAGGCTTAGAGGCCACAGGGCCAAAGCCATCCCCAAGGCGGTGTTTAGTAGTTGAGAGTCCCACATAACCAATACAGACGGCTGTTTTGGTATGCTATGAGCATTCACCGCCTCCCTCTCGTGAAGGGGAAAAAAAATGGTTAAAGTTTTAAGGTTAGAAGTTAAGGAAGTTAGCTGAATTTATTCGTTTCATAATTATTTAATCTTTATGTAATGTCGACGGAACCCCGCTTTGCGGGGTTCCTTTTTCTGCGTGATTAATTCACGCACTACACTAATTGAAACGTGAAGTGATTGACGTTTGACATCAATTATTATTTGTCAAATTTATTTTGTAATTGCGTGTTATTTAGAAAAAAAAATGTATCTCATGAACCGTAAGTTTCCGCAACCTAAAACTTTGCAAAACGCTTTCTTTTAGTGAGAACTATCTACAAAAAAATGGGCATTTAAATCGATAGTCCATTTAGGAAAGTTTATCCCAATTCCTCTTAAAACTGCTTGCCTCCTTCCTTTAGCGTTTGATTTAATATTATGGTTTGTAAACTATCTATTTCAATGAAAATCTAAAATGCCATGAGAATACTAAACGAGGAACCTTTATCACTCAATGTCTCTTCATTGTAATTGCACTTAAAGGTGACCCATTTAACTATTCGATTTTGTTGATTAGTTAAATTGTTTTGAATCAACTAATAGTAATTTCTCCATCCCTGATCACTTCGGGAAATATACTTAATTGTTTTAGTTTATAGTACAACGTACACAGGGTATCCTAGAGTGGGGACTCGTAACCACAATGTTATTAGACATCGTTTGTTAGCCAGTAAGAATTTTAAATCTATTATGATTTTGTTTTGGTGAATAAATTATTGAAATGAAATTTATTTATTCGAAGTTGGTTTTTTACAAACACTTTTCGAAAGTCAATCTACGCCATCGCTTCGACAAATCCCTACCGTGAGTAGTCTTGGAAGAAGAAGCGGCAAGAAACTTCCAAGAAGCTTTTTTTGCTACCCACATTACAGATAGCACTTTATTACTATTGATAGATATATATCTCTTAGTTTAAACAGACCCAGTCATTTGAAAGTCTTGCATCCGTGCAGGTCCAACATGTAGAGACAAAAAGTTGTTTATCACATTTTACTGACATTTACTAAGACATTTTACTACTGAGACTGTATTCTAAAAGTATTTGAAGAGATTTTACTGTGTAACCTTTTAATAAAGTTTGCAGATGTCTCAATAGATATCAAATGCAGAGAAAATTTCTTTAGCGTAGGAAAAATTTCTTACTTTCTGTCTGAGTCTTTAGGGAAAATATTTCCAAAATAGACTTTCGATAGACGAGACGTATTATAAAGTGAAATTTTGCAAGCGGCTGCCATAAAACATATAAGAGTAAATAGGTTTCTCAAGTTTGTTTTAGAAATTTATTTTTACGTATGTCTCGAGGGACAAAATTTGCAAGTTAATATTTATAAGGATGAGAGAAGCACTCATAACTCGATGGGTTGAGTCGATCGTAAATCTTTGACTGAGTTAACCACCCTCGAATCCGATCGATGGTTGAATAGCGAGAAAATTTTATAAGTGCTTAGACTGCCTGTCCACTGAAGCGGAGCGAGACTGCGGAGCGGAGAAACGGAGAAATATTCACCAATAGGGTTTTAAACTAGCTCGCAAATATTTCTCCTTTTCTCACTGGATAACAACCGTAAACCGTATCGGAAACCAGCGCCAGCGGCATAAAAATGCCAGCATTTGATTTGGTCACTAATCCCTTCACAAACTTCAATAGTGCCGAAGAGAGCCGTCCGATATTCTTTCATCTAATGTACTGTTTATTAAGCAGATTTCTTTTAATTAATGATTTAATTACTTTTAATATTTTGTTCTCATGTTTATTAAAACACCCATCTTTATACAGGTAGCTTATACAGGTTTATGTAATGTACAATAAAACATACAATTAGATATTTTAGTTAACAACACTGACGTAATCACATATATTTTTTATATTATATCATGGAAATAACCAATCAATACAACCTGATTTAAACATCTATTTCCGTTTCAGTACCATTCGTGGACAAGTGGCCTTTAATGAGTTTCAATGAGGTGGCCTTCGTATTGATGACGTATCTACTTTTCATACTGAAGTTCGGACCTGTGTACATGGAAGGCCGGTCGCCCTTTCAACTGAAAAGGTTTCTTCTATTTTATAACGCCGCGAAGGTTTTAAACTCGAGCATTTTAGCTTTTAAGGTAAGATCTTTTGTAACATTGTAATAAAAGATGTTTTGTCAAACGTTTTATGGGTGTACCTACTCGTATCTTTAAGAACAGGATCTACATTCAAAAGTATAATTACGTCAGTACTTACAAGATTTATTTGAAATTTTACGTTGATGAAATGTTTCGTTTTAAAAATTACTGCATGGAATTTAATTTTTTAGATAAAATTCCCAATTACGCAGAGAATCCAAAGTATAATCGCAGAAAATAAAAAATAGTGAAGCTTGAATCCATGCGGCTTTTAATCTTAGTAGGGAACGTTCGTTAATTTTAGGTACATTTGCTTTAGTTACATTACATTAACAAAACACTGAAAATAAATATTATTTTTAATGTCCCAACGTCCGCCACTGATGGCCCTTGGAACAAAAAATAATGCACTGATCTAACGGCCATCACTGGTGGCTGTTTTAGTGGTGGCCGTTGGGAGCAAACCAGGGATTCGTGTGTATAATTTTAATATACGGGTTAATACACTATGGGGGCATATTTACCTTTTTACCCACATACTTAGCCGATAAAGACAAGCCACGTGATGATAAGTGATGGCCGTTGCGACTCCAAGCGATGTATCCAAATATCCGATCTCTACTTAAATAAGTCTTAAATCGTCCTAGCCAATAGAAGATTCTCAGAAAAAATATAGGACGAAGATTCTAGTAAACACTTGAGATTGAAAATAGCATTTGTTGTTGCAGTTTCTTTGGTATATAACTGATAAAGGACTGTTTCCAAGGAAATGTGAACATGACGAAAGAACTCTATACGTAAGTATGATTAATTTTTCAGTGTATGTAGAGAGATACAGAGAATGAAGGGAGGAGATGAGAGATGAGGATAAGAAAATATGCTTAATGACATTGCTTTGATGGCTTTCAACAGCTTCAAATTCTGTGAAACATTATAATTATGACACTCGCGCCTGACTCCAAGAGTTTAATGTCTAATCTTTTAATTATCAAGAGCAGCACTAGGTTCTGGATACTTCTCCGAGGAAAAGGGCTCCTTATGTCCTTGAATCCAGGTCTTGACCATTGCTAGCATGGTGGAGGCAACGTCATTAGGTTCCTTATTAGAGGTCTGAACCGTCCAAATTATTATTAATTCCGACAATCTTACAAAGAGATAAGGTGCTTCTCTTGCCTCATTCTGGGCCAGCGACGCGTCGGTTATACACCTATTTCGGATATCTATGAGCGTGGACTGGCCTTTTGATGATCGAAGAGACTGGCAAACAAATGGCTCGTCTAAAGACTCTTCTGCTGGTTTTGAATTAAAAGAGACTTAACATTTTCCAGAAGACACACCAGTACCAAGTTTGTGTATTGCGTATTAAGGCTACTACTATTACGATCGATCAGCTATTTTAGTGATTTGCATATTAAGTTTGTTTCTCAATTCACTAATGAGGGCGGGTACCGCCCGGAGCTTCGTGCGTGAATAGAATAAAATAGTAACGATAGGTATAATAGTTATAAAAATAACTTTAAAGCAATTGATTTGTATCACAAGATAAGGTTGCCTAAAGTAATGCGACAAATGGATATTTTAACATTTTTTTTTGTTACTAACACGCTCTGAGCACGCAATGCTAGAGCATTGCTTCGGAAAATATGATCTCTACGTTGTCATATAGTAGATAATTACTTTTACCAAGTTGTATGTATACTCGTAGGTATTTTGGAATTTTTCATATTTACCTCAATTCTTAAACACACATGAAGGACTTTTCTATTAGTAGGTATACACCACGTAAAAATCTTTTTAGTGGTTTTGAAATGATTTAGTTAGTGAAAGGCAATACAGAGTTAGATAGTTAAGTATACCGAATAGGTACCAATAAATAATTACCAATAGATACTATACTAACTAGTGATTAAAAAAAATATCAAAGGGCATCAGAGCCTCGCAAAAGTCTATCGCAAAGGACTTGCCTGTCCTTGGCCGCCGCTACACGATAATAGCGTTAGTCTTGTAAAAACCTCGGTTTTGACTCACTAATGATTCTCGGAAAGTCGGAATATTCCACCACTCTGCTTATTTGCCTAGTGATAGAAATCGGAACGAAAAACTTCACATTTTTCAAATATTTAAGATTCCAGCTGCGATTGACGCTTAGGTTTTTCAATCAAGAAATTGTATGTAAGCCGTGGAACGCTTTGAGTTCCATGATTGAACTATTCATTCACTTCCAAGCTATTAACTTCCAAGCTCCCCTCCCGCTATTAATCACAAACACAGAGATTCATCAACCGTCGTAATAACTTATTTTCATTAATATAAAAAGCATCTTAGATAAAGTAGATATGTATATCATTAATTTTGGTTTCTATTCAACCGTAACGGTTTCCCTCCGCTCCTAGACTGTATTCCTGCTCTTTGAACTCTTTATCCTCAGCTTGTCTGAAAGAAATTGCACTTAATATGACTCACTTAGTTTTCCACATATTCTTATGTACACTTTATAAAGGGGCGCTGATAAGATGTTTGCCTAGGGCGCTCACGACATTTAATCCGCCTCTGATTGTACATGTACCTACACCTAAACTAACAAACTTCGTTCAACCTTTGTACTCTGGTTGACCACTCCGCGACAGTTACGGATTGGCGACTACTAATTAAATTTAATTATTATTTCAGATTATTGCATCCCTTTATTGGAAATACATGGCTACGAAAATTCTCGATTTATTGGACACAATATTTTTCGTTTTGCGAAAAAAATATAATCAGATGACTTTTCTCCATGTCTATCACCATGTGTTTATGGTGATAATAACTTGGTGGTGTTTGAAATACGACCCGTCTGATCACTGGGCGTTTATGGCGTTTATGAACTGTACCATACATTCTATTATGTACAGTTATTATGGTGTTGCGGCTTTGGGACCAACATATACCAAATATCTTTGGTGGAAAAAATATTTAACTATGATGCAGTTGGTAAGTTTATCTTTATCTTACCTAAAAAGACAGCGTATAGGTACTCGTATTAGTTAGTAAGTTGGTCTGACGCACAGGTGGCCGAAGTTCCAAGTCTGCACGCATATAAAATTTTAGTTAATACGACGCGACGTAGCGTATCTATGTGTAAAAAATTTGGTAAAACCTCTATAAAATACTCTCTTAATTTCTACAGTTCTATAGGCGTCATTGTTAGTTATTACGAGTACGAAGCATAATGACAATTAATTTAATGGTACTTTAAGAAACAAGATCTGACGCGTTTCAAGCTACGCGGTTTACACTTCAAGTTATATGTATTACCATAAGCACAATCTACCACACAATATCCACTGTATATTTCCACATATCCTAAGTTCTGCGGAGACATCTCTAGGGACCAATCCAGACTAATAGACAAGATAATGTAGGAGAAGTTTCGCTTGATTAATGTCATGTCATGTTCCGCCGGCGCCTGTTGCGACGGCGTGAACGAATGAACGAACGTTCTCGGGAATAGCGGTCGGGGCTGGATGTTATTACATAAGTAACGACGTTATGTTGAACATTATACAACGTAGAGATCTCAAATATACACAATTGTGTTATACTTATTTAAAGGAATACAGTAGGTACAATACATACAGATACTGTTATGTTATAAACTAGCTAAATACTGCTATTTCAGGGATATTAAAAAGATTGATATTTCATGAACTAAGGAGTACCTACTTGCGACGTTGTTTTATGCTCAAATTAATATTTACCTCATATATTAGGTACTCCTTTAGGTTTTGAAGTGAAAATATATTATGTATACTCGTATAGCACCGTTGTGATTTGAAAGTCGATGAAACGAAAAAGCGACAGTAAAAAGAGACAGCCACATTTTAACGTGGGAGAAAATGAGATTAATTATCCGCTTATTAAGTATTATCCGCTTGCGTGCTCTAAGGTCGGGGTCCTAGAGCAATACCTTTTACGGCAAAATGGCGGCTTACGTAAGCAATATTTGAACAGCAATATTTGGACTGTGATGTCTCCTAAGGTAAAAACTTAAAGGTAAAAGTGTAGAAAATGCCAATTAAATAAAACAAATAGTCTTTGAATAAGCAGGAACTGTGAAATACATAATGTAGAAGCTTTGCTCTGAGATTAATGTGAGGTACTGGTGCGGAATACTACACTTTTGGGATTAAAAGGGATACCTACGTAGCAAACATTACAATAAGAATATCATTTTTAACTTGTGTGTACTTCAGAAGGTGCAGGTTGGGAGATCTGTCCATCCAGGATCCAATTAATTGCCATTGATCCAATTAACTTTGATCATTATGACTATTATCATTGAAATACGGTGATCATCATCATCTTCACCAATAGACATACCTAATACGTCCTATAAATTACCTATTATCATACATCGTCACAGCTAATACTACCTATTTATTTTATTGATTATTTCTGTTTGTTCCAGATTCAATTCTTCTTAGTAATAGCCCATATCGTGATCCAAACTTACAGCTCGGAGTGTCCCATGCACATCGGGTCGTATGTGGTCAGCCTATTTAACTTGGCGCTTTTCATTTGCCTGTTCACCGATTTCTATCGTAAGCGATATAAAGACAAATCTTTCACTATAAAACCACTGGGATTCGCATGTGTCAATCAGTATATCGATTGAACGTTAAGTGTCTATGAAAAATGTACCTACCTACATAATAAATGTTTTCATTAGATATACTAGCGATTTGGCTTTTTGACTTTGAAAGAAAAATAGTGAACGATTTAAAATTGCCTTATTGACTGTCACTACCTTTGTATCTAATTACTACCGATGTCATCAAGGTTATGTATAATCTTGCAAGTAAAACTTATATGGTTTTCTAATGGATGCCATTGTCAGAACTGGAGATAATTGAAAGGGGACCCACAGGTAGCACCGGCTTTCAAATTAATAAAAAATTTAAAAAAAGTACCGTCGTACCTATTGTGAAGCTCCTCCTTTTTTGAATTCGGTTAAAAATACATTTTTTTGTCAAGCATACACTACAGAAAGAGTAAGAAATATATAATGAATAATTCATGAGAGTGAAACCTTTTCCTTTTATCATTCCCTAAATACAGTACGAGAAAACAAGGCACGGTAGAGAAGGTGACTGTTGAGATTTACGATGGGCCTGTTGTTGCCGCTATTTTGTTACTAGGGTAAAAAGAGTTATTTATTTAGGTAACCAGTAGGCTTAGGGTGTCCCTAATCGTAGCTATCGACATGAAATCGGTTTAAGCCGGTTACATTTAAAATAAAAATGAACTCGCTCGGCGCGATCAGCATGCTTACAACTTCGACTGTCAACTTCGAACCTTGCCAGGGATGATCGAATCAAAGCACATTTATTAAGAATGCGTGCAATCGCCGCGAAACCAAATTCGACGTCATGACTACCGAATATCCATTGCGACAAAACGTTGGAGGATGCAATGCGGACAGTAGTCATGACGGGTCCCCGGCGATAATCAGATAAGCCGATTCTGCGATTTCTGCGTCGATAAGTATGGGGAGACCTTTAAGGTCTCCGCGGATTACATCAACGATCGATACAAAGGCGAACAACGCGTCCGCCACGAGTGTACAACGAGTGGGTCACGCGTCGTCAACGAGTGGGAAATCTTTTATTTGTGCATACGGAATGAGCAAAGGGTGCGGACGAGGAACTGCCAGCCGTAAGCGCCTGTCAATGGGCGGGTTAAACCTTGTGATTCTACATTGTAATAGAACTAACTGATCGATGTTTGTACACGGAAGATTTTTGTGAAAATCTAATGGGGTTGAGAGCAGTATTCTAGGCCGTCCCAATACCCACTGTCTAAAACGGCAAATAAAAAAAGTGTGTGAGTATTAGCGTAGGTACATAGGCAGCGAAATTTTAAGATTTTTTTCAAGTTTTTTATTAAGTAAGTGAAAGATAATTACGGAACGCATGTGAAGGAAAGAGATAGCTACATGAAAAGTAGGACAATTGGCAAAATTTTAGTGTCACAATTTTCGCACGCTAGTGACGTATCTACTTCTTTTTACTGGTAATATTGTTAACTTCCGCTAAAAAAACGCGTGTACGAATATTTACATCAATATCGAAGATTCACTTAAAAAAACAATGAAGGAAATTATAAATTGAAATTAAAGTCTGTGGTAGGTACAGCATCGAGACGAGATGCTGGCAGCTGCTATGCTAATAGGTAGGTAGGTACTAATGCTAATTCGCGGAGTGAAATTCTTAATTAATTTGCAAATTAGTCGCGTTAATTTGTTATCAATTGTAGACGTGGGTGGAAATTTAATTACACATTTACATTATAATTACATAATATGCGTTTCAATTACAATGGCTTCGTAATGCTCAGTATATTTTCAATAAAATGCTGTAATTAAACATTAGATGTTAATCTTCGGATGAGAAACCTTGAATTCGTTAAATACCTACTAGGTATATACCTATAATATTGTAGCCCAAGAGCCCAGAGCGATCTGACATAACTTACATTTTCACATGGATGAAACCTTAATTTCTCAGTAGCGTCCATGTTCTTTGAATACCTGCGTGCTTGTGGAAGCTCACCTCGTGACACCTGGGCAGGTACCAGCTAAGAAAGACAGCTAAAAATAAGAGCTGAGGAGAGGAATCATGGGATAATAATATGATTCCTTTTCATATATTACTAGCGGACCCGACAGCCAGTTGTCCTGTCTTTACTATAAATATAATATATTCATAACTAATTATGTGCCCTAAAACATTCAGCTTTTTTACAGGATGTCTTTGATGATATTTGCAGCACGCATTCTGTCAATGTTGTGTCAAACGCCATAAGGTTACATTAAAATTTTATATGGTGGTTAAGTATTCTTGAATTTCCTAATTTTCCGCGCTATTTTCTTAATTTTTTCTTTCACAAGCTTCTCCTGACAATAACAAACATAACAAAAAAATAATTAGCGAAATCAGTCCAGCCGTACACACGTGATACCGTGACCAAGGGAAATAGGGATTCATTTATATATACAGATAAAGTAAGTATAGATTATTATTATGTAGGTTACGCCAAAATCTTTGGACCCCGACAACCTTGTGTGAATATCAATTTGGTTTTAAATCGGCCCAATATCGTATCGAGCCTATCTAATTTACCCCGAGGCCACTTATGCATGTCCTAATACGCTATTTTAAGCCATCACACGAAATTGGGTCCTTATCCATTATAAATATTTATGAGGAATATTCTATAGATATTTGATATTGCAATCACATCAAGTATTTTAATATTATAATATCATGAGTCGTGACGCAAATTTTGCTGGTATGCTTTAATTAAACGCGGGATGTTTTCCTTAAATGTATTTTATCCATAAAAGAATGCTAAATCGGGGTTTTAACGGACTTCACTTATCTTGAGTTCCTGGAAGCTTATTCGTGGTGCACCCCGCCTGATCCGCTGAACAATGGATAAATGAATGGTACCTGCTCATAAAAATTTGCAAGTGTTTCCGTTTTCCTGTAACAGCGACTGTGAAAATCATTGATTTATTATTACTATGGACGTCGGGTTGTTCCGCGCTTTTAGTCCATAGTAGATAAGTCAATGGTGAAAATTATTTTACGTGCTTCGCTCGTAGCGTCGGAGAGCCAGTAAGTATGCTTATAATTTGTGATAAATTTAGGGCACCTAGCTAATATCCATTGGCGGCGGTCACCGCTTACCATTTAATGTCAGTTATTTACGTAAAAAACTGAAACAGAAAACTTATACACACGTAAGTCACGGAATTTATGAAAACCTTTGCAGGATTTGCATATTATTGTAAAACATAAATTTAGCCGGCGACGGAAATGGAACCCATAGATTTTATTGAGATTAATTATACCTATACCTATATGAGAATGGAAACCGTAATAATTACTTCAATTATTGAAGTTAAGCGGGGCGCCAGAAGCGGAACTTGTATCAGTTAGTGATGTGTTAGGGCCAGGCCACAACAGTGCGTTGCGGCGTCGCATCGCAAAAATCAACGACGCCGCACAACGCATCGTGGAAATTTCCGATGCGCTGCCGCAACGTACAAATCTGCGATGCGACAACGCTTTGCCGTTTAGTCGGTGTCCATAGGGCCAGGCCACAACAGTGCGTTGCGGCGTCGCATCGCAAAAATCAACGACGCCGCACAACGCATCGTGGAAATTTCCGATGCGCTGCCGCAACGTACAAATCTGCGATGCGACAACGCTTTGCCGTTTAGTCGGTGTCCATACTTTGAACGACCTGCACGTGTTTTTTAAGCGATATGGCGCAGTACGATGTCGACCACCTGATATCTTTAATTTACGAACGTCCCGTCCTTTGGGACAAAACTATATCACAATTCAAAGACAAATTTTTAAAAACAGAAGCATGGAGGGAAGTGTGTACAAGTTTATATTCAAATTTTGAGGAGTTAAATAGTGTTGAAAAAACAAAACTCGGTAAGTACTTATAAACATTTATATTTTTGTTAACTGCCAACTAAGACCTCCAATGTTACTATTAAAATAATTACAAAATTCGTTTCTGATTATGTTAGCTCCTGTTCTACTTTCATGTGTTGTTTCGTGTAAAATTTGCAAAGAATCGTCAATAATCATTTCTTCTAACGTTTGTGCGCCATCTCGATTCAATACAAAGTTGTGTAATACACAGCATGCTTTTATAATGTCTATTGTGAAATCGTAAGAAACATTAATGGGTCGATGAAATATGCGCCATTTATTTGCGAGTATGCCAAAAGCGCTCTCAACATATCGTCTGGCTCGGCTCAAACGATAATTAAAAACTCGTTTTTCTATCGATAAAAACTTCCCAGAATATGGGCGCATTATATTATTTGTCAGTGGTAATCCTTCATCCGCCACGAAGACAAAAGGAATTTCTTTTTGAAATCCAGGTAACGGTTTTGGCGGAGGTATAGATAATTGACCTTTTTTTAATAAGTCGTATAGATTTGAGTTCTGAAAAACAGTGGAGTCACATTCCTTACCATATGCACCTATATCGACATATATAAATTTGTAATTCGTATCAACAAGTGCTAATAGAACAATGGAATTATAATTTTTATAATTGAAAAATAGGGATCCACTGTGATCCGGGCTCAATATACGAATGTGTTTTCCATCTAGCGCTCCTATACAATTAGGAAAGTTGGTCTTTTTTTCATACTCTTGAGCAATTTGTTCCATCAGCTCTGTTGTAATTTTTGGTAATTCCAACCTTTTAAGAATGTTCCATACAATACGACAAACAAATTTTATTATTCCTGTTATTGTAGATTTTCCACGATAATATGTGAAATGCATATCTTTAAAAGTATTTCCCGTCGCCAGGTACCTGAAAGAAAACAAAATAAATCATTATTCGTCATATTTTTTTAGGTAACGATGTCATAAAGAAATGGAGAGGAATCAAGGATAATTTTACAAAATACGAAAAAAAATTAAACGAGCAATGTAAATCCGGAGCTGGGGCCAAAAAAATTAAACAATATCATCTATACGACCAGCTCCTATTTCTGAAAAAGATTTCTCAAAATAAAACAACATCAAGTCTTGACGATGAAGAAATAAGACCAAGCACCTCAACCCAACAAAGCCAGCAACCTGTCATGCCACGTTACCAGCCTGCATCGCGTAAAAGAAAAATTGACGAAGACGAATTTGAGAAGAATATTATAGCTGCTTTAAAAACACCTGAAAGTAGACATTTATCTTTTTTTAAAGGAATTTTGCCATCATTGGAAAAATTGAATGATAATCAAACAATAATTTTCCAAAGTCGTGTCCTACAGATATTAAGTGATTTACACCAACCATCATACTATCCCAGCCACTATCAAACTTCACAAACATCCGTCCAAGCAAACTATCAAACAACTGTTCAGACTGGCTATCAAACAGCTCAAATGCCTATGCAGAGTGGCTATCAAACATCCATTCAACGCAGTGCCTTCCAAAGCGGATGCGAAACATCACCGGCACCTATGCAATCGTCTCCACAAACGCCAAGGAATGATGATGTAAATGAGCCAGAACAAATTCATTTCGATGAGGAACTAACAAATTTGACGAATGACACACAATCGGAATACGAGTTTTGAATAACACTAAATTATGAAAATGATTAAACAGTATGATTATAGTAAAAATAGTTTATTTTTTTCTTACCTTACAGTTAATCCCAGCATCTCCAGAGGTTCGATGGGTTTTCTAAATATGTATTTCTTTTGTAAATGAGGCTTTATCAAACTAAGAAGTTCTTCAAAACTTACTACACTCATCCTAAAGTAATCGAAAAATTTAACCTCGTCCACTTTTAGCGCCTCATATTTGCTTTTGAAGTGGTTTCCATCTTTATTCATAATTGTCAGTAATGGGTGCACCCAGTACTTTCTTTTCTGTTTCTTTTTCTTAATACGCCTTAACGCAAGCAGAAGTAGAACACGCGCAGTGCGGTCCATGTCTCACTAGAAACTGAATTGACGGTTAACGTCTTGTCGTACGATGTCGTATCCGATGAAATTTTTGCGTTGCGACATCGCATCGCATATGTTGTTTTTGCGATGCGACGCCGCAACGCACTGTTGTGGCCTGGCCCTTATTTGTGTTTTCCATGCCACCCCCCGCGACACAGGGAATCCTAATGCGGGGTCTGAGTGTGTTTGCTTTTATGTTTATCTGTAACTACTAAGCTTTTAAGGTGTTGAAAGTTTTGATAAGTAAATAAATACCGCTACATTAGATAAAAGTTATACTAGAGTTTAATCCTTTGGGGAATAAATAAATGTATTACAAACTCATATTTACATAAATGTCTGCAACTTCAAATAATGGTAAAGAAGTTTCGTTTATCTAAATCCTCAGAGAATTCTGTACGTCCTGCGAAAGCGTACAATAAACAGTCTAGTGTAAATCCCAGAGCTGGATTTTGTTTCCAAGATATCTATTCAACATCCGGTATATGTAAGTACCTATATGTAAGCTACCTACAAAATCATCGAGTTTGTTTCGAGTATATTTCGAGTAGGTATATATCGAATATATTTTTTAAACCATAATGTTGTATTATGGTACAAAGTCAATGCATGTTTGGTAAGAAACATTTAAGTATTTGGTAGATCTTGGGAACGAGAGAAATTGGGCGTCGCTGATGCGACTTCACCCACGTCACGCCACTGTTAGGGCTCCCACACATAAACACGATACGACGTCGCGTCGTACAACGATGCGGCGTCGTTTCACGATACGACATCGTGTCGTGTAAATCTACGATGAGCATCGTAAAAAACACACGATGCCGTCGATACCACTGTATCGACCTCACTAGGTGGTGTTTTAGTTTTAGTTCATTCCGAAAAATGGACCGCACTAGACGCATTCTGCTTCTGGTGTTAATAAGAAGACGAAGAAAGAAAAGACAGATACTCAGAAGATATTGGATACACCCATTTCTTTCAAACATGAATAACGGGAGGAAGTACAATGCCTTAAAAATAGACCACAACAAGTTTTTTGATTACTTTAGAATGAGTGTATCAAGTTTCGAAGAGTTACTTCATCGAATAACGCCACATATAGCAGGAAAATATGGCAGAGGCAGACCACCCATCGAACCTCTAACGTCACGACGTCGTATCGTGCATCGACACGTTACGACGTCGTGACGTAGATTTCCACGACGCGACGTCGTATCGTGAAACGACGCCGCATCGTTGTACGACGCGACGTCGTATCGTGTTTATGTGTGGGAGCCCTTACGCATAACTCTTTGTGCCTACGTAGTTACCTAAATCAGAAAGTGATTTTAGAAAAATATTGTTACCACAAACTTTTTGTTAGCCACTTTAACATGAATCTTTTAGTTTTTGCAAGTATCAAAATAAAATATCTTTTTCATTGGCTTCAACCTTTCAATTAATGGTCCAATACACGTTACGGATCTCTCATCATAACCGAAGAGGCGTAGAACTTGCCTAGAACTTAGGTAATGCTGCCTTAAAGCCTCCCATTGCTTAACGATTGCCAAACAAAGGCTACTAACAACTGGCACTGGTGACTCTAGGTGCCCTCTAAGTATACGGAAGCGCTGATTTTGTCACATCCTTGTAGAATTTTTAACATTTAATTACTAAAAAGAAGTACCTAACATCCGCGGCCGACCCCGATCCGACCGAAAAAAAAAATTACCCGACAAAAATATGGGCATAAAGCACACATTTGAATGGTTCTGTTTGAGTTGATTGGAAATGAAGTTGGGGTCGGGTTGGTGTAATGTGCGCAAACTTTTAGGTGAACAAACCTATAGAGGTTCTTAAAATTGGCTTTGCTTTAGAAAGTTTAGAAAAACAACGCATTACTACGCAGTTGGAAGATAATTTCTGAAAGCTCTTTCAAAGTAGGTATACCTGGAGAAATAAAGGTAAGACATCTAGGTATTTTAGGAGTAAGAATTCATTAGTGAAAGTAGTTCTCGAAACCTACTCACTTGCGTAGCCACTATTTATAAGCAAAGTAGTTACATAAATATCCATTTTTATAGGCGACCATTTCAGTCCTCAAGGGTAGCAACACATCTGTGACCGAATTAGAACAAGACTCTTACTAACAACAACTAACAGGACTAACTATCACTAACAGTCCCTGTCCCAGTTGTACTAACTAACAAACTAATCAACTAATGTTTCGCCGTCGCAGTCTGCTATCTGAACTAATCGTTCTAGTCCCCATTTGAGTCTTGTTCTAGGCCGGATACAGTTGTTATGGGCGGCAGCGGAAGGGTGGTGCTGCGCGCTCGTTTGCTACCTTATATCCATAAAAAAGGATGGTTACATACGGTGCAATCTAAACAATTTTTTTATTAAATTGTAAGTTCTAATTAGAATATCTGATGCGTTATCATGTTTATTAGTAAATAAAGTAATTTACTAATGGAGGATAGATTATCAATTAATAACTTATAGTAGTATTTCTGGCATCTAAGTACTAATTAAATGTTTTATCAACTACTTCAGTTATAAAACGAAATGATAAATCACTGAAGTGATAATGTGTGAAACGGAAATATACACATATTTGGTGCTAGGATAAATGATTCGACTACAATTTTTTGAACCGAAATAAAACTCGCCTAACGCGTTCATAAACGTATGTGCATAAAGCAGATAACATACAGTATAAGTACTTGAATGCGCATCATACATTGCTCATACAAGCGTGCTTTAACGATTTTGTAGTTTAAAAACGAAATTAAAATAGCTTTGAATTTCTGGAGTAGGAAGTTAGTATCAGAATAGTTATTCTAATAGCTACTACATTACTACGTTAATGGCTATTAGAATAACTAGTATGTGCATATTAGAATGTATTTACCACATACTTCGGTGAAGGAACACATCGTGAGAAAACCTGCGCACAGGAGAGTTCTCCATAGTGTACTCAAATGTGTGTGAAGTCCGCCAATCCGCACTTGGTCAGCGTGGTGGACTATGGCCTAAATACCTTACATTGTGAGAGGAGACCCGTGTCCAACAGTGGATTGTACTTATAATAATAATCTCTTTTAAAAACGATTTATTTCCCAAATAAAATACAATAAATCTTTAAAAAGATGTTTAATTTGCTATTTTATTAATTTTTAATAATACCTATATTTACTTGCCCCTAAGTTTTAGCAATCCACCAAAATGTCAAATTATTCTCCACATATGTTGAATATTTCATTTGGTTTTCATTAATATCATATCCCCCGTCAGACTCCAAAGCACTATCTATTATGCTATCTGATAGTTTTTCTACGGCGCGTACTTTTTTAGAACATTTACCATCAGTGTTTAGCGATCGCGTACTTGATTCATCAAATGAATCGGAATCGGTAAGAGGTGCTAATTCAGGGTGACTGTGAGGGTCTGCTTGAGTGGTATTGGGCTCTTTATTACATTTCGCTGTATGTGTTTCGACTACTTTGTCAAGATTTGTAGGAGAATCAACGTGAGTTTTATCTTTTACAACCGGTTCACTAACACTACATTCCTTGGAATTACAATCGAGAGGTTGTTTTATGATTGTTAAGTTACACTCTTCAGTATCAGTCGTCAGTAACCGAGTTCGTTCTGCCACTTCGAAAGTTACTCTTTCATCTGAATCAATTTTCGTTTCACTACCAAAATTATTTTCATCATTGGTTGTTTCATTTAGTTTAACTTTTTTAGTAGAAGGCTCCTCATATACGTGTTGCAAATTAGATTTGTCCGTAATAGGTATAATTTTAGGAGTGGCATTTTCAATTATTTTTTTATCTGTATTTGAAGTCATGTCATTCCATTTGCGCTTTTTATGGGGAGGTAATTCACTACCAGTTTCTTGCGAGTACATTTTAATGTGAGACACTTCATTAATATCGTGATCGGAGGTTTTATTAGTAAACTCTTCTGCTGAGTTAACTGCATGCACTTCACTGGAACTATTTTCGTGTGTTTGTACACCATTCTCAACGGAAACATCTATTTTATGAACTTCAGCTAAAGGGATATCGACATTCTCGTCTAATGTTTGTTCATCAGAAGACGAGCCATGCGCTGCTGATTGTGGTTCTACATTAACACTATAATCGCAGTTTGTACCACTGTCACATTCAGATTCCAGAATCTTGACTGGATCCAAGAAATGAAATTGTCCAGATCCTGTGGCTAGAATGGGTCTGCTAGGATGTATTGAAATACTATTACAGCAATCACGGTATAATTGAAACTGAAAGAGAAAATAATGTTTTCTTATAAAATAGATCTTGAAACTCACATTCAAAGTACCTACAAAAAAGTGTGTGCAGTAGCGCAATGCGTAATTTGATATGGAATACGTAACCAGTGCGTATTAAGGTCTGCGCACATTAGACCGACTCAACTACCGACCGACGCCAACTGAACTAAAGAACACGACAAAACTAACATTTAATTTTATGAGCTTTTTATATCATTGCGACATGTGTTTTTTTCTTGACTTGGGACTTCCACTTCTGTCAATGGAGTTGTGTTAGTATTTTGTCTCTCCTTTATATTAGTGATAATGTTGTATATTGTATATAATAAATGTTCATTTATAATTACCCGAAATGTAGCATTCTCTTGATTACCACGATTTACGTTGAATTGTTCTGTCCATTTTGTGATATTGTCATCCCATACTCGGACTACTCCATCTGTTCCACCAGATACTAGGTATCTACCACAAGGAGATATATCGAAATATATCCTCTGGTTGGTGCTTACGGATCTTTTTAGAATATTCAGTGGCCTCTTGTGGTATCTTACATCCCAAACACAAAGAGAGTTATCTTTTCGTGCACCGGAAACAAGCTTGGTTCCATCTGGAGTAAATTTAAGGTGTGTGATACCCCCTGTAAAGATAGTACAAAATGTAATTACCTACAAGTTGTAAAATATTCATGAAGACATTTTCATCATTGTCATAATTTGTTGGACATTCGGTGACGCAGTGGAAATAATCTTTATGAATATGTAAATGATGGCGCAATAGTGTATTTGACTACAATGAAAATATAGATCAAACTGTTGTTAGCTTAAAAGTATATATGTTTTTAAACCAATTTAGCCTACACATTATTTTAAAATTATTTGGATTTTTATTAAAAATCGATAATAAAATGATGAATTTTTCGTGTTTGATCACGTGATCGAAAACACGCGGTTCGGCTGAAGTGAATGACGTCACTTGCTAGTACTGCTTACTATACGCAATGACAGCATTGACAGCTTAGTATGGTTATTTGACCAGGTGACGTCATAACCTATTTTAAAATGGCGTATTAGCGTTTTGGCGGCTTTTTTGTTCATTTAAACTTTGATGGTGATTTTCATAGAAAATAGAGATAATTACAAAGAATTAACCAAACTGCATAATGTATTATGTTATATTGAACAATTTGAGATATTTTTCTAAAATCAGTCAAATACCCTATGGTTAACATGTCGGATCGCCGTTCCGAGGGTCCTGGGTTCGATTCCTAGCGAGGCGGAAATTTGAATGATGAATTTAAATTTCCGTTCTTAGTCTGGGTGTGTCTTCTTGACTTGTGTGTTGTCCATGGCACCCACGACACAGGGAATCCTAGTGTCGGGCTATAAGTGTGTAGCGTTATTTATTTTATTTATTTAACTTAAATTATTTAATAATTATTTGGATATTTTTTTTAAATACCTGTATGTGCATGCAAATTTCCAACACTCCTGTACGTGCCATTATCGAGAATACTGAACAATTTGATATTTGCGTTCCAAGAGCCGACTGCCAATAAATTGCCGTGAGTGGCAAAGCATGAAGCTGGTGATTTAATTTTATGCTCCAAGAAGTCTCTGCCTGGCCTAAAAAATATATTTTATAAATTTGCAACTCTTACTTCAATAACAGTTCTGTCGAATTAATAAAGGTATGTTTTTTGAATAAATAAAACGTCAATTTTAAACCGAATACTTTAAATGTCACTAGGTCACCACTACCAACAGAATTGGATTGAAAGATCCTTGTTTAAAATAACGAAAATATATTTTTCTTAACTTCGACATAATTTCTTTTGCATAATCAGTAAGGTCTACCCACACTTATCGACGCGAAACGACGCACGCCGCGGCGCAAAAACGACGTCGTTTGGTTCTTTCTACCCGGCACTGCTAACGGGTACGGCCTACGGGTCATTTTCGCTCCTATTATTATACGAGAATAGCGTCTTAGCACTAAATACTCAATGCTATTACGACGACGCACATACAAATTGTCTACTGAAAGATAACGACAATTAAAGAAGCTCCATTCTTGAGTCCAAGCCAAACTTTCTTGCTGGTGGAGATAATTGCACCAGTGAAATGAAAATGATTTTATTCGAAATTGGATTTTACAAACACTTCAAAAGTTAAACTGCACCAATTTGTTGAACAAATCTCTACTGTGAATGGTCTTGGAAGGTCTTCTGTTTTAGAAAATTTGTATGGGTGCATGAATGGTGGATTTACACAACTGCTTTCCAGTATCTAGGTAGTAATAGGTAGGTACAGTAATGACTACTTTAAACTGGCTTTAAAACCACACAGTTTAATCCTGTGGTTCTTGTGCTTGTTAGTAGGGCTTTCTACCTTACTGGGGTTGCTATTGCTGTGCACTTTTAAAATCTACCATGAAATTATTTTGAGCGACTTGCACAGCATGAAAAACAGTGATAAGTAACCACTTCCTTCTTGGACACAAGCATAGATACAAGTGGACATCTGGACAATAACTTATTTTACTAAAAATTAACAAGTCCAGGGTTAGCTGACTAGGAACTGAGTGATAATTTCCAAGATAAATTAGTTTGATTCCAGGCTTATTTTAGTTTAGGCCTGAAACACAATTATGTATTGTTACCTATTCCCTATTTAAAGATTTAGCCATATAAACTCTTGAAAATTTTAGAATAACTTTAAAAGTTTTGTTTTTTTATGACACTTGAATAATGACTTGATGAAATATAAGATTTATTCTTACCTTTCCACATCAAAGGTTCTTAAACAATTTCTATAACCACCTACAATCCGCTGCCCCTCATTAATAAATGTAACCGATAATGCAGGCTCCATCTCATCAACAGCATTAAAACCCCTATAGGAGCACCTTAAAGAGCCATCGTATGCATCCCACATTTGGATTGGGGAGTTTATTTTTGTTGATATCCAGCTGTAAAATATAAATTTTTTGGGAGACCAGAAATCTGATATTTACTTTGTTAGTGTCATTGAAAGAAAGAAGAATAAGGAGGATCATTGAATGTTTTGTCAGCTAGTATACCATAATATGTCAAATTCAAATTATTTATAAAGACGACTCCATTGCCTAGTTGGTAATAATCGTGCCTGCGAAGCGAGGGCTCCTGGGTTAGACTCCCGGCCAGGGCACTGTTTATGTGCCAGATAAATGGTTGTTCTCAGGTCATGGGTGTTAGTGATGTGTAATTTGTGTTGTCCATACCACCCGCGACAGGGACTCCTAGTAGAGGGGTATAAGTGCGTTAACATTTATTTATTTATTTCGTGTTGGGAACATCTATTTATCACAGGTACTAGTATAGTACTAGCTATAGTTATTAGTAATAAGATAATATTTCAAATTTTAATTTTCACAATAGACAAAATCATGACGCACCTGCAAGTTTCAGGATAATGGCTATTCATTTTTGGATACCAACTGAAGTCATAAACTGTACCGGACTCTTTCACATGAATAACAGCAGGTAATAAGGTAATCATCCGGTCACGGCTTGGGCACCCTTCGTACAGATCTCGAGGCAGCTCCATAATATGAAACCCATCATGATTCACCACACTCAAACAACATGTACCGTCTGGAGACCATTTACAACCGCGCAAATAAGGTTGAACGTCCTCGTTAGCACTCGGTGAACGCATCCAGAAAGAATTGCATAGTTCCAACAAACTATCGCCAGTAAACAACTCAGAAAACTTAGAAACACCATTAGCTTCGGTAGAATCACCAAGCGTGCCTTTATTTTGACTAGAATTGGGGCTATGTCCATGTTCAACAGGTTGTGCCATTATTATAACAATATTATACTATTACAATACTTGTAAATTGTAATACTTAATCTAGTACACAAGAACTACATAAAAACAAATGGAAATTGGTAACCGCATTGTTAGAAAACAGTATAATAACATTAATAACCGAATATAATATTAATTTACTGTTTGATAACCGGCAAACAACACAACAATAACATCTATCTGTCATCTCTCATCTGTCAGTTCTGTCAACACTGAACTGCTGTCACTAAGAACCATAGACGTATTATAGTATGGACACGATATATTGCTCTCTACGTACTACTACTACTAGTACTACCTAATGAGGCCGAAAATCCGCCATATTTACCGACCCAAATATCATTGTCAGTCAGTCCAGCCGGTATTTGTCTTGTCAAAAAGTCGTGGTCGAAGTCAAGTCAGCCATCTTTAACCATACACACGCACGCACACACGCTATAAATAACATTAAAAATATTGGTTATTGTTAATTTTGCCGGGAAAATAAAGGAAGATTTACATTATAATTAGCAAGGTTCTTAAGTGCAGTTATAGGTCATGAGTAGTTGATGTCATGACTTATAGGTCAGCACTAAAGCCGCCATGTTTTGTGTCCAGATTACAGTGGCACGCATTTTTTGTCGACATGTCACTTCCATATGTTTCATATTTCTATGGTCCGTGACTTAAATGGACCTACATAATGTCAATGCCACGTGCCCATGATTATTTTAAAAATGTAACGCTGGTTAGCCTGTGGTAAATTATGAAAAGATAAAAAAGGAATCCAAAGGAAATGTTATACTTACAATCGTATCCTTGAAGCGCAACACAATTATTATTACTAGTCATAAAAATGCGTCAGTCATAAAAATATGTTTACCTAGCTATTTAGGATGTGATGTGATTGATACAAACTGTATGAATATCAATTCTGTATCTGTAGATACTACACTACACAGTCTGTGGACATCATATGTGACGGACGTCATGACGTCACATCACTTAATGTCAATTCAATTCAATGTAAAATGATTTTGTTTCATTTGTACTCAATATAATAAATCTTGTCCGCGAGTTTTCGAATTTAATGCACATAATATATTCGTTATACTTCTGTAACTAATTAATAACAGCAGTAAGGACTAAAGCATCATAATGTTTCTTGGGGGAATATTTTGTAAATACACCATCTCGAGTGTTGATTTGTGGTGTTCGTTAAAATAATATTCATAGAAAGCTTTGTTTGCCTTTGCAGATGAATCTTAGGGTTTTCGGGCGAGGGTTTCGGTACGCTTCGACTAAATTCAGAAAGATGTCGTTCCCAGAATCGCCAGCCAAGGCCTCATTATGTTGTGAGGAGTCTACCGAAGGTGCACCGCCAACATATGCTATGTACGAGGCTTTAAAGGACTCCTGCCAGAATAACGCTACGTATTTCCAGCCAGATGATAGCGAAAACGGTCAACGGCTCTACCAGGGATTCATGACTTTACTGGACCACATTGATACTGTTTGGCCACTAGTAGATCATGTACGAAAGGTAGGATTGATGGCAATACATTATTTTATATAATATATATTTTAGTCCATCTTAAAATCTTACTTGGAAATTAAATTACTTATCGCAGCACTTAATCGAAATTGTAATTTTCAAACTTTTAGTACAACATGAGCCTAAAAAAGTAACTATTATGTCTATAAAACATTTTCTAATACTTATATGAGGAGTCAGCTGATTGAATGCTTGTTGAAAAGCAAAATTTGTTAGGTACTAGACTAAAACAATTTAACCAAAATTTGATAGTATTTTATAATAACTTCCACTCAAAATGATACTTGATTTTTTTGCAAAAATGATTTTAGAAATGAAACTATCACCATTATTTTCAAATCCAACATGATTAAACTCTAGAACAACAGTATATACTAAATCATGGCAATAATAGTAAATATGTGTAGTGCAACTAAAAAGTAATTATTAACTCTTAGTAGACGTCTAAAATGACCTTTGATCTTTAATAGTGAGTGACCATTTATTACGTTATTAATTAGTAATCAATTGCTCAGTAATACTGTTTTTCAATTGTAACAAACATGTGCAGTAAATAACACTTCTTTAATCTATTTGTAAATAAATTTTAAGTTTAACATCATTTGAAAGGGTTAGTGTACGTCTTTGCAAGCAAAAATTATAAACTGTCTTTTTATTGTCTTGGAATCAGTCTATAGGCAAGATTATGTTAAGTAGTTGCAGTTGCCTAAGCACACATGTATTTTTATATTAAAACTTTATAGTTATGAACAACAACCCAATGTTGCTTCAAATACTTATCATAGCAGATAATACAGTGATAATCTTGTCTAGAATGAACCACGCTAAGATTTTAACACTTGCACATATTTTGCAGTGGCATAATTTCTACAGCTGGATTCAAGCAAGCCCTCAATGGCCTAAGAACTTCTTAATTAAGACCCAGACTACTTTATCTTATCTGATACATTAAACCATTGACACATTGTTCACTAATATCTCTGTTGTTTTGTAGTAAGACTTTCTTACAAGACTTTCTTACTACTGCAATACATTTTTTTTAATTATAAGTAAAAAGTCACATTTGTGATTGTTTCAGGTGGCACCTTTATATGATTTTGACAACAAATCACCTGGCAACGGTTACAGAAGTTTTGTGTCAGTTGTGGATTCCTGTGTGTTGCATGGTTTAAAGCTTAGTCGGCAAGTTTGTACTGGGAGAGATGCCTTGTTGTTTAGGAAAGGATATTTTGTGAAGTGAGTCATCATTCTCTATGTCTATTTGTCTGCAACTCATAAGAACCGCAAAGGATTGGAATAGTTAGCTCGCATCGGTATTCCCACCTGCTTTTGATGTGGGAGTGTTTGAGAGAAGAGTGAATAAGTATTTACTAAGTTAATGTGCTTAACATCTTTGGACACCATCGCCACTTATCAGGTGGGATTGTTGTCAAGGATTAACTTAGCATTGTATAAAAAAAAGAACCTACACTATTCAAACGTCATGTTTTCTTCTATTCTTTTGCTGTTTTTAAACACAGCATTTACATTTTCTACATCCACCTAGGACTGAGTAGTAGAGAATGCCATCAGGCAATTATTTAGGTATTAAAAAATAAATGACTAGATTTCAACACGTAATTAAGGCAGTTTGATATCTTGCACAAACCTTTTCACAAATGTCAATTGTTCTCTCATTCCTTTTTTAATCTCAATTACATGAATTTAACTGAACTTGATTTGTGTCTCTCTTTGTAAAGTATATGAAATATACTTCCGGTAGGAGGATTTATTAATAAAATAGATACTAAAGTGTTGTAATGAGCTTGGTGTAACCTTAAAATGCTTATGTCAATTGTTTTACAACTAATTTTGATTTAAATTATCGCATGAAAACATTTGCTCCCCAAAGCGAAGCAATGTCAGTTACTAGTAGATAATTTAATAAATTAATAGTTAGGTATCAAGGTAAAGTTATTAGTATTATAAGAAAAATACTGTTGAAAATACAGAAACAGACTAGGCCAACATAAAATTTATTTTTACAAGTGTTGAGTTCTTTTGACATATATTGTTCTTTATGGAGTAGCATTCTGATTCAAACGTTTTCGGCTCATTATATTGTGCATAAATTTGAACCGGTGCCAGACAAAAGAATTCAAACTGAAACTAGGACACAATGTTTTCGTTTAGCTTGTAGAAAGAAGAATGTAGGTCTATTGAGTTTATGAACAGTTTAACCAAGTCAGGTAATAGTTTCAACAAGTTATTTTTCATTGTAGTTACAAAAAGGAATTTGCCTCAGGAATGGTATTTCAATGCTAATCTTATCAAATGAACAATGCTCTCTGTGTAGGTATATAAATAAAATCTCTTTCTATTGTTCTACTCTGTTGCCAATTATAAATTAGCCAGTGACCCCCACATGTTTCGCTTCGGTAAAATAAATATTTAAGGCTAATTAAAAATTGTAGCCTTCTTGAAATTAAATTATTTTTGTATTTATGTGACTATCATATACAAAAATAATTTAATTTTTCAAATCTAACTGGCAGTTGCAGACAACTTTGCGCATTCAAATAAACAAAAAAAGCTTTATATATTATATTAGAAAGAAATTAAACATTTATTTATTCTGTCACAATTCAATGTCGTGTGTATTGAAATACATCTATTTATATATATAAAATTGGAGGTGTGTGTCCCCATATTTCAGTTTGCAGCCAAAACTACGCATCGCAGACGAATAGTGTTTGTATGTGGCAATAGGTACAAGTCTCCCATCGTGCACTATGGTGGTTGCAAGTCGATAGTTAGAAGCGTGTAAAAGATACGGGGGTTGAAACATGTTAGCTTGAAAAATGTTATACTATTATTAGTGTCAAGTGGTCAAACGGCTGTACCGATTTGGTTGAAATTTATTGTGTGTCTTCGGGTGGATCCGAGAATTTTTTAGATTTACAATTGGACCCGGTAGGTGGCGCTGCTGTCGATATGTCACCAAATGTCAAAACATAAATTTCCACCCATGCGAAGCCGGGTCGAGCAGCTAGTATTAGTATAAATTAATGATGAAATACCAATGTGTTATACTGAGTATGTGGTCAAATCATAAAGACACTTTTTTAACAGATAACTTATGAATGTGGACTGTTTCATCAACACTGTTTTTTTTTTCATCACAATTTTGGCATAAAACTTCTTCATAGAGAATTTTCGTTTCGTTTTTGCAGAGAAATAGAATCGTGTAGTCAGTTACTCGCATCTCTTGGCACCTGTCTTCATCATCTCCAGACCCTGTTGTCATGGGCACCTCCTGGTGAGCTGTTCCCATCCGAGCCTCACTCCCCCGAGGAGTTATTTGCGCAAGCGGACACCATCAACCAGTATTGCTTCTATGGAAGATGTCTTGGATTTCAAGTAAGATATTATTTCTTTAAAATTAGTGGATGAATGACAGTAATTTTCGGCCAGTAGTATTTCATGTGCCAAATTGAGTCTTGAATAATTATAATTTTCCTAATGCTAAATGATTACCGTTTTTCGTACATACATATACATATATGTCTGGACATTCGCAACACTAGTTGATGGCCAAGAAGGTAGCAGATAATCCGGTTTAAACCTAATCGACTCTTTAACTTCACAACCGAAAGAATAATATTTCTCAGTTGATTTTAGTGCAACTATTAACCATCCCACATGGATACCGACAGAATTCAATAAATAGATGGAGCGCCTTACAACCCATACATCTCAAGTGTCTCAGTGTGTATTCGTGTTATTAAATCAGGAAAACTTCAATGTTCTAGTTCCTTCCATCGATGCGTGGGATACTGAAAGGAATATCGATATGCATGGCCGGTTTTTCCGAAGCGTACTACAGCCACGGCAATCTGATCAGTTCGGTGTGGACCGGTGGGCAGTATCTGATCGACCCGGAAATGAGGGCACGTCGGATTGTTAATATATCGCAGTCGGCTAGTGTGGAGTTCTGCAAGGCGTTCTGGTTTTTAGCTGAAAGCGGTAAGTTTTTTTTTTAAATGTTGAAAGGTTAAATATTATTAGGCATTAGGTTAAAATTAGTATCATTAAGACTATTTTTGTTTTTAAATCTTGAGCAAGGAAATGCTAGAAAAACGTATTACTTTATTTAGAATAACTAAATTGTGTAGGTATGTATTTACTTTTTTATTCGTACAGATAATATAAATACACTATGACAGTCAGACGGTCGGCATATTTGTACAGAACTATTTAGAACAATTATTTTATCTCTAAATCTTGTATGAAGTTTGTTTTTACTTGCCAAAAATATTTTCAATTCCAGAAATAATGAAAAGAGTGCCCAGTTTGATGTCGTCGACGGTGGCCGTGAACAAGATAATAACGATACCCCCCGAGCCGATCGTGGTGACCACCGTGGGGGGGAAGGAAACGACAGTCCTCCCCCCCACCGTGCACATCGGGCTGCAGGGGCTCAATGTCCGGCTGATCAGTGTTAACAAGAGAACGGGGATGGTATGACTGTTTGTTTGACAATTACGTGTTATTAACCGACTTCAAAAAAAGGAGGTTTCTCAATTCAACCGTATATAATATGTATAATTATGTAATGTATATATTTTTTTACGTGTCGAATACACGGATAACTTCGTCGTTTATGAATCGATTTTGATGATTCTTTCTTTGTTCGAAAAAGATATCCCAAGGGTGGTACCATGATACGGAAAGCAGGATCTGATGATGGCATCCCAGAGAAATCGAGGGGAATCCTCAAATTATTTTATTACTCGCGATTTAGAAATCGGTTTTTTGTGTTTCAATACAAGCATTCAGAGGATTACAAGATCTTGAAAGAAGTCGATCGAATTGATTTATTAGAAGAAAAAATAATCCGCTACATTTGTCATAATAAAGTTTTTACCCCTATAATGCGTTCCATTGGGGTTATTTTAATGGTACATTGTCATTTTGCTACTGTCACACGGGTGAAGCCGCGAGCAAAAGCTAGTTGAAATGAACAGAATATTTTACAAAACACCATTACCTAACGTCAGTTTACTGCATCGAATAAAAGGCGAACTTGTTAATCTTTTTTATTAATTCCAGAGTGGCGAGAGCGCATCAACTCTCCCACCGGCCGATGGCGTGCTGTTCCACTGCCACGGTGGTGGGTTTGTGGCGCAGAGTTCCAAGTCCCACGAGACGTACCTCCGAGAGTGGGCGACCAAGCTCAACATGCCAATTCTATCAGTGGACTACAGTTTAGCCCCGCAAGCGCCCTTCCCCAGGGCTTTGGAGGAAGTGTTCTATGCCTACTGTTGGATGATCAATAATTTGGACCAAATTGGAACTACTGGTGAGTTGTATAATCATTTGTAACTGGTCAGTTCGGCGAGTTTATAAGTAATTTGTACGTAATTAACGGATTGTAGCGGTAAATGGTCACTGTTGTCTATTGACATTAGTGACACCAAAGGCTCTGATTCTCTGAATATACGATACTGAACGACCTAGCTTCGATTTCAAACCCTATGCCTTAGTATCCGCAAGTGCTACAATTGCTAGTCATATTTGTCAGGCATAAAAAATATTAACTTTATTCTTTAATTAAACGTCAATAACAGTGAATATAAGTTTTGAAAAAAAATGAATTGTTAATATAATCAACCAAGAGATATTTAGTGATACCACAATATATTAAAGAAATATTGATTGCAGGTAAACGCATAGTGTTCGCGGGCGACTCGGCGGGTGCTAACCTCATAGCGGGTTGTACGCTCAAGATCCTCAAAGCCGGCCTTCGCCCCCCCGAGGGGCTGTTTATGGCGTACGCGCCGCTTCTCGTCAGCTTCATCCCGAGTCCAGCGCGTCTACTGTGCCTCATGGATCCGTTGCTACCGTTTGGCTTTATGATGCGGTGCCTTAAAGGTAATAGTTTACTCGAAGTTATTTTAACCGTCAACCTTGGGACACTACAATATATAGGTACACAATATACCTAGTCAGCATTAATTTTTTGAGGATACAATGTCTTACTGTATCTAATGCCTAATAATTGTATTATTTATATAATCTGAATCTCGGAAACGCCTCAAACGATTTTAATGAAATTTATTATGCTGGGTATGAAAGCGTATTTATTTAATTTTAACCGGACCACTAAATAAATGTCTTTAGCTAAACGCTAAAAACGCTGCGGGACGTTGTCGCACATTTTAAGAAAAAACGAAAAATTAAACTTTGAATTTGGGATGCATAATTGCATTTTTTAAACTAATATCGCCTGTAAATGTTACAACAGTTTTAGGGAAACATACGATCATATTTTTATAACGTGTTCATTGCAGCGTACGCGAGTCCCAATGCAAAAGGTAAAGATGACAAGAGTTCACATAAAGAGCTCACTGGGTCCAACGCGACCACTCCAGTGGATGGGAACGGTTTCCTCAGAGTCAGTCCGTCGCAAGGTTTGTTGATGTGTATAATATTAATCTATAATAATCGCACACGCGTCACACGATGACGTCACGTCAAGCCTGAAACACGCTATCGAAGTTTTCTACACCACTCGCATATATACAGGTTCCGAACATGAACAACCGCTTTTCACCTCGCTTCGCGGGAGATCTAACTTTGCTAACCTTAAATAACCACATCACAATATCTCCGGTTTAATCTTATATATAAAATTCTCGTGTCACAATGTTAGTTACCATATTCCTCCGAAACGGCTCGACCGATTCTCATGAAATTTGTGTGCATGTCGAGTAGGTCTGAGAATCGGCCAACATCTATTTTTCATACCCCTAAGTGTTAAGGGTGGCTCGCCCTAAAAAATATTTTTTCATTTTTTGGACAATTTTTTTATTGGTTATTTTTTTATGGTGTGGCATAAAAAAATACACATAATCTTAAATTTTCACTTCCCTACCTCCACCCATCAAGTTTAAATCACGCTTTTTGTATCTACATATATGGCGGAACAACGTTCGCGGTGTCAGCCAGTATATAATATAGACTATAATTATAACCTTCAACTTATACTAATTATCTGCAGAAGGCACAAGCGAAGGTCCGTCATCATTCGAGGAGGTGTCCCCGTCAGACTTGGCCGAGCTGCAAGCGCACAAGTCGGGCAGCGAGCGCCGGAAATCGTCCGACACGACAATCAGCGCCGCGTCGTTGCAGAGCGAGCATACTGCTACAGGTCAATATTCAATATTCGGTCTTTTTTTGTGGATTAAAGGTAGCAAACGAGCATGCAGCACCCCCTTCCGCTGCCGGCCATGACAACTGTGACCTACCTAGAACAAGTCTCCAATCGGGACTAGGATGTTTAGTCCAAATAGCAGACGGTGTTGGAACTAATTTTACTGGAAATAATTTTAGAGAGCGGAAAAACGTTACTGGCTGGTTAGAGAGCGGCGCTATGGCTGTATGAAAAAAAACTAATGTCAGTCAAAATATTCCTAAAAAATGTATTGAATAAACTTTCGCGGGCGACCCACTATACTATTTGCGATGTAGCATGGTGCGGGTGACAGTTGCCTGTATGACGTTCACATTTGTCGTCAGTACCACTATGCGTTACGTTATACGCATAACACTTTGCTTAATTTTTCTTTCAATTTGATCTTATTTGTAGACTTAAATATTCTGGTTGGGTTTAATTTAATTGACTACAGTTATTAATGATTTAATATATTATGAATGTGGTACGGCTGAAATACAAATCATAATTTTCAATCGCGGCAACTTTCAAGAATGAAATAAAACTTAACTGCAACTGTCACCCGCACCATGCTACAGCGCAAATGGTATAGTAACGTTTACCAAGCAAAGTTTATCAAGTAACGTTTATCAAGTAACGTTTATCCCAGGCATAACCCCAGCGGAGGACCGCTCGCAGCGCGCGATGGCGGACTTCCTCGACCGGTACGTGCTGGACAGCGACACGGACTCGGAGGGCCGCCGGGTGCCCGTCGTCAGGCCCGGCGACCGCCGCGCCGACGACTCGCACAGGTCAGTCCCCGGCCGTGGTGGTGACGACCACAAGTCTCCCAGGCGGGTGAAATAGGGTAGTTCACGTAGACGGTGAAGAATATAGGTATATGGAGGAAAGGAACGAGTTATGCCACACAAAAAAACGAGGACGAAAAATGATCATATCATTCTGTTTTGTCTCATTTTGTGTGCCGGTTTTTTCAAGGACATCACGGTTTTTTTACATAAGATAAGTTAATGTTTGACAACAATCCCACTTGATGGTAAGTGGCGATGAAGTCGAGGTTGTTGGATGCACTAACTATAACTATAACTATTTTTATCAGTATTTTATGCTTACAAGCAAATTTGACAGCAGACCGTCGAATTTTTCTAGTGCCACGTACAATAACTTTGTCATGCTATGTCATATTGGTTCACCAAGTTCACCAGTCTATATCCTTCTCTGTGTACGGCTATGCAAGTAACGTGCGGATTTAAAATGCAGTAGTAGTAGTACGTAGAACTCTGTAGTTCTACGACTAACTGTTGGTGGCCTCATGTTGGAGGAGACTGGCGCTATAGCTTCGTCCGTTGTTTAGCTGGGTACAACACGGGCAGGGAAAGTTGGCTTGGATTTAAATAGATACATGGATTGATAGATAGATGGATAGATAGATAGATAAACTCTTCATTTGTACACCAAAAACAACACAAACAACGAATTTCAATACAAACATGTATACAAAAAAGGCGGCCTATACGCTAAGCAGCGATTTAAGCCCCGAAATCATCCCGAATGTTGTTGTATTCAACGCTTATCAAAACATTCGAATTTTGTACATCTGAATATTAAGTTAAAGTTGTCAAAACGAATAAGCTATCCTTACAGGATAAGCGATGAAAATGTTTCAAAAAAGTGATTATTTCTTGAAGTAACAAACGTGTGTATTACAGTGTATATATTCAATAAATTGCGTGCTAATAATAGTGATGTATAAGGTTGAGTTAATGAGTAACCTAGTAGTAGAGACAGCGCAGTGTATATTACCTGCTAATAACACCCTAATCAATAGCTAGACTAACCATAGGCTAGGTATTAATAGTTGCCATACATGACAATCAAAACGATGCCATGATTAAGTTCTGATTTGATCGTAATCATTTGGAACTAGTTAGTAGTAAATTTATAACATCTTAACAGCTGAATGTTCGGTATTTCAATATTTTCAATCATTTACTTGATGACATACATAATTAAATTAAGGTAAAAATTACCAAAGTTATTTAGGTAAGCCGACAAGTACTGTAATACCATTAGGACTAGTGTGTTTTATTACAAAATTATCAATTAAACGAGCATTGCCCTGCGGCTACGCCCGCCAATTTAAAAAAAAACAGTTTATTCCCTTTTTTATCCCGTTGGGGGAGGGGAATTTCCAAAAATCCTCTCTTAGTGCTCCCTAAACTCCCCAAGGAACATTCATGCTAAATTTCAGCTTGTTGTGTTCAGTAGTTTCGGCTGTGCGTTGTCTGTCGGTCACCCAGTAACGGAGGAGTTTATATTAAACAAGCCTACACCCGCGGCTTCGCCCGCCAAAAATCCTTAAATGCAAATAAAAGTTGATAAAACCAGAGAACTTTCATACTACATAATTAGATTGGTACCTGAAAATATAATAGTAGAATTATTTACACAAGCAGAGAGGTGGAATCGGATAACTCGAGTACATTAATCGGCGAGCCTCCATTGATCGAAGACGTCGATAGCAAGGACAAGAAGAGAATTAAAACACGGTGAATACCATTGACTGCTCACGAAACGTGAGCCGTTCAAACATAACAGTGATATCGCAATCTATATTCAATCTATATAAGTATTGTATTTATGTATGTCAAATGAAATTATGCTTGAGGTAATTTATTCGCTGCATTTAGATGTTGTAGAATATTATCTGTAGACCTTTTAATTTATGTAACCAATTTAGCTGTGTAATGCTTATCACCGTTAACAAACTTTCATTAATTTAAACAAGCAATTTTAAACCTTAATTAATTGTGATATAGTTCATTAATACGAATAGTGTTACCTATACGATTGTTGTATGAAAATTGTGTTGTACACAAAAACGAAAACTGAAAGATTGCCTGTTTAATATACATGCATGTGCACATAGTTATGTTTTTGATGTAGTAATTAATTTTATAGTCCCAAATCAGAATTAATTGGGAAACCTCATTAGGTTGACGGAAATGTTGATATATTGGGTTTGTGTAGGTATTTGTGTAAATAATTAAACAATTAAATAAAAATATTATGCATGTTGTAATACATAGCAGTAGCCATATGTTTATGTTAACAATAAAGCTAAGAGATGATTAACGTTAAAATAATGCATGTGTCAGGGTGCAGCCGGAAATTAATATTGTACTCAAATTGTAATTATTTTTTGTTGTTTTTTTATGTAGTATTAGCGAAGCTGCGACCGGTATTATGGGTGCGATGTCATCGAGACTAGCCTACATCACAGGCTCGAACTCTATCGTTAGACCGAGCCAAGAAGAGTGAGTATATTGCTCTATTTACAGTAAACATATTACATTTCATATTACATTCCCCCGCGACTACGCCCGCCAATTTCCAAAAAATCAGTTTATCCCCTTACGGGGGGAATTCCCAAAAATCCTCTCTTAGTGCTCCCCTACACTCGCCAAGGAACATATTATACATGTTAAATTTCAGCTTCTTGCGTTCAGTAGTTTCGGCTGTGCGTTGTCTGTACGTCACTCAGTAACGCAAGAGTTTTATATATATATAAGTATAGAAGAAGATTGATATCCATGTCGAAATAATAGTACCTACAGATCAACGTTTTAAACTTTAAAGTCGTTAATGAATCAATTTGTAACAATTTTAACATGAACAGTTTTTGTTTCAATCTTCAGGTTAGCGGTCCGGTCGAATTTAGATGCATTAATAGCGCGCAGTCCCTCCGACGAGTTCATTTTCTCGGTCCCGCGGGATCCGCTGCTGTCGCCGTACTGGGCTGATGACCAGCTGCTGAAGAGGTTCCCGCCTGTTAGGATACTGGTAAGTACTTCTCACCTCACTCTCAAATCACTCATGTGACTTAAACCGTTAAAGTTCACAATTGGTTCTTCTTTTATGCCGTATTACACAAGGCCAACTGTGATTGGCTAATTTCAATGTCAGTAAAAAACTAAAAACGGAACGACGAATGGGCTGACGTTGCCTACTAGGCCGCAGCCTAGTCTCATTGCGCTTTTTTTGATCAGTAGTTACACTTCTAGGTATTATTTTTCGCTGGTTATATGATAATTAATGTTACAGTCAGTACATTTGGATCCTTGCCTCGACGACTGCGTCATGTTTGCTAAGAAACTAAAGAAGTTGGGCAACGTGGTCGGTATCGACGTACTAGAGGGTCTGCCGCACGGATTTTTAAATTTCTCTCTTGTAAGTATTACTTCGTTTTTAATAACTACTCAAAAACTTATGTCAATCATCGTCATCCATTAAATATGATCGTTAGTTTTAATTTAAAAAAAATCAATTGACAACCTTTCATTATTCTGTTCATCATTCATTCTGACGGGTATCGTAGACGACGGGAGGTATCGTAGATATTTAAGAACGATGGCGTCTCCTTGTGTCGGAGGCCAAGACACATTTTGGGTCGCTGTGCCACAAGAGTTGGTTAGTTAGTTAGTTAGTCAAGCAAAGCAAGTCGAGAAAAAAATTTACGTAACTTAAATGGGGTAACGTTAGGTTAGGGTTGGGTTTTTTATTTACGCGGAAAAAATAATGCCGCTTTCCGTTGACATCTATAATGTGGTCACGTTATATTTTTTACTTTAATCGCCCGTTACTAACGCTATGAACTCTGAGTGTTATTGAAGTGGTTGTCTTATCATCATGTTATATCACCTTACATGATTAGTGAAACAATGCTAATTCATATCGCAGATGGCCAAAGAAGCCAACGAGGGCTCTAAACTCTGTTTGGAGAGGATCCAGCAGTTGTTCGATCTCGATAACACCGCATCGACTACGGAAAACTTATGAACGTGTGGCTATTGCTGTCACGCGTAGACGATACGCTTTAAGTGTGCCTGTGCGTCCACAGACTATAAAATGTATAACAACGCTCTATGGACACTTATATAGGCTCTTTATCGTGATTAAAAAAAACGTCGATGTCTATGCTTCTCACTCGGGAATGTGATGTTAATGTGTAATTGTAATATTTATGTTAGTTGTAATATTTTGTATGTTTTATGATTGACTTATTTGTTGCTGATATTATGTCATAAATAGGCATCCGTCTAAGTGACTAAATAACTGCAATTAAAACGTCAATCGTAGGTACCCGTTTGTTAATATTGTTATCGTAGAGGATGTGTAAACAGTTCCTTTTTTTGTTTTAATGATTGATTGTTTTCTTTCCAAGAAGAAGGTAATCTATATAGATTACCTTAAATACAAAGTTATACAGACAGATGTTATAGATGTCTGTATAACTTTGTATTTCTTAATTTATTATTTTCAATGGTAAGTTTTGAGAGGGCCCTAAACTTAAGTCGTGGCTTTAGGCCCATTTCGAGATAGTAAGTTATTATAATTATATATAATATAATTATGTGTGGAATTCGTAGTTCGATCGTTAATATAATTTATATTTGGACCATTTAATAAAATGCTCACGTTTTGTAAAATAAACAGTTGTTATTTGACAGTATCGCTAATTTGATACAACTTCAAGGTAATTTTACTTATTGTCAAATATCGAATGTGAAGGCAGATTGATCTCTATAATTTTCAAAATCTCCTTGTTTTGCACAATATAATGACTCGCCCGACATTGTTGACTAAATCGTTAAACGTTGTACATTCGACAATATGACAACTGGACATTTAATTAATTCGCGTTCATAATTAAATGGTTGACTATAACTAATACTGTGAATTATACGATCGAACAACGACCACATTTTATATGCTACAATATAGTTTTTATATTATTTCAAACAACCATCAAATAATTCTGAAACTCAGTAATTTCCGTCGCAATTATTTTTACTATGAAATACGCTTTATTATGATTAAAGACAATTTTTGATCTTCATATCTTTTAGCCGCCTACTTAACTATTACAATATAGATATTATTATAGCTTATTAAAGAACTTTTTTAAAAAAACTTTTTTCTGTAAAACCGGTTATACAAAAACTGTCATCAATCATGGATTTAAAAAAAATCAATTCAGGTGACCCTTTCGGCTAAGCGCAAATCATAGGGGTAAAGGAGAATGTTCAAACATGGACTACCTTTTTCTCTTGCTTCAATTACAATTGAATGAATTTGAATTGAATGCTATAATTATCCTTTTTTATTTTCAAAATTCTCGATTATATTCTACAAAATATTTGTTGTTAACTTTTAGTATACTCTTTCCAATGTACCTTCTATTGTATTTGTATACAAATATTTTACGCCTTCATACTTATGAATACTTATTAATATAATACTCGTTGTCACACTAGGTACTTCTAGATAACTGTAAGACTGTAGGATGAGCAAGTTATTAGTGAAAAAAATAAAGTACGTAGTAAAGTTGTAAGAACACAGTATATCACGAATTTAATTCCATTTCATTCCACACAGGACCATCTGTCGAAGGACAAATTAACACAGTGGGCGTGGCTTATTTCACTTAATTAATTTAATTATACTCAAACTCAAATCATTTATTCCATGTAGGTATTTTCATTCGTAGGTATACTGTTCAACTTATTTATTGCCGTCGTTTAAAAATCGAAAATTCCATACGATGTGTCGTTTGAGTTATGACCATAGAAGTATTAGGTATAATACAGAGCTTCCAACGAGCGAGGAGGCTTCCAATTCCAACAGTTCCAACTGTGCCTCGGTCCGAAACTTCCGAAACAGAGAAAAGATTGCGGCGCTCTGTAAGTGGATAGAAAACGCAATCCTCTTGCTCCTTCCAAGTCCAACCGTCAGACGTGTCCACTAACAGGCAGCGGTAGGTCTCCCTTACTTACTCTTTGTATGTCTATGGTTATGACGCGATTTTGTGTCTGCGGCTCTAAAGTTATCGCGACCCGCGGTTATTTCTCCGGCAATGAGTCATTTAAAATGGTGGTGAAGATCTCTAAATCGACTTTTTTATAATATGTTTTATTGTAGACATTTTGTTCAAGAACGATGTCTATTTTATAGATTCAAAACAGAAATAAAAAAAATATAATTTATACCTCTATTTATTAATGTTTTGTGTTACTTATAGTGAAGTTTGAGTTCCTTTGACAAAAACATATTGATCATTTTTTTAAATGAAAGTATTTATTATCAGAATTTCAGTAGTTTCGAAAACTGAAAGGTAAATAGATCGTTAAAAATAAAATCACTTAATATGCTTAATTGCCTTTCATCTGCCCCTTTTATTGAATAGTAAAATTAGTCTTCGGACGAAGCAATTGTACTATAGTTATGTTAGAACTTCATTTGATAAGTTCGTTTAATCAATACCAAATCTATCGGTGACGCTACTCCATTTGAACATTTATAAAGAGAAATACGTAATATCCCTTAGATACCTGTAAATGCTGTAGTCTAGATATATCATAATCGCACCTTGTTACTACGCAATTAGGACCATTTTTGAATTACAGTAAAGTTTCTGCGACTTTGCTTAGAGGAATTAGGATAACATAAGCCAAAAACGTAGATATATTATATACTTTAGATTTGGGAATGTTATGTGAAATGTCGGGATTCACCTTATTTTTATTGCAATAAACATGGTCAAAAAAATTTTTTTGGTTCAATGTAGGGAATCAAAACATTCATATTTCGATATTTCATATAATCTCCTACGAAAAATAAGTTTTAACTAAGTACCTACTTATTTAAAAACTTTATATGCTATACTATGAAATATCAGCATAATTATATTATGCTTATTATTATTGCAATTATTGTTGCAATTATACACAATTGAATGTTATATTCTTGTATAATTTCCTATCTAATCTGTATCCAAGTATGCATGTAAATAAAAATAGCGTGAATTTCGCTGTGTGTACTCTTGGTGTACCTACTCAATATCGGATTCGGACGTTAGAGATTCAAATGTGTAAATTATTATTATTGTCTGCTAGTTTATCTGTTATTTAGCTGTTGAAATAATCAATTTTAATGTGTTAACTGTATAGTTTAAAAATGCACGTGGCTCTTAGAAAAGTTCATGTAAAATAATTTGTGGGCACCATATTAAAATTAGTAAAAAATCGCAGTATAAACTCTACAAAATCGTATTCAACTTGCATAAGTCCTTAGGCAATGTGCATGAAACTTGCATAAATATGTTATTTTTTCTACAATAATAATAATGTAAGATCAGAACATTATTAGGTACATAATTATATTAATTGTTACTTATCTTCCACCTTGTAAATGTTTAATTTATTGTAATCAATAATTTTAACTCTTGAGTATTATTAACGCTTTAAAGTTATGTTTTAGCAACAAACATTAAATGATACTATTTGTGACCATAAAAGAAACAGTGCTACGTTTTTTAAATTTACCTTTTGTATCGTAGAATCATTTTTTGTTAATAATCATTAAAAAACAGTTGGTGTATTTTTAGCGTGGGACGGAACGAGATCGCACTGTACTCGTAATGTAAAACATTAAACAAAATGTATTATTTATAACTTTACAGCAAACCTCTTGCAACAAGTTTGTTATGATAATGTAATATAAATAATGTATAATTATATGAGAGACGATTTTTTTAACATAATACAGACTAGTGGATTCGGCCTCGCCTCGTTTCGGGCAACACACATTCGGAAATTTTTAGGCGTGATTCTTTAAAATGACATAACCTTTTTTTCTCAACCAATTGAAATAAAACAAACACGAAATGTTAATATATATAAGTGTTTATTTTATTTCAATTTATGAATTTGTAAAGTATGACTTTTTACGTGTGTGCACATGTATTTTCAACCGACTTCAAAAAAGGAGGTTCTCAATTCGACTGTATTTTAGAACGAAGTTCCTAATTTAAATATGTTTGTTACCTTTGAACTTTCGACTGGGTGAACCGATTTTGATGATTCTTTTTTTATTTGAAAGCTGGTGCTTCCTGTGTGGTCCCATGACAATTTGGTCCAGTTCTGACATCTTCTGAGAAAACCATAGTCTTAAATTTACATTATTTTGAAGTCGGTTTTTTACTTGTAAGATTATTTTCTTTCTTTGTTGGCCAAAGCCTCGTACTGACTGCATTACCTTCCGACTTATGGGTGGCTGTCATGATGCTCTATGGCGCTAACTATGAGGGATGCATGGAAAATGCTATCTTAGCACTTTTATTGGATCTGTTACCATTGTCATGTCATGTTTTTAACATGAAGTGTAAATATTGCATTTATTGCATTTTTATACTTTTGATCTTGTTTTATAAAAAAAATATGTACAACATTAATAATGTTTGCGCAACTGTAACAAATTGTTATTTTTTAATGTTATTAATTTATTTGTTTTAAACGTAAGCTTTAGTTACATACATTTTTAAATGAAAGAGAAATGGACTTCATTTTAAAGCGATGTGTTCAGGAATGTTAATCATTATTATTGCAAGAATTATTTTAAAGTTCAATTCTGTATACTTAATTGAATTTATTCATGCGCTATGTACCAACTGTAGTTATAAACTGAGAAAAGGATTTGAAAATAGTGTGAAATGCTCAATCCTATATTATTATATATTTTTGATAAATTAATTCTATGAGAATGCACGATTTGTTGTAGAAATTGGTGTAAATAATTTTATGTATAATAAAGTACAATTTGGTCATTAAATTTTTTTAACATGTAAGTGCCTGATGCATTCTCGGCAATTTGTTTATAAATATTTAGGTTTATACAAAAATTTTACGTCTGTGTTATCTGTTTTCATCGTACTTATTTAACAAAAAAATGTACCAATAATAATTTTAAAAGGGTTGAGTTTTCTTTCACACATTTGAAATATGCGATATGATAGTAGGTATGTCTGTGATAGAAAATTTATGCTTTATGAAAGCGGCACGGTATTCTACAATGCTTGAATAAATAAATATATTCTTATTATTATGTTTGTTGTTGTGTTTTGTGTTATTTATGAGAATGTATATAGTTTAAACGTTAAACAATATTTTTATAGAATAAAACAAACTATATAAGTAATTATGCAAATTGTTTTAATTTGAAAATTTACCTATCCTTTTTTGTTCATTAGAAAACATAAATAACCTAAAATGGTTAATTATATTTCAAGTCTTGTCTTGTCTACTAAGTAAAAAAACAAACTCCAAATATCACCCAATTACTTATGCTGTTTTTGAGATTAACCAAACAAACTGACAAACAAAAAAAAAACTTTTGCTAATAGATCTATTTCTTTAATTTGTACCCCATGTATAGTTTTTTTTCAAATATCTTCCACATACAGACATCAATCAGGTTAATTATTATTATCGCTATGTATGTAATGGGTTACAAAAACGATATTGTAAATATTGTTAATCATGTTTATTGTACTAACACTAGCTGAAATTAATGACAATATTTTACAAAATTTCACTTATCTGTACTCTTGACAATGGATAAATTGACTTTTTGGTAACACTCTTGTAGTGAAAATATCTCTTAAAACCAATATACACAGTGAAAATGAAATTTTAATGTATAATAAGCAATAGGGCTGATGCGGAATATTTAATTAAATCACTGAAGTTTATTTGTGGTACACAAGTAAAACTATATACATCAATTCATCATTTTCAAAAGTGTCTCATTAACTACATTTAAAATAAAATAGGAACATAGTACATTATGTTATGATTACACTAATTCATGTATTTCACTGTGTAGTATTGGAGCATATGAAAGTTATTACTAGTCTAAAATACGCTTACTGATCTCCAAAACATTATTCTTTAAAATGAAAATTAAACAAACTGATCAAAACAAATCTTTTTGCTCACTATTTGAAATGAATCTCTCACAATTCCACATAAACTTTTTTTAACAAAAACAACTAAATATCCATTTTATTGCGAGGTGACAAACTTTAGGTCACATTCAACCCACACAAAATATTTTCATAGCAAAATCAAAACAATACTTATTCAATAAACTTACACTATTATTATACAAATACAGTAAAAAATGGACAAAAAATTTTGTTTGCCATTGAGAACAGTTAAAAGAATGACTACAGCTATGATTATTTTACAGTACATACTTTTAAACCATGAGGATTTTACATAATGAAATCTAATTAAAATTGTATATAAGTGACTACTATATCCAGCATATTATTATGGTTAATACTAAACAAAACTGAAAATCCATAGATAGGGCTGCCTCAACCTTTTTTAAATATTTGAATATTAACAACCAAGTAAAAACTGTGGAAAATAAATGCAATACTTATTTTCAAGATAAATTAATAAGGTTTTAGTTAAATCACTCTAAAAAGTCAATTTACAAATCTTAAGTTCCTTCCAACTTTAATTTGGCAGCCCTAAAACTTTTCAGTGAAAAAATTAAACATTTTATTTTGTTTTGAATTAATCTATACAACATGATTTCCAATGTCAAAGTTGGAAGGTATGGTGTGTCGTAATACTAACATTATGGCCTCAATGTGTACAACCACAACCCACTGATTATCCTGTCCGATACATTGAAACGTAATATTCATGATAATATAATTTTGGAATTAATTAAATTAAATCACTTTTGATCAATAATAATATTATTGTAACTCACTGTATGAAATTATACGTGTATTCAAGAGATAAAATATCAAAGTCACATTAAGTAAATTATCCAATATAAAAATGTAAATTTATCAGTTAGAATGACATTCATGACTTGAATGTAGCAAAAACTCATGGGAAAATTTGTCAAATTTTATTTTCACTCAATTCATTGTATGACTAACTAAATTGTATAATAACAATCAAGAACCTTATAAAGTGAGAAATACAAATATGGACTTAGGATATTAAATCTCTGCTATACATATTAAATATTTTTTGGCAAATAAATGAGTAGACGTGACACCTGATGGTAAGCCATCAACGCGCCCCAACTGCATTAAGTAACACAATGCCTCTACCAACATGTGCTGTATGATGTTAACAAACCATTGTACAAATTATTTCTTGTTTGTGATTACCACAAACATTACGTTTCATAGAACAATATAGCTTAATTATACAAACCTGTAAAAACAAACAGAATTACTTGTCTATTATTCATATTACCATCACTTGCTTATTTTACACCCGATTTGAGACCGTATGAGTACATCAATTGGAGATTATATTTCAATCATGTCCATTTGTTTTCGCATGTGGAACTGTTCCATTGACTAAGGGTGCGGCTGGTTGAGGTGTTCTTATTGTCTTCTGTAAAACATGAGCGTCTGCCGGTTCAATTCTCTTATAGTAATGCTCTTTCGTTTCAACAATTTCAAAGCCAAATTTCTTGTAGAAGTCTATTGCACCTTCGTTATTTACTTGAACGTGCCTGAAATTTTACACAGAAGTATTTATTATTTACTTTTAAAAGTGATTAATCCTTTCTCAGACATGCATTGTAATTACATGTTTCTGTTGCAATGACAAGAGAGCCAGTAAAAAAATTTAGTTCCATGCTGTTGTCATTGCCAACAATGCATTGGTAATATATCTTTAGACACTACTAACTTCTATTATAAATGGTGTCAATTGACCATCAATGTATTGTCTAAGTTGTCAGCTTACAAACACCGGTAGTTTGACGGTGAGGTTGAAGGCCTACCAATGAAAAAGTCCTAAAGGCCTCCAACATATCTTCATTGACTACAACAAGCTACTGGAACCAATAGCCTAACTAAACTGGTCGCAAAAATATTGTAGCCAGCCTTTATGTATGCAACAATTCATCTACTTATTGCAAAACTCATAGGCAACCTACCTGAAACTACAGTTTCATTTGAAGTCACTACACACTATTATTTACTAATAATAATGAATAAGCAAAGGAAAGCCAGCAAAATCTATTTTCAACTTAAATTTGTTTTCAACTAGGTACATCAAGTAATCAAATAATGAGGATTGTTTTTTATGCATTAATCATTAAGCTGATTTCTAATTGGTACTAGTATATGTATTTATATAACACTTCAGTAAAATAATATTTATTTTCTATTATTATTTCTGATTTTAAAAGTAAGTTCTCATTAGATTTGGTATAATGAGACCCATTTTTGAAGGTTATGTATCACATAATTCGGAAGTAAAGCCTAAAATTTACGTAAAATATTATGGGATCATACAAAGTAAATTATGATTTGTATTTATCTGTACTTACAAGAAAATGCTGTCGAAATTTCCGTCCTGTTCGACAAACTTGAGCACATGTTCTACCATTAGAGTGCCTATGCCCAGTCGCCTATAAGGATACAGGCATCCCAGGGTCATTATGTACAGTCTCCTAGAATTCTCCGAAGTGTCTATCCTACAGCAGACTGCTCCCACCACAATATCGTTGTAGTACGCGAGTTTCGCCAGTTCACCAGCTTCCAACACATCCTTGTAGAATTTGTCATTGTACGAAACAGGAAACACAAAAGTGTTCAACTTCTTCAACTGTTTTATATTATGCGGTGTCACATCGCCGAGTTCTATTTTAGCTCTGGAATATTAAAATTCTCTTTTATAGTCAAATAAATCCTAGCGGACGTACCTAACGTAATGTCTCGGACATTGTGTTGTAATGAAAGGTACTGTGAGCATGCAACTGTTGAACGCTAAAGTAACATTACCTAGTCATTTTTATAACTATTTTTAAATGTACACTAAAATTTTAAACCTAATCTAACACAGTTATATCACACGAGATCACTCCCGCCATCTACTAAATTAGTCGAAGTCGCTGTCTGAGCTGTCTCGCCCTGTCGTTCCTTGCCAAACTTGTAAATTTTGTGGAGAAAATCTTACGCTGTTTTTTTTACTGCGTAAAATTGACAGTTTTAAACAATGTTACCCTCCTCAGCCCTTCAATCAATGCACAGACTGCTCATCTATATATTAATTGCGCACAGACGAATTATGCGACTTAATGTTACCAGAACTAATTACAAGTTAATATAATGTTACATAATATTTGTATACTATCAACGCGGTCTACCCACAGGCCACATTACAAAGGAAATCACAGCTGGTGTCGTTGCAAAACTGCAAAATATTATGATAGACGCAAAAAAGCACATTACAATAGATACTGGCATACAACTAAAGAATTCTGTATTCACTTGTTTTAAATTCAAATTAAACTTCAACCTTTGCGACACAGAAAAAATTGTTCAGGTGTTCAGTGTATTTAATTATAGCTATTATGTGTAGCCAATTAAGATATTTACCACACGCGAAAAGAAGTTTCGGACAATGCAGTCGATTATTGTCCTGGGAAAGGTTCCAAATGCAAACTGCGAAGCCGTTAGATGTTGGTTCTATTAACGACCCTGAGACAGCTACACCGTCTGGGCCCGAGATATCGATAAAAGATCAAAATCAAAATGTCATCTCGGACATATTCCCTACCTCAAGAGTGGTGCCAATGGTACTGAGTAAAAAGGAGCCAGTGGTTCTTTCGTTTGACAGCGTACCAGGGCCGAAGTCTCTGAAGTACCTGTCTGGATTTCGTCACTATCTGTCAGAGATTGGAACTCAGCTCACTGCGGGTGTACTCACGATGATTCTCAACCTCGGTTCGTTACAAAACTATGATAAAATATTGTCTATAATAATAATAAATATAGGTATCTCTTAGATATTTACTTACTAGACATACTTAATTTTATTGATGCGTTGAATGTATAGTTACAAAATCAATAATAATAGGTCCATAATTTATCGGTTTCAACGTTCAACAAATTACTCAAGAAATATTTTTAACTACATACTCGTATAAGTACCTACCTACCATTACCGTGTTTTGTCCAGATAAAATATTATTATAAAGAGTAGAACTAAGTATATTCAAATATATACCACCATGCGTGAGTACAGTCGGGATTGGATTAAAAAGCTATTGCGAATTAATTTAAAAGATGTGCTGAGGAATTTGTTTTCGTCGCCGCGTTTCTTTTCCACGATAATAAACCCTTTCCGAAACGGTGCGTGGTGGTAGAAAAAAAATTGTATTGTAAAAATACCCACATGATTTTGAATTCAACTGGGTAGCATAGAACCCAGCGCCCTCTAACAGGAAGGACGGCGCCATAGGCTAGTCCGTAGTTCGTCAAGTTACGCCACAGGTTAGCTTGCAGTTTGAAGCGCTCATAGCCCGGCGGCTTGCGTCGATCTCAAGTGATCGACAAAGTTAAGCAACAGCGGGCGCGGTCGGTAGTTGGATGGGTGACCGCTAGTGGCTAAATATCTTGAGCGCTTCCGTGCTTCGGAGGGCACGTAAAGCCGTCGGTCCCGGTTGTTATCATTTGGTAGCAGTCGTTAAGCCATGTCGGATACCTTCGGGCGGCTTAAAATTTCCGACACTTGGGTTGGCCACTAACCCCTCCACCAATCCGCACTGGAGCAGCGTGGTGGAGTATGCTCTAGGCCTCCTCAGGTACGAGGAGAGACCCGTGCTCAGTAGTGGGCCATTAATGGGTTGTAGCCTATGCCTATGTAGCCTAGCTTGCACTCAAGAGAAAAGGAGCTATTTACACCTTATGGTACCTACTTTCATAAAAATATACAATAGCCATAATTGCCCAAACACAACTTTTTAGGAACATACGTGAGCAACAGGAAATCTATCAAGAACCTTTCGACTCTATTTGATGAATATGGACCAGTAGTGCGTTTCGTGAGTCCTGTGGGTGGTGATATTGTTCTTATAAACCACCCTGACCACATTCAGAAGGTCTACGCTATGGAGGGCGATGCTCCAGTTAGGTCAGCCCTGGATTCGCTGGAGAAGTACAGAACGGAGCATAGAAACCATTCTTACGGAGGCTTGTTCACTATGTAAGTATTTTTTTGACCTTTGAAATTTATGCAGATCGGTAAAGATATACTTAATTATGCAATTTTAAGTTAATATATAAATTAACTCGTAAATGTCCCGCTGTTGGGCACGCGGGTCTCCTCTCACAATATGAGGGTCATAGTCCACCACACCACGCTGTCGAAGTGCAGATTTGCGGACACACACCTTTTAGAACATTACAACTCTCAGGTGTGCAGGTTTCTTCACGATGTTTTCGTTCACCGAAGCAACTGATAATTCAATTATATTACACAAAATTTTTTTGAAAAATTTGAGGTGCCTGCGGGAATTTACCAGGCCAGGGTTCAGGAGTCCAGCGTCTCAGCCATATAGTTACTTAATGATAAATTGCGCTGTAGTCAGGGTGAAGAGTGGACACGCCAACGGGAACTGCTGTATGCTCCAGTCAGTTCCTCCGTGGAACAGCACATCCAGACCGTGTACGAAATGTGCGACAAGTTTACACAGAAAGTGTACAACTTGAGGAATTACCAGGACGAACTTTCTAAAGATTTGCATAAGGAACTGCATAAGTGGACTTTCGATTGTATTGGTGAGTAGGTATTCAGTCCTTCATAACTTTTTGTGTAGGCACATGCTACCCGTGAAATACGGATCTAAGGGCACCGCCAGTATTACATACTTACTTTCAGAGGTGCATGTGCATATACACAATATACTTATAATATTTATTAACTAATATACAATATAAAATCAAACTACTTAGATAAAAAATCGATGGTATTATCTTGTAGAGATCACCAAGTGGCGTTATACTTGTGTATGATGTAGGTATCCTCATGCTGCATTTAATCTTTGATATATAAAAGTTTCGCTATCCGCGTAATCGGCAGTTAATATTCTCTATCCGCTAATACTATCGAAACTATCTAGGGCTACTGATGTTCTCAAAGAAGTTCTCAATGCTGGATACCGACCTGATATACAGCCAGTGCGATACATCGTGGATGTATCACAGTTTGGTGAAGGCAACCGATGCGATCATGAAATGCGAATCCGGCCTCCACATGTGGAAGCTGTTTACTACGCCTGCATGGTTCTCGCTCGTCAAACACTGCGACAGTTTGGACAGGTGAGAATTCTTGAATCTTTCATAGCCTCCTTTATTTAAAAAACATGCAAACAATTGGCAATTATTTTGTCTTCAACTGAAAGGTATAAACGTTCGCCTTGGTGTCTGTGAATATTCAACTTTAGGTGGGTACCTAGCCATCTACTTCAAGGAGCGCAATGCCTAGTATTTACTTAGAATGTACCATATGTGACAAGTGGCAAACAGTGAGTTCGCTTAATATTTTCTGTTCAGAGCATTTGAATATTGAAATAGGAATGCAAACCTTTCTTAGGCTCTGCTTCGTTAAACTGTAGCCTTCCAATAAACCGTTTTTAAAATTGTCTTAGAGAAGGAATTCCTTAGGTCCCAAATTCCACACCTATTTCCTCAACAATAGACTTATCAATCGTCTTCACTGTATTGCATCTTCATTAATATCAATAACGATGAAACTATTACAGCCTTATTGGAAAGTATGTAATGGAAGCAGAACAAGAAATTATGAAAACTGCGGACGAAACCGTAAAAGGTATGTTAAGTTAATATTACGATTAAGTATACATAATATGTATGTACATACATACTTAATCGTAAGTAAGTAAGGGTTATAATAGGTATATCTAACCCGTATAACCCTTACTTTAAAATACTCAAGTAACGCAATCGAGCACTAATTTGCGGGCGAAGCCGCGGGGGACTGCTCGTATATTATAAAAGCATCTATTGAAATATTAACCATATTATTTACTTGTAAAGGAAGTTACAAATTACCAAAAACACCTCGTTTGGGGTTTTAAAATTTTGGTTTTGAGGTTTGAACTTTGGTCACCGTCAGTACGTCACTCATGAACGTCTGCAACACCGATGCGTTTCCGGCCAACAAAGTAGGAAAAGAAACGAAATATATTGTTTAACAATATATCTAATAATAGGAGAAACGCAATAATTGCCAATAACGGGTCCCAAATGCAGATTAACTGGGATGTTTAACGGTCTTTATGTAGGTCTTAATAGAATCCATTGCAGTGATACGATTAAAATTTATTACCAGGCCCGATTTCACTCATCAGCGCAATGTTACGAAGTGAACAGAAGATGACTACCGAGGATATAGCAACCGTCATGATGGACATGCTTCTGATCGGAGTGAACACGGTACGACTTCCATCATCGCAACACATAACTGTCACATTACAGCCGGGAAATATCCTCTTACATTGTAACGAATACAGGCCATGGTATATCGAGCTGGCCAAATTTGCGCATTCTCTTGGAAAACTATGAAGTCGTTCAGGTACACACGAAAGGTTTCATCACGTTTTCCTTCATCGAATCAAGAGACAATTTATATAATACTTACGCACACATGACAACTTGTACTACTGTTGAAATCATCGACTCAGATAATTACATTTTTAACATTAAAAAAATAGTGTTAGCGAAAACATCTCTTTATTTCCAGATTTCCACGGCCATGTCGTTTCTAATGTTCTACTTAGCCAAATATCAGAAATGTCAGAAGTCCCTTTACCAGGAAGTGGGGAACGTTTATCCAGAACTCAATGTTGACGATATTAACAAAATCAAATTCAACACTCCTTATCTTCAAGCTTGCATCAAGGAAACTTTGCGGTGAGATGTAGCCACAGCTATAAATTCTCAGTCAATAATATATGAAGAAATTATTGATGCCTACTTATAGTACTGCCGACGGTTCTAGGCTGCTCTGAAGTTAGGCTTTCGCTTTCGGATATACCTAGTGCGCAAGATGTAGTGCGGAGATAGCGACACGAACACTGAGCGTGTGACTGAAACAAACAATGCTCAAAGTGACACCCCGCGCGTCTTAGTTGCCACCATTTTGACCCTAAAATTGACTTCTGCGCAGCGATCCGAACAAAGTTCAGGGCGGCCAAGAACCGCCGGCCGTACTAAACTTACGTGTTAAAAAATTCGTCTCTGGAGTAAAAGAAACCTATCAAAGCACCTGTTAATATGAACGGTTAATTCTGTTATATTGAGCTGTATGTTTCAACTGTAAAATGTACTTACCTATTTTCGAGTTTTACGTAAAATTTGTAAAAATGGCTTGTTACAGATTAGTGCCACCAATTCCGTTACTGACTCGCATTTTACCGAGGAATATCACATTAGACAGATACAAGTAAGATAAAACATTTTGCGTATTAAATTTAAGTTAAATTAATATTAATTGATTTATAATAAATTAAGAATGACAATAAGAGTTTCATAATACATAACAATTTTAAATTCGAAGTTTGAATATGCCATTGCCCATATGCCAACTTTTTCGCCTTCGTCTAATGGTCATTTTCAATATTCTATCTAAATTAACTAGCTACTGTCAAATCAAAGTCACATACAATGTTATGTTAGATTAATAAATAGAATATTGGAAACCACCGTACACCTATGCTTTTACTTTGCTTGGCTTCAACCTACTACAGGCACGGGTCTCTCCTGATAACTTGAGGATGCCTAGAGTATACTCCATCACGCTGCTCCAGCGCGGATTCGTGAAGGAAAATAAATTTGCTTAAACGACATCAAAGCAACTGCACGTTGATCTGATTAAAAATAATACTTACGATCGAACACAAACATCACAATCGTTTACTATTCAGCATTCCCCGCGGCACCCTGATCATAATGTCGACGCAAGACTCCTCGCTGAAGGAGAGCAACTTCGAGGACGCGAGCCGCTTCGTGCCCGAGCGCTGGCTGGCGGCCGACTCGCACGAGTTCCACCCGTTCGCGTCGCTGCCGTTCGGCCACGGCGCCCGGCGGTGCTTGGGCCAGGGCATCGCGGAGACCATGATCTCCTTGCTGGCCATCAGGGTGAGTTGTTTGGACGCAAACACACAGCCTCACGCCTCACGGGTTGTCATAGTGCATACGTGACCCTAACGTCGGCAACCACATGCAATCCTTAGGCCTATATCCCATTAGGACGCCAATTTGTAATACAATTTTACACGTTTTTACTGGCGGCGCTGCCGGCGTCGCTGCCATGGCGTCCTAATGGGATATAGGCCTTATGCTATTCATTTTTGAAGTGAAAACTGCTTTAGCCGCGTTGGGCACTTTTTGGCAGTGGAAAATCTTATGGGTTCGCGACACCGCCATGCTGTAACGTAGTGGGCCGGACCGGCAACGCTCAGCGGTCTGCTAACTTACATAAAGATTTCACTTCTGTCAATAGTCTAAAATTCTAAATGACTGGCTCCGAATTTACTAAAATCACTTTGCACTCTGAACTCGGGAATCGGATCTGTTGTGTGCCGGATTCCGTAACACTGTTCCCCAATCGGATAATGAATTTAATAATAATCTTGTCCACAGGTACTACAAAAGTACAAGCTTGAATACCACTACGGAGATATTCACCCCACCAAGAGTTTCATCGCGAGGCCGAATAAACCACTAAAAATAAGATTTATCGATAGAATTTAACAGTTGTTAAGATATGTCTATTTAATGTGGTCCTAAAATGTGATATGAAAGTGTTTGGTATTAAATAAATTCTTAATTATTACGAAATGTTTTAAATTAATCTATCTCTTCTTCCAAAAATAGTCCCACTGTTCACCGTAACATTTCTTCAACAATACTGTGCAACGAATGATTTTTTACACTAATACATCAGCAAGGAGCAGGATTAGTGGGAAGTGGTGAGGAGTGAACTGGTGAGTTGGTGGAGTGGAGTGGTGAGGTGCGGTGAGGAGATATGATGGGGGAGTCTTCCAAATGTTCCTGGCCAATGTCCATCAACGAGTAAGGGCGCGTTCACATAGGACGTCCGTTTTACTGAATCCGTTTTAACGGGTCAGTATTTCCGTTGTGTGTGGGATTTTTTACTGGATCCGGTATACTGAATTCTGTGTGAAATCGCTCATACAACTACATACGCTAATAACATATCCGTTTAAACGGATCCAGTAAAACGGATTGCTATTTATTTTGTTGGATCGGTATTTTTTACTGGATCCGGTATACTGGATTCTGTGTGAAATCGCTCATACAACAACATACGCTACTAGCATCCAATATTCTGGATCCAGTAAAACGGGCGTTCTATGTGAACGCGCCGTTAGAGGCCAGAGAGCAGGCAGTATTTACGAATAGATGATGTGAGCACGGAATGAAATGGTTAGGAAGACAGTGCACGAGTATTTTTTTCAGTTTATAAAATAAAACAGTTTAAAACAATTCAACAAATTTATATTGTTCATACATTTTACCACAATATAAAAGATCTAATAATAAGAGAAATGAGAATATTATTATGCCTTTTTTCTAATAATATAATTGAAGGTTTTAAAAAATTCGACTAAAATTTTAACCATAAAATGCTCTCTCTTAATACACTTTCTATCACGTCATGAACATTGTTAGGCATCGTCCTAATTGGCAGCGATCGTACGATGGCGCGATGCGTTTTCGTCGTGCGATGGGTTCAAACATACAGATTTCATCAGAGTGTCCTATTTGAACCTCGCAAGTAATTGTATTGAAATACCCATCGCACGACGAAAACGCATCGCGCCATCGTACGATCGCTGCCAATTAGGACGACGCCTTATGGATTATATAATTATACTATACCAGCAGAGTATCACTAAAGACATAAAAGTTATCTTAACTAATACGCTAATAAACCATCCATATAATGCACTCACTATCACTAACGAAGCAATACTTACCTGAACACATTTTTATTTTTTGTTTTGTTTACATCGGGGCCAGTTTAGAAAAGGGAGATATTCATCAGTCTAGAAGCTTTGGAAAAGATTGTTTGTAAACATAGGCATTATCACACTCCTAGATAAAACACCGTTAAATCAAAAAATATATCGAAATTTATTGCATATAATAAAAGAACTAAATACAAAAAGTGACTGAAATACAGGATTAACTAAAGAAATAATGTTTTAAAATTCTATAACTCACATTATTAGCTGTTAGCAGGTTATAGCTAAGTACGTATATGGATGGTACAACACTGTCTTATAACTAATACATAAGTAATTACATAATGTGACATATAACCGAGCAGTCTACCTCTGCCTTCTTGACGAGAAAATGTTCAAATACTTGCCCCTTGTCATCTCTTTGGCTTCTTCTAACCCCAATTGATATGCTAAATCATGAAGTTTCTTTACTTCCATTATGAGGCCACTTGTTGTCAATGACCCCAATTCTGTAATATAAAAATTTACAATTAAATTTTCTGTAATTTCATAATTGTAATTGTCAATTACGTACTAACACTATAAAGAAGAATGGTGACTTAACATCAGGTGTACCTGATGTTTTAAATTGGTCAATATATTTTTTATGGGCACTCTATCTTTACGGTAAGGGCGCATCACATAGGACATCCGTTTTACTGGATCCGGAATACTGGATGCTAGTAGCATATGTAGTTGTATGAGCGATTTCACACAGAATCCAGTATTCTGGATCCAGTAAAAAATCCCACACACAACGGAAATACTGACCTGTTACAACGGATCCCGTAAAATGGACGTTCTATGTGAACACAGTCAAAATGCTGTGTGAATATTACCTTCCGTTTTACTGGATCCAGTAAAACGGACGTCCTATGTGAACGCGCCTAATAGTTCTTTCAATATAGCTAAACAAACTCTATTGATGTAACACTTGCGACATTAGTTTATAAGTTCTGCAGACACAGTTTAATCGAAAATGTTTCTGATGAAATGTGTAAAAAATACACATCATAAATTGTCAAAGGGAATATTCTTATGTATTCATTCTATTATTAAAATACACAATAACAGAATTAAATTGGTATATCTAAGTTAAATGTCATGGTAGACTATAATTATGTTAATTCAAATAGAGGTGGTTATAAACATCATATTGAATTACAAATTTATGAAGTTTTTTTTTATTAGTATAAAAATCTTATTTTGATTTATAAAAGAATCCAATTGGTGTAGTAACGATTACTCACGTTGCATGTAGCTGTAGTCTTCTTTGGTAAGAACCTTATTCCATGCTGGAGGCGACTGATTTCCAGATTGGAGGCTCGCGAATTCAGACACACCAGGCACTGCAAAATTATCGTTGGAACACCGTGAACCTTCGTCGTTTGAGAAATTACCATTAACATCGCCCATTTCAAATTCAATGTTCAAATCAAAATACGGTCGTTAATAACCGAACTGCGGTAACCATAACCGTGTAATGGATGACGGAATGACAACATTAGAAATAAAACTGAATTCGCGCGATTTTTGAAAATTGCAATCAAAATGATATACGCAAGCTCGTATCAGTTTAAAGATAGTTATGACTCACTCTGTTCCGGCCATAATTCAGGAGAAGCTCGATCTAGCTTCTCCAAACTAAGAAGGCTTTCTTCCAAGGATGTCAGAGGAATATCATCGTTTGTTTGACCTGAAATAACAACACTTGAAGTTCTTGGGCATATTTCCTCTTGATGAGTATTTTAAGGTAGAAGACAGAAATTATATATGTTTCAATCACACAAGAAAATTTATAACAATTTCAAAATTATTATCTTCATTGTTATTTTAATAAAATTATACCTTCGTTAACAATGGAATTCTCTTTCGCGGCCATTTTCTAACTTTTGAGTTTGACATTTGGATATTTTTTGTCTTTGGTCTTAATTTTTCTTATAGATAGCCACAGATGTTTATTCAAAAGGTTTGTTCTTGACTTACAAGGTTTGTTATTGGCTTCCGGGTTTTTTTTAGTGTCAGATCTAAAAAAATCCAAATGTGTGCAATTCACACGTGCTAGAAGTGAAACTAATACTGTCAGTCCAAATATTGATATTTTGCTTTGCTTACGTCAGCCGCCATTTTGCCGATGCTTTATTCGCGTCATTTCCGTTTCAACGAATTCCAAATCACAACGATACTAAAGAAGTCAAACATCTCAAAAATCTCAAGTGTAAAGGTTGATAAACACAATAGACCAGGAAACGTAACTTCATTGACTCACCTCGAGCTGATTTAAGTTAACCACTATAAGCTTGACCCTCTTAATGGTTTTTTGAACGTGGGGCAAGTAATAAGTGCGGCTATAGACAACCAAGCGGTAAAACAATAAATAACAAACCGAGATAAATTTTGACTTAATTATATGAAAAATTCAAAATAACTTTAGCTCATGTGGTCATAGCATACATACCATGAAGACTGTATTAATGATTGTGTTTTATTGATAATATTATAACGAGATCGAGAAGTTAACGTGCTATTATTACAAAATAAGTATACTTCCTGCAGGTGAATGCTTGGCTTTTTAAATTATTTTTACCGCATCAAAATACGCAATAGGTAGAAAAATTACAGTGGCATGGATTAACATCCTGGGGTAATTTTTTACCACATACGCACAAGAACTTAAATAATTTTTTTCTAGCGTAGGTCCGGTACTTTCGCTAGAACAAACACCTTGTTTTGATTTGTGTATTCTCAGTGCAGCTGCTGCACTGAGAATACGCTGCACTGCAGCAGTTGCAGCACACGCGCTTGACGGTCGTTGACGTTTGGCGCCAAAAAAACATTTATTTTATTTAAAAAAATAGGTTGTAGTTTGTATTTATTAATGTCTTTATTTTTGTTTAATGTCACATTTAGATTAAAATAAAAATAGACTATTTTGTTGGTGTGCAAATAAGAGAAATAGTTTTGTCAAAATGGCAGTCAAAATGTTTGTAGAAGACTTTGTGACACTGGACAGTTGTGTTGTTAAGTTTAATTAAAGATATTGTATTTAGTGAAATATAGTTTTTTATATATGTAAATTAAAATGTTCCTTTACATATAAAAGCTACAAATTGTATCTTAATTATCTTTAGATGTCCTCATGTTACCAAAAATAAGCATGATACTTAAGGGTTAAATATCATACCGGTATTTACCGGTTACACTAACACGTTCCACCAAATATTATTCCTTTTTAAAAATATTAGTATATAAAATAGTATGAAGGACGCAATAGTAAGATCAAAAATTAATATTTCAAAATATTAATCTCATCAGAATAACACGGAAAAAGAATTTCTTTTTAAAATAATATTATGTATCTTTATGTAAAAATAATCTTTGTCCAAGTAAGTTAAATTTACAAAAAAACTAACACATAGTTATCGTGCTTCTCTTTCTTTCTTCCGGCTGCCAACACAAGGCAAGGTGGGTTTTATAGTGTGCCGCATGGTTTTTGTCTAATTATTTGCTCGAATTATCTAATAAAATTGCAGTTTTTCATTTAAATTTTTCTTTAAGGTAATAATCACAAAGTTTTAAAATATATTAATTGTGACATAGTGTCGAAAAAGTGATGTATGGCTGATTTTAATCGAAAGATGTGTTTTGTTATAAATTAATCTTTTTGAATACCTTGTTTTAGCATCATTTTATTATAAAAATATGTAGAATTTGATTTGTTTTGTTAGTGAGTGTAATTCAAAGTGGGAATATGAAGTGCTCTCAAACATTCTAACAATTTAGAAATTCAGACTTAACCTAACTTTAGTCACTTGTCATGTCATAGTTGTATGGTCAAATTATTTCACTTGTATAGCAAACCTAAGAAACTTACATTTGAAAGGTGTATTGGATATAATTTGAAACTGTATATTAAATTTAACGATAGAAATACGAAAAATATAACCAATACAAACAATTGATTAACAACTTATTTTATCACTTAGTTTAACTTTTAGATAGTTTGAATAAAAATAAATCATTTAAACGTTATCATTTTAGATCTATTAGGAAGGCAATGAAGGAGTAACAATATCAAATACATGCTATGGTCTATGGAGACACTTACATGTATTGTTAGTATAGAAACTAATTTCAAGCATTTTCACCTTGTTTAATTTCCCGCAGATGCGTTCCGTGACACTTAAAGATGTCGAACAAGACAAGGTCGTCAAGACCGTTGCTGCTCACTTGAAAAAGTAAGTTTGTTCAAAACCATTTTTATTTTAAAAGTGACTGCCTGATAGCAAAAAGTAAAAAAATGTGATAGTTATGCTAACCTCTAGGGTGGCTTTGACACATTTGCATCCAAAAAGACCGTCCATGTTATTAGTGAAATGTCCGCAGTAGTGTTACAAGTATCATAGGCGGTACGGGCAACTCAAACAAAACATCACCGAGAACAAATATTTGTTATATAAATTTCTGCCCAGGCCAGTATCAAACCTCTGGGGTCAGAAATGAAAATATTGTCATGGTTGATTTTGTAATGTCAAGTTGTTTCTTCTAAGTTTGTGTACATTATCCCCAAACTTATTACTTCACCACTTTCCATTAGGTGGGAAGTCTAGCATCCTATTATAATAATCACTAAATTCATCAGGATCCATAGCTATTGCCTTATCTGTTCATCAGTAGTGTTTTCATGAGAAAGGAGGGTTGTACGTTGCACACAGCCAGTACAAGACTCTTATTGTAATTTAGTTTGAAGACTTGTGGTAGTATATACATTTTTTTTACGTCTTATAAGGTAGTTCTTGACAACAATCCCACATGATGGTAAGTGGCGATGAAGTCCATACATGAAGTAACTAACCATCCACTTACATAAATAGTTCATTGTATAGCTATATTTCACAGATTACATTGGACACAGATTATTTTAATAGGAATGGATAATGTTAAAATTTCCCACCCAAATATTGTTTGCAACTACAGAATGATATTCTACATACATAGCTCTTTCCTGTTTAGACACAATTTACACAACATAATTTAATAACAATAATGTATTGTTTGTATATTCATAAAGTAACCAGTAATTTTTAATGTTATTCCAGGATCGGTAAGGTCAAGGTGCCTGAACATATGGACCTGGTGAAAACTGGCCGATTCAAGGAGCTGGCTCCGTATGACCCCGACTGGTTCTATGTAAGATGCGCAGCCGTCCTCAGACACATCTACATCCGCTCCCCCGTTGGTGTGAAGACAGTCACCAAAATCTTTGGTGGCCGTAAACGCAATGGTGTTACTCCTTCACATTTCTGCAGGTAAATAAACGATTATTCATAATTTAAACAATAATTTTCAGTATTGTAATTATTTCATAATAGCAATATCCCTACTTGGTTTGTCTGATAAACGGCAACAGAAAACCAAAGCTGAAGAATGGGACGGTTCCAGCTTGTGAAGTTGAAAATCTTATCAGTAATTGCAAGTTCTACTGAATAGGTAACCAATATTAATATTAATACACTAGCTGACCCAGCAGACATTGTACTGCAACATAAATATTATTTATATCTAAGGTTCTAAGCAGCATAATTATCTATACAAATAAATATAATTGGAGTGTCTGTTTGTAATATTAAAATAACCGCTTTTTGCCAAATGCATATGGATGTATACACGGTGCATATACCAAAATAACATTTTTTACAATTTTTGTCTGTTTGTTTGTTTGAGCTAATCTCTGGAATGCTGGACCAATTTTGATGGGACTTTCACTGGCAGATACCTGATGTCATAAGGGCTAACTTAGGCTACTTTATTTATTTTAGATTTACTTTTTTAAATTCCACACGTTCAAAGTCGTGGGCACAGATCATTTACATAATTATGAAACATGCACCTCCAGCAATAAAACTGCGAAGACTGCATCCAATTTAATTCCCTTGTTTTTGTGTGATGCGCAGACAAGTTATATTTTTATTATATGTATGAATTAAAATGCCCAATAGCCCATGCCCCAAAGTTAGCCAAAACCGAGTAATAGAACCAAAGTTGCGTTTTTTCGGTGTTTAGGTGATTAATGATACAAAATAGTAATAATATGCAATGTACAAAACCAGATTGTATTTATATGTGACGCTCCAACGAGATAAACGTGATTTAATGGCATATATTTTTAAATCAGGTCTTCAGGCAGCATCGCTCGCAAGGCACTCCAGGCTCTGGAGGCTCTCAAGCTGGTTGAGAAGGTCCCAGACGGTGGCCGCATCCTCACCATGCAGGGCAGACGTGATCTGGACAGAATCGCCGCGCAAGTCCGCCTAAAGGCCAAGCAACAAGCGAAGCAGATGGTGATTGTACTGTAATTGTTTTATGTAATAAATAATTAAAATTCTTTGCGTATAATTAATTATTTATCCGTTAATTACCCATTAAATTTTAAGTACAAATAAGCCCCCCCTCCCGGTGCACCCTGTCTCTCCTATCGCTAGGCTCTTTTCATCCAATTAAGCAACCCATTGGTTTTTTAGGTGTTACTCAGTAGAGGTGCGCGACTGCGAATGATCTCACTATTCGAATAATCTACAACTACTAATGTGCGCATTCGACTTGAATATTAGTAATATACTAATGTTCATATTCGAATGACAACTACTAATTAGTAATTACTAATCTAACAGCGTTTCGACTTGCGACGCGAGTCGCGCATTCGAGTTCATTTCATTCGACGCTCACTCAGTCGGTTCTGTTGTCAGGTTCGAATGAATAATACGAATGACGACTACTAAATTAGTAACTAATCTCAGCGTTTCGCTTTCGACTCGCAACGAGAGTCGCGCATTTGACTTCATTTCATTCGACGCTCACTCAGTTTGGAATGAATAATAATTATGTAGGCATGGATCGTTCACCGCTTATCCTTATTAGGATACTAGCGTTCGCCCGCGTGGAATTTGTATTCGTACAGTTTATTTACGTTCAATACTGAAAGCGACAAATGAATCAATTTTGATAAGAATGTGATAAATTTTGTAAAATTTGCATCGTAAAAAGCACCCAATTTAAATAAACAAAATTGGAGGGTCTGTTTGTAATATTAAAATAACCGCTTTTTACTAAATGCATAATAGGATGTGTACACGGTGTACATATATCAAAATAACATTATTTACGATTTTTGTCTGTCTGTCTGTTTGTTCCGGCAAATCTCTGGAACGACTGGACCGATTTTGACGGGACTTTCACTGGCAGACAGCTGATGTAATAAGGAGTAACTTAGGCTAATGTTATATTACAAATGTAATAACTTTTTGTTAAATTCCACGCGGGCGAAGTCGCGGGCACAGCTAGTTGTATTTAAACCTCACTATTTTTGATATAGTGGCTCCCACGTAAAATGTACTTGTAAATATGCTGTCGCGGACTTTTATATCGTAAATATCGTCGTAAGTATCGTTAAGTAACGTTATTTTCATAGTGTTAAAATTTTAATGGTAAACACATTTAACGTTACATTGGTAAAGTTAAAAATTTAATTTATTTTTCTTTACTTTAACGTTAAAAGTATCGGTAATTTTATCGCTACTTAATGCATGCGTTGTTCGCCCTGAAGAAAGGGACCGTTCAAGTATTACTGTATAACGTAAGCAGATTTTATACAAATTATACATCATTGATTTTTCGATGCCGCTTTTTGGTCGTGAAGTTAAACTAAATTTTAAGTTGCATCAATAAAAATTGTCTAACATTGTAGTAGTTGTGTGTGTAGTTATTGTAGTAGGTAGTAAGTGAACTTTACAGCGTGATTATAAATCATGTTACTTAAATTTGTCCAATAAAACAACATAACACTAATTTTTATTTAATTTTCCGTCAAATAGCTGATAATCAGCTTAATTAGAGAACTTGTTAAAGTGAAACTTTTATTACATCTTCTCAAACTTTTTCGTTTGTGTGTTCCATGTCGCGTGACGGTCGGCCGCGGAGTAGGGATAAAGTGAAAGGCGCTCGGCAGAGCAGCCAAGGCCAATATGGCGGCGCCTATAGTTCGCAGCAGCTGACCGTATAGTGTATTATAGACTATTACTCATTTGTGCCAGTGCTCCACGCTATTTTGTTTGTTTTTGTCAGTGTTTAATGTAAATGTTGTTGTTGTCTATAATGTGAACAATGTTTCACTATTACCGTGGTTTCATAAAACCACACAATCCTTTTTGTTTCTATAATTATTTATTTTTTATTAAACTTGTTAACTATACCTAATTATTTGTTACTTTTTAAAGTTCATTTGCGTCCCTTTACCTAATACCTATCGTAATGTGTGGTGCGAAACAAGTGTTGCCAGATGCCAGATGTATTTGAAATTGAAACGGCTAAAATCTGTATTAATTCTGTATGCTATTTTAACTCAAAATCTGTATAAAATCTGTACAAACAAAACTAAAATAGAATATTAGTCATAATCATAATTGCTTCTTTTGAAAAACAAGGGATAAGTAGGTACTAACGTGAATAGGTTTGATTGTCGTATCCTATTAAATATTATAAAATGCGACAGTTTGTATGGATGTATGAATGTTTGTTACTATTTCACGCAAAAACTACCGAATGGATTTTGCTCAAACTTTACAATCATATAGCGTGAATTATCCAAAATATAAAACTAAATATTTTCAAACCGAATGAATAAGTTTCCCGAAGCTCAGCGAGGGCGTTTCGCTAGTATTAAATAAAAATATCACTAGTTAATAAAATTTCCATGTTATTTAAGTACTATGTACTGTAAATGTAAATAGTAAAATTGAAAACATAATTGAAAGAAACAACAATATAAATTCAAATATTTGCAACAAAGGCACAAATTTTATCAATAGAGTAATAATTCTGTTTAAAACCTGTATCCAGTGCTAATCTGTATCACTCATCGAAAATCTGTATAAATATGGAGAAATCTGTATTATATGGCAACGCTGGTGCGAACGAACGTACGCCGTGCGTGCGGGCGGCGCGGTGCGGGTCATAGATAGTAGTCGCTTCTTTAAATCTATTTCAATTCAATCGGTATAGAGTAGGTTCGCTAACCGCTAACTTACTAAGTTCCGTCACGTCCGAGTCGAATGAAAGGTTACTCTTACTCTTACTAATACAACTACACGATTAGTACTCTGTGTCGAATCATGTCAAATTAGTTCCGTCCGAGTCGAATGAAAGGTTACTCTTACTCTTACTAATACAACTACACGATTAGTACTCTGTGTCGACTCAAGTCAAATTAGTTATTGACCTAAAGGTTGTAAATACCAGGTCATAAAATCCCAAAAAAAAAAAACAAATTAGTTACTAATTTGTATAGATCATTCGACTGATTCGAATGATTTACTAAATCGAATAATTCGAATGGAATCATTCAAAGTCGCGCACCGCTATGTTACTGTAGCAGTGCCAAAAATGCCAAAAATAATACAGAGTCCTTCGCTTATTTAGTTAGGATTGTGTGTGAGACAGCGACTTAGTTATTCAGTGCGTTTACTTATAATCGACGACCCAGAGACGCCGGATCGCCGTTCCGAGGGTACTGGATTCGATTCCGAGCGAGGCGGAAATTTGGAGACTTAGGATAGCAAACGAGCGTGTAGTATATTCCGGTCGGCGGTTCTAGGCCGGTATGTTATTAATAGTAAAAGATGGCTGCCTAAATTAAAAACTGCCACATGTTTCATTAGACCATAATACCGTTTAGAACTCGAAATATTAATCAATTCATGGTATTATGTGATAAATCTTTACAAACGTAGCAGAGCCCTTCTAGGCTCCACAACAAACGATCCAGCGCGCTCGGTGTGTAGTGCGCTAGTGCGTAGCGCATGGGATCCAATCCAATCCAAGCGAGCTTTGTTGTATGGTTGTTGTCTTAGATCATGGATCGTATATCACTGATCCGAAATGTTAGTGTAGAATAATCACGTTTGATAAAGTGTATTTGCTATGCCGAGTAGGTACTCGATGCCGGTAGTCGGTCGGCGTCGTTTGAACTGTGTGGTGCAGAGTAGAGTTCTTTACACCACCTACACCACATACACCTAGCTGCTTAGCTGGCTAGAGTTAATTACCACCTTCTCGCTTAAGTCAGCCGCCAAACGACTTGTCGTATTCCGGGCTTTCGGCTGGGAATTTGAGATCCAGTAATTTCTTTTTTTCCTCTTTCTCGTTACCTGGCCTGGCCGGCAACAGTTTTCTGATAATCTATAAAACTCATAGATAATAAATTGCAAATATTGTACTATGACTACTGACAAATTCAGTCTGTATCTTAGAACATTCTGTGCTGACATTAATGTCATTTAGAATGAAGTTAATTTTCAGTTGTCATTGTCGGTCAACTCAACTCTCAACTCAACTCAATCATATCTCGGCTGGAATCATTCGCTGTCGTTGTTAAAGTTGAAATCGAACCAGTCCAGTTTTATTCAATTCGTGATTGTAGTCGGATGGTTTCAAAATCGCAGTAATGACAAAATGTTTGCGGCATCAGCACGTAAAATTGGTTTCATTGTGTTTTTAATATCCAGTGTATCATGTTTGCGGAGTTATGGTGATTCCGGGGGTTCATTGTACGTGGCAAATGAACCAGATAATTCGCCGAAACCTATATTAATTAACAGGGTATCCGAGGAGAAGGATGGTTCAAGTTTAGAGCGGAATAAGCGAGATGCGCCGACTTTGCCTACCCCAGCACTCCAGAATAATATAAGTGCATGGGTAAGTACCATTTCCTTATTAAATCCAATCAATTTCCTTTGTTGTTTTGATGCTAATCTCCGTTACCCGTATTATGTGACAGTGATGTATTGTTTACGTAGCAGAGGTTGCGTACTTTCTACTAAATTTATCATGTTAATGTAACGCATGAATATCTTATTCTACGTCGAAACAATCATTGTTATTATTTTTAATCTTGAAGGTCATTTTTTAAGTGAATGTTTACATCAATGACTTGCAAACGCATATTGCTAATCATTTGCCAAAAATATATCCAAATGTTGTAAATACTGTGTACTCTTAATAAGTTGCAAATCATGTATTGAAATAGTACAATCTCGTATGATTTGAAATAAAAAAATGGTTTTGGTTTAAAAACACAAAAAACAATGTTTTCAACCACATATTAGCAGCAACACAATTTATTAGTATTTGTATTTGCATTGCTAAGAACATGGCATAGCAAATTTCTCAGATGTAAACTACATAATTATGTATGCTTTTAGAATTTTTATGTTTTGTTTTAAAATATAACATACAGCAAACAAAGCTTAGAGCAATAGTGATTAAATTGCTTTAATATCTAAAATATTTATCTATTTTGCTAATACTGTACTTTTAATGATAAATTAGGTCTGAGATAAAGTCTACAGGTAGCAGTTTTGATATGTTATGTTGTTTGTGTAAGCTGTATGATAAGAAAATGTATTTGTACTGACAATAAGTACTAATTAACAAATCATTCTTTTGTTTATTGAATTATTTATTTGGTTACTTATCTAATTGGTATGGACTGCCATTACTAAAGCATTAGCTTTATTCCATTTGATTTATTTATAGTTAATCAAGTATCATTGTGTAATGTTTTACAATATAGTATCTGCAGTGAAATATTCCTAAAAATTAAGTGATTCACAAATCATCAATGTTTGTATTCAACATGTAATCTGGCATTATAGTATGTGTGCTTTACTTTTTAATTTGTCCACAGACAACACATCTCAATGACAGTCACCAGCAACTGATGGTCCACTGGGTTGGTGAAGGGTCAAATGTCATCATCTGCTTAGCAAGAGACTCTAGCCCCAGGAATAAGGGAGCCAACTCATCATCAGCTCTCTTCATATCCTATGACTATGGAAAGAATTTCACCAACAAAACAGAGAGTTTCAAGTTAGGTAAAACTCCTGAAAGTGGATATGCACAGTTGGATAAATTCTTCAACCATCCAAAGTATCCCCAATACGTAAGTACATTGTAATTCTTAATTATTTTTTGTTGGATAATGCATTTATGCATTTTTCACAGCCCACAAAAGGTCATTGAACTATGTGACACTGTTCCTGAAATTGGGAACTGTGCACTAACTCTTTAAATCTACTTTTTATATCTATAATTTATAGTACAACTTGTCTTTCATTTGGTCTTCTGCTGCAATAGACCAGCAAGAGCTTTATCAGTATTTCAACCATGGTGGAATGGTCCCATTAAGAGGAAGAGTGTAGAACGCAAATTTGCTTCTTTCTTGACAATAAGGACTATTTTTTTCTTGTATTTGGCAAGAATGCCCGGACGGTTAGATTTGGCGATTATAGTAAATGAGTTCTTATTAACTCATTATTCTTTTTGTCCCTAAATAGCATTGAGAATACCAAAATCTTTTCAATACTTCAATTTAATTAATTTTCCATGTAGGCTCCTTATTTTTTAGTGTTGAAAGCAGGCCAATAACTTCCAGTAGTATAGATGACTCAGTGTTTACTAACATATTCCATGACTATAAATAAATATTATGAATATACCTAACTAGTATGTACTAAATGGAGTTCAATGACACGGTCACGGCAGGTGGTCTGTAACAAAAATTCAAACAATAAAATTTATTGTTATTGAAAAATTGATAATCACACTTTTTTTTTTGTAAAGGTAAATGTATCCGCTAAATACTAAGCATGATTATATTTCTTTGAATAAGTATATTCTGCTGGAAAATGAATTTCTTTGGTCATTGGTAGGGACCTACATAACTATATTCTTTTTGGCCATTAAAGAGAAAAGTATTGTGACGTATTTACGAGTCGACATTCGATTTTCAATGTTTTGATTTATAATATTTTTGCTTACGTAGACGTAAGGCAGTTTACTGTCTGTAAGCCAAAGAAGTGTGTGCGTGATTAACTAGACACACGGTACCTGGTTTTTTTTTAATTCTTGATTTTTCCTTCAATGTATAGAAACAGGAAAAAGTATAGATTCATAAGCCTAAGATCGACAAAGCGGATGTGGTTACTTTTTGTGGATACAATTTTTTCTGTCACTAACCCTACAGCTCGTTGGCGTGTTTGTAGGTAGTTTCATCAACTCAATTAGCATAATGTAAGCAAAGTGCAAACAAAATATAATTCAGTTTTCCATTCCGTACTTATTTATTTTCCTGGTTTGAAGACTTTGAAGGTTGTACTGCTGTCCTAAGGAATATCATTGTTTGAACTAAATAATAAATTAGTAAATTGTTTCTATCCTAGTGTGTGTTCGTGGATTCGACAAACAAAAAGCTGTTCTATACAAACGACCATGGTCACACTATATACAAGACGCACCTCACCTTCTCACCGAGCGAGCTGGCGTTCGATGAGGAGTTCCCCAACAAGTTTGTCGTTCTGGACAAGGGAGGGCCACAGAGAAATGTAAGTATCATCACAATCTATTACTGTTCCGTAGCTAAACTTGGGTTTACTTTCGTAATGAGAAAGGATAAGGCCGTAGATCGCAATTTTGGCCAAAGAACTTCAGACACCCTTTGAGAACATTATCGAGAACTTTTCAAGCATTCAGGTTTCCTCGTGGCGTTTTCCTTCCCCGAAGTAAGTGATAATCAATGTTTAATACCCTATAGTCATGTACTATTATTTTAAAGATTACAGTAGCGTGCAGAATTTAAACCCGCGTGAATCGTGCGTGAGACTGTACTCGCAATTAATTGGTATTTTTACGGTAATAGCAGGCGAATAGAAGAGGGGTCACGTCATATATAATTATGTTTTACGAATGAACAATATCGAATAACTATGTTTATAATATTTTCGTTAAGACAACGTTACGGACTACGCCAGAACTTGTTCCGTAGTGACTAAATTAAAACAATACTGATATTGTTCAATATGATAATATCCAAGTGTATAGCGCAGGGAAACGTTGTGTATTTTATACGTGTGTTCGATAGGTATACCGAATCGATATTTAAGAAAATACGATAAAGAACGCGATATGCGGTCTTCCTACCATTTAGCCATAGCGCTCTCCAATCCCATATTTAGTGAAAGAAGCTTCATAAGGAAGGAAGGCTGGAATAACTTTATTCTCTGCAGGTACTGTATTGATGTGTGTATGAAATAACTTGAACTTAACTACCATTTGCAAGTATCGTCGGGATTAAGTTAAGTGGTAACATAAGAGCCCAACAATATATAATAGAAAGAATTGTTTTTGTTATATTTTATGTACAATAACTCTTTATAAGCCACTCACCCATACGTCGAGTTTGGATTGAGTACCTACTGGCTTAACTGAGGAACAAAAATGCTCAAGTGACTAACAAAGTCACGCTGACTAATAAAAACAACTGGCAATCTAATAAGTCTTTCAACAATGCTCAAAAGTGTTGTTTGTTAAAGTGTTATTGTAATTCTACCATCAGCAATCGCCCGTCTCCAATTACGCTCTCATTCAGTTCAACTTTGTTGACACAAAGTGATGATTGATACGAACTTCGTGGTCACGGAATGGGCGTATTTGAAACGGATATAATGCCATTTCATAAGTTGCAATACCTAATGCGAGATGATACGGCGTTGCGGGGACAAGTGAATCTGCTCATACGGACATCCGAAAGACGCAATAAAGCGCTCTTATGATAGACGAATTTATAGCATGCGCTGAAAATACGCGTAATCTGTACCTGCACTATGAAATATGTAGTACATAATAATACAGATAATTGTGTACCTCAAAAATACTTAGGTAAATTAACATGGGAAATACCGATCTTTATATTTATTTCCAGGCAACCCTTTGGGTGGAGGACACTGTATATACATATTAAAAATACTAGGGTTGGTTTACATATAAAGTTTTGTTTCGTGTAAGGACGTAAGATAGTTATACTCTTATACTATAATATTTGATTCTCCTGACTTCGTTCTCATACTATATAGTGCATCCTCCACGGTATAGTTTTGCGAACAATAGAGAATTGAACTTTAAATTTAATTTGTTTTAAACGAATCTGCAGCCTCGTTGGGCGTGTTGTGTTATCCATCCATTTTTGTGAAAATTAAATGTCTTTCTCGAATAATGTTTGCTTGAAATGTTTTTAATTGCGTTTGATCATGCAGGCGCAACACGCGAAATAATATGATAGTAATATGATAATAATATGTTTGTGTTAAGAATATAATAATTTAAATCTATATGCCTACACTCCATAGATCGTTCCTTGAGTCCCTGGACTCTGGACTCTCAAAGGTTTACTTCTTTTTATCGCTGTGTAAAGTTGTTGCATATACATATAGGCTGAGATCGCCAGACCTGTCACTTTAGCAAAGCTAAAATTTTGATTGCTTTAATCCTCAAAATCCTTTCCTGAAATCATCTAGATCTGATGGCTCTGGGATCTCGGATTATGGTGCTATTAACAGAAAATATAAATTGGTAATATCCAACTTCAGACCATGAGTGTTCACCTTGATTGTCTTATCATAATTTATCATTATGATTACGATAGCAGAAATATAATTCATAATATTATTGTCTGCTTTCGTTTGTGGGTACCGAAACTTGAGCGTTGTATGGTGATTGAGGTATCATTTCATCTAATGTGATTAAATGTGACGTCCGGTTTCGGATTTCGTCTGTACCACTCACTGATATGAGATGATGGGTTGACCTGGACAATTTTAAAATTGTATCATCTGAATGTTTAGTAAATTAAGTTTACGACTTTTTAACTTTTTTGGGTTTTGAGTTTAGTATTAGGGTCAAACATAGGTAGAATAAATAAAAATCGTTACATTTCATAGCATAAGGGTTGGGTTTCTTACCTTGCCTTACCTTACCTTGCTGCAGCCCTAGAATAAACCGTCAAATGTTTTTAAGTGTTCTAGTAAAAAGCGTGACCCTCGCTTTCTTATTGGCCGGCTTTTGATGCATGTTGGTGTTACACAAGTCCTTGGGTGTCGGTGACACCACTACTCGTCACCAGGAGTCTGTTCCTCTTCTTTGACAGTTATTCACAAGAATGTCACCCATCCAACTTTAGACTGCATCGGCATTGCTTAACCACCGCATGTTTTTATCTAAATAGGTTGTCGTCAAACGAGTAAACCTGATTAGTGGACCTGGAATAAGTGGTCAACGTTGTCATGGACATCGATATCACCAAAGGCGTAGTAATTTAGGCGAGAGAGGGATTAGCTAGCCAGGCTTAACGGAATTATTATAATAATACCAGTAAAAATGTAATGTCTAAAGTGTTATTAAAATAAAAAAACTTCTGCAGCTATACATGACCCTGGATGGCGGGAAGACGTTCAAGCTTATCCAGAGCTACGTGAAGACATTCTTCTGGTCATCCGGCCCTGGTCTGGATAAGGTGTTCTACGTGGAGCGATGGAAGCCAGATGGCAGCACTTCGGTTCTGAAGGTGGATGACCCAGCTAACATGGTGCGCGCTGATGTACTCCTAGCCGATGCCAAGGACTTCCAGATTAAAGGCGATTTCATGTTTGCCACCAAACAAAACAAAGGGGTGAGTGACCGATTTTGTTATCCGATTTTTTTAAGATAATCCTTGTGCAAGGTGAGAAGTTTTACGTGCGAATTTCATCTTTGTGTACTATTTGTGTTTATAAATGAATTTAGCGAGAAAATTGAGATGTAGGGCATTCGATGGCCTTAAAATATAGTTCTTGAATCGATCGTTTATTTTCGGTTGTTTTGAATACTTTGATACTACTAGATCTTTGTATACTATAAAATTATATACTATTAAATTAAATATATCTATTAAAAATTAAAAATTGTATACTATTAAATTTGGTACTCTATAAAATTGTATTGCATTTGTTTCGCAGGCGTTATTTTATTATGAAAACTAAATATTAAAATCATACTATTAAAGTATGTTCATACAACATGAGTTGCACTTTTTGATCTGCTCCGATGACATTATTGTAACTATGGATGCGAAAGATAATTACGGAGCGTGTTAGATAGAAGATGAAAATTACGACATGTAGCCGAATTTGACTGCCTCACATTTCGAGTTAGTGACATTATCCACTTCTTGTTTACTCATAATAACATTAATGATAACACAAAGAGCAGGTCTTTGTTCATTTACGGTTCGTCAGTCAAGGAAAATTGCTTATCTTTTATGAGGTTAATACAGTTTTAAAGCGAACGTAGCGTTATTTTAAGCTTTATGGAAAAGAGTTATTTTTTATATAGCCTCTTTAATGATCAGAGGTAGATCACTAAAATGAATTCTCTAGTAATAACTTTGTTCTCTTAAAGTAATAATAATATAATTGGTAACTGAGATATATAACATCGCGATTGTGGTGTTCAGGTATTGTCTGACCTTATAAGTAATTTGTATCGTTGTAATTTCGTGCTAAAAATATACATATCACGACAATCTCTTCTTCGTTCTCATAAGCTTTTACAATGAAAATAACGTAAATCGTAATTCGGGAAGGTTATCATTGTCGTGGCGTGATACGTTTATCGGTTGCCGCGTCATGCAAGGGCGAGTGGGTGAGGGTACTTCTAGTCTTAGTAACGAGCCTCTAATTGTCTTAACATTTTATAAAGCTGCTTACTGCGACACCGATTTTTGTAGGCTCCGATAGAAATGAAATTCGAGAGGTGGAATTTGCCAGCTAAAAACGATGCAGATACTGAAGGTAGCATTCGGTTCTTAGCGACCGCGACGCGCGACCGCGAGGCGCGACCGCGATGCGCGACCGCGACCCGCGATCATGCGGTTCCAAATAGTTCCTAAGCCACGCCTTCCGGTCGCGCGTCGCGGTCGTCGCGATTGTTTAGTTCTCCATACAAATCCATACTAAGCAGTGGGTCGCGCGACCCGATTTCGGTCGCGGGTCGCGGTTGCGCGTGGCGGTCGCTAAGAACCGAAAGCTACCTTGAGAATTAAGAGACAGAAGCGCTTGTTATTTGCCTGTTTAAATAACACAGCAACCGAAGTCAAAGATCAGGCTGGATACTTGAAGGGATTTTATAGGGAAGGCATCACAAATATTCTAGCGCCTAAAGAATCCGAGTCTCTTTAAATAAATATACTCCAAAAATGTAAGGTCAGGACACGAATCGTCCCCATAGACTAAACAGAGCTACAAATGTTACAATTCCACCTCGCATTATTCACTTACCGCTAGTGAACACACTTCCTCCGCTGCAGCGCAGCGCCGCTCACTCTGGATTGAGTAATAAGCCAGTGGAATGAACTAGACTACGGGTGGGTCAATTACATTCAAATTTATTTATTAAAAAGAATAGATGCAAGTCGTGTTTGATTGTGCCTCCCTTCGCGACCCTACTCGTATTTTTGTTGGTAGAGTTGTATTGTGGAAGTCTCGTGATTCAATTTTCATTTGAAAAACCTGATATAATAATTTAAACTTTTGGTAGTTTATCTTCCGAGTTTTATTGGAGATTTTTATTTTGATTTTCAATATCCTAAACTTCTAATTAATCAGTTATGCATACGCCATTAATAGATAGGGGTTTTTATATATCAATGGTATGCGCCCTAGAAATGACCGATGTTTTGATGAAGGAAATAATGTTTAGGATTACATGTCTTATAAATTCAGCTTAATTTTCATCACACTGACAGTCCGTAGGTACTTGACCAGGACGATGTTTTTTGGTCTTGAGAAACCTAGCAACTAGTGGAACATACCTGCCATTTGGTTGACATTTCTTACAAATATTCAAACGAAGAAAATATTGACATCTAGTGAATAATAATAATTAAATGTGTCACATTTTAGTAAATAAATTGCCTATACTATAATATAGCAAGTATTATTGGAACAGTTCAAAAGCGATAAACCGCGTTGTTGTAAGAAATTTAACAATGACTCATTTTACTAGTCCCTGTAAGTAAGCTGTGTAACATCGCGTCGCATTATCCATTCATGCACGAGTCTGGAATGATCTTAGGTACTATGTAATCATCCAGACATCCAGAACATTCTTCCCCGTCGAGAAATCTTTCAAATGATATGGCCTAGGTACTCATATCTTCTTCACCAGCTTCACCTACAAATGAAAGCTATGTCGTTCACATTTCCACATATCTTAATTGCGAATCTTGTTTTGCAGCGAAATATCAAACGTGGAGATAGGTTCGTTCTAAGTGTCTATGATCTTTTGTACGAGGTCAGTAGTAAAGGCCGTCTTCTCGGATCCGTAGGTCATCAAGTTAAATTAGGTGTTGATTGCTGATATTTAAAATGGTTATATTTTGTTATATGTAGCCTCTGTTTTGTAATTTGGTTATGGAATTTAAAAACTGGGACGCAAACTTGGTTTCTATGTTATGAGATGAAAGGTTATTAGGTCGATTATTTTTGTGTAAATTAATTTAATAATTAAATTATGAGTGATTGGTAGTGGCAAAAAATTCTTGAGCGTTTCCGTGTTTCGCAGGGCACATAAAGCCGTCCAGCCAAGTCCTCCAGTCCCTCAACCAATCTGCACTGGAGCTGCGTGGTGGAACGGTACTCAGTAGTTGGCCATGCCATGTCGTCATGCCATAACGTTATTATGACATGAGGCACGCGTAATTGATTGTTCGATATTTAACGTATCAATTATGTTTATATGACGATTTCGTTGGGGTTTCAATAACACGAATACGAGTCGGCACACTTATCGATCCTATCGTTTTACATGACTCACACGTAAACATCAAATTCGCTACATTATGTTAAAATAAATGTACGTAGGGTAGGTAAAAAGACTGTTTTAAAATGCTCTAGAAGCGATGAACCGCAAAACAAAATTTGTTTTACATACATACGTAATGTAAGAGAGAAAGAGACAAATTATAGTACATACATAGTTGTTTTCGTAAATAAAGTAATAAAGCCATACCTATCTATTTATCTAATAGGTATGCGACTGATATGATTGTTTTTTTCAGTAAGTACCGACATATCTAGATAAAGATTTAGATATATGTATATTAAAATACATTATTACTAACAAGGAGTGAATGTTGTAGATGAGAAACAACAGTTTCTCATAACGACCAGCCAATTTTTATGGTCAATCTGACAGGTTGACCTGTACTTTATGTACCTACATGTTAGTTGCACTATGCATATATGACCTTTGGGCAGTGCCCAGTGTCTACGTAGTGCCGTAGCCTAAATTTATCTGATAACTTTGGTCTGATATGTATGGCTTTAAGGATGTGTGTGCTCATGAAATGAGAAAGATAGCAGTCATAGCAAGGCCACGTTTCTGTACCCTTAATGAGGAAAAAATATTATTTTATGTTTATCATTGAGTACATTAACTAATATACTATCCCACGCATTGATTAGTTTTAGATAAAAAACTCAATAGGTAGATTAAGTAGGTATATCACAAAGAAGCGTTTTATAATATTGGTGAATTGTACCCACTGTGTACATGTGAACCGGATAGTCTTTCATTGTACCTAATATAGACATTTATTCATTTCTATATTTAAATCTCTTTGTCGCATGCGGTGTTAACTCTTAGGTAATTTTTTTCTACATACATAGAAGCGGGGATAGGCTGTTGTTTTTAATATTACGTAGTACGAGTGTGTAATCGTAAAAAAAATTTGATATTCCACCCCAGAAATAACCGAGTACAGTTCTTCAAGACCGCATTCTATTGCAAAAAAAAAAGAATACAGCAGAAGGTCCTAGAATGTTCTAGAGTATTTACGTCGCACGATGATCGCCCGCGTGGTTTGTTATTTAATCCTGTTAGCGCTCACCCGTCCTAATAGACGACTTATCGGAAGTAGGGTTTCCTTTATGTGTTCAATCAAATCAATCTTTGTTAAGCGATAGCCTTCATAATTTCAACCTCGAACACTATTCTGTAACTTTCATGGGTGTTTTTAATGTCACGCAACCCCATGAGTTGGCATCCATTCAAATCCTTGACACTAAAGCGCAGTAGTCGTTTCTTGACAGAAATAATGTCTTGCGATTCAATTATCATCAAGAAAGCAACACAAATTTTGAACGGATGATCTGAAAATCCGGATTTTGTGGCTTTGACACCGGATTTCACAATTGGGATTCTTTATTGGCAATTGCCACGAAGTGTCATGTGTATCAAATGTTATAATCGGAGGGGCTCTGCTTTTTCAATCCAATATTGTTTTATCCCCACTAATCGGTGCCTAATAGGTACCCACTAATAGGTAATTTATTTATTAATAAATAGGTAATACCTAAATAGGTAGGTACTCCAACTGTGATTTCCAGTGGGGAACTTTTTAATTCCACTTCATTACTAGAATCAAACAGTCCATCCTGTTAGGATGACGCATGTTCCGGAGCTTAGTTCCGGAGTAAAAAACTGACAGATTGTAATAAATTTATTATGTTGTGATTTAAGTAACCTTTTATGTATCTGGCTAACCTTTTTGAACCATGGAATTTGTCGCTGAGCGACCACGTCGTCCCGTAAAGACTACATCCAAAACATAACCAAACAATATAATTATAACAATTTTATAAAAAGTATAAAGTACATATTTAAACAAAAAGCTTGCTTAAAAAGTTTTAGTTAGCCGGGCATCAAAAGCTGTAAAAATGAGTAAAACCCTGCGAACAAAAGAAAAAGTAATTATAAGGCCAGTTACCTAGCCGTAAAATTAAGCGCTGGTGATGTTTTTGGTGTTTCTTATTTAGTGTCAGTTGTAGATGTAAAATTAACCATCAAAAGTGGTTATCTCTATGATACTATCAATATTGTATAATTAATTAAAATCAGAGGCTTTTCACTGTCATAATCGTAACACAATAATTTATTGAGTTGCAGAATTCTGTGATGAACTCATGAACCAAGATTTAATTCAGTGTTGACATTAATCATACATGACATGTACTAGCCAACGAGCTATAAAGTATTTTTCGCTGGTACTAGCACTACAAGTATTAGTCATTTGATAGGAATAACACTTTAACCTGCGTCCGTTTATCGGTTTAGTTCCGCCGTCTGTTCAATTGTCGGGTCTGTCTGCATTCTGCCATGAGTCAATAGAATTATTATATTGACAATTGGTATGCACGGTCTGGTATCAAAATCAATATTGACTTGGTCCTGACGAGGATATCGTATAGTTGAAACGAAGTTCCTTAACTTTTTTAAATGTTAGTCCTCATGTTAAGTAACACCTGTGACCGATTTAGAACGAGATTGTTCCTAACAATTACTTGACTATTACTAACAACACTTATCCTGTTGACTAACTATCACCAGCAGTCGCTGCCCCAGTCCTCATACCTACTAACGAACTAACCAACTAACGTTCTGACACCGTTTGCTAACTGGGCTAACCATCCTAGTACCGATTTGAGTCTTATTCTGTGTCGGTCATAGTTGTCATGGGCGGTAGCGGAATGGTGGCGCTGCATGTTAGTTTCCTACCTTAATCACATAAAAAAACTCCTCTTACAGGAAGAGTTTCCAGGTAGAAATATTGGATTTGCTCACGTTTTTTAAAATAAGCATTATTATTATATTTATTGGTTACAGCATAAAAAGGAACTTATAATATCACACACTCAAACACACACACACACTCACACACACACACTCACACACACTAACACACACACACTTGATACTACACATCATACTTTTTATTTTGTTGTGTTAAATGTTTATCTTGATTTACTGTAACTTGTCTCGGTGGATGAGCGGGGCACCCAGTAACACAGGTTACCACCTTGTACAGGGGCCCTTGCAACTAGTGTGTAATGTAAATTGTGAATCAAATAAAAACATTTTCATTTTCATTTTCAATATATTATAATGCCTTGAAGTTTTTACTTAACGTTTCTTTGTTCCAGCGGAATTCCCTAGACCTCTACATCTCTCACATGCTAGGACCGTTCTTCAAAGCCGAGTTCCCGACTGAGTTAGACCTGAAGAAGTTCCACATAGCCGACGTGACTGACAAACGTATATTTGTCTCTGTCATGCACACTGAGACGTTGTGCCATCTCTACGTATCGGAAATAAGCAACAATTTCACACAGTACAACTTTGTGTTGAGTTTGGAGCAGATATTAAGTTACTTCCCGGACGGAAATTGGAAAGATAGCTGGTTGGAGTAAGTATCTACTATCCCGCTGCTGGGTTTATGTCTCCTTTTAAAATAAAAGGTAATTAAAAAACACATTGTCTACCATGCAGACTTCGTAAACCTTTTCTGAGAAAGTCTCAAATGTGCAGGTTACCTCGTTATATTTTCCTTTCTTGAAATCGATAATAATTAGAAGATTCTACAATATTTATTTATTTATTTATTCTTTATTGCAACCTTCAATATTCCACATGATAATAAGTAAAATGTGTATTAATAACATTGTGTCCTGCTATTTGCAGATACATATATGTAATTAGTTATGTTATGACCTTCACCAGTTATGTATATTATGTAACGGATGATAAGGTGTAATCACAAATGTAACAAAAAATACATTTAATTATACATAGCTATAAGTTCTAACACATAACATGCACTATTAAGTAATTTAATTATAACTTTTTTATTGTTATAACAGGAAGTTCGTTTTAAGTTTTTATTTGGTAGTTGCGAGTAATGTAACGCAAACAGTTCTTAATTTATGCATTTTATTTCGATTTCAATTCATGCTACTACGTCACCGTGCCATAAAAACGTTAATGATTTTTTAAATTTATGGTTATAATTTATGATCATGGTTATTAAAGACAAAGTAATGAAAATATTTATTAAAAGATTTTGTTTGGGATTTTGAGAAGATAAATAAAAATTATAAGTACCTACAGAAGTAGGAATATGTAATCCATAATAAAATGATATCCAAATCATATGACGTTAATTTTAATGATTATTATTATTTTAGGGATGTAACAGAAGATCCCTTCACGGACCTGTATCGTGTGGAGGGACTGAAGGGTATCTACATAGCATCTAAAGTGAGCTCCAGGTCTCTAGTGGCCACTATCGAGCCTGAGCATCTGGTATCACAGATCACCTTCGACCACGGAGTCACGTGGTCACCTATCAACCCACCCGTTGAAGATGAAAATGGTGAGTTAGAAACGTGCAAGAGTTTTTCTTTATTTTTTTTACCACTTTTTTCTTTCTTGCCTGAAACATATCGGCGATGACTTCAGTGCCGTTGATGTCAATGGACGACGGTGAATAACCACCAGGTGGTAACCATCTCTGCTCGTTTTTCGAGTATTAAGTTATGAAAATTATATGGAAAAATGATAATAATAAAATATGGAAGTCGTATGTTGCATATTATTTTTGTAGATTACAATAAAATGATGTAACCGTGGAACAAAGTAGTTCTTTAGTCGCCGATCTAGTAGAGTAGTAGTCACGTGGTGGTAAGTGATGTGTGATATGTGTGAAGTGATGTGTGGAGTGATGTGTGAAGTGATGGACATCGGTAACATTACCATATCATTGAAGCTAAGTTTTTGAATGCTACACTTAAAAAATCTTAGGTTATGTGCATATAAACACTTTAAGGAAAATGGTTTTAATAATAATGGTTTTGTTTAATCATACTTTTTGCATTGTTTCTGAGTATGCGATGTTGTTGGGTACAAATGCGCTGTATTAAATTAAGCAAAATAACTTGCTTTGTACACAATTTATTGCTTTAAGTATACGAAGGGTTTTTTGATGCGGATAAAATAAGTTCCATTTATATCTTTTTTATACTTGGCTGTTGTACTCGTAGTTAGTACGTACACAAATCTTACCTTATTATGTTCATTTTGAACGTCTTTTCACTATTATTAAAAAGGACTTGATAATTTTACACGTATAAACGAGTAAGCAGGTACAGTAAAATAAAAATATTCGAAAATAATAAAACGGCTACCTACAAACATTAAGTTAAACGTAAACTTGACTCGTTTTAAACAGACCGATTGTGCAAAATGATAACTTTTTATTCGTCGTGTTTTTACTTTGGTATTTTTTTAAGTTTTCGCTCGACGGTCTGATGTTATGTTGGTTTAATATTATTTTGTGATAAAGCATAATAAACTGATAGAGAAGAAAATGATGTGCAATTCCATGACGTTAATGACTTTGGCATTATAATAATTATGTTCTTAATATTTCGATACCTAATTGATATTATTTTTTTGTTAAATTACCTTTAGCTACAACCCATTAATGGCCCATTACAAGGCACGGGTATCTCCTCAACTGATTAGGCCTAGAGCATACTCCACCAAGTTGCTCCAATGCGGATTGGTTAAGTTAATATGTCATAGAAACTTTTGCTTTGATAATTAATAATTATGTTGAGAGTTTATAAATGTTGCGGTTACATTTTATGGTCCATTTGTGGGGTTGACAATTTCCTCAATGGGGGAAAATATAATATAAGATTTGTGGTGGGATGGTTATTTATGAATAATTTAAATTAATATGATCTTATTGTCCGTTGGAAAATGTGGAAAATGTTGGAAAATGTTGGAATATGTTTGTAATGAGATGTTTGCATCAGTCGAAATAATTGCAATTCATTACAGGAAAACCGCTGAACTGCACTACCGAGTTCTCCTGCAGCCTACATTTGTGCCAGAAGTTTAGCCAACTCTATCCTGTGACTAGGTGAGGCTCCGGTTATATAGATCTTATGTGATTTTGTTATGTACACAGTACACACTCAAATACAACGTTCTCAATTTTATGCATGTCAAACATCCTCGCCCCATTGCCCTTGCTATGCCACTGAAGAGGATCAATAGGGTTTTTTTTATTTATTGCAACTTTTTGGCGACAAATGGCGAAATGCAAAGGGGTACTTACGGTTTTGAATTGAGTTAAACAATTCAAAATCGTGAGTACCCGTTTGTATTTAAAATGTTTTCTGTCCGTCCGCGATAATGTAAGTTTGAAATGGTTATAAAAATATAATACTTGGTTATAAAAATGGTTATAAAAATATATACTTACGAAGTGGTTATAAAAATATTTTAATTGATATGTAAACTGTATACATCAGTTGTACAGTCAATTAGTGTAATTTAATTATTTCAATGTATGTATAGGTATGGTACACAATATTGTTTCCTACCCGAATAATACTGTGTAATGTCTATTCTCAGAAAAGATTGTAAATGTTATGACGCGTCGTGTTTACAACCAAGGAATATTCTCAAGTTATAGTCAGTGTATTCACACCTAGGTATATTAGAATATTATGAGACATATTTTTTCTCATGGGTTTCCGAAATAATAAGAATTGGTGTTAGCAGGATGTTATTGAATTTATTATACGTGTTGTATTGTAGGTATTGTACCTATTATATTTATGTAAGTTGATTCGTTAGGTGTTAATTTATGACTGTGTACGGAATGTAATTATTATTGAAGGTGATTACTGATTATACATATGGGTAAGTGGGTGGGGGATAATGGGTAAGTAAGTTATATTATATGTAAGTGTATATCGTAGGTTCCCCGAACCGGTTAAGGTCAAGGTTAGGTTAGGAATCTATTCTATTCATTGTATGGATATGGCGACATAATTATGATACATTAGGCCTCCGTGTACCTAAGTATCGTCAATGCATCTCAGCCTAAGACCAAATAATAAATGTATTTTTATACCATGCAAGTCGTCGAAGTCACTGTTAAACATAGCTTCGTTTTTGAATATTTTAAGTTTGTTAATATTGTTCGTTGTAAAATAATATCAATTATAATATACGTAATGAATTATATTGTTTACTAGAAATATGAAAAGGATAGATAGCTGTTATCTACATAAATAATTATTGAACTTGTCAACAAGTATTACTTTAATATTCCTTTTGCACATAATGTTTTGTTTGAAAGCAACTTCATAAATAGTTGGAATAACTTTATTTACCAATAACAACATTCTAAAACCGTAAAGAGTTAAATAGAACTACATTTATATGTATACTTATTATTCGAAAGTTAGTATTGTCATGTTTTTAAATATTATTTTGGGACTGCGGAGATCAATAAAGTTATACAGAGTGGTAACAATTAACAACTGATACCGATCGCTCAATTTGTGATTTAAAATGAAATTTTAAAACATTGTCAATAAAACTTACAAATTCACAGTCCTGTATACCTTCTATCGCAGATTAAAATCATAAAAACTATTCAGGAACAAACATACACAACTTATGGAACCCTGTACCTTTTGTTTTACTGTAAAATACTATAGGTCTTCAATTACTTACCCAACGACCGACTGTACCCGATATTGTCGTAACAACGAAAAGTACAACTATGTGTAATCGTAAGATCACTTAGGATTGACAAATCAAAGTGCAAAGCTTTTAGCCCACATAGGTCGTAAAAATAATGTTTTACCTACATTTACAGTATTATCCTAACGACACGAAATATGCTATTTCTAACGCTTACGTACGCTCAGTCGAGAACAAACATTCAACGAACAAGCATCGAACACGGTCCCCTCGTTACGCAGGCAGGGTGCTAGATAAATATTATTCAGGATGCATCGAACACTGGTTTGCGTCACAAAGAGTGTGAAAGAGTCGCCATGTTCAGAGTCAAAATTAAAAGTTGACTTATATTTATTTGAGATTTATATTAATTTATTATTTATTAATAATATTCATTGTAAAATGTATTAGGTACATATTATTAATTTGTGTTAGAACATTAAATTGGGCTGTTAATTATATCGCTAAGAATATAATTTAACTGCTTGAAATAAACTCTTGTTAGAGCTTATTACCATACTAACTTGGACTACATTATGATCATCATTTCAAAATTATGACATCAACTAAATAATATAACATATTATTAATTACTATGGGATATCAACAGCTTTATTAGGGGGAAACATACATAAACCTTATGTCGGGGTCTAAATGTCTTATTAGTAAAATTTGATTAAGATCGTTTTTCTAAGATCATCTAATTAAAAAAAAATAATAATTTAATAAAATAATTCTTCCTGTTTGTTGTGTACCTCAGTAAAACACATACATACAATGTATATATTTTGAGAATTATTTTTTACAGCCCACCAGGAAATGTTACAAACAATGATGTGAGGTAAAGGCTGAATCAGATAACAGAGTGTGTTAATAACATAATGCATGTTATTTTTATTATCGACTATCGGTTCGTTTGGCTAATTGCATTTTATTGGTTGGCAGTATTAATAATCGAAGTTTTTGATTGATTACCCAATAATCATTACACGATCCATTGACATGTGCTTTCGAACATTCATTTCAGACTCGTCTCTTCATTTTTGTTATCATGCTTTGTTCATTGTTGCGTAGTATTAAATTTATGTGACGCACGTTTGTATTTTTTAAAGTAAAACCACAGGTACAATGAATCACTGGGCTGGGATTGGTTTTTGACCATTTATTTCTTTAAAGGTGTTTTAGGTGTATGTAACAGGAGATAACAGCGTGATAAATAGGAGAACTTTGAGAAACTTGAAAGAAAAATCCTATATATTATGTGAAATAGAACGATTATAGAAACGATTTATTAGTTATTTAGCAGTTTTATTATAGATTTTTGATAACTTTAAGATGTAGGCAGAGTATTGGTACTACTCAGGGCTTATTCATGTAGCCAACAAAATAGAGAGAATGCGAAATACGGATGCAAAGACAGAGATAAAAATAATATTATATTATATTCACTTCTAAACTTTCTTTTGCTTCGTCAGTGTATGGATATTATGCTATTCGCGTCCAGTCTCTCTCCACAGTTCAAACGATAAAGAAATCATAGTAACTACATATACAATGACATCTAGAATCGGATGAACATTAATAATGTTTATATTAGTTTATTGTCATTTCACTCTACATTGTTTTGCAATAAGCTTTTGACACTTTTATCTGTGGATGCTATTCTAGTCTGTTGTTCTAGTGTGGTTGTTTTTCAACAGGTCTGCAAGTATTATGAGTTCTAAGTCTGCTCCGGGCATCATCATGGCGACTGGTGTGATGGGGAAGTCTTTGAAGGGCATTCCAGGAGTGTACCTTAGCAGGGACGCAGGATTGACTTGGAAGCGAATTCTGAAGGAATACTACTTCTTCAACTACGGTGACCATGGGGGCGTGCTTGTTGCAGTGAAGTATTTCAAGGCTCGAGGTGAAACAAGGAAGATATTGTATTCGACTAATGAGGGCATTGAATGGAAGTCCTATCAGTGAGTATTATGTGCAGAGTAAAAATACTGTGTGTTTTTTAATTGGGAAAGTTTAACGTTTAAGGTTACTTTTGTGTGTTGATGAAGGTTATTCTTTGTTTTGTACCAGAAGGTTGTCTAAAAGATTAAATTTGTAGGAAGTTTTCATGTTTACTTAATGTTTACGTTCACTAATTTCTTTTTAAAATGATAGTCGATAGCGATTTAGCTAAGTAAACATAACTACCGTAGTTTATCTACATTACTCGCAACAAAAAATCAATAATGTATATTACTATGTATTAATTTTATTGACATTTGAATCATTAAACTAAGTGGAAGTAGTAAACTGCTGGTTATTACTCTGTTATCGCGGGCCGGTCTATTAATTATTAATTATGTATTGATATGCAACAAAGCGTTCACTGATTACGTTATTTGCAGGTTCAATGTCGATGACCTTCGTATATACGGTTTGATGACTGAGCCCGGCGAGAATACGACCACTTTCACTATGTTCGGGTCAGCGAACGACCAACATCAGTGGATCATCATAACGATCGATCTGTTTAACGCTTTCCCAAGGAACTGTACCGCCGAGGATTACAAGTTTTGGTCACCCACCCCGCCGCATTCGGCCGTCTCATGCGTACTCGGCCAAAGAGACACCTTCCAGAGACGATTGGCCCATACAAATTGCTACCACGGCACCGATTACGACAGACCAGTCAAAAAGGAGACCTGCGAGTGCAGCAGGCGAGACTACGAATGCGACTACGGATTCGTTCTGTCCCAAAACTCGTGCGTGCGCAACAAGCTCGTGAAACATGATCCGTACGCAATCCCGACCGACTGCCAACCGGGGCACTATTACAAGCGTACCAAGGGATACAGAAAGATCGATGGAGACGTGTGCGTCACTTCATTCTACACTCCCTACGATCCCGATATGATCCCTTGTCCGTTGGAGGAGCCGACAGAGTTTCTCCTGGTCGCGTTGAGAGACAAAATAGCTCGCATCGATTTGGCCGACAATTCTACTCTGATCCCGGTGAAAGGCCAACAGAACATAGTTGCTATCGAATTCGATATGAAGAACGATTGTATATACTGGGCGGATATCGAGTTGGATAAGATCAGCCGTCAGTGCTTCCGTAATGCTTCAGTGGTGGAGGTGGTCGTTGACACGGATCTAGCTAGCATCGAAGGCATGGCCCTGGATTGGATCTCGAACGTTCTATTCTTCGTCGACGGCGAGAGGAGGAAAATCGAAGCCGTGAGGACTGACTTGACGAGCGAAGGGAGAATGAGAGTAACGATTTTGGACAGCAAAGTGTTGACTAAACCGCGAGGAATCGCCGTTCACCCGCGTGCGGGTTATCTGTTTTGGACCGACTGGGACAGGAACAGTCCGTCGGTGTCGCGGTCGAACTTAGACGGAAGCGATGTTAAGAAGCTGTTCACTAAACCCATCGTCCAGTGGCCTAATGGGATAACAATAGATCAGATGGCGGAGAGAATATACTGGGTGGATGCCATGGAGGATTACATTGCGAGCGCGGACTTGAATGGCCAATACTTTAGGAGGATACTGTGGAACGATGATAAGGTGACCCACCCGTTCGCGGTTGCGGTGTTGAAGGATAAGATGTACTGGGACGATTGGAAGGCGAAATCGATATTTTTCGCCGATAAGGACACCGGGGCGAATGTGATAACGATCAACGATTCGTTCTCTGGCTTGATGGATTTGAAGGTGTTCGCGCATTTCATCCAGCACGGCAGCAACGCGTGTTCGCAAGCCAATACAAGTTGCGACGCGATGTGTCTTGGCGGGCCGGGGAATAAGTTCAGCTGTCTGTGCCCGGATGGGTTTACGAGGGAAAAGGGGAAGTGTGTGTGTCCTAATGGCATGGAGCCGACTGCGAATATGGTGTGCCCGAAGAAACCTGGCGCAGCTTGTGCTCCAGTAAGTAAACAGAATAAATGGCTATCTAGAGCAGCCGCACTCAACCTTTTATAGGGGCCATAAACACGTTTCAGTCACGGGAACCCGGGCCGCGAGTAAAAATTAATTAGGTATAAACATTGACTTATTATTACTATGGACGTCGGGTCCGCGCTGAAAAATGTCCGAGCCTAATGAACAACAAAACGCAAGGAGAGAAACAATTCCGCGATCAAGACTGCAATCAAAATTAAACCGTGATTTAATGATTTTAGTGCTTAAATTACCTTGTTAACATTTCTATTCTTGCAATGGCTGGCGTTCACGACTGCAATCGAAATTAAACCGTGACCTAATGATTTTAGTGTTTAAATTACCTTATTAACTGCATGACATGACATGACATAACTGACTGGGACATTTTTATCGCGATTTTAGTATGAGACTAGATGTCCATAGTAATAATAAGTCAATGGGTATAAATTAAAAAGTAATGCTAACTTGACGAATTAATTTTAATAATGAAAAAGAACTTTTAACACGATGTTTATATTACTATAGTATCAGCACAAATCGAAGGCCCGTATGAAGTTTACTTGACGTCTGTCCGATCATCAAGTTTCGTATAAATTATTACATAAATTTGAAGGAGCAAATTGCTGTTCTTCATTGTCAATAGTGATGTGCAAAAAGTCATAAAATTTATCGAATGTATAACTTAGGACCCAAAGTTAATTAATTACATGGATATTGAAACAATATATATATATATATATATAAATATTATGGACTAATGCGGGACCATAATAAACAAAGTATATGGTACCGCGCACAAATTCCTTCACGTTTTTACTAACAAAATACAGTGCCACCTTTAATAAAGTAAGTAAGTAAATAAATGAATATACTATAAATCATCTCAACCCAACAAGGCCCACTACTGAGCTCAAAGCCGAGGAGACCTTAAATATAAGGTGATTCGTAAGACTCTTGTGATATTAATAGGGGGTACTCAGTATTCGATTCTCATTCCAAATGTGTAATTAAAAAGGGTGCTTCAATTTTTTATTCCAAAAATGTATCGATGCCACTCGCACTTGACCATATTTTTTCGATACTAAATTAACATTTTTCACGTCACTATTTTAATGTGTCAAAGGGGCCTTAAATTTGTGCCTCTACCATAGGTTGGTGTCATTTTTAAAATCAATGAATTCATAAAACAACTCCGAGTAATTACAACTTAAAACTGAAGCCAACTCAGAAATATGTAGTTGGTGTTTCTAAATGCCATGGATTTTCTATAAGTAACAAATTACTTTTAATTTTCCTGAGATCTTGGAACCTTTTTTGAAATTCTTTTAATGGTGCAGTAATAAAATTTGGTTATGGAGCAGTTTTCTTTTCTTCTGAAATGTTAATCCTTTGTAATTTTTATTATAGTAGTAAAATTTTGCAGCTGTTTGATCTGTATTTGAATATAATAAATACTTAGTTTATAATAATCTTCCTGACCATTTCCCAATTTTATTTGGTGTGGTCGCAATATGTTCTTCTCTTCCATTCTTCCCTATTGGCCGTCACTTCTACACTGACTCCCTTATCTTTCATATCATCTCTCACACAATCCTGGATGGATTGTTTTCTTTTATTTGGTCGTCCTCGTTCCCTTCGTCCATCCACATTCATATCAATCACTCTTCTCGTCACATGCGATTCCTCTCCCCTCATCACATGCCCATACCACGACAATCGGCTCCCTTTCAACTTTTCTGTAATTTGTGCTACTTTCAAACTTCCTCTAATATACTAATTTCTTACTTTATCCATTCTCGTAACTCCACACATCCACCTTAACATTCTCATCTCCGCCACATGCAATCGTCTCTCATCCGTCTTCTTTGCAGCCCAGCATTATGATCTGATTTAATTGGTATAAATTGGTATATAATCGACAATATTGATAACTGTTTTCATTACAGCTTCTATTTCTGGATTTAAGCACGCGCTGCCAAGTTTTCTCGATGGAATGTTATTGAATTGCTAAGATTATATTTTTTCTTAAATAACGAAATAAATCCATTTTCGGATTCATTCATAGGATTCATATACATAGGTATATCAATTTCATTGTTCTAAAAAATTACAAACAGTATCAAGGTAATCCGTGCCTCGGGTTTGACCTTTCATTAGCACTATTTCAGAAAGTTTTCATGAATTACATTGTTTTCTGTACAATATCTAGTATACACCGAGCACTGCGATGTTGCTGAAATGTCGGTGCTGGCATCAAATGCCAAACTATAAAATTTGCGTCTTCAATACGACTCGTACAGGTTGAATCAGAGAGCTGTAGTTTTTTTATGTATATCAATTACTATTTGTTTTTTGTTACTGAATTTATCAAAAAATATATTGGCAGCACTAACAAAGCATTCCTTTACAATTTCTGCATCGGCAAATGGTTTCATATACTCGTATTATGCTGGAGATTACTGATAGCGCTCACATTCGAGAATTTCCCGTTTAATTACCAGCTCTTCGATGGGCGCGAAATTTAAAGTGGTTTACAACTAAGTCGTAACTTCCAGGTGGGCTAATTAAAAAGGTTGAGTATAGCTGATCTAGAGTAAGCTTTGCTATTGATAATGATTTTTGTCCTTATTGGGAGGGCTTAGAATAACATTGACCGGAATAGTGTTGACTACTGGACAATGTGTCAAGACAAAAGTGTCTGATTGTTGGTTTAAGTCCGCCTGGCTAGCTCCAACTCTCTTGCTTGAGTGAGCCGCCAAACGACTTGTGTTCCAGCTGGGGCTTGAGAGCAGAACTTAATTTCTTCTTCCTTCTTAGTTGGCAACGCGTCCGTGATGTGACGTAGTTCGTCTGTTTGTTGGTCGGTCCACTCAGTAGTGTGCCTCAGATATGAGGAGACCTAGAGCATACTCCACCACGCTGCTCCAGTGCGGATTGGTGAAGGGGTTAGTGGCCAACCCAAGTCTCGGAATTTTTTTATGCCGCCTGAAGCCATCCGACCTGACACATCACACCTCCCCCAACGTGCGACGTAATTTACGGACGTCCCTTTAACAAACAAACCAAACTGTGTCAGGACCAGTTCGCGTGCAAGAACGGCATGTGTATAATGGCGGCGTGGCGCTGCGACCGCAACAACGACTGTGGGGACATGTCGGACGAGGCGGGCTGCCTGTGCGCGCCGCCGATGGTCCCGTGCGACGACTCGCGCTGCTACCTGCCCAGCTGGCGCTGCGACGGGGACGTCGACTGCGCGGACATGAGCGACGAGAAGGGTAAGCCCTCATTTAGATACTCTGGCTACTTCCTCGCCGAATATTCGTTGAGCGACGAGAAGGGTAACGCCTCTTATGTACTCGCCCGAATATTCGGTCTTCTTTTTACGAGGACAACCACGAATACACCCGTTTACATATTCGTTACTTTCAAATCATATATCTTTTAAACAATCAGATAAGGAATCCTTTGTTTCGGCACAAAATACCGACACAACACCGATCCAAGAACGACCGAATATACATTATACAACGGAAGTAATTGTCCAGTTTATTAACAAGTAGTTGCATAGTTCACTTAGTTGGTTAATACTATTTTGATGGGATTTTTATACAACTTCAAAATTCCAATGATCAATCCTTGTTTTCAGATTGCCCAGTGGCTGCAAATTGTACCGAAAATCAATTCCAGTGTCAAAATGGCCGTTGTATCGAAAAGAGGTGGCTGTGTGACGGCGATAACGATTGCAAAGATGGATCCGATGAAAAGAATTGTCCTGTAAGTTTTATTATAGTCTTTAAATATATCTTCTTTTTTGCCTGACTATATCCACAATGTGAGGAAAGAGAGAGAGAGAGAGAGAGAGGGGGGGGGTAATGATTAGTGGAGAAGATCAATAATTGTTCAATTTGGTCCAACTTCATTTGTTGATTTCCCTACCACAAATCGATACGATTGCACCAAAAATTTCATGCACGCAGTTGGTACAATAGATGGTTTCTTACGATCTTGCGGTGAACACGATTAAGTCATGTACTCTCAAATTTGTTAAATAAAATAGTTAAATGTTAAAATTTGTTTCTGTTCTGGCGCTACCGACGCCACATTGTTACGTATTATTTTTCGCAGTTGTTATCAAAACGTCCCGATACAACGACTTGCACGGGCAACGTGTTCGCCTGCGGGAACGAGACGGACGGCCTGTGTATACCCAACTCGTGGGTGTGCGACGGAGAGAGAGACTGTCCGGATGGTTCGGATGAGAAGCAGGAGAAATGCAAGAATTCTACCTGTGCTCAGTACATGTACAGATGTCCCAGTGGGAAGTGTATCTATCAATCTTGGGTATGTTGGGGATTTTTGTGTTTAGCCTTATATTTGACATTTTAGTCAAGCGAGATTTCTTCTTTGACTGATCACGTTCAACATGTATACATAGGTGTGCAAGGGGTGTAGAAAACTTCGATGGCGTGATTCAGGGTTAACGTGATGTCGCCGTGTGACGTGTGCGATGTCGCCACAACATTTGAACGATTAAATTTTTATTACTCAAGCAAATTCATATGACTCTAGATATCTCCTGTATACGAGGGACGCAGGTTTGTTTCGTCCGCAGTAGGCACCAACTGGGCTATGGGTTGTCGCTATTAACGATTTTTTTATTTAAAACAACCCTGTCGTATAAACGTAAGAAAACTACATTTTCGAGTATATATCAGCTGATACATTGAACTAATAAAAACTTCGAAGTATCCAACCTTTTCAGGTGTGCGACGGCGAGAATGACTGCGGCGAAGACGTGCCGACCGACGAGCGCGACTGCAGTTCCATCGGCCACTCCAAGGTGCTCCCGCGGCCGTCCGACCGCCCCGACTTTCCGACGAACGCGACGTGTCTCGACTGGACGTTCAAGTGCGAGAACGGCAACAGCTGTTTGCCGTATTGGTGGCGGTGCGACGGCATCAACGACTGCGGGGACAACTCGGACGAGGTCGCCTGCGGCTTGGTGCCCGACACCGCGGTCGGTCCGGAACACGATGCGACGAAGCATAAATGCGGGAAGATACAGTTCACTTGCTCGCCTGGTGAGTCAACACGTTCAATTCTCACAGAGATTGTATGACTGAACTGAATGAATTTTCAAAAATCCTTTCTTAGTGCTCCCCTAGGTTATAAAAAGAACCCCTTGAAAAATTTCAAGTTTCTAACCCCTATAGTTTAGGCCCTGCGTTGATATCTCAGTCATTCAATCAGTCAGCTTCTGTTATATATTATTATATAGATTTAAGACCGTAATTAACAAGCACACTCCGCAACAGGTGTGTGTATCCCGCTCTCGTGGGTGTGCGACTCGGCGGTGGACTGTTCGAACGGCGCGGACGAGGTCGGCTGCTCGCGTCGCGACGTCCCGTCCAACGTGACGCACCCGTGCGCGGCGGACAGCACGCAGTGCGCCGACGGCCGCGGGTGCGTCACCGTTGAGAAGGTGTGCAATGGCGTGTTCGACTGTGCCGATCATAGCGATGAGGCGCATTGTCATATTGTGAGTATTCTTACGGATGGTACGTTATTTTGTGTGTTTATAAGCGAGCAGATCTAAATTCTAAGTAAATAAATAAACGTATGCAGAACCGTCCACCGTCGGTGTGCCCCGAGGGGCCGTACTTGGTGTGCGACGAGCGGCTCTGCCTGCACCAGCGGCAGGTGTGCGACGGCCGCCAGGACTGCTACGACGGGACGGACGAGGCCAACTGTTCCAGCGTCGCGACCGACAACCATTCGTACCAGGTCGGTGTTGCGGTTCATTGTCACGTTTTAAACGACTACGTAAAAGATGAGGCCCCCAATTTGACTGTATTTTTTTTAACCAATAACTTTTTAGACTTTGAAAAATAAGGAGATCCTCAATTTGACTGTATTTTTTTAACCAATAACTTTTTAAATTTCGAAAAATAAGGAGATCCTCCAATGTGACTGTTTTTTTTAAACCTAATAACTTTTTACTGGGTGTACCGATTTTGATGATTCTTTATATTCGAAAGCTGGTGCTCCTGTGGTCCCATTTAAATTTGAACGAGATCTAACAAATGGTTTTTTAGTTGTCCTTGAAATTTTCAATGTTGCTCCATTTTTTTTAAAGCCAATTGTTTTTATCCCATAATTTTAATATTAATTAAACACATTTTGGAAAACATTTCATTATGACCCAGGTTCTGACGATATGTATTTAGTACGCCGATATTTTTACCCAGATGCATGGATCGTGACCACTGCTGACCGTCATACATACATATCGTGAGAATCCGTATCATGATTAATAATCCGCGATGCGTTAAGTTTATAATTACGTGTTTTGGAATAGTTCATGGGCTTCGGCGTGGACCAGACGTCGATAAACTCGACGAGTTTCCTCATCTCGTGCTGGATGGCGCAGCAGAAGCTGGTGGTGTACAGCTTCCTGCCCTCCATATCCAAGGTCAGCGACGGCAAGTGGACCAACATGACTTGGACCAACGACAGTGTTTACAGGTAACATTGTCTTTAAGACCTCTTATTGTTCTGTGATCTTTTTTGATGTTTTAAGATTATACCAGTAGTAAAGTCCAAGAATAATTTATTTATGTGGTATAAAAAAATCTGTTACACATCACATTGTGTGATAACTTGTACAATAAAGCTATAAATTTTGTCAATTAATGCACTAAAATAGACGTCTACAGGCGACATAAATTAACTTAATTATAGTTGTCTTAAGTTTATGCCATTTTTATCTCAAACTATGTATGTTGCTATCCTAAGTAGTCTTAATGATTAAAACTTTAGCAGTAATAGGAGTGCTGAAATATAAGTTTCGATACATTATAGAACTTTTCTTTCAGGTTTACAGACTTGGAACCATTTACAAACTACAATGTTACGTTTTACATCCGAGACAGCAAGTCGAACAAGACATACGCATCTATGAAATACGTGAACACTACTACAGGCGAAGGAGGTATGGTTTCTAAAATTGTATAAAAACATTTTTGTTTTCAATTCAAAAATAAATTAATCACATGGGTATTTTTTCAAGATGCGCGACATTTTTTAAATCGTTTCGAAAAGGTGTTTTAACTTGGAGAAGCGGCTAAACCAGATAAACTGATTCTAGAATTTGCAAAATAATAATGAGGTTCCTTAGTTTTTAACGTCACTGGTACCGTGTAGGTAAATTCATGTAGATCACTTCAAATTGCATTCCACCGATACATATTTGTCACATAAATTTACTAGCATGGCCGTGAATCGAATCAAAGACTCCTTACTCAGAGCCAGAGTTACTAAACTTACTAACCACTGGTGTTCACGATGGCTAGTTAATTGATGACCATTATTTTCAGAGCCATCGCCACCCCTACGTTTGACGGTCCGTCAGATGATCGGCAGTAGAGTGAACGTGCTCTGGGACCCGCCAGCGGACCCTAGAGGGCACATAAAGCACTACAACCTGTACTACGCGCCGCCGTTGCCGCCCACCAAGAAGATCGTCGTCGCCACCGACCCGAAGGCGGTTGTGAGCGTCACCGTTAACGCGTTCTTCAAGCCCAATAAGAGTTACTGGTTTTGGGTGAGTTTAATGGACGTTTATTAATTTTAATAATTTGGACTCCCGAAAAGGGGAGTAATTAAAAAAAATATTTGCGATGTGTGTATTAGGAGTATATTATCATTTGCATCGGTGAAGGATAACGACAGGATAACCTGAGGTACTACATAACTTTATCAAAAGTGAAATCTGACAAATCGCACTTAGCCAGCGTGGTGGAGTGAAGTGGAGAGGACCTGTACCACTCACACCGTGACAGGAGACTCAAGCCCAGCGTTGAGACAGTTATGGGTTGCGATTATGATGATGATTATTGAAGTGAAAGCTTCTATAGTATCGTTGTGATTTCGAATTAGATGAAACGGAAATGACGTAAGCAAAGCAAAATATCAATATTTGGACTGACAGTACTCGTTTTTTTTAAGATTTCACTTCTAGCACGTGTGAATTGCACACATTTTGATTACATATTTCTAACTTTTTATTTTACATACCAAATAAAAAATTTAACACTATTAAACATACAATCCAATGGAATGACATGAAATGAGACGAGCGCCGAAATCGGTATTACAAATGCAGTGCTTAGAGCTCGCTTAGAGAGACTATTAAAGTCATGACACCTCACCTACAGGTGACGGCAACAAACAACGCGTTCACGTCCAAATCATCGGAAGTGATGAACATAACGTTCGACGAGGTGGGTGATGTCGATGAGCTGGTGAACGCCAGCGTGACGCGGGTGAACGCGTCGGCCGTGGCGCTGCAGTGGCACCGCATCCGCGGGGTCGAGGGGTACAAGCTGCGCGTCCGACTGCCGCCGCTCTACGGGAAACTGGAGCCGATCTTCACCAAGCAGAATAATGCTACTTGTAAGTTTATGTTGATGATTTTTTTGTGGTGGCCATCGCATTTGACGACCCGGATGGCGCAATGGTTAATACGCCGGATCGCCATACCGCCGGTCCTGGGTTCGATTCCCAGCGAAGTGGAAATTTGAATAATGAATTTAAATTTCCGTTCTTGGCCTGGGTGTGTGTTCTTGTCTTGTGTGTTGTCCATGGCACCCACGACACAGGGAATCCTAGTGTGGGGCTATGAGTGTGTAGCGTTATTTAAAAAAAAATATCAGCGTTTACAAGTCCATTGCTGCTATGATGTTTACGTGAAGACATACATAATACATATCAAACACCTGACTCTTATTCAGTTCAAAAAACAAATACATGTATGGCTACGGGAAAAGCATTACTATATTGTAAAATAAGGGGCTTGAGAACTAATGCTTTTTTTTTCTTCCCTACTCGCCGGTAACGCATTGGTGATATTGCTAATGTCTCCACGGTGGTCACTTACCGTCAGGAGGCTCGTCTGTTCGTTTGTCTTCTCCTCTAAAACTTGCTTGCTTGCTGTGCAAGTCCACCACTTCACATTTCGCCAGCTCATATCATCGTCTTTTAAATTTTCAACAGTGTCGTCGGTGACCGTAACATGAAATTATTTTGTTTCAGTGACTGACCTACCGCCGGGTGTGAATCTATTCATCGACGTGATGGCATACAAGAACTCTGTATTCGGTGCACCTTTCACCATTCCATGGTTCACCGATGGAACTCCCGATGAGGTGCTCAACTTGACAGCGATCCTGCTGAAGGAGAAACGGACCTCGGTTGAGCTGTCGTGGTCTCCGCCGACCGGCGAGCGGTACAAGAACAAGGAGTTGAAATATGAAGTTCATTATACAAACAGCTTCAAGTTTGAGATGAGTCACGATGAAATGAGTAATGGTAAGTGTAATGCACCTACGGCGTCAACCCGTTATTGGCCAAATTCTAAGTATTCCGTACTCCATCACGCTGCTCCAGAGTGTATTGGTTGAGGGTTAGCGGTCAAACTGTGTGTCGGAATTGTTTGTGCCGCTCGTAGGCCTCCGACGTTATGTTCTATAAACTAATGCTTGTATCTAAAAACTGGTTGTTAAGCGAACATGTCGGAGGTGTTTAAAATAAAAAGTTAAAGAAATATTGGTATAGGTAAGCCTTTCCTTTAAGTTTAGTGATTAATGAGATGGATTATTCAAGAGATGCAACAGTTGCAGATGCAACAAAATTGTAACAAAATTAATGTTTACAGAAGTTACCAAACATTACATTATAGATTTTTATACATTATTAATGGCTATTTCAAAATTTAAATGCATTACAGACACAAAGATTGTTACTAAGAATACGAGCATGGTGATCGACGGGCTACGTCCGTGTGATACATACGTTTTCACTGTGGGGCTGCTTCATGGACCGCTGGCACCGTTCGTAGAGATCATCACCCGGGAGAATCCTAAGTGAGTATGATGATTCTGTTGAGTTTTGATCGTGTTGTCCTCATAGAAGTAGATTTGTTCCCATTATTTTTGCCCATACCATGTGTGTAATTTTAGCGTAGAGAGTCAAAATATTGTTGACTTCGAAACCATGTTTTACAGATTGAAATAAGCTAATAAAATAACAAGTTTTGTTTTGTTTGTTAATTGAAAATCAGTAATATGTTTGATATTTTTTAATTCATATTCAATAGTACATTATTGATTCTAAATTTTAAATTAGTTAACTTAATGGATATTTTTCTAGTTAATTTTGTTTAGAATTATACAATGAAGAGCTATGAGTGTCAAACGTTAAAAAAAGAGACCCGAAGTGGGAAATTATTGGATCGTCAAATGAATGAATTGTGGGTTTTTTCATTATGCAATTTATTTATAGGGAGGCAGTGAGAGAATTTTACATGAATATCGACGAAGAAAAATCTCAACTACAAATATTTTGGAAGGCCAACTGCGATGTTATTAGGGAACCGGTTGCTTATAGGGTGAGTTTGTTATTTATTTTATTATTTGTACATTTATTTATTTTCACGTACCCATTAATAGTCTCCTAAACAAGTCCATATGAATATGTTAGCTATCTTTAACCATAGAATGTAAAAGATAAAATATTATTTTTATAAAGACTTTCAATTAAACATGTGTAGGGTGCTATTGTTTTATCGCGCACTTTAGATATCTGTCATATTATATAATTGCCAAACACGAGATGTTTCGATCTGGCCGATTTACTATCAACCGGTCAACGGAGTCGTCAAACGTTCCTTTAACATAACTCGCTCTCCCCCGTGCTCAAATGCTCGTCACAAACAATACTCGCAATGGATAACAAATAATTATCTTTCACAGTTGGATATAACAGAGGAAACCCACGAGGTGACCAGCCGTTACGAGCTGACAGCCACCACGAATTCATCGCTCGCGCACGTCATAGAGAACGTACCGCTCGGCGGGCGATACAACGTTTGCATTTACGTGAGTATTTAACTTAACTTGATAGTATCATCATACTGCTCGTACTGAAGTACTCGACCAAGTTAAAATAAAAATTGTGCCATTGTATAGTTTACTACTAGCAGAGGCCGTCATGGAGAGAGATGGGTACATGTTCCCGTCTATGACTCAGAGTTAAGCAGTTTGTTTTGGGCTTATAACTTCACTTACTGTTTTTGGCTTTTAGCATAGCAATTTTATTTATGTTATTTATTAAAAGGAGAAGCTGACTGACGGACTGACATATCAACGCAGGGCCTAACCTATAAGGAACCTCATTAAGAAACTTGAAATTTTCCACGGGGGTTCCTTTTATAACGTAGGGGATCACTAAGAAAGGATTTTTGAAAATTCACCCCCTAAAGGGGTAACTCGAGGGTGCAAAGTTAATATGAAACTTTGCCGTTTAAAAGTTCACAATTGGTTCTTACTCGTATTTACACATTACACAAGGCCAGTTGTGATTGGCTAATTTCAATGTCAGTAAAAAACGAAAAACGGAACGACGAATGGGCTGACATTGCTTACTAGGCCGCAGCCTAGTATTCATTACGCTATTTTTGATCAGCAGTCACACTTGTAGGTATTATTTTTCGCTGATCTAAAATCATATTGTACGTTTGTTCAGGCGAGTGTAGAGGGCGCTAAGAAACGCTGTCTGAGCGTGGTGGGGCGCGCGGTGGGGGCGCCCGACGCGCTGGTCGCGTGGCGCGCGCCCGGCGGACACCTCATGCTCACCTGGCACCACCCGGACGTGGAGGAGCACCATCACAGGTTTGTCGCTTTGTCTTGTGGGACTAACCTACGAACGAGCGGGTGGGTGGCCCATCTGATGGCCGACACTGTCGTTCGCGGACATCGGTAACATCAGTGCCAAAAAGATCTATACTAACATTAGAAAACTGAAAAGCTTGTTTGATTATTTGATTGTTTGAATGAACTAATCTCAGTAGTGCAAGATCCCAGGGCCACCAGATGTCACGTGTTTTCGGATGGACGAAATATGGACGATTGGGTAGTGTTAGTATGTACTACGATCGTATGCCTATCTGCTAACTTGGTCAAACGGCCAATTTCCAGGTATCAGGTGATCACATACTACCATCACAATACTTACCAAACTCGGTGTCGTCGTAAATCAATAATCTATCTTTCCCAACCGTAGATTCAAATACGAAATAATACTGTCGAACAAGGAGATACCGGAGGATCTGATCCATCCGACGGACGACATGAAGGTGGTGGACGCGGAGCTGCCGCCGCTGCTGATGACCGTCCCGAGCGACATGGCGGGCCCGCTGTACGTGGCCGTGCGCGCCGTCAGCGAGGACGGCTACTACAGCGACCTGAGCGAGGTGCACGCCATGGACACTGACGGTGAGTGTTATGGGGCGTTCGTGCAGTCACGGGCAATAATATGTATACATTGTCACGTCTTCTAAAACCTTACAATATTGACAATATTGCCACGACCTTGAGATACGCTTGTTGTGTTAAAAAGCGCGGCATGTTGGGTTAGAAGGTGAGTGTAGGCTAGATGGTTATGTGTATTAGCCTTAATAAAACATTAACTGTATTAGTAATCAATAGGACTAATTTGTTACTTTGTTAATAAGTATGAGGACTGGGACAGGGACTGTTAGTGATATTTAGTCCTGTTAGTTGGTGTTAGTAATAGTCCAGTTAGTAATTGTTAGTAAGAGTCTCGTTCTAATTCGGCCACAGATGTGTGGCCACCCTCGAGGACCGAGATGTACCTCCACAAACCTCCCTTCCATACAACAGAGTTGGGCGTGGCGAGCGAGGTGACGTCCCACGCGTCGCCGTCGGACGCGCTGTGGTGGGGCGGCGGCGCGGCGCTGGTGGCGGCGGTGGCGGTGGCCGCGATGCTGCTGCACGGCGCCGTCCGGCGGCGGCTGCAGCGCTCGCCGCTGCTGCCGCACACGCCGCGGTACGACAGCCGCCGCGGGCAGGCGACCATCGACCACGGTAAGGGCGCGTTCACATAGAACGTCCGTTTTACTGGATCCGTTTTAACGGATCCAGTAAATTAAGGTAATATTCACACAGCGTTTTGGGCGCGTTCACATAGAACGTCCGTTTTACTAGATGCGGAATACTGGATGCTAGTAGCGTATGTAGTTGATACGCTACTAGCATCCAGTATTCCGGATCTAGTAAAACGGACGTTCTATGTGAACGCGCCCTAAGATGGATTCTGCGAAAGGGGGTCTGGCAGGCGGTCGTGACGCGTAACGTAAAAATATTGTTCTGATTGCAGATGACGACGACGTGCCGCCAATCCAAGGGTTCTCCGATGACGAGCCCCTGGTGATCGCGTGAGCAGCTTGTGACGTGTGACATGTGACGCTCGCCTGGCAGCGTGTGACGCGCAATGTGACACCCGCCCGCGTCGCGCGAACCAGCAGCATGTGATTTAACCGTGATCTTGTCATAACCTAGTATTTTTGTATTTATTTTTGTTTATATCGCCCGAAGAGGTCTTATCTTTATTAAGTTTTTTTTTGGTATTCGCGTATTGTAATTTGTTTATTGTGGTTGTCGATGCTAGTACTTTTTGAAAGTATCAAAAGTAAGTCTTTATCAATTTAGATAAAAATATGACTAGACATTGTTTTATTTAGGTGTTTCTACGAATTTCAGTATCGTTTTGCGTTTAAGTTGTTTGTAACAAATGCTCAGAGTATTATTATGTTAAAGATGTGTCGTACAGTTTGTTTGACGAATGCATTTCACTTGGGAAAGTTTCTCTTGTTTTTGATTGCAGGATTTAAAGCTGATGCGATCCTATTCGCGTCGAAAGACATTTTGGTTTTTAATGTACATTAATAGAAATGAAGTAAATAAATGCATTTTTGTTTAAGTTCAATGACCCTCCGGATTGTTTTTGAATCGTTTGTCTAACAGACCGTACTTTTAGGTTTTAGTGTAAGTAACTAAAATAGACGGCACGTTTCACTTTCTTTGCTATGAAAGATGGATATATGACTCCAGTTTTGTAATTAAAAAAAATTGAAAATACCAGTATAAATTATAAAAAGAATAAATCCAAAATTGTCAAAAAAATTTATTGTGTTTAAATTTCTTTATTATGTTATAAGTGAAATGTTAGCTCCACGGGCTGTAATAGTAAGACTTTAGAATAATACATTTAATTTTTTATTCTCAACTCATACCTTTGTTGTAGAATGGATATAATTATGCTGTATCATAATTAATCTAGTTCTCGATATGGTCGACACCAAAGATTGTTTCGTATAAACGTTAGTACAATTTTTGTATCATTGTGTACCGGGTTGAACTGTTATTGTAATTGTAATTTTTCATGTAGTGGATCTCGACATTCCCAATATCCATGTTATCGTGAGTAGTTTAATTATTTTAGTTCCTAGAGTCAAATGTAGACCCAAATTATATTATGTGGATTTAAAGGAATTATAAAATTGATTTATAAATTGATCGAGGCAATTTGTTTCAAGAGTCTTGTCTAAATATGATTATAATATTCAAATAAAAATATGTTTAAAATATTTTAAGTGTTTTATTTGATGACCCTTGATTTTATTTATATTTTAATTACGGACATGGTACATACTAGAGAAGCATTGTTTTACCTCACTTAGTTTGCGGTACTTATCTATTCTAGGATGTAGATATTGGGTCTGTCTATGGTTTGTAGAGATCTCTAGATCTAAGATCGAAAATAGTGTCTATCGCCTCCGAATATGGTGTTCAAAAAGTAACTGTAAAAATTGGAATAGCAAATGAACTTACAATTATCATGCTATGCTATTTAATGTTTAGTAGGAGTAGGTATTTCAAATAAATATAATGGAATCAAGGCTAGATTGATATTCTATTTATAAAAATACATTCTCATCTAGACTCATTTGTATCTATTGTATGCGCAAAGATATCATGTTTCGTATAACCCACTCTCGTAGGGGCAATAGAATGATGACGTCATTGCGCCACACGGCGACGCCCACGGCTGACCAACGATCGTGGTTCTTGCACAGAAGTGGACCTCCTACGCCCGTCTGAAACAAGAGGAGATTACAAAAACAGATAATTAATACAGTTTGCTTGCGATTATTATAGGTCTGAATAAAGTAGATAGCTCCAATTTCGGCTCCGATGTGTTCCTATTTCTAGAAGACCCCAAAGTTTGCCCGTTTGCCCGTTTGCGCCGGATTGTATTTGACGTTGCTTTGACGTGAGGGTTTCGTAGTTCAATAAATTAGAATCATTTTAATTTACTGCAATATTGTAATAACTACGAGTATATCAATATTACAAATACAAATAAGTTATAATTTAAAAGTTGAGTACCTACTTAATAAGCTTACAAGACGTATTGTCATTTACAATTTAATGTTAAATTGAGGGATATTACAATTATTTTAGTATTTCAGTTAGCTAAATATACTCATAACAGAACTCCCATACTAACTTTTATCTCCTATTCCTCGAGACTACTCCCATTTTCCCGGATGTGGCGTACCTAAGTTATTTATGTCTGACCCAATGATATAGGTATTATACTAATTGGTCTGACCCAAATAAATAGTATTAGGTGTAATTATGCCTATCATTAATTTAGTAATGTGCGGAGCCGGTTACACTATTCAGAGGCAATTACCATCTCAAGTAAGTAAGGTAGGTACTAACTGATGTCTATAGGCGACGCGACGGTGATCAGGTCGCTCATCACATATTTGCATAAAAAAACTGCCAAGTTTGAGAGATCAAGATTATTTTAAAGTATAAGTTGGAGAAAGAATTCCGTAATTCCATAGAATACGAGAAAAGTTAAAGCGTGATAAAAGAACAAAAAAATAACTATTGTTCAAAACGTTGTACGGTTTCCACACAATACTGTCAGTAGGTAGTTGAAGTTTGCTTGAAGTTTCTCTTCGTTTGACCCGTTCCGTGCGAACTTTTCAACTTACAAAAGAACTTTCCACTTACAACTGTTCCTCTTGACTGTACAGCCGCACAGTGCGCGTCGCTTACTTCCAGTTTTGAGAGCCGCTTGTTGCAGTCCTGAGGAGAGAGAATAGAAGCCCGCTGCCATCGTAACTCGGAGAGCATCTCTGTAAAACATTACAGTTTTAAACTACCGATAAAGTTTTGATATCTTGATTAATTATTCAAGTACTCAACTAATTAGGTAGTTACTTAATTGCCGCGATTAAACTTTACAAAAAATATAAAAACTTTTCATTTTATAAATTATAATTAATAGTGGGTTTCTTACTTCGAAGTAGGAATATTGAAAATTATAATTAGGTTGTCATGTAAAATGTAAGTAATTGGCCTTTCACCTCTGTGCAAATTTTCAAGTTAAGCAAACTTCTTGAAATTGGTGAAAATTATACGGGTCAAGCAAAAGCGTGTTAAAAACGATGGCGATAAGCCGAATAGGTAGGGATACCTAGAAATTACAATAAAATGAATAAGTGGGTAAATTTAACTAACACCTAATATTCTAATCCTTAAATCAGTTTTAATGGTCATTCCTATCTATAATTTAATTAAACATATTGAGCATTTTATACAAAACAAAAGTACCTAAGTAAGTACACTTCAAAATATTGTTCATACAGCTGAATTTTGATATAAAAATTTGAAGTTCCATTGACGCATTGGAACAAACAATGAATGACCCGAAAAACTTACATGCAACTGGCAAACGCTTCACACGAGATATTGTGTTGCCACACCGCGCAGGCATTGTGCTACCTGATCGTGATTCAATAGCCATTGTCGGATAATTCGAATGTCCAGTGCATGCGTTGTTGCATCAGTTATGCATTTACGAGTAGGAAGATAGTAGACACATGTCACCCAAATAAATAACTCATGTAAGTAGGATAGTAAAAATAATCGAGACAATAAATTTCATTTATGTAATACCTACTTAGTTAATTAAAAAGCATACACATATATGTATATGTATAGTACCTGCATAATGTCATTGACTTCGGTATGGTAAGTATTTACTTAGTCTCCAAAGTCCAAACAATCACAGTATTCCAATTATTAGTTTCCAATATAATACCTACCTTGATCGTATCCGCCCCATCCGACGAACACACAATTATTATCCTCTGTGCGAGGATCTCCGAGACAAGCTGGTTGAACCCTCATATCGAATGTTAATGGACGCAGCCAATGCTACAATTGAAAGTTCGAAATGAAAAATTTACAAACTATCTTCTTAACATAACAGGTAACATACATGTGAGGTATGAGAAACTAGCTGACCCGGCGAACTTCGTACCGCCTAACAGTCGATTCTTTAATTTTTTTATTTTTTTTATAGTTATTCTGCTATTCGGGACACATTCCCGGAACCCCTCCACTAACACTTAAACTTTATGGTATGGTATTAAAGTTCTAATTGAGTTTTAAGTATTATTACGAATCTTTTGTATGGGAATATAGAAAAGTGTTGTTTTTTGGAATTTTTGCAGGCATTTTTTTAAATTTTTCTCTCCGTAAGAACACTAAGAACCATCTTCGTACTTTAAGGAATACTATAAAAAAAGAATTAGCGAAATCGGATCAGCTGTTCTCGAGATTTGCACTTAGCAACAAAATCAGCGATTCATTTTTATATATAAGAAAATAATGATTCCATTATTAGATTTCTTTGTTTGGGCATGCACCCAAATAACTATGTATGTTTTTTCTTCTCCACAACACCCTTAATCGTTTCACTATTGGGCTCGGGTGGGATCGAAGGACGATCGAAGAGGATCGAAGGAAAAGGTGTCCTTTGATCGGTGCCACAAATCTATAGCACACATTTGACACATTTGCAGTATGCACTGTATATCCCATAATTATTATAGATAATGTTACTTACTAATAGTGCTAAATTATGTTCTATGTTGCCCGGAGTGTAATCTGGATCTAGTGTAATTGTTGCCATACGGCGCTGTGATTGAGGCAAATCCTCGTCCAAATTGCGCACACCTGCAACGACGCTGATTGATCCTGGTGATTGGCTGAAATATGTTTAATCTTTTAATTTAATCTTTAGAAGCTTTTATTCACTTGAACACTGAATTAGAGCTCATAGAACTACATAATTATGTACTTCCTCTTACTCTAAGGATTTGAAATTTTACATTATTGCGTTAATTCTCAATCAAGCACGACCGGATAGGTACAACGTTCAGGATTGGCTACAGACGAGGGAACTTAACAGCACAGACAGATATAAAGATTCTAAATAATCTAAACATAATCATAAATCCGTAATTATTATAGCCGCGAATACTAACCCATTAACGCAGTCAGCTATGCCTACAGCAACGCGGGAGTGCACTATTGTTGCGTAACAGAGTACGTTGTGTTCGCTTTTGGTTAGTACGACCAGCGCTATCCACGGATGACCGCCATCCTCCACCGCTCCTTGTTGAACACCTAAAGCAAAACAATACAATTAAATAAGTATAAAAATGTTTTTTTTCTATGGTTTTCATGCAAAACTAAGGTGGGTTGACAATAATTTACGTTTTCAATAATTCATGTGCCAAATCTCGTGCAACCCAAGTTATACACAAAATTAATAAAATAATAAATAGGTATTTACTCTGTCACTGTTTTCCGTGCTATTTACTAAATATTTGTTGTATGTACTATGTAGGTACTTACTAAATATTTGCCGGTAAATCAGTTATTTGCTGATATGCTTATTTTTGTATAATTTTGGCACTCACTTATAATAATACCTAGTGTTATTATTCTAAGGGCACTCATTAATAATATTAGGTACGAGTATATTAACATAATGGTATGTACGTGACGTACTTATATTTTATTATATTTATTTGTATTTATATTTGCGGCGGTTATAATGTTAAAGAAAACGAAATCATACCGTTTTTACATTCGCTGTGATTTCTTTGCGTTTCTCCGCATCCATTAAATAGTTTTTGTTTTAAATTACTCTCAAATAAATCTTCTTCATATTTATTATCAAAATGGCTTAACTTCGGCGGCTTTACATCCACCTTCAATCCATTGTCAGCACACTTTTTGTTATTTTCAGCGGTTTTTCGAACAAACCGATTTTTAATACGCATTAAGTTCAAAAGTTTGAATCCCTGTAGAACTTGAAAATCTGGATTCGAATGAAATGTAATTGTAGGGTTTTGTAAACTGGGCTCAGGAAGTCTAGAAAATGCTGCAGTAAGTTTTGACGGCTTTGGACGTATAGGTCTTGATGGTTTCGTTGTTATGCGTTGATCTGCAAAAATCTTTTAAACTTTAGGAAACAGTACTGGCAAAAAGTGTAAATAAGTATCTAGTTGATGACGGCTCGTAACTAGCAGACGGATCATATAAAAGACCAGTGATCATTTCTACAAGCAGTCGCAAAATCAATGGCCTAGTAAGCAAAAATTAAATCGATACTCTAATTTTACATACAAAACACGTAAAATATTGCGCGGTTGATTCTTTTTTAATGGAACTAAGGTAGCAAACATCTCAAACACCCGTAGAGTATTATGGTCAAGAACTATGAACTAGAGCTTATGAATTGACAGAGCTTAAGTTTTAAAATTCTGGCAAAAGGTAATCCATCGAACTGTTAACTGCTTATGAATTCTATTGAAAGGAATAAGTCACCTCGTCTAGGATCGATAGTAGAATATCCAAATGATGTTTCAAATTCCTCTTCTTCATCGCTCTGTGATTCTGAGCTGTCGTAATAGAATCCTTTGTTTTTATTATTACTGTGTGTCCATGTTGGATGTGGCTTATGGTCAGAATAAAGGCCAACTAGGCCAGGTTTAGGTAACTCCATTGTGTAATCATCGTCGTAGCTTTGGCCTCCATACTCATCAGGATCTTGATAAATAGGTTTATCTGGATTTCTTATATTAGGATTTTTAATATTCCAATAAGGATCTATGGGATATTCATCAGAGTTAACGACTTTTTGGGTTACTCTTTTACGAGTTGATGGAGTAGTCACTCGTGATTGCTGATTCTCTGGGGCATATTTGCGGCTCAATAAAGTATTCCTTTGCTTTAACGCGGGACTTTCGCTCTCCGCATTGGATCTTTTGTCACGCTGAGTATTCCAATAATTGTCAGGAAATATTATTTTTGCTCTTGAAGTAGTTGTGATGGGAAGAATGCAGCAAACAATTTGTGTATTAGGTATAGTTATTTTTATATTTGGCCTAAAAGGTGATTAAAAGATTTATTAAGATAGGTAGAATACAGAAAGGGCTCATTATGTAACGTTTAAAAAATAAATAACTATAATAATAAATAAAAACTTACTTCATCCGCGTCTCATATAAAGTACCTTCATTAAGAATACATTCAGACTTTTTGATGAATGTACAAATATTTTCTGGAAATAAAGAACTCTTATCATTAAGCAATGCAATATTTTGTGGCAGTATTTTAGTTGTATAGCTAATTCTATTTGAAGAATCTTCATTATTTTCAGTTGCTAAGGGCTTTTTGGTCTTAATATCATGTTCATCAGTCCATATCAAATTATCGTCACTAGGAAAGACGAATCTAAATTCATCTTCACCGTTTTGTGAAGAAATATTTTTCTTAATATCCATTTGATTAAGTGGTCTTCCCCAGAGTTTATTGTTTATGTTAAACTTTTCAAAATCAAATGGTTTGGATATTTCTGTTTCATCTCTAAAATGTATTGCACTGAGTTTATCCTTGTCGATCCATAGAGATTTTCCTTCTTTCTTTTCAATATCTTTGAATACAACTTTGGCAGTTTCATCTGTATCTAACTCATTAACATCGTCGAATTTAGGAGGTGGTACAGTCCCATGTTTTAACTTTGTAATATTATTGTTCAGCCACCAAAATTCTCCATTGATTTGACTTGACACAACACTTATCACCGCTTCTAAGTAAATCAATTTTGTTAGCATATTCAACCCGTATACGACCGTTTGCAATAAAAACAGCACAACTAGTGATTCTATTTATAAAATAGTCGAGTTTATAGTTGAAAAGCACAGGAAGTCGCTTCAAGCTCATCAAATTATCGAGTGATTTTCAATTTTATTTAACTGCATTGTGGTTGCAATTCCCAACAATTATGATGATTCGCGATCGAAACGCGTAGTTCTCGCGCATGCCGTGTGACGGACAATTTGCGGCCAATCACTGACCTCTTTCCGTTTGTATTGAGTTTAGTACAGTCATACTTACGTAAAGAGATAGTTTGTTTATGATTATATTAATTAGCGCACTGTTTACGCTCAGGACGTGTCAGGCATTTACAAGATAATTCTCATTCAATAAAATTAATGGAGTTTCAATATAGGAATAAAAACAATTCATCATTTATTGTTTTAATCGTTAAAATGCTTATCCTTGCGAAAATTGTTTTTATGATGATTATAAAAGGTTTTACACTTACCTAAGTTCCATTTAAGTTTGATTTTCAAGGCTGTTAATTAAACGATCGATCGAACGATCGAACGACGAACGATAGAGTCTGTTCTATGAAAAGATCCATCTCTGACACCAAGCTAACCTCCTTTAAATTGCAGGTACATAAAGCCTGCCTTTTCCCTTTCTTCTCCAATTCATCTTATTAAAAATTGTTTTTCTGCTTCATCAGTGGTAGACTAAAATGTGTAAACTTAAAATAAAGAATAAAGTAGACTTCAATCTGAGAATGATTCTGTGGACTAATTGCATTCTAACTTTCCTTATAACAGATGATTCCTAACATTTTCTAGAAAGAAGCCCATTGTGTCATGGAATAAAAATGATAACGTATTCGAATATTTCTTGTCAGTAACATATTGTTAACGTTAATTATACAAAAATAGTCATATACATAATTATATGAAATAGCTCTTGACCTAAATAGCTACGCGCTGAATGAACAACAATATAATATTATATTCGTTAACAAAATTCCGAGGAATGTGACTAAATATGATATCATAACAATTTCTCATAAATGTATTGTACTTCATACTCAACGAGCTGTATTATTTACCATCTTAGTAAGAAATTATCAGTATTTTATGCTAACATAATTATTATTAATGTAATGTATTAATAATGATAACTACCATCTCTGAGTCGTATTTTTACCCGCTCCTAAAGGTCCAAAGTGCTGTACGTGCATGAAAAACTTACGCCATGCGTCAGGAGGTACGATAATTTTGTAACTATATAATTATCTTTTTAATTGCAGGCTACGTGGCAATATATACTTACGCACGTAGGAATGTGGCTGGCTTCAAAGAAAGATTAAATATTTACATTCGTTAAGCCTAACTTTGACTGGCCCTGGTGAGGTGCACCACGCTCGCCTTTTGAACTATAATATTAAGTTCCATTTTGGTTCATCATCATTATCGCAACCCATAACTGTCCTACTGCTGGGCATGGATCTCCTCTCACAATGTGAGTTGTACAAATCATGGTTACTACGCTAGCCAAGTGCGGATTGGCGGACTTTACACACCTTTGCGAACATTATGGAGATGTTTCAGATTTGCAGGTTACCTCACGATGTTTTTCTTTACCGAAGCAAGTTATAATTAATTTGTAATATGTAGGTAAATAATATTTGCAAATAAGAGGTGCGTGCAGGATTCGATACTGGGCCCCTCGGTCAGGCAGCCCAACGTTCAAATTCGGCTATCACTGCATTTTGATTAGTAAAGTTTAAATAAATACATTATTATGACTCAGCTGTATCTGTACATTTATTTATTATTGCAGTATTTAATTGCTGATAACCATAATAATATGTACTTTCCAGTTCTGTTGTGAACTATGCAATACCTATTAGTCATATGATATCGTCAGGGATAAGGGAAAATTTAAAAGTGCTCGTAGCCTGACGGCTTGTGATCGACTGAGATAAGCATCAGTCGCTGGTGATAGGTGGATGGGTGACCGCTAATGGCCAAATTATGTTTTCCGTGCTTCAGAGGGCACGTTAAGCCGTCTGGTCCGGTTGTTATGGTTAGATAGTAGTCGTTAATCTATGTCGGAGATCTTCAAGTGGAATAAAACTTCCGATACTTGGGTTGGTCACCAACATACTGTAGTAGGTACTTACTATTATAATGTAGTACTTGCTCGATTTCATATATAGGAACTTGAGCGAGAAGCGTTCACCAAAGTCTTACTACAAGTTCAACAATTTTAAAACTTCCGGAACAGACCAAATTGATTTCGTTTCAAATTTTTGCAATTCGGAGAAACCGTCCGAGAAAGGTCCGAAGAAACGAACTCGTATAACTTGTACTCGTATAACAGTCGAGTTATACGAGCCTTTCGTTACTAGCCTGATTTGCTGTACGTAAAATTTACATAATTATATATGATGCCCGGGAATTATGAAAAATGCCCCCATTTATTACTTGGTCGGCTTGGTCAATAACAGTTAAAACGCCGTAGAGCAGTGCTTCCCAAAGTAGACGGGTCTTGTGGCCTATCTCATGAAAAACCACCTCATTTGGTCTCATCACTATCTCGAATAGGACTAAGCGAATAAGCTAGAAACATTCCATTACATTGGTAATTTTAATATGTAAGTAATAGAATTCAGAGAGTACTATTTCAAGACAAAATATTTTGCTTCCTTCTTTTTCCCTCATGCGGCTGTTAGCCCTGTCGGTCGATGTATCGTACTATTTTTCAGGGCTCAGCCAATGCGCGCTCCCAACCTACTAGTGGGTAGCGACCCATAGTTTGGGACATGCTGCCTTAGAGGTATTCTTATACCACGTAGCGGGTATTGTAGTATTCTGTATTCATGTAACATGTGGCTTACAGGTACGTACGTGGATATCACCGGATTACACGAAGCCTTAAACATACGGATTTGTATAGATGGACGTTTCAACCGCGTAACCTGTTTCTTTATGTATCTAGTGTTTCAAAATCCAATAAAAATATCGTATACTAGCTGTGCCCGCGAATTCGTTTGCGTCGGGCTTTTCCTATATGTTGCCCTATAACCTCCTGTATCTTCCAGTAAAAGTCGCATTAAAATTGGTTGGTTGATTGTTGGTTGGTTGCTTGTTCGTCCGGACTAATCTCTGGAGCTGTTCCAGAGTTATAATACCTAATATAACGGTAATATTTTTAAAACAATTTATTTTATTTTTACATTACAATTACAATGTTTATTTTATAAACATCTTAGCGAGAAAATGTAAAGTATTTAATTAAACTAAAACAAAGCCAGTGGAATCGACAAACAGACAGAATACAGAGAATTGGAAAATTCCATTTGAAAGCGACTAAAAAATGGAATAACGAAAGCGGTCCAGCGATTTACTCTGAGGTAAATTTAATTCTGTTTCAGAAAACAATGTCGCAAAGCATTGACTTGAAAGTATTCGAACGCGAGCTATTCGACGGAATAAGATTTGTTGTTAGCATTGGAATGATCTGCAAAAAACCTTAAGAAATCCAGAAATATCCCTTGGTTTCTATTTTTGATTTTTTGGTTTTGATTGTTTTTTATTTATGAATGGTAGACGTAGATTTTCATAAGGTCGTATGTTTATTGTTTAGAGTTGGTTTTAACGGCGAAGGATTTCGAATTATTTAGTCATGGTCTTCGAGATCCAGTGGCATAGCATGCCCTACCTGGGCCCTACATCGTTTGTTGAGGGGCCTCGTATAAACATTTTATTCGTTTTATTACATACTCTTGTTACATCGGAACCATTGTAGCCGGGGGCCCGTATACCTTATACAGCTGTACCTACAGCCTCGATTGGATCTACATAAATCAAGTAGATATCTAATATTTACAAAAAAAATGTTATAAACAATTGGTATCGTGGTGTATTCGAGTAAAAACGTTTAGATATATGCTATATATACTCGTATGTTATTGTGTTCCACCTATTTATTTTATAGCATAGTGCAGAGATAACCGCGCGGTAAGTTTTTACAAATGTTGTTTAAACAGCAATATTTTGCCAAGTTCGAGAAAGGATGCGGTCCATTCGACCGTAGAAGATTTATACGAGAGGATAACATAGTTACATTCCCACGAACAGCTTCCGCGTGCACCAAGGATTTGAAAGTTGGTAAAACGGAATATTTTATGGGGACGGGTTATTCGTTGGAAAACATTTCGTGCACGGGTCTGTAACTGAAAGATGAAGACAAGAGCGAAATTCGGTTTGACATGAATTAAATTTCGTTTTAGACAGTTTTTAACAACGCCGCGGGAAGACTCGAGTTGCAAGGTATACATTGGCTTGTTTGATTTAAATGGTTATTGGAGCCCGTGCACTTGAATTTGAAATCAACGAATTTGTTGGGGTAGGATTCCCAGGAAACAGATGTTAGCCAAGCCGCATGTTTTGAATAAGGTGTAGTAGAGTTTGTGAAGTAAACGAAGGCTTGTAGAGTTACTGCGTGTAGAGTTGGAAGCTTAGCTCTACATGAGATCTGATAATTTTTTGACAGTGCAAGCGATAATGGTCTTACTTGAAAATATTTTGGTGGGATTATGAATTCCGTATGTTTTTGGGCGTAAAAGTCGTCAAGTAATGATTTGGCTTTTTAATATGGGTATAAGATAAGAAAGGAGGCTATTTTTAACTACTTTACATAATCGTTGTCACTACGAAACTCAGGCGAGATTAGCTATTTTGTTATAAATCTCGGTAATACTTAGCTATAATAAAAATGAATGAATGAATGAAATCTTTATTTAATAACTCATTACATTATATCTTACTCAAATCTTACTCATAAAAATAAACCTAAGTAAGTACCTACTTACAATATATTCTACCAAAAACCAAATATGTATCACGAATTTTAAATTACCATACCACATGTAGCGTTGTTTGTGAAAGGAAGCATATCGTCCCAGTCCATAATTAACTACAGAAGTTTAAGTTCTGTGTTTATGTTGCAAAGAGAGTCTCGGGGCGAGTGTAATTTAGTTTTAAATAAACTTCAATCGCAGAGCTGTCCTCCTTTGTGCTCATCATTTGCAACTACACAACACAAAATTACCTTAAGCAAGTTTTTACGAAAATCTAACTCATAACGTTTCAACGTCACTACAAACACTCTGTTTTAGACGGCCTCTTCATCATCAAATTCCACTTAGGAACCGGTGTTTTGAATAAAGACTTGTTATTTTTCAACTCAGCATATCTTTATGTATCAACGTCACAATTTATATTTCCCACCACTGGGGTACCTAACTTATTATAACGGAAGTTACAAATATAAATTTTACACAACAAAACTAACAAGTTAACTTTTCAACGGACAACAAAAGTTATTCCGGTTAACATTTCCGGACACTCGGATCCACTACAAACAGTGACACTACGATTCATAAACTTGGTGCAATTAGCAATATTAGTTAGTGTTTCGTGTTGATCTTCTAAAGAGAGGTCCGGAGCGAGTGTAATTTATGTTTGAAAACTTCAGAGGCTGCGCGGGCATGTCTCTGTGCTTAGCTTCATTTGCCAACGCGAGGAGTAAGCTCAGACTTTGTAGCTGTTAGCGTCGGTTCACGTGCACCAAATTTAATAATTGTGAACACTTTTTGCTCAGGAAATTGAGTACAGTAAAGTACAGTAAGTAAAGTACAGTAGTAAGTAAAAACGACAGTTTTGTACACAACACACAGTTTGCGCGTCTGTCAACAGAACTATTGGCAACATACATTTGAAACAAGTTGCTTTGTAGCAAACTTGTTTGATCGATTTGTGTATCAATAACAACGATGATGAATCGGATGTTTCAACTCGGTCCAAGAATTGTATTGTATCTCAGCTCAAAAATAATACTCGTAGTATACTTACTGCAATAATGTGCAATACAATGTATCACAATGTCCGTACAATACAATAAATAAAATTTTATCTCTTTTATGCAGTTCTATTTATCTCCAATAGGACCAAAATTGTGTTACACTTTGCATGGGTAAATGTCGTTCTAATTTCGAATATCAGCAAACTCGTTTAATTAGCAGCTTAGTTAAATGGTTTAATGAACAATGTGTTTCTAAAATTGAGACCGCTCGACTAAAAATGTTTGCGTGTAACGACGTCATCATTTTTAGTAAAAGTTTTGATATAAAATTAACTCCTAATATTGTAATAATAAAATGTAGGCAGTTAATTTTTTTTATGATGATTTAAATACAAGGTATTCATTCCTGCCAAGGTATGGTAGTCGCTTTTAGGTTTTGTTGTCAGCTTCAAACAATAGTTAGACAGTTTTACCAATTTACTGTCACTAAGTTGATTGCTTATTGCAATTGTAATCTTATTGACTATTATTTAAGATTGAATATCAATTAAACTGGTACACGATGCTTTTTGATGCACAAGCATTATTTTTATGTTCATTTCAGGGTTCGACCGAGCCTGAAGTGAATTTAAATGGCATGGTTTATGAAATATGGAAGTGATACTACTGGCCCCGTATATTTTTATTTAAATTGCGTCGTACCGTAATAAAATAAAATGGTCTTCGTTTTAGTGGTTGTAATGCATGGCGTTTCGTAAATTTTATCATTTACCTACCCATGTAAGTTAATAAAGTATCACAAAAATAATGATGACGAGTAATGATTAATCTAATTTATACCTACTACATCTCGATAAACTTATAATTAATTGCTTTAGTAGAAATAACAGCATTCATTGTTATTTCTACTAAAGCAATCAATTATAAGTTTATCGATTAATGTTTAAAAACGTTCGTACAACCCGGGAGGACGCAGTTGTTACGTAATAACTTCGTATTTGATATTTTAATGAGTAGTCGGTACTTATCTACTGTCAAGTGGTATACTTCACTAGATAGAAGCATGTCTGTGTGTGGCAATTGTCTTCGCGGAAACTTTAATGAAGTGCTAATGAACCAGGCGCTCATACAGCGCCGTATAATTCTGAATAAAGAAACTTTAAATAACTTTAATTACACGAATGTTAACAAACATAGCAATATGTTACCGTAAAATTATAAAAATACCTTCTTTTACTGACAAACTGGTAGCCCAGTTAGTAGACCCTCCCTGCGAATCCCGGGATCGATTACCGGCTGGAGCAGATATTTAAATTAGATAAATATTTCTTAGTCTTATGAGTGTTGTCCATGCCACCCGCGACACAGGGAATCTTAGTGCGGGGTATGAGTGTGATAGCGTTTATTTATTTATGGTAATCAATATACATACATAAAACTCTTGCGTTACTGAGTGACTGACAGACAACGCACAGCCAAAACTACTGAACGAAACAACAACAAGCTGAAATTTGGCATGTCTCTTCCTTGGGGAGTGTAGGGAAGCACTAAGAGAGGATTTTTGAAAATTGGCGGCAAAGCCGCGGGGAAAACTAGTATCTGATAAGCAGAAAACCACATGTTGGATGTTGGTAAGAAGGCATCGTCGCTCATAGACGTCCGTCACCGACTAGTTGCCAGTCAAAACAATGCGAGGAACCTGCTTGTAAGCTCTTACATTGCCACCGACACCGCTACACGAAAAAACAATATTTAAGAATTTTAACTTTTTTATGCCAACCCTTACCGTGCGTCCACACCGCAGTTACTTTTTGTGGAGCAACATTTCCAGATGTCACTGAGCAACACCCGATAGCAATAAGTTATTAATTGTTAGTAAATGTTGCCGTGTTAGTATGCAACGTTGCTCTAACAATGAGCAGCGCGAGTGAGCAACACTCAACAATTAGTAACAAGTAGTCACAAAACTTAGAGATTGTTATTTAATGTTACCGTGTTGCAAAACGTTGCTTCACAAAAAGTAACTGCAGTGTGGATGCACGGTTAATAACCTCGAAACAAGATTGAGATCATTAAGTAATTAGATTGAATCAAAATCTAAACAACTACAGCGTTACAACAAATTCAACAAATGCCAGACGTGTTTTTTGCAAACATTGTTTGCAAACTTTAGTGTATTTTAGCGCAGTATAGACTACAGTATGTTTCATTCCCTACTTGTCTCGCAAATTCGGCTTTTGACAGTATTGCCTATCTCCAGCCATTCCCTGTGAGTTGCGATAGGAACGGCTCTTCCATTGTGTCAATATCTTCTGATCTGAGTAACTGGTGGAGTCCATTGCTGAGATATCGTTATTATCTGCCGTATAGCTACGAACCAATATTTAATGTTATGCAGTATTTTATGGTGTTGATAACGGTATTTATGTAATTTAGACTGAATAACCCCCGTATTCACAAACAATACTTTAGTGTGTTCATAGTCTGAGGGCTTGTATCGATGCTGTGAACGAGTTTAGCAATAGCGGGTGCGGTCGGTAGTTGGATGGATGATCACCAATGACAAAATTTTCCATAAAAAAACCACAGCAACAACAACGTACCGTGGGTAAGGAGGAACAGAATGCAGTTGGTTGTTGGAGTGGTGGGTTTTGGTGGTTGGAGTGGGGTTGGGAGTTGGAGGTTAAATTGAAGGTAAGGGTCAAGGTCAAGGGGAGGGTTAGACTTGATGGTAAGTGCCAATGTAGTCTTGAATGGTCTACCTTTTCACATCAAACGTCGTTGCTACTTAATTATTTACTCCTTGGCTAAAGTTCCACTTGTCCGTCACTACGGTACCTATACCTATTTCAATCTATTTCGGATTACGTCAATATTATACGCACTGTTTATTATAAATTTACGATGGCTTGCTATAAGCCGCTCATCAGTAGGAATAATATTAGAGTTAGGAAGTAGCCAGAAATGTCACTGAGAGATAAATAACATAAGCACAAAGTCTAGTCTGTAGATGTACTTACAAGACATTCAGGGTTTGTATAACTTTAGAAACACTTAAGTTACCTAGTTGGTTTTTAAAATAGACAACGCAGTAATAAGTATATCAGGTACGTGACATAAAATATGATTAATATTACAATTCAAGCAAACACGTGCACACGCGCACTTACAATGAATGTATGTACAATTGTAAATAACCTCAAATTCTGTATTAAAATATTTAAATTAGCGTTCCTAAAAAACGAGGATTACGACATCGGAATTTGGGAAAATGAACTACCTTAACATTTCCGCCTGTATAAAGGCGTGTTCACGAAAAAAAGCAACAAAAATGTCAAACGTGAGAATTCATATTTCGGACAGATGTCTGTGTGACGTCATATTGGTCGGGGAAGCAGTTGTCATTCGTTTAAAGCACGAACGCATTGAATTTCTCCGACGGAGGAATAGTGAATTTGAGAGCAACCTGTTTTTTATTTTGACGTTTTGTTTTCTGAATAGTTTTTCATTGACCAAACTACTCCATCGATTTAATAGTTATTATTGAGTTCTTGAGCGGATATTTGATCAACCTTTTATCCTTATAACGTTATGTGGCTAAATACCGCAACTTATCCCTCCGTTCACGTACCTATATCCGTATTAGATATCCCAAAAGCGACATTTCACAGATTTTGATATTGCACAATCACACCGTGTTATCGAGGAATTCGTTGGTACGAGTATTGGTAAATTATTAATTATTAGATCGTAATTCATTAACAGCCCATCTTTACCTCACATGAACAAAATTTTACATAACCCTAAATTCTGTCATTAATCGAGAAATGTTTTTTGTAATTAGTCATAATGTCATTGTCGCTGACCATGAAAGATTATAAAACCGAAGGCATCATCGACTCGTTGCTGACCAAGACGTTGATGAACCGTATTTTAACTTTTAACAATTAGAATGAAAGCCAAAACACACATGCGTCAATTATTAAAAAAACAAAAGCGATTAAACCACTTGCACTTGTGAGATTTTGGAAATAATAAATATTTTGATATGTTTATTAATATATTTAATTATTTATATTATACACAGGTACTATACACAACGAATAGCTGTATCATTATAAATAGGTAGTATAATTTAAAACGCATTACTATACCTAAGTATTAACATTATATAATAAAAAGTTAAGTGACATTTTTGTCAGCAGTATCTTTTTACATTCTGCATTTAAAAATGAGGAGTTGGTGGGAAACCGTGTCACAGTTTAAAATAATAGCCCCTTTTGTGACACCCGGCTGCGAGGGGCTGCCTCGTGCCTCCTTGGGTCACGCTCTGCGGCTGTCATTAGTCGAGCTGGCTTTTGAAGCCGTCTTTAGTTGTCCATAGACAGGTTTAACTCTACTTGTTGAGCCGTTTTTTCCCTAAGAAATTTAAATTTAATGAAACTGCATAAAACTTACTTAAATAGAAAGTTAATTTATTTATTTATTTATTTGTTTTAAAGGAAACTTACAGCTAAACATACAGACAATAGTATAAATAAGTAGGTACATGAAGGCCAATTAAAAGTTTCCACAAGTAGTTTTTTACAATGACATACATAATACCATAATACATACATACTTCATATACAATAGATGAAGTAGACACGTGCACAAAAAGCTAATAGAATTTAATACAACAGTGGGTCCGAAAAAGAAATAGAAATAATTAATATGTTAATTAATTAAAATATTAAATTTTGTCTAAGTATTCTCAAAATTAATGATAAAGTTACTTAATGCTGGACAAATAAATGAGTACCTTACTGAATTGAACTTAATTTGTTTTATTTGTGTTTAATTTTAATGTGCACAGAACGTAGGAATTTATTTTAAAAAATAACGTTTTAGAACAAATCGTAATTGCACAAATTATGCGCAACTATGGGCCTCACAAAACTATAATTATGTTGTTAGTATTAATCATATACCAAGCTTATAGTAATGCAGTCTACTTAGTCTTCAAGGTAGTAGTTTTGCTAATGACAGACGTGAGTCCATTACGCTATTCCCCTGAGGACTGATGAAGGGGTTAATAGTCAAAACGAATATGTTGGGAGTTGTTTTATCTTCCGAAACTTGCTTTTCCGCCAGTAGGGTGACCAAATGTCCGGACTTCTGTGGCGTTCTATCCTGATTTTTAATTTGTCCGGCATGTTGATCTGACCATATATTAAAAAAACTAAATAAAAACGTAAAAATTAAACACGCTTTCATATATAAATGAATGGTTTCAAAAACTAAAAACATGCAGTTTTAAGAATGCTAAGTGTGTTAAAAATGCAAATAGACAAATTTAGCCACTGTGCTGTTAACCGTTGAGGAGTTCTTTAATTTCTCCGAAGTTGGTCATAATTTCCAATACGCATAAAACTTTAAAAGTCAGAAGTGCAAGGATTCGATACCTGACCCCACGTTCACGTCACTGTTTACATAACTCATATATTAACAATAAAAAGCTACAGCACTTTTGCAGTAACCACACCAATTAAAAAGTATTAATTTAAACTAAAATATGGTTGAAAATTACGAAGCAATTAAATTTTCCAGCGTAATGAAGTTTTCATAAATACACAAGTATTGACTGGAAAGCTTTGCAGTGGAACCATAATAAGCCAATGTACAAATAGGCCACAGACCGCAGATTGGAACTAATGAGCTTCAGGCGTACAATACTGAACGCAGTTTATATTGACTACTAGTAACGCGCTCTTACTTTGCTTTAGGATCCTTATACATAAATATTTAGGCGGCATTCTCTGAATTAACGTTTTTGTTCGTTTATGAAATCATTGAATACAACAAACGATGTTTGTGAATTGTATTATCTATTCGATACATGTACATTCACCAATCCGCACTTGGCCAGCGTGGTGGACTATGGCCTATACCCCTCACATTGTGAGAGGAGACCCGTGCCCAGCAGTGGGACAGTTATGGGTTGTGATGATGATAATGATGATGACATGTACATTAAGGAAACCGCACCCAAATCGGTTAAGCAGTTTCTGAGATTAGCGCACAAGCCACAAAGGCACGGAAAAATCACACAAAATTTTTAACAATAATTTTTTGGGTTCTATTGCGTAAAAAAAGTTTTTCTTATTTATCTGCCATGTACAGACAGCGATTATTTTTATTATTATTTGTAGATATGAGCACCTGACCGCCTCCTGTAAATCTTATTGGTGTCCAATAAAGAGGATTTGTATTGTATTTTATATTGTAAAGTCGCGTCACAACATTAGATTCTGAGTTTGTGTGCTACATATTTGACAATATTTTATATTAGAAAAATCATGTACGTATACCTATTAAATGATTTGTATCTCCGAGTGGTGATATTACATTGCCGGTTTACGCAGGTCGTTTAATTTGCAAAGGGATTGATACAAATGGTCACATTAGGATCGGTAATTTGGCGTGAAATTGGATGCGTGCGTTCTCTTCGGGGCCGGCACCCATTGACTCAAATATTCCTTGTTATGTTACAAAAATTAATACACATTACATTCAATTTAATTGTTTCAAATACATGAATATGTTTGGGAATGGATCCCAACTGTACAATGTTCTAGTTATTAGGTAACACGAATATGCCAATAGATTTAGTGTATCTACCTGTTTCTAAACTTATCAATTAGCACGAAAAGTAATTATAGTGAGCGAGTCGCTGACATAAAATATTAATATTTCATAAGTGGCGATCCGTCCGTTTATTTCATACAATTTTGCGAGTAGTTTGTACAAATTGTTAGATATTATGCTCTACTATTGGCTTTTGAAATGAAAATAATATATAAGAAAGGTTTCAATATTTTTTTTCTAATATTTAATATTATACGAAATTATTTAGTATGTTCGGAAGTTTTTTCCAATTTTATTTTTATATTTTCGTGCGTTTAAAAATAAAAATGTAGCTAAGCACTTTTCAAACTTAGAACAAGCAAGTTAAGACAATGTGCCACTGTACTCCTCCTACTTTAAAACACTTTAGCGTTAACGACTTGTGGGGAACGAAGTTTTAAAATGGCGTTTGTTTTACTTACTCACTGAATGTATTATTCGTAAATAAACATTTTTTTTCCATAAAAAATATTAACACAAATAACATATGACTCGTCATAATACGAAGTAGTTCGTAGGCGAATAATGAAAATAAGTAATGAAAGCTCTTTTATCCACAAGTGCATAATGCAAGTGTATATCTTTAGATACATATAAAACATAAAAGTGCAAGTCTTATATGTATATCTAAGATATAAATATCGTTACTATTATCGAACTGTTCAATTTGTGTTTTTTACATACTATTTTTCCGACCCCAAATAAAATTTAGAAATGGGCAGTGACTGTTTTTTTCTACATAATATAAGTATTTACGTATCTAAGAACTATTTTGGCCTCCATAAACAAATAAAATATACGTACGTATATCTTGCGTGTAGTTCTTACGTGTAGCTTGTGAAAAATATACAATAGTATAAACGATAATCTTATAACCATGGCCTGCGCAATAACGTTGTAGAAATAGTGCTAAAAATAACGTTTCCCCATTGGAAAAATCAAATATTTAGTTTTCAATACGTCCGACTGTTAGTAATGGATGGATGGTTGGTGAATGGTGATCAAGCTAACGGATTTCAGAATCAGACAGTGACAGATTAGTTCGAAAGCTAAAAAGGACCAATATTGATGGCGTGAAAAGCGATAAGGAATCTGGTGAATAAAAGCTTAATTTTCTCCAGATTTCTTCGAAGTCTTCTCCTTATCTAGAGTGTTGACTTCAAGATTTTTAACAACTAACTTAAGTTTTCGTAGGTGATTTTCCATCAGCTATACTGGTTGTCAATGAAAATAATTTATTATTTATTGGTAACCTACGTTTCATTGTTTAATGAAATATAATAATTATGATTATATTGGAAATACACTGTTACGGATAATATAAAAAAAAAAACATTTTTGAACTAATAAATGCCTAAAATATAGTTATTGTATTATCTTAATTTTAGTACCTACCTAACACAAGACAGTGTTTCAATTGTTTAACCATAAAATAACAGCATTGTTCAATTGGTCACCCTGGTGTCACAATTTAAAATTCCTGCATTTATCAAGGAGGTGCCTACATCAAAATTTAAATAATTATGATTATGTTTACTTTTCAGTTATTTATTTTTATGTTTTTTGTAGCTATTTTTGCTAATTCGGTTGGTAATAAAATAAATTTATTTAACAAAAAAATATAGGTATTTAAGTTAGCATGTTTTCCAAGATACTGAACGAATACGTAACGCCTATAAGATATAGTAAATTAGTAAAATTACCAAACAGTATTCGTTTAATATCACATTTATCATAATTATTGTTAAATTAAGCCAATACTTAACATTCCAGAACTTCTATGTATTAAAAAAACCAATTGGATTCTTTAGTCAACGCAATCGATTCCTTCAAAATAATATTCGCCTGTTCACCTATAACATGAAGCCGGATATTTGTCATCAAAACTTTGCATTTTGTTTTATATAAAAACCAATATTGCTTTTTCCATTTAATCGAATATTTTGTGTCATTCTATATTCCGTATTGGACGTAATAAACTGTGATGGAAAAAAATCGATGTGACATATGCAAATATTTGTTGGCCTAGTTTGAAAACCTCGAATGTTTTCAAGCAGAAAATAACTGTTTTGTTTAAATGTTCATTGTGAGCGTCAATATGTTTATAACTGATAGTGATAGCTTAGACGAGAGTGAGAAATAGGGGGGATACGATCCACTTAGGGGGTTACAACTATTTTTTAAAGTTATGTGTTTATTACAAATCAAATTATCCATTCGAATTGTTGACCTATGTTATTTCAACGTAGAACGCTCACATTGAATTCTTAATTGGCTGTAAGTCACTAAGAAAAATATCTCTTGTGCAACATTACAAAATTAATTAAATAATAAAAATCATTATAAGCGTGAAATAATAGCTGAACATTTGACTGCAGTTTAAGTGAGAACTGTTATAATTCTTGTAACCTTACAGATCAAAACTTTAATTTGATCTCGATTCAAATGGTAATTAAGCAATTTCGATAGTGTACGTCGAGCATATTAAAAGTTAAGGGTTAAAGAAAGACGATGCATCGAAAGAAGGTCCTTGATATGAATAAAGTTAGAACTTTAAAATAAGATGGAATTTATCCCAATGTAAGGAATCCATAAACCCAAATCTAAATAAATCAAAAGAGGATTTATCAAAATGAAGCTTGAGGATATCCGCACTCCTTGTTACTTGAAAATTTATAGAGTGTGAATACTCCCTTCCAACTGATCGCTGCGAAATGACAAACGTGACTTGGTTTGGAACGATGGCTGTGTTCTTATGGGAGCTCTAAGCAAATTTCATGTTTGACTGGCAAAATTGCATGCAGAATATTAATCTAAATATGCTTTGCATTCGTGAACTATGTTGTGCACTAGAATTTAATTTGGCTTTGAACATTGTCTTTTTATTTCATGTTGTGAATTCGTATACCTTTAACAAAACAAAAAACCGACTTCAACATTTACAAGAAAAATTAGAACATCAACGTAGTCGAAGTCATTAAATACGCATAGTTGACCGATTTTGATGAAATTTTATAATAGGTATGCATATTCAGTAGGTCTGAAAATCGGCTACTGTCTATTTTTCATACCCCTAAGTTATATAAGGGTTGTCCACCCTAGATTTTTTTTTTCATTTTTGGTCAAATTTTTTTTTGGTAATTTTTTTTTGTGTGGCATAAAAAATACACATAATCCCAAATTTTCACTGCCCTACCCCCACCCCTCGAATTTAAATCGCGGGGTTTTTTGTATTTTTGTGTGAAAAATATATAATATAATATATAATATATAATTGCGGGGTCAGCTAGTTATTATGTAAATGTTTGTTCTTGGCTCTTTTATTCAGTCACTGAAAGTAATTTTTTTGTTCCACGACTTTTCTTTGACCGCGTTGTAAGAGGATTATAAGATTGTTCAACTTCAGTTTTTTAATGCAAAATTCTACTACTTTGAAGATAAATAAAGTTGTCGTAGATACGTAAAAGTGTTTTTCATATTCTTTGTATTTCTTCTCTGGTTTCATTTTATTTTGTTGTAATTTTTTCGTTTATTAGTTTCTTAATTTAATTAATATTTTCGTCCGCCGGAATATTCACGTACGCTTCCATTACCTTGACTCACGGTCTCCTCACCACATTAGTGTTAAACGTTTAACGCAACCGTCTCTAAAGTCCGCTAAGGCGTTTCAATAAAAAAAAGCAAGCAATCTTACATCCTACTCAACCGATTATTAACTCGGATGTCAGATACCGACATTTTTAATTATAGTATTAAATATTTTATAAATTGCTGTAGGTTACTTTTAAGTGTTTATTACATGTTTTTAATAAATAAAATAAATAAATAAATCTTAATATTTTTCACCTTTAAATGATTTTTCACCTATAATTTATTTGCGAGTTGTGAGGTTGTGACCATTCATAAAGCAAACTATCAAACTACACTGTTATACATTTTGTTCATAATGGCGTAATTCTAATTTTAAGTTAAGATATGCTTAAGGTATATAGGGTTATATTACATAACTGAAACATTTCTTAGTTAATCCACTAATTGGCTCTCTATCTCTATTTGTAATCTCCTGTTAAAGACCATCAGTTAGATTTGTACGTTTTTGTAATCCTCTCAAGGGGATCATCTCTAACTACCGATGCCACTTGTTTCAACTCGTAACTTATTAATTTGAATAAGGGAATAGGTTAAGATTAAATGTAGTACGTAACTAGAAATAAAATGATGTAAACCGTCGTATTTCAGTCAAAGGTAAGTAAGCTAGTGTATTTTTCGCATTTCTCTTTTAGTTTGGCGTTGGCCGTTGACACAAATGCGGTCCCAGACGCAATACCATTTAAAATTTTACAAAATAAATATCCTCGAGGGAAATGTGGGGAATGTGTTATACCGAGTTTATTTTATGTATATTTGCGGTATTACGTTAAATTGGTCGGAGCTTTACGCAAAGCCCGGCGCCTGACGCGACTTGTGTTCCTTTGTTTGTTTGATGTAAAATGTTTATTAAGTATATATGTTATAAAATTGATGATGAGATATAAGCGATAAAGAATAGGGAATAGAGGGAGCGGGAGAGAGAGATGAAGGGTACTAATGTTATTATCCTTCATCTCTCTCTCTCTCTTCGCGCGAAGAGAGTACGTGATTGAAAAATATGTGAAAAATATGTGAGTTGCAATGACATTACATAAAGTTTTTATTACTTTTGTAAACACTGTGTTTACGTTCTTTCTGATTATAAATAATATTTAAACTGACAACTGTGTGATATTGGTGGGGTATTTTTGGGGTACTTTGGTAATGATTGCAATGAGTACCTAATCGGAGCGCTCATAGCCCGGCGGCTTGGTGATCGTCAAAGTTTAGCAACAGCCGGCGCGGTCGGTAGTTGGATGGGTAACCGCTAGTGGGAAAATTTCTTGAGCACTTCCGTGCTTCGGAGGGCACGTAAAGTCGTCGGTCCCGGTTGTTACTATTTGGTAGCAATCGTTAAGCCATTTCGGATGCCTTCAGGCGGCTTAAAAAACTTCGACACTTGGGTTGACCAATAACCCCTCCACCAATCGGCACAGGAGCAACGTGGTCGAGGATGCTCTATACCTCCTCAGGTATGAGGAGAGACCCGTGCTCAGTAGTGGGCCATTACTGGGTTGAAGCAAACCAGGCTTGATAAAATTATAAATTGAAATTGGTAATGTCTCTTAAAAGCCGGCTAATGAGCAGACGAGCCACCTGAAGTTAAGTGGTCACCACAGAACAGAGCGTGGTGGTCACCGTCGCCGCCCGTGGATATCAGCACCACCAAAGACATGACCGATGCATTGCTGGGCAAGAAAGAAAAAAGAGAAAGAAAAGAAAAACTATAAGTAATAAACGAATCATGATATTTTTATTTTACGTCTGATCATTGGCATTGCGTTGCACGAAACATTCCGTTCGTCAATCTAACGTTTTGTCAAATTGTAATTGTCATTTTTATGACGTTTACTTTAAGTATTATTTAATTTTTGATAAACGTTTTTAATATAAGTGAACATGAAACCAAAATTCAAGTGTTGTGATGTTGAGTCCATGTGTGGCCGTAATCTTTGGCAAGGAGTAGTTTTCGTGGGAATCGCTACACTCGTAAGAGCATTGATAATCTCGTAGTACTAGAGTATGTAAATGGAAACAGAATTCTGAAAAATTTAGATTTTTGTTTTGGAATCAGAGCTTCCTCTTTTATAATTTGTAGTTTAATTTCTATTACTGCAGTTTCACTTTGTAATGCCAAAACCTCTACCTTAACTGGGTCTTAAAATCAGGAGTTGAAGTCATAGTTCCCTAAACATGCCCATATCGAGTCTGTAGATGACACATTTGACAGGGGGAGGGCTTTTCCTTTTGTACCACCAGGGTCGTCGCTAGAGTTAAAGTTCAAACGGCGACCTTGATTAGCATTACGGTCAAATGCTATTAGCATTGCATTTTCGAGCTTACCATTAGGCCATTAGCTTACCATTACCATTACTTACCAAGCATTACCATTACTTACTAAGCTTACCATTAGGCCAAACCGACAATATAAGAATAAATAAATGTCATGGATTTTTTTTGGTAAGGGGACTGCCCCGCAATGCCCGCTCCCCAGCTTCGGCTATGTGTGTGTACCAACCATTTTGTTTTTCCAGGTGATATCATCAGTGGTGTTGATATCCTCAATCGGGGTGGTGATCTCGATGACGCTGAGCGACCAGCAGTACAACAGTCAGCCGCTGGTCGCCATCAATCTGGTGTTCGCTCTGGTCTCCACCTCCATATCCTGCTATCAAATCGTAATATCTCTGCTCTTACTTTGGCAGGCTTATCGGGTATTAAGTATTTTTTCTTGGTATCTTTTCGAAAACTAATATATTTTATTTTAGGTAGGTATGCTTATAATTTTTTTTGTAAATATACAACTATGCCAAACAAGCAAACGCCCTCTATGGAATCACAAGGTCACAAGATCAAGAGATTATCGATTCCCTGTGTCGCGTGTGGCATGCACAACACAAATAGGATCACTAACATAAATATTTGCCTCGGCCGGGAATCGAACTCACCTTCGCTTCGCAGGCAGGGTCACTACCAACTGCGCCACGGGTTCGACCCGGATCGTTTTAAAAAAAGTCCTTTAATATTGGTTTTTTGTTAATTGTTTACTACTATAATAAGTAACTATTATAAGGGCAGAAGTGTGCCTCATGTTAATTTAAACTTTAATGTTGTAGCTCAAAAACAAAATTTACGTGTGTTCGTTGTGGTACGTGTCACACTTGTCGATACTTACTCTGTACTGCATCCTATTCAGCTCCAAAACTGTCGTGTGCTTCTTTGAGAAGCACTATGTGTCGGCGGTTGCTACAATTTTACTGGGATTAACTTACGAAGGTACATTATATTTTATGTTAACTTCTAAGTATCACTATCTTATATACTTATAGGTAACACTTATAAATGATTATGTTTATAATCAATATCACTTGAAAAATTAATTTGAAGTTAAATGGTCATTGCCACTTAAGGTAATCCAGGTGTCAAAGACGCATTGCCAGTCCAGAAGAAAGCAGTGGATGAGTTTATGTTTGTCTAGAATTTGCGACATTAATGTGCGAAAATTTAACGGGTCATTAAAGACGGATTGGAATTAAAATTTCTTATCACGATCCTGTACTATTGAAAATAAACTATAGTTGTTGGTGGTGCAGATAAAATAATAAAAATTGTGGTATAATATTCTTGTGACCTCGCATGAAAGAAACTTGGCTCCTTCAAGTCGTTTGTCAGCAGGATGTAGGTACGCACAATTGAGTTTGACTTGGACTCTGCAATGAATCCTTACACACTACGAGTATCTTTTGAATTCTATATAAAATTTTGAAACTTAACATTTAATTTCCAGCTTTTTACACATATTTCGCCATAGTCGTCAACAGTTATCTTCATTCGTTAAATGAAGACAGATATTTGTAAACGAAATATAAAAATATTATACAATATTTATTCCAATTATGCTATTCATTTCATACCAGCCTCGGTTTGTAAACCCCCAATAGACAAACTATACACGTCGGTCACCCACAACAATAACACTAAGCCTGCTGCAAAACCAACACTCCGAAACATTTCCATTTATGGCTTTTTCCTTTTCATGAAGGTTATCTTTTATTAAATAGTAAGAATATCATTTATAGTGGACTGTAATAAATAAAGGTGTTATAATAAATAAGTACCTACACAAAAAAATGTCATTATTCTATTCTATCGCGTTTATATAGTTTGTCCATTTTGCGAACAAGCTGTTCGAAGAATTAATCATTTTAAAACTTGTCCTCTTAATATCAGCTAAAAATTGTATGATAAAAACTAACATATATTTCAATAATAGCATTTAAATTGTAATTTTCCTAATTTCAAGTCGGATTTGGAAATAGTAACAGAACACCGCTGGACTATTTTTGAAAACTTTTAAAGTAATTTGATATATCAAAGTCACAATCTCTTAGTAACTAATTTAAAATAGGAGAAAATTTTCAATTGACATAATTGTAAGAGGCTTCGTATAGGTACGGCTTAACAGCTCTTATGTTGGCTTAACATATCTCTCAAGGCACGGAAGCACTTACACTTGCGGTCACCCTGTTCAATTATATTCGCTTCCTAATTTGGTGACGCCGTACTTGGTCGTATGATTCAAACCAGCGCAGCGGTTAGGCTACCAACCCTTGCATGGGATTTCGTTGAAAAGAATGCTTAGAAAACACTAAGCACTATAAGTAAACCAATTAATAATATCCCGCAACAGAGCAGTGAAGTCTGGTGGGAGTATAAACAATCAAACCGTTCTTATAATCAAAAGTAAACTCTGCCGTAATCTTGGGTTCTAATAACAGTGTACACTTGTAAGCGGTGGCTTTGTATCAGCACTCGAACTGTTGTTTGCAAACAACTTGTGCTAAAAGACCTCTGTTTATAAAGTCACTCACCCATATACTAATTGCACAACGAGGCTTGTGAATTTGTATTTGTACCCTGGGGATGTGTACTTAGTTACTATTCACATAATCGTGTATTGGAATTTCGTGGAATAGTGATAGTCAGTGATCAATGCGTAAAATAGTGAATTTGACCATCATCGCCACTTAACATCAGGTTGGATTGTAGTCAAACATTAACTTAGCATTGTGTAAAGTGCTGTTTAAATTTAAAATATCACTCATCTCAGTTTCAATAAAATTGGTAGGTAAAGATTTGTTGTTTTTATTGCCATTGTCATGTCAGTGTGGCGACATCGCGCACACGTCTCACGGTGACGTCACATCAAACCTGAATCACGCTATCGAAGTTTCTACCCTTACTACCGCGAAAAAATACTTAAAAAATAATGTTCAATTTGCACGTGAAAGCCCCGAAAGAATACTGTATATGTGTTGCTTACCAGCGAGGGAGCTTATTCCAAGGGAAGATACTGAGCGCCATAACCCAATCTGTCCATACCTATAGGCCCACAGGAAGGCTCGTTTCGTAGGATGTAAAGAGTCCCGAAAATCCACTATTGCGCGCCGCGTAAATAATATATCTACTTATTTTCCTACTTCCTCAAAAGGGAAACAATTTTTCACTTTGAATAAAGAAAAGGAAGAATAATTCATAATCTGGCCTAACATATATTCTCTCAAAGGCGGTCGCACTATCATGGCGGGTTATAAAAGGGTCGGGATTTCGTGGCCTCTCCGAGCTCGTCGGGGACATCATTTATATACAGCACCAGCCATAAGTCCACACATTACGTTGTTAAACGGTTAGCAGTGACTTTTGGTTTTCTGAATAAGTATGCTAAACTGGTAAGTCTGTTTAAATAAATTAAGAAATAATACTAAGTTATCAAAAGTACATCCTCACTTTTTTATATGTAGTTAAATTTTCATTACATTCCCTTCATTTACGTGTGAGTTCATTAACATAGTAAAGTAGTTTAAAATATACGTACGAGAGTTACAAATGTTCATTTTTACGTAGAGCACTGTAGATATTTGCATATCGTGCGGTTTAACGACACGGTTTCGTTTCAAGTGGTAATAATATTTTATAAATTCAGGAATGTCTGGCTACGAGAAAATATGGACAATAGTATTTTTAATTTTAGTTGAAATTTTAAAACAGGTATTTTCGAAACTTCCTGTGGGATAAGTGAACTTTTAAAAATGTTAGGATATGGTTTGGTTAAAATTGATGGACATATAGTTTAAGTACATGATTTCATGTTATACATACCTACATAATTTACGCCGAAAAGAACTTTGTTAAAACTGGGCGTTTTAAGACACTTTTCTCTTTTCTAATTCGCTTTCATGATGAGAACGGTTACTGTTTAAAGTTACCGTTTTATTTACCACGTTCGCATAAATATGGGAAATAGCACCAAGGTCCCAATATTCGCTCGGGAATACACAGTATGGTTAATTACGAGTACATAATTTACGCTGGTTAATAATAGTTAGGCGTACGTAACTCATCATTGAAAATTTTGTGAAGAGCCCTCATTTATGCAGGTTTCCATAACATGTTTTCTTCACAAGTTTTAAGAAATGAATAGCTGAAAAGTATTGGATGGATGACTTGATAGTAAGTTTCCAGCGTTGCCCTCGGACATAAGTACCACAATAGGCATCAACAATGCGTTGAAACCAAAAAGAAGATAGGAAGAAGAAAGAAAAATCCGTACAATCCTTGTCTATGCCTCAAAATACCACAATCGAAACTCGTTTAAGATTTTCATCCACGATATTGAAGATTCACCGTACAAGTATACAAGTAAGGAATCCTGCTTCGATTTCAGTTTGAAGAGAGGGTTCGCCTTCAATATGTTGATATCACCAATGCGTTGAAACCAAAAAGAAGATAGGAAGAAGAAAGAAAAATCCATACAATCCTTGCCTATGCCTCTAATTACCACAATTGAAACTCGTTAAAGATTTTCATCCACGACGTTGAAGATTCACCGTACAAGTGTATAAGTAAGGAATCCTGCTTCGATTTCAGTTTGCAGAGAGGGTTCGCCTTCAATATGTTGATATTCCTAACGAGCTAATCAGATAGCGCCTCGTATTTAAATTAGCGTTCGCTGGCTGATGCAGGTAATCCTATAATTGGATCCACTTGATCCTTGAAGCGAGTCAGACAACTTTATAACTTAATATTGTTATGTTGTAACGTTACACGGTGGGTAAGGGCAGTCTGTTTGGAAATTGTTTTTCTACGGTCAATGTATAGGGGCCTATAGCTGTTGATTTATTAATGCTTCAATTGCGTCGTGAAGGAATAGTTTGGATACATTTTCGACACATTTGGTATACAAATTTTTTTATATTAACTATTTAGTCCATTGAAATGTTACATTTTTTGGGGTTAGCGTGCATTTGTCGGAGGACGCAATTTTATTTTTTAGATGTCAAAAGGGGGTCATTGTAAAGTCAAATCCAAGTTAGTGGGGTCGCAACCCTTGTCCCGCGGCCACCGTCGGGAAACAAGGGTGCAGATTTTTTTATGGTTTATCTGGCGAACTATAGGTCTCACATAAAGTTTGTAAGAACATTTTTCGTTGCGAATTTAATTCTTTACAACTTTGGTTTTGTAACTTTTTATTGTAGCATCAAATATAACAAAGATATAAATAAAAATGAAAATAACCAAAAGAATTTTTTTCAATTGTTATAAGTAATGTAATGTAATGCAAGTAGTACAATAAATGAAATCTGCAAAGCTAGGAATAGGGGTACAATAGAAAAGTAATCCCGTACATATGCCTTGAAATTACGACCGGGTGTAACGTTATTTAAAATATACAAAGAAAGAAATAAGAGCAGAGGCCTTTGCAAACGTACGAGCCGTAATAAAAACGTATGTCTTCGCTGTTCCAATATACGGCCACTGGAGAAAAATGGGCTTTTCTTTGTTTTATATGGGTCGTATGGTGTTATATGTTAAGCCTAATGTTTAAAACGTTATCAAGTGCGAGTTGGCCTTGCATTATGAAGGGTTCTATACCACCGAGCACTCTAATTATTAGATGAATGACAAGGGAGAAGGTAGAAAAACCCTTTATAAGGTTACCTGTATGGAGATTTGGGATCTCAGTGATAAGAGTTCTGTCTAAAAAAATTCAAGATCGTGAGTACCCGTTTACATTAAAAAATGTTTAGAGTCCGCCATGATATCAGTTTAAAATAATATAATATCATAATGATTTTCAAGTTGAATTGCTACGCCAAGCGTAGCTCTCGTAGCTCGTAGCGAACGAAACCGCAAATAAAATTTGTCGTTTAGGTACTATCGAAATGTTCACATTCATCGTACGCACCACATATCAATTTAAAAATTTAAATTATAGCGTGGCCATTCAATGAAACTATAAACATATAATATCAAACATATAATATCCAAAGTTTACATTTACAACAAGGACGCGAATTACACACCACTTTCAACAAAATCACAAATTACAGAGAGAGCTTAATTAAACAGAAAACGTACGACGTCTGTCAGACTGTCACTCAACATCTATATCGTGCGGGAAGCCGGTGCGTACGTGACAAATGGGACCTTGCGGGATGTGCCTTGCACGTAGTGAGGGGACGCGCTACATCCTCCCCCTCCAAGCCACCACGACGACCCGTTGGAGGCTTGGTCAATTTTACCTTACGCGGCCTTCCACGCACCCTACCGCGAGCCACCGTACCACTACCATCACTACCCTTAAATGGAGTCAGAGAGCTGGTATGATATTTGCCAAGCCTTTTACCATCGGCATCTTTAATATAATAAGTAGTAGGACTCACCACTCCGCCAATGACGAATGGACCCGCACGCCGAGGAGCAAACTTACTCGAAAAACCACGTCCGGAGTTACTAAGAGGATGAGTGTCCACCAATACCATATCACCTTCCTTGTAGGTTGGGCCATGACGACGCTTCCCATCTGCTACAAATTTACGGCGATCCTGTTCCTCTTCAGATCGAAGCTTAACATTTTGCAGGATAGAGGAAAAATCTCGCAAATACGGAGTTATCTTGGAAATAAATCTTTCCTCTTGTACTATACGTCGAATGTCATGTGCTACGTCAAAAGGCGATCTCAGTTCTCGAGCAAAAGTCAAAAATGCTGCACTGTGTCCAGTAGCCTGGTTATAGGCGTTGTTCAAAGCAAAACGCACAATAGGTACAGCCTTAGGCCAATTACGATGGTGCTCTCCTACAAATATACTAATCATTTGCTTCAACTCTCGATTCTTTCTCTCAGCCGGATTGGATTCGGGATGATAAGCTGGAATAAGGTTCTGCTTCACTCCTAATACAAACATTGCCTTTTGCATTACCTCAGCAACAAACTGACTACCATTGTCAGACACCACTCTTCTTGGCAAACCATAGCGAAGAAACACCTCTTCGATTAGAGTTTTCGCACAGACTTCTGCCGTCGCGTCCATCAAAGAGAATAACTCAACCCAACGCGACGCTGTGTCTTCCACGAGCAGAATCCACCTCTCACCTTTGTCGCCTTCAGGTAGAGGTCCAAAGAGATCTATAGCCAACACTTCAAAACGCTGATGTAATACAGGAGTCTGCAAAAGACCTGCGGTCTTACGATTACTAGCCTTATAACGTTGACAGGCATCACATGTACTAATATTTTTCTCAACGAAACGTCTCATTCCCGGAAAATAATATCGTTCTCTCGCCTTCTTATAAGTCCTCTCTAAACCCAAATGTCCTGCTGTAGGTGAGTCATGCAGCTCTTTAAATAATTCCATTCGCATAGACTCAGGGACAGCCAACTGCGGTTCTTCGGATTCAGACTCGGGATCGAAACGGAATAAAACTCCCTGACTTATATAGTACCCTCTATCAGTCCAACGAGTTGATAAACTCGTATCCTCATTTTCAAAATCCGAAATAATCTTTTTAAAATTTGGATCCTCCAATTGAGCAACCCGGATTTCTTCTGGGCTTCGATGAGGTAAATCTATGCTGACCTGACAGATAGCACAGTCCTCGACAACATTTGTCGAATCTTCAACAGGACGGCTCAAAGTATCTGCCACAACATTTACTTTACCTGGGCTATATTCGACGTTGAGATTATAGGCCTGTATCTTCATAGCCCAACGCGCAAGACGTCCACTTGGTGTCTTAAGTGACAATAACCATTTCAATGGCTGATGATCTGTTGCCACACACACATGTGCACCCTCAACATAACCCCTAAATTTATCAAGAGCCCAAACCACAGCCAGAGCTTCACGCTCCGTTGTATTATAATTACGCTCAGCAGCGGTTAGTAACCTACTTGCGTATTCAATAGGTTGTTCTGCCTTTGGATTTTCTCCCTGCATGAGGACAGCGCCTAACGCATAACTACTTGCGTCAGTCCTCAAAACAAATGGCCTATCATAATCGGCTTGAATCAAGATAGGGGCAGTTGTAAGCAAACTCTTAAGATTTTCAAATGCTTGCGACTGAGCTGAACCCCAACACCAAACCTGATTCTTTCTGAGCAGCCGAGTGAGTGGTTCCGCAACCTCGGAAAAGTTTTTGATAAATTTTCGGAACCATGAGCAAGTTTGAAGGAAAGTTCTCAACTGTTTTAAATTATTGGGTTCCTTCATATTTAATACCGCATTGACCTTACTAGGATCTGGCGAGACACCATCTTGGGTTATGACGTGTCCAAGATATCTGACACTTTCCCTCGCAAAGACACATTTTTCCCGATTGACACGAAGGTTGAACTCGCGTAAACGGGCAAACACCACTTTCAGATCCTCTAGATGTTGTTGAAAATTATCCGAAATGATTAACAAATCATCTAAATATGCTAAAACACAAATATTGGTAAAAGCTGAACAAGAACGAAGACGGTCTATAAGGCGTTGAAAAGTCGCTGGCGCGTTCTTCAAACCGAATGGCATTCTCTTAAAGCGATACACTCCAAAAGGACTAATAAAAGCTGTCTTGTCTCTATCATCCTTATGGACTGCCACTTGCCAATAACCCGCTCGGAGGTCTAAAGTGCTCATAACAGCGTTTCTCCTCGTAGACTGTAGCAGCTCACCTATTAGAGGCATAGGATACGCATCCGTTTTAGTCACCGCATTCAGACGCCGATAGTCGACACAAAAACGGACGCTTCCATTAGCCTTGGGCACGAGAAGAGCTGGTGAGGTCCAAGCTGACTCACACTCTTCGACTATGTCGTCTTTTAACATCTTCTCAAGCTCCTGACGCATCACCTCTTTTCTGGCCGGAGTTAAACGATAAGGAGGTACAGATATTGGCGGACACTCACCTGTATCTATACGATGCTCGGCATAAGGAGTAGGACCTCCCCCTGAACGGAAGATATCCACATTATCTCGTAGAACATCTGATAACTGAGATCTCTGCTGAACCGTTAACAGCTTCCCCTCCTCCATGCGCAGGTCCATAGCGTCGCAGGCGAGACGATGTTCCGCCCCTCCATATTCTAGAGGGAAAACACCCGGGACACCAGCCAATGACCAGCGATCCCTGCTAAAATCAAAAATCATACCAGCATCTCTAATAAAATTAATGCCTAGCAATGACTCGGTGGCTCCCGGTAAAATAATAAATAAAGTAGGAATTACCATACCCTTAATTTCTACATTCACAATTGCCGTTTCTACAAAGTCTTTTCGTATATAACCATTTGCGAATTTTAATTCGTAAAACACACTTTGAAATTGATGATTATTTTTCATTAAGTGATCCCGCATCGACGCACTTGCCACCGACTGTCTCGCACCCGTGTCCACTAATATACGACCAATTCCGTCGTAAATTTTTATTTTTAAAACGGGCCGATTGCGCGGCTCGTGTACCGCCGACACAGCCGATATCGACTGAAATGCACCATTCGCGGACTTCTCTTTACATGCTAAACAGTTCGACCTTACGACTCCTGGAGCGCCACAACCAAAACATGTCAAACGTGGCTCCGTAACTTCAGCACTTACATCCGCTACAATATTTTCTTTTATCCGTAATCTAGGACATTCAATTTTTGTGTGTCCAAACTGTTTACAGTAGTAACATCGTAGTCTTAATTTATTATTATTTGAAGACGTCGAAACCGTAGATGGTGATAATTCAGTACAAGTCGGTAGGTTTGAAGTTCGTTGAAGATTTTGCTTAATACTTGATTGTGTGATTGGAATTGTTTTCCGTACCAATTGTGGACGACTCTCATCAAACAAATCTTCCAGTGATCGTGCGCCACTTAATAATGCAGCAAATGACGTACATGCACTTCGCGGCAATTTCTCCCGTATCCGTTTATTCAGTAAGCCATAAATCATGTCGATCTGTACATCAGTACTTAGACTACCCGATGGTAACTGAGCAATTAGGGCTCTTACCCTACATACAAAAACGTCTGTGGTTTCGTCACCCTGCTCTTTGCTGAACAATTCACGATAAATCCGATGAGGCGGTAAACGTGGGCCGTAGGTCTGTTTCAAAAGGTCAATCGCCTCAGACCAGCAATCGACAGTGGCTTTTACTCCTTGCCACCAGGTCGCGGCCAGTTCCGTCAGAAGCATCGGTAATCCTCGCAGAGCTATTGCATCATCGATGCCGACGCACTCTTTGTATATCTGAACGGCTTCTATAAACGCTACCACATCACCATTCCCATTAAACCGTGCCGTGCACTTGGAAAAGTTACCAGTCGTACTGTTCGAATGTACATTCGACGACTGTCTCTGTATAGTTTCGATGATTTTTGATAATTGTTGGTCAGTCATTATTATCGGTGTAGGTACGCGAGCCGCGGTTGCTGACGACGAACCGCTAGGCTCCGCCATACCTGTATCCTCTTCATCCACGTCGCTTGCGTCCCTCTGGCGTGTGCGCGGCATCACACTCGATGTATGTAGGTACACGTCACGAAATAACTAAGTACACTGTTCAGTGTCACTAATACTTTACACAAACTCGTGTTGTACACTCCACACTGTCCAGAAGAACGATCACAAAAACTTTAGTCCGGCCAAACGTTGGGCTGCCAATTTTATAGCGTGGCCATTCAATGAAACTATAAACATATAATATCAAACATATAATATCCAAAGTTTACATTTACAACAAGGACGCGAATTACACACCACTTTCAACAAAATCACAAATTACAGAGAGAGCTTAATTAAACAGAAAACGTACGACGTCTGTCAGACTGTCACTCAACATCTATATCGTGCGGGAAGCCGGTGCGTACGTGACAAATGGGACCTTGCGGGATGTGCCTTGCACGTAGTGAGGGGACGCGCTACAAAATAAATAATGAACTAAAAACATTCGTCTACAAAACTATACTGGATACTGGATTATCCTGTATCCAGTATAGTTTGTGTTAATTCATCTACGTCTAATCATCTCTTTGATATTAAATCAGAGCAGCCAACATCCGAGCCCGCTTCCAAATGAGCGAACATGAAATGTGCAAATTAATACCAGCCTGCAAAGGGATACATGAAACCGACTCATTCAAGGGAATTCTTCTGGATTCTATTTTAAACAAAAAACAGAAATTTATAAATGCGTACAACACATCATTAATTTATGATCCATGATGATCCATTTCCTACTGTACATAGTGAAGAAACGACATCAAAACGACTACTTTTAGATATGTACAAACACTTTATACCCGCCGTATGAAATTTCAGCAAGCTAAAATGGCAATAAAAATTTCCACAAACATCTAAAATCGTAATCTATTTTATGACGTCATTTTACGGGCGGCAGCTTCGTCGCCTCAACTTTATGTGGGAAACTAGCGATAAAGTCGTGTAACTTTAAAATACAGACTGGAAAATGTTACCACTAACTGTAAAATAATATCTTCTAGAAAGTTAATAGACCAAGGTAGGGCATGTAATGTGTTTTGCGCAAACTTTATCACCGAAAATGTAAATACTAAATCATGATTATCACCACATTCCATAACCAACGCAGCCTACTCCTGGGCTCATGCCTCCTCACACAATGTGAGGGATGCAGGCCATAGTCCACCACGCTGGCCAAATGTTCTAACACCGTCACCTAACCGGACGGCGTGCCGGCCGGGCGCGCACAGAAAAGTCACCCGTTCCGATGATGTCAGAACGTGATGTAAGAGCGTGACGTAAGAGCGTGACGTCAGAGCGTGAAGTCAGAGCGTGACGTCAGAGCGTGACGTCAGAGCGTGACGTCAGAGCGTGACGTCAGAGCGTGACGTCAGAGCTAGCAGTTATTTATTATTTCTACAGTAACATGCATTCTGAAAATTTTTGATATACCTATTTCCGTTCAAAACACAGTGCCATGTGACAGACAGACAGACAGATAGCGGAGGCATACCTACTAATTGGGTTCCGTTTACCATCCTTTGGGTACGGAAGCTTAAAAACGAATATGCAGAATCGAAATGACGTTTGCCTGATACATTAGTTATTTGTTACTGTTATTATCATAGTATGAGAATTTTCTTTATTTAATGTAAACAACATATTATATTTTGTAGGGCACGTAATTACATATTCTTTATTTTATTAATAAAAGTCCAAATTTCGTCGTTCGCGGCGTGGCGCTCAGTGCATTTTTCATTTTGTTTTCACACTAATGACGTCATAAATTTAAAAGTAATGCTATCTTTACAATGCTTTGAAACAAAAACCATTTTTAAAGTTCCTGTTTCATTGGAGATGCGGTAGGGAACGGACTGCGGTTTTGTGAATCGCACGTCTATGTAACGTAGTCATTTCGTGTGCTTATTTCTTCGAAGCGTTCACAGGAGACGGTTGCTGTTAATCGCAAATAATTGACCAAATCAGCGCGTGATATCACGTAAGTAGTAGCGTATCAAGTAGTATAAAGCGAAGTAAAATACTCGTGCAAAGTCTAACTATTTTATTCGATGACAATATTGACAACATGAACCCTGTTCCCTTATTTTTATTAATAAAATTATCCGTCTATTTGCGAAGATGGCCTGCTCGCTGGCCAGTAACATTTTATTGGGACACTGGCCAGAAGCATTTGGAAGACTCCATTCTCCTCTCTCGTCTCCTCTCACCTCTCCTCCCACTCCTCACCTCGCCTTACCACATCTCATCTTACCACTTCCTGCTCTTCGCTGTTGTTTTCGTACAAGTATAAAATTCCTTCGTTACAGTGTTTCTGATTTATCAATGGCCGCAAAATTTTAGGGTGAGGGTCTCAAGTTAGTGTGTCATAGTTAGTTAGTTAGTGTAGGTAATTCATATTCAACATTTATAAATTATTATTATTATTAGGCACAGGACAGTCAATTAAAATTAATATTATTATATTACATATTATATTTCTTAATAAATTTTCGCCACATGACAGTCACAGATACACGTATTATTATGTACATAGTTACAGATAGGTACAAGTTGTACATATTACAACCAAAGTTGAACCTGGACGTAATACTAAATTTAGTAGTGAGTACCTACATCTATCTGTAAGTCTCTTTTGGGAAATCGTTTGTTGAGGGAATTGGTTGTTCAAAGGCTACTTATGTGTAAGCTTGAAAAACAAAACAAAATAGCCACATTTCCGATATAGAATTTTGTAAGAGGCTGTCCTCCGTTCTTTTCCCTTATGGATTTGGTCACCCCTCATTGAAGACGAAATTATTTGTGACATAATTTCTCCTTCCATATTGTTTTGTATTGCTTTGTTTCTTTTATGAACAAAATATATTTCTATCTGAATTAGTAAAACATTACTTTTGATGTAATGTGTGTAGTGTGTAAAATAAAAAATAGGATCCCAAAGGGAATATCCTCTCCATACATGTAATCTGAAACAAATGGGGGTTTTCTATATTATGTTTTGTTATTGACCAAATAATTGCAGTAATCTTTCGGTGGTACGGAACCCTATGTGAGCGAGTCCGACACTCACATGACTAGTTTTCTATAAATTACAGAGTTGTAAGATATCATAAGACTTCTGTTGTTACATTGTATAGAGGAACCCCTAAAAATGAATGTTGTTGTAATAAAATTAAACTTAGTTTTCGTTAGTTACGGACTCGATTCATTTAAAAGTACATTTTTTTTAAGTTTTTTTTTTACAATTTGTGTAACGTTTTAGATCTGGGTATGAGTTCTTGTCTTTGTACGTTGTAAATGACGCCCACGAATCCTAGTGGGGGCTATGAGCGTGTAGCGCTATTATTACTTAACTTACAATGCCCATTTAAAACAGTTGAAATAAAAGCTCTAAACCAAAAAGCCCCAGGGAGAACAGTGAACTTAATATCCCTGAGTGAGTTATTTCAGCGGCCAGTAGCTACATATGAATGTACAAAGACAAATTGAAATTTGGAGCCGAGGTCCATTTACGATAACAAGATAAATCTTCTCAAGGGATAAAGTCCCAAATTGGGGGCTTTCATCATTCGGTAAAAGCATCGAAAACAAAGTTTTATAAATATTTACAGGAGAGGTGGCCATTCGTCATACAGTTGTAAAGCCGTCCGAGCTGTTCATAAAATAAAATCGGTCGTTACAGTCGAAAATTACTTCGTGGCAATCGATTGGAAAAACCCTCCGCTGTCATCCATACATCATCCGAGTATTTATTCGATTTATAGGCTTGGTTGCAACGGCTCACCATAATTCTCTGTAGTGAGTAAATCAAAACAATTGAAATCATTGGCAGAGTAAACATCAACTTTTATATTGGGACTTGATATGGATATAACGCATGTAATGGAGGATATTAGTTCATCTTCCTCTATCTTTATCGTTCGTATCGTAATATACCTGTGACTTACTCCCAAGTGGCTTGTGTTTTGTTTATTTCAGGTCATTAAAGCTTTTATAGTTTTATACTTGACACATAGTTGCCATACATTAAATACTTAAATAAACGCTTGCCCGTACACGCTAAGATTTTGAGTCGCGGGTGGCATGGAAAACATAAATCACATACACACGACCCGAGACCAAATATTAATTTGTCTATCAAATAAATGTCCGCCCCAACCGGATCCAACCCAGGACCAACACGCCGTAGTGGTAAAGGCATGGTTTTTCTTTAAGTTTGGAATTATCGCGTTGAGACGGATAACTACTATTTTATACTACCTGACATGAAGAGCGATGAAGATCTTTTGTAGCCAACATTAGAGGAGCAACTCGGTGGAAACAATGAACGAGGACGAACTTGCACAAAGTTAGTTTCAGTTTATGTTCCTGTCCGGTGTATCCATCGGCGTTGCTATATTGTCTTAACAAGACTTCAAATTGTTTTAGTGGTTTCAAACTTTCAATAGGTACTATAATAATATATTTTGCAAAACGAGCTTGGAGCTTCATCTCTGCTTATCTTATTTGGAATGCAAGAGATATAATTAATAAAGTTTATTTCGTTCGACCGCCATTAGCCTTTTTGCTTTCGGGAGGTAACGAAACTAAGAGAGCGTTTTCTTAAATTCGTATCTAAGAGAGCTAAAGTGGTGTTTTATTGTTTCTTTGTAACTCTATCTTGCAAATTCATATAGAATGTGACTTGTACATCGCAGCATTGTCGTGTAATGTAACATAGGCAGAACCAAATAGTTTAAAATATCTCGGTCACCTCTATCGGATGATGATATCTACGTAATAGTATAAGAAAATTCTTACGAGTATGTTGAAATCCCAGCGATCAATTTAATACAGTTATTAGGTGTTAGAGAATTTTCAAAAATAAATTAGCAATTAGGTTTATGCAATATTCCTATCAAAAGGGGTAAATTCAAGAAGGCGACTGTTTATAATTATGTTGCTGTAATGTAAATTATTTAAGACTAGTAAACCCGCCCTCGCTTCGCTTCGGGTACCATGTCCCTTAGTACGTACATTCGAAAATTGTTAGCCGTGATTATTTAAACTTACATAACTTTTTTATTTCTCAACAGATTGAAATAAAATAAACACTATAGTTATGGTAAGTGAAGCTTACCACAATATATTATTGAACCTCACACCAATCGGTTAAGCCGGTTCCGATATTAGCGCGTATAAAAGCACAGACAAACAGACAAAAATTCTAAAAATCATTGTTTTGGGCTCTATTTCGTTAATAAAGGCCCTAAGTAAAAGTTTTTCTCATATATCTTCTATGTACAGACAGCGACCAGTTACAGATTTATTATTAGTATAGATATAGATGATCTATTTGTTTAAAAATGTTATTGGCTTGAACCGTAGCACACTCTTCTTTCGTAGAACCTTTAAAATTACCTGATATTTAATTTGCTGTTTTTTAAGACCCTCGTTTAAAGAGTTGTTGTATAAACTTACAAATACTGTATATCGAAAATATTTAATGACTAATGCAGGAGCAGCGTTGAAGTTAATGTTAATAGTAGTTCGGTTCATAAATTTTGTCAACAGAATTTACCACAGAATTTGTACTGGTCCCCACGTATTCCGATAAGCAATACTTATCGGTTGCAGCTTGCACGAGCATTTTTCCGCTCAGCGTTGCCAACTTTGGAGCACCGATGCCAAGTCAGGTACGAATGAGGAATGAAGAACGGATGCAAAAAATAAAATGAACATTTCATTCGTACAACGTAAAGAAATTCCACCTTTTCCGCGGTTTTAAGCGAACTACACTGAACATGTACTTTAAAATCTCGTTTAACACGAAATTGAATTCAAAGCGACGCGGCAACGTCGTCTTAGCGAAATCTTAAATATACACAATTAAAGAATAAACTAAACTTAACAGATTAACGTAAAAAGGTCGTCGCACAGTATAACTACTCAAAAACATTAAAAATTGTGATAGCGGTCACATATACACGTATTCTGTGATCAGGTATCTACTTATGTCCGTTTAAGGATACAGCCCTGTGACAGACAAACAGATAAAAAGCGGAGCGAAGTTAAAAGGGTTTATTTTGTCATATTTAGGGTAGAAACCCTTAAAAACGTTTTACACTGAGAACTACATTCAATATTAAGTCACCCATATTTTTTAAGGAAATGAAATGAAAACTGTTAGTTGTTGGTTGTAACAGCAGGAAATTTAATTCTTATTTAATTAACATTGGAACTGCTAACTAGGTACTTAACACAAAAAAATATTTTTTGTCTTTAGTAGTCTTTAGCATATAATTATTCATTAAAACTGCCGTGGCAGCAAATAATATTTGCCGGATTTTACTTAGGCCTATTCAAACTCTATTCTGCATATATTTTAAAGAAAAAAAATAAAAAAGGTATTTTCCTTTTTATTTTCGTATAACGAATATCTCAACCCTCGTTCATTTGTAACGAAATGGAAGTATGTTCGTCGCCTGTTGTTCTAATTTCACTTAGAGGCTGTGCCGCTTAATGGCGGCGTCATGCTTAGGGGCCATTACACCGCCCCTGTAATTATTATGAGGAATTTGTTATCTACTATCTTTATTAAGACATTTTGAGTGCTAGATAAATTCCATAGGGATGGAAATTTTAATCGAGGTGTAATAAAGATTTTTTTACCGTTTTCTTCAAGATTTGTGCATTTGTAGCGTGTTTTTTAATACAATTTTTGTAGGTGCTAGATAACGGATCCTGAATAATGTTGTATAAGTTGTATAACATAATTTAATTTTATTATCAGCGGAGAAGATAATAATCAATTGAGCAGTATCAATTAAGCAAGTTTGTTGTTGTCTTATCAGTCAGCTTCAAAGCTATAGACACAATTTTTGTCATTAGTTACCTACATTCTACGTTCTTAATTCCAAGGTTCGAGTTTTTTTTTACTTTTACAAACCTTCGCCTAGAATTCTAGAATCCTAGTTTGAAGTCACAAGTGTATGTATGGCGTTATTTATTACAATTATTATTATTATTGAAAATTCCCTTGACCTATTTAATACCATTGTATAAAAGAACTGATGTTGTTGCTATTTGAGATATGTTTGAGATTGACAAGTTCCTATTAAAAAGCGATCGAATTGCTCTTTAATTAGGGCTGGTTCGTATTTCCAGATCACAGAGATTATGACTAACTCTAACAACTTGACCGAGTGACCAACTTGTTTACGTCTTAATTTTCCTTATTGTACAAATTACGAAATTAGATGTGGTTATATAAAATTTGGTATGTCAATAGTATGATATTTATAACAATGGTCTAAGAAAGATTTCTCTGTAATAAATCTTATCGGAAATGACCATTTTAAAATTTAATACGACTGTCTACATTCGATTTTTTAAGTTATCTATCTTCTTTTATCTATCTTTCATCAAAACATATATTTTATCAAACCCCTTTAGGTACCGATCCGCGTTGGAGTAGCTTGCTGGAGTATTGTAACAAGTTCCGTTTCCGGTGCCGCTATATTAATTTTGATAGCAATAATTAAATATTAGATTTATATAATTAAACATAATTATTATATTCACTAGTGGATTAATAAGAATAATCGCAATATTGAGATTCCTTCAAATTAATTAAAGTGTATCAAATGTATTTGCTACTTAAAAATATGTACTGAGGGCGGCCTTATTGAAATATAGGAATAAAAGCGGGTTGACGTGCTGAACGCTTATTTAATTGTTATTTATTAAATACTCCTGTAATAGTATACTCTAGAACACCTCAGTTATGGGAGAGACCTGTGCACAGCAGTGGGCCATTAATGGGTTGAAGTCTGCGGCCAAACGAGCAGCCGAGACAGCTGATGGCAAGTGGTCTGTTTGTCCATGGACATCATTTTCGAAAATGAGAGGTGCGTGCAGGATTTGAACTCGGAAACCCTGGTTCGGGAGTCGCAGCCGAGGCAGCTGATGGCAAGTGGTCACTGTTTGTCCATGGACATAATTTTTGAAATTAGAGGTGCGTGCAGGATTTGAACTCGGAAACCCTGGTTCGGGAGTCGCAGCCGAGTCAGTTGATGGCAAGTGGTCACTGTTTGTACATGGACATAATTTTTGGAAATTAGAGGTGCGTGCGGGATTTGAACCCGGAACCCCTGGTTCGGGAGTCCAGCATTCAACCGCTCAGCGATCACTGATTGTATGATGAATAAATGTATTAAACACTACTTACTACATTACTAGGTCAAAATACACTTGTACCAAATATGTATAGAAACCTGTTGTTAGGTAGTTGACATCATCAAGAGCAGCCGGGTTTCTGGAAAGTTCCCTCAGCAAGGAAGTCATTTTACCTCCTGTAAGTGGTTGTAATGGTTGTGAACATCTCATTAGAGTTCGCTATCACAATTAAGTCGCTGTAATCTCGGGCAGATAAGTGTTTAGGCGTTGTTACTGCTAATGACGGAGTCAGGGCGGTTACTACGTTTACTGGTTGCCCCTTCTGATATGGACATAGCAATATTCTTGTTTTGCGTTTGGCGTCTAAGCATACGAGCCACTTGCTGCCAAACTGTGTTAATTGATAAATACTTGAATTGGGTCGTGTTTGAATAGTTTCACACAAACAAATTGTGTCAAGCTATCCCAACACTCAAAGCATTCTTGTTTCAATAGAAAAATAGTGTTGTGATCGCTTCGTGGAACGCACCCGAAATGTGTCAAACTATTCTGACACGACACAATTGAAGCATAGGAGACTTGGCCTCAGATCGCTAGACATCGACATTCATGGACGTCAGTAACAGCATCACTGAGGCTTTGCCAGCAAGAAAAGAAGCGGGGGACTAGTTATAATAAAAAAAATGCCGACGGAAAAAGACAACGGGAATGAAAGCCACCTCAAAATAATTATTGAATGAATTGAATCAACGCTTGCTTGATTTTAATAATCTATTTATTCATAATCTCCGGAAGTAAAGTAACATAATGTCGACTTTTTCACAATTGCATGGCAACATATTGACGATTGTGGACAGATACGAGTAAATTTTTGAGAATGATCACCTTCGATGCACGGAATCGCTCAAAAAATTTTTCATATAACAACAGCGTCCGGTGTTGCTTAATAACGACGCAAGCCGCCAGGCTATGACCGCTTTAATTCAATCTATATTAGGATAACCTTCAAAGTTTTACTTAATATAGCATTAACAGCGCTGACCTCCTGACGTTTCATGAATCAAAAGTGAAAAGTTAAAAACAAAATTATCTATGAGTAGCTACGAAGAAATTTGCAGTCGGTCCGGAGGCAGTTCTAATTTAAGGAGAAGTATAGGCGCCTTAATGGACAGCAGGCGGCGTCGGATGGCGGGAATTGTTTCAGCTCAGCGTCTATTAACTGCATCGAGGTACCACGCTGCGCCCCAATTAGGTAGGGTTGCTATGCGTAATATCTGGCATTGTTTTATACAAAAATGTTTATAATTATTTGTTGTTTGACGGCCTAGTCGGTAGTGACCCTGCCGGCGCGATAGGTCCCGAGGATATAGGGTTCGAGTAACGGCCGGGGCAGATATTTATGTGACACACAATAAGTCAATGGTGAGACATAAATATTTGAACTGGGTCATGGATGTTAGTGATGTGTTTTTGGTGTTGATAATGGCCACCCGCGACACAGGAAACCCTAAACTTAGGTGACAAAATACACATAGCAAATATTTCGTATTTTCCGTTAAAATTTTTTAATGAAAATATCGACTAAAGGTTTTTGAAAATCAGGACGCTTCGATAGGCCCCTAAAAACAGGACGTCCTGCGCAAATCGGGGCAAATGGCAACGCTAACTAAAAGGAAAAGGGCTACATTAATTAGGGCATCGAAGGGAGATGGCGCCGTGAGGAGCTAATTCCTAAAAGCGTAACTTTTAGAGAACACATTACTTATGTATACAAACTAACTTTAAAGGGTATAACCACGGTAATAGTATCATAATTACCGTGGTATAACTAACTTTGAATGTTTATACGTTTAGATAAATATACATAAGTATCATACATGGGTATTTTGCTAGTAAATAGTGTGTGAAAATCAATCGAATAATTTTTAATATTGTTGTATTTTAATAGCGGTGGTGTGGGTACATTGACAGTAGACAGTTGGATTAGTGGCATTAATACTGTGATGACGGTGTAAGCTGGGTTTATAAGAGTACGAGGAGGACAAATAATACATGAACACTTAATTTGCTAATGTGTATCAGCTACACACTGCAGTATAATCGATATTGTCTGAAAGTTTGGACATTACGGAATGGATTCACTTACAACGTGGAATTATTTGCATATTTTTTGCTTATAAAGTCCGACAATAGCTTATCGCAATTCTCCCCGGGTTATCCGACATCTGTGGACGATTTAGCCAACAGTGGGTCTCATGTAAAAAATTACAAGAAGAGGTAATTTCCCGCCGACGTAATGCGCTACGACCATTGACCTCAATAATATTTCCTTATTTTTTGTTACAATGGATCTTCTATCCTAGATTAGTTCTTACATACGAATTGACAGCCGTACATTGAATAGTTATATTGGCTTCAACCCATTAATGGTCCAATATTGAGCACGGCACTCTCCTCCTCTCCATAATTGAGGAGGTCTACAGGCTACTCCACCACGCTGCCCCAGTGTGGATTGAAGGACGGGTTAGTGGCCAACCCAAGTATCGGATGTTTTTATGCCACTCGAATGCCTCGGGACCTGGACCGATGGCTTTACGTGCCCTCTGAAGCAGGGAGACGCTCAAGAAATTTTGCTACTAGCGATCACCAATCCACCTACCAACCTCGTCTGCTGTTGCTATACTCGCTCAACCACTTAGGATCGACGCAAGCCACCGGGCAATGAGCACGGCAATAGTTATATTATGACTGTTGAAATTCCTGTGCGAAATCACTGAAGTAGTTCTAATCAACTTATGGTAAAGACAGACTAGGAATTATACCATGCAGTATTTGTTAACGCGATAAGCGTCAACTACTTCACGTTGCTCTATCTAATATTTAGTACATAATTATAAAATTTTATAACTTTTTTATTTCTATAATGTCTACAGTGACTTAAGTCTTTCAAAAAGCGGGGCCATCGCTTCCTTTTTGGCTGGCAACGCGTTGGTGACGACCCTGATGTTGTTAATGTGATGGGTAATGGTGATCACTTACAAAATATAAATAGCCGGTACAAGAGAAGACCCGCTATATGTCGGACCACCACATCCCAATAGTTCCCATGGATTTCAGTTACGTCAAAAGCATCAGTTCGCTTATGGTCCTAAACCGGGTATCAATGACATAAATTCGAAAGATTTATGGTTAATAATAATAAACATTATACCCATTAGTCTGTAAATATCACTAAGAAATATAACGAGCAGAATACAGCTGAGAGACAGGTCTCTGCAGGGAGCCGGCGCCGCTACGGCGTGTCCTTACGGTCTTACGGGCGCCGCCTGATTACCAGCGTTCGTTGAACCCAACGTCTTCATCACACTATTATGGTATTTCCTGATAATGAAGCGTCATCTTATCTACATATTATGAGAATATTATACAATGGTATTTGTGACGATAGTTGAATTGTACGCCATTAAGTGGCACAAGAGCTCGAGTTTTTCGCTAAGTGTGTACTTTATGTACTTAGCGCATTTTGACATAAAGGTTTTTTCTAAAGTTTTCTTTCACAATTAATCATATTTTAATATAGATTGTGTATTCATAATTAATTAAACATACGTTCGTGCTGTAAGCCTTTCTCATGTCGCTTGCCGTACTCAGTTATCAAAATGTACCAAGAAAAAACATTTTTTTGGTTATTTTGTGAGTTTGTGAGTGTGTAAGCGTTGATTAATTTGATAATGTTCCTCCAAGTTGGAAATCGATCTTGAATCCTTTTTATACCTTAATCAGTTGCAAAATCTTGTATAAATTGTATAACCTCGTCTTGTAAATCAGTACACGCTGTAATATACTCTATCATTTTATAAACCGAAGGGAAACAAAGCCTTTTAAAGGGAATCGCCTTATTAAAAAAAAATGTTCTAAGACATTTTGTACCAGAGCTGTTCCACTATTATACTTATGTATAGTGCAAAAGCCATTGCATTTCTGTAATGCGACTGCTGAAGGAGACAATAAAAATTCCTTGTCACAAAATTGCATCATAAAAGCTTGCAAAAGCGACGAAGCTCAAGCTCGACAACATTTTGCTAGAATATGCCATTATCTGAATTTTACACACGATACAGGCCGCTGTTGGCGTTGTACTACGGAAGCAGTGTACTACGCAGTCGCTCCACGTAGCCTTGTCTATTCTTTTCTTAGATGAAGTTTGAAGAGAAAATTTTATACGTGCAAAAAGTTGAAGCGGTTTATAGAGTGTACAAGGATCTTGTAGCAGAAATGCAACCGCTTTATTCAAGAAGTGATCCCCAAGTTTGCGATATAATAGCATCAAGTCAGTTGCAAGTTGCAAAATATTTCTGTACTTATATCCATACAGAAATCAACAGACCCTTGAGTCGAATAATACAGGGCCTACCTTTATATTGAGAGTTTCAGAATATAACGATAAAATGTAATTTAAGTTTTAGCCTAATGAACGATCAAAATCAGCAGATTCTTAGTCTTGAATGATTAAATGCAATATCTATGCATTGTAAGAAATATTATATTATTTATGTTGTGTATGTTAACAATATTAATTAAAAATAGTCATACTCTGTAACTCATCGTAGCGATACGCTGCCCCTGATACCTTCACAACTTTGAAACCTTGTATTGAGATAACAAAAGTTTTTAAACTTTATACTACACTAGCGACCCGCCCTCGCTTCGCTTCGGGAAACTTATTATCAAGTGCTTAAATATAAAGTTTCATGGTTCTTTAAGAGATGGCGCTAGGCCGATGGCGTTCTTATTCTTTAAGTTAGGAAGGTTCACCCCTAGATGGCGCTGTGCTTAAAACCCGAAGAAATCCCATACAAACTTTCAACCTCTATTTCAACCTCTTCATCCCTTTTTGTCGCAATAAAAGGTAGCCTATGTCCTTTCTCAGGGTCTAAAGATTGTCTGTGTCAAATTTCATCAAAATCGGTTGAGAGGTTTAAGCGGGAAAGCGACACAGACAGACAGACAGACAGACAGACAGACAGACAGACAGAGTTACTTTCGCATTTATAATATTAGTAGGGATATTATAATACTTATTTGAAAATTTCAATGTAGCTCCTGAGATAAAAGCGTTGAAATTTACACATCCTTCAGTTTAAACACGCTTTTCCGTACTCGTATAATACTTGTATGTCAGTTTTCAGTTGAGAAGTTCCGATTCAGATTTTGAGGCTACAAGGTGCTTTTGATTTTACAAATACATACAACTTTTGCGGTGAGCTTTACTATGTTTCGCCTGGGGCATGACTGGGGTACAATGTTACATCTTTGTAATTTGCTTTGATGCGTGTTGGAATCAGTAGCAGTCGAAATTACGACGTTCTACGATGTACCCAGTAGGTAGTTGTCCGTTAAGATGGCTTTTCACTAAACGAATACCTATTGTAAATGTTTGTCTTGAGAAACGTATTGACGACGAAAGTTTCTGCGTTACTTACACAAGTTAATTACTTGTGCTAGATAAAAGTGTCGTTTGTGTTTACGTTTTTATGGTGTACATTAAAATAACACTTGTTGCCGAATTTTTTTTTTATAAATATCATTCTTCATGCCCTTCTACACACACTCATGTCTGCACTAAAGATGTTTACTTGGAACACTTTAACTGATTTTAAGTACGATTGTTCACACTGTCCCTTACGTCGATGGATGAGCTTGAACTTAGTACCTACTATAGGGGAATTGCGAGATTTTAATCTAAATATTTTAAATTATAGAAGTATTGGTCCAAGAGCTACTGGCAATTTTTGGGTAGGTATTTGAGGCAAGCTGAAAACTTGTCTCATAGCTCTCCTACTAAACCCCAACTCGGAGCTGCAGACCTGGCTGCTGAGTAGCGGGGCATTATGGACCCCTACAATTTTAAAAATGTTATTTTTTTATTCCAAAAAAAATGTTTGAGGCAATATGAAATTTTTATAATGTTGTAGTTTAATGTTTAAAGAATAGAAAAAAAAATAAGCCAGACGATTTAGTCGGGGCTTTGACATTGCCAGGCGCATGCAAAAATTAAAAAAATAAGGTTTAAAAAAAGTGTTTGAGGCAACTTGAAATTTTAATAGGGTGTAATTTATAGCTAAAAAATAAGATTCTCAAAAAGACATATCATTTCGGTGGGGCTTTCTACCCGCCAGGTGATCTAACAAATCAGGGTAAAAAACGGTCTATCTCGATTTCTGGCAAAACTACAAGTCCGATGCAAAAAAGTTTTATGACAAAGTTGTAGGTAATAAAAAGATCTATAATCTTTGTCTTGACACTTTTTTCACATAACCTCAAAATGTATGTGAAAAATTAAAAAAAAAAACAAATTTTTGGTTTTTTATTTATATCTCTTCCAAAAAAAATTTTTTTTCACTGAATTTGGTGAAAACCTAACTATTTTTGTCTCAAACACACTGTAATTTTTTTGATTTAAAATATTTATTTTTGCACCTTATATTGACTTAATATCGAAAAAGCACCCTAATTTTCAATCTAAAATTCTCGCGTCAAAATTTCTTTTTTTAAAGTCGATGGGCTTTTTATAGTTGACATTCTGACTTTCTGATGCTGTAAAAAAATATACATTACTATAATAAATTTTCTCAGAAATATGCAAAATGTGCCTGATTTAGTCGCAGTAAAGGCGCATTTTCTGAAAAAATTTACCATAGTAATATACTATAACAGATTAATTCGTACCATCGATCGATCGATCGATGGTAAATCGATGGTACGAATTAATCTGTGATACGCGTTAATCGATGGTATTGTTTATCAATGGATCGGGAGATCGCGTGATCTGTCAAAATGGAGTTCATTATGATGTCGTCCCGCGTAATAGGAATTCTCGGGAGAAGTTTTAAAGGTAATCTTAAACGTAGCATTCGGTCTCAGCGACCACAACCCGCGACCGCGCGGCTCCACGCGTCTCATCCACTGAATAGGCAGTGCCGTGTTACTGATGTGCCATTTCTTCTTGGTCTGATGTCTTTATTTATTAATCTGTTCACAAAATCAAACTGTTTATGATTTAACTACAATATTTTCTGAACTTTTCTTCTGTATTTATAATTAAAATGTGGTTTTATGAGTATTTAAAAGCAACCCTCAACTTCTCGTGATATGAAAATTGAGTCAATCTTCTTCCTTTTTCCAGAGGCATAGATAATAACATCATCATCTTCATCCACCGATAGCTGATAGATAACTTTTACTTTGCTGCGACTAAACTGTCCGACATATCGTACTGTAATAGAACGACAACGAACACGACAACAACGAAAGCTAGGGGTCGCCCCGCGACAGGCGACCATGGTCGCGTAGTTGAATGGAGATGGACGCAGTCGCGCGTCGCGGTCGCTAAGAACCGAATGCTACCTTAAGGCGAGTAATGTCTGAAAGTGAATAAAGTTTTAATAAAACGTGCTATCACATAACTCGCGAATATAGCGAATGGTTTGCTCAATAAATGAATATTACATCATCATCATCATCATCATCATCACAACCCATAACTGTCCCACTGCTGGGCACGGGTCTCCTCTCACAGTGTGAGGGGTATAGGCCATAGTCCACCACGCTGGCCAAGTGCGGATTGGTGGACTTCACACACCTTTGAGAACATTATGGAGAACTCTCGGGTGTGCAGGTTTCCGCACGATGTTTTCCTTGACCGAAGCATGTGATAATTAAATTTTAATACGCACATAATTTTTGAAAATTAGTGGTGCGTGCGGGGTTTGAACCCGGAACCTCCGGTTCGGCAGTCCAACGTTCAACCACACCGCTATCACTGCTTCAATATTGCATATCGCTGAGTAAATTAAAATTAAGTCGGAATCGGAGATCCGCGTAAATAACCAAATAAACAAAGTAAAAGAGCGTTAAAACGGAGCCAGACAGTGATCAGTGAATAAATGAGTTGTTTATATGTTGGTCCGGACTCTTGACTTTTATTTGAAATCCTAATCTGAAGTCCTGACATGAAACAATCCCACAATGGATGTTTGATGAAGAATATCTACTTGCATGAAAATACATGCTACACAGAGTAGAATCGATTGAAAACCCATACAAACACCCTGCCTACCTGATGCCGACATAATATATTTTTTTAACACCATCGGAAAGTTGATTTCAACGAACAAAAAGCCCACCGACTTAAAAAAAAAGAAATTTTGATTGAATTGAAGCCTTTTAGATTGAATATTAGGGTGCTTTTTCGATATTAAGTCAATATAAGGTGCAAAAATAAATATTTTAAATAAAAAAAAATTACAGTGTGTTTGAGACAAAAATAGGTAGGTTTTCACCAAATTCAGTGAAAAAAAATATTTTTTTTGGAAGAGATATAGATAAAAAACCAAAAATTTGGTTTTTTTAATTTTTCACATACATTTTGAGGTTATGTGAAAAAAGTGTCAAGACAAAGATTATAGATCTTTTTATTACCTACAACTTTGTCATAAAACTTTTTTCCATCGGACTTGTAGTTTTGCCAGAAATCGAGATAAACCGTTTTTTACCCTGATTTGTTAGATCACCTGGCGGGTAGAAAGCCCCACCGAAATGATCTGTCTTTTTGAGAATCTTATTTTTTAGCTATAAATTACACCCTATTAAAATTTCAAGTTGCCTCAAACACTTTTTTTAAACCTTATTTTTTTAATTTTTGCACGCGCCTGGCAATGTCAAAGCCCCGACTAAATCGTCTGGCTTATTTTTTTTTCTATTCTTTAAACATTAAACTACAACATTATAAAAATTTCATATTGCCTCAAACATTTTTTTTTGGAATAAAAAAATAACATTTTTAAAATTGTAGGGGTCCATAATGCCCCGCTACTCAGCAGCCAGGTCTGCAGCTCCGAGTTGGGGTTTAGTAGGAGAGCTATGAGACAAGTTTTCAGCTTGCCTCAAATACCTACCCAAAAATTGCCAGTAGCTCTCAATCTATATTCAAAATGGTTCTTAGAATATCGTTGACATTTTTATTTACGGTCTTGTTCGCTACGAGCTACGAGAGCTCTACGCTTGTCGTAGCGATGCTACTTGAATGTATGAAAGTTTCACTAAATTTCTTACAACTATGTTTTTGATGTCTAAGTATTACACTAGTTGATGTACTTTTACAAGTCTGTTTATAAGTTATGTACGTAATTCCAAGTTATTTATTCAAGTAGCTGCGTAGAAAATTATGTGATAAATTAACAAAGGGTATTCCGTAAGGAGTTCGTTTTTAAATCACATCTGCGGAACCCCCTTAGCAAAGGATGCCGTATGATGACACAAAAATATAAAAATAGTCTACATGAATCCCTGAAAAACAAAAATCAACAACGCCTCTTGGATGAACAACGCCAACAGTTCCGTTTTTAAATATATCTTATACTTGAATCCTTTACAATTTGCTTAGAGGGTGACGTCTTTGATGAATTATTTTTAATATTTCTCCGAAGCAAAAGACACGTTTTGTCAATAAGGGGCTTGTCTGTGCAAGATTACTTTCTCAAGTTCAATACCAAATGCAAACAGGGGAGAGCGTGACATCCGTGTTGTTGATTTTTGTACGAATTTTCTTCCCCGCCGTTGATTTTAATAAGTTACCAAGTCTTAGAGGAAAATTTAACAACTTATAGTTAAATCCTAAAAACATAAGTGTATTCTCTATATTCTGCAGGTTACTTACCTAAAGCTATTTACGTATGTTAGAGTTACCCTGTTGTTCGCCTCTACAAAGTGTAACTGGATCCAAAATGTAACATAGTTTAATTGAGTGTACATCTCCATCTTTGTAAAAGCCATTTATGCTATTATACTTATTCCCATTTGCCATTTTCATATTAACAAAAAATACCACTACGCAATACCGTGCAAAGCCACGAAAATCACATTTTGTTAAATCTTTCCGCAAAATGTTCAGCGACAAATTGAATAACCCAAAAAGCTTTGGGTCAAAGTGATGCTTTTTGTGTTGATTACAGATCAAAGAGGTGGAGTGTCATGATTACCATTTTATTTGAACTGTGGAGCCTACTTGACGCTAAATAAGGGAGGTGATGAATTTTGAAGTATATAATGGAGTGCGAGAATGGAGTGGAAGTTTAACAATCTCGATGATTTATTTAAATTTATGTGTATCAAAATACCGCATAAAGGGTTGGTAATTTAAGGAAGGGTTTTTTTTTATTTTGCACAAAACTTTCTTTCTGTTTTCTTTGTCTGGTAACGGTGATGTCTCTGGTGTTACCTATGTCTATAACAACAACGAGAATTTATTTTGGGTACTAATATTTAAAGTTAAAAAGTATTTTTTTGTTTTACCTTTGTCGACATTTGGAATGATTACTTAGGTGGGTCTTCTTTGCCTGCGAGCGAGGGTCTTGGGTTAACCACATAAATATATGTTCTCGCTTACTACTTAGTGTTCTTTAGATAGTAGATAGATAGTAGGTAGATAATTAGATAACAAAGTGTAAGTGTAAGTGTAGTTATGTAAGATGGTATGTCTTTGTGATGTCTTATTATCGTCTGTTCAGATCAACCGTAACATAACGAAACCAAATATTGAGTGAATATAATTATGATTATTTTTTAATATTGACAATCCGTCTGAATATTTGATATTTTTTATAAATTGCAATAGATCTAAACGTTGTTATAAATATCTGAGTTTTTGACGGTTTGTTATCACGCGGAAACTATTGAAAAACAGAAATGTATCATACAAATTTGTAACAAATGGACATTTTTTTATCCAGGATATTAAGGTAAATAAATAGTGTGCATCTCTGGTTGGCCTCACAGTAAATTTATTAAGTTTTCTATATAAGATTTTAATAATGTATAGATTTTTCTTTAAATATTCAGTAATTATCTAAGGCAAAAGTGGGAGGGTTTCTTTCTCGAAATGGAACGCATCTACCGTAACCTCCGTGTTGCAAAAGAAAGCAAGAGAGTAGGAAAGAAAGGAAGAATGTAATATTTCAATTAATTAATATTCAAATGAATGTTCATTTATTATTTCCTGTCGATCACAATCGCCATTTTAAACCAATCTAAAACAATCTGAAACTAAAACACGAGCAAGTCACATTTTGGTTAAACACATGATTGTAAAACGTAAAATCGAACTGGCAAATGGACCATGACGTTTGAAAGCGTTTGCCTAATTTCCTTTGTTAGTGAGCACTGTGCATTACTAATGCAAGCAATCCCCAAACGGATTTATCGGAATGTACCAAATGTTTTAAAGTCCGTCTCAAATTAAGACCCATTAACCTTTGATTTCCCTCTCATCTTGAATTTACGACGAGCCTGTTTCCCCAAAAGTTTATTTGGGACTTGTTTATTGATTCAAAGCAATATCGGCACGTATTCCTATCGTACATATAGTATATGAGATGAGGGCCCGTTTCGATAAGGAAGGTACGGGTTTATTCAATTCAATAGATTTAAGTATACAATATTGTGTTATACAAGTAACCCGTCCTCGCTTTGCTTTGATTAGTTTTTCAATATAAATGTTTAGACGGGACATTTAAATTGATAGGCCTTTTTGTTTCCATTGAAATAAACACCCAAAGAACACACGTTGTTTAATATTGTATTTTAATCGCTGCTTAAAATGTAATTATTATCTTTTACGTTTTAAATTCTATAGTAACCACAACATCAAAAAATGTATAAAATATTCCTTTTGTTTCGCCACAACCACATATTGTTAAAGCCGCAGCCATATTATAAAAACTCATGTCAAAAGCATTCTTATAACTAAGGGTAATTACAAACTGGGTGATTATTTTAAAGATAAGACTGATGTCTATATGTCTGTGTACAATTTGAAAGTAATCACTAATATTAGGTATATTATTAATATTATATCTCTGTTTTCATTAAGTCCCTGATTTTTCTTGTACCTACTACATCTCTGATAATTAATGATACTAATGATAATAGTGAAATTGATTTTATTTATAATATCTAATATTTTCTGTGAAGAACTGTGTGTACCTAATTCAAATATCTTTAAGTAGGTATATAAGTAATATTCAACAGTTAATGAATTATAACGAAAAAGGGACTTCTTGTTAGACTTCATAATAATTATAATTTTATTTTTACGCGTTCTCTCGTATACAGAAGCTCTAGAAATAATTTTCATGTTTACAGGTTTTTTCTTGGTCAGCAACGCCATGGACTATGGGGTTGCAGATATCATCACTTGATGTGCAAGTTATCTGTGATCATAAAAACTTTGTTTTAAAATTTTGACTCCACAAAACTCAAGCATTAAACGCTAATTTATATATACTTTACGATAAATAAACGAAATCTTAGTCCAAAATTTTATACGATCCGCTGATCGTATAAAATTTTGGACACAGAATTGACCGCGTGCTGACAACTGCTAGCTCAAAACTTGGAGCGAGTCGCTGAAAATTCCATTTCTGATATTGAAATGAAAATACTTTATGTTAAAATAATTTTCATTCCAAAATTTAATTCCAACACGATATCTTTACATTTATGCTTGTAAAGTATTTTACATTTACTTAATAAATATTTTAGAAATTTAGTAACAATTTCTGTTATACAAAATTATTTTGTTACCTGTAAATACTCGTAGCCTAAGGCTAGTGGTGATCTGGTGATGATGAGTGACTTAGTTAATTTTTTTTCATAAACGTCAATTTTTTAGTAAATTCCAATCGAGCAGATGATCCACCTGATTTTGTGTAGTCATTATCGCTCATAGTCATCAGGAACACCAAATGCATCATCGATGCGTTGTTGATCAAAAAGAACTAAGAGGTAAGAACAAAAAAAATAAAAAAATAATAATTTATTATTAACATAATTATGTACAACGAAATTCCTTAACTACGACTAAAACTAGTATCTTTTTATGATTGCGAGGAAAGGCAGAGCAATGTAAAATGTTAGGGCATCACTAGCTTACTGTCGGAAGGAATGCACCTGCTCTCAGCGTGATATATGACGTCATTTGTTATACTTAACGATAGACTAAACTGGCCCTTATTAGATTTTTCACCAGTTTTCCTTTTGGATATACAAACAATTTGGACTGTAAATATGTATAAGTACTTATTCGAAACATTCATTTATTTTTAACTTTTTATGTGTAAGTTCTTGAAGCAATAAGACCAGTGGCGTCGTATTTTTGTTGTTAGCCTATTAAAAAACTTCGTATATCGCATATTGAAACACCTAAATTGTAATGTTACAGCACCCTTTCTGCAATAACCACAAAAATAACCGTTGCATATATTTTGATCGGCCCCGAAGGAAATATACGTACAGGCATTTGAACGCACGTCGACTAAGCAAAGTTTACAAGATTAGTTCCGTTAACGTGAGTAAATTTATGTTTTTCTTATTTGCATAAGAGGTGGGGAAACCGAGAACCCGCCGTTGTTTTTCAATTACGAGTTTGGGGGAAGATTGGAGGCAGGTATCTTCTGTATGGTAATATTGAAGTTTTCAGAATATTTATGATGTTTTTAAATCCCCTCTAGTCACATCGAATAAGGTTGGATAAGTGATCGTTTAAGCATCAGTTTCCTCATCATTTAATCCATTTTTGGTTTTATGAGTAAAACAATATGGGGTAATAAACGAACACCTTATCTTTTGTTGGCAACGAATTGGCAATTATTTTTGCTGTATTACAGTTAAAAACGGACAGCAGTGACTATTAACAGTAAGTTTAAACTATATATTATATTATAGCGACCCTATACCTTCAAATAAGTTCATATAATATGGTGTTATAGTAACCTAATATTATTAAGATCATAATCTTGTGAAATCAGTCACACCAAGTAAAAATAAAGTTAACTTAATAAGACAGAATAAATTATGAAAAAACCTTGGATGAAAAACCGGCTATAAATAGCATTAAACTTTATTCATTTACCGTTTGTTTTTATTCAGTACGATGTCGCCGGAACTTTTATTCGTGAAAGAATAGTCCATTATAAAATGAGATTCAAAAAGGATAGGTACTTTAGTTGATTTGTTGGGAACTTTGGATCTTAATTGTTTCATGAGGAACGCAGCGGTGTTGCCAAACGACTCGGCCAAATTACTTGAAAGCGACCATTTAATCCGTTTAAGGATATATAAGCGCTGGTTATGGAGATAATATACAATGAAGTTTAGCCCAATCACATAAGTTTTTTATGGAAATTGGTAGAGACGAGTCATCTGATGGTAGTGGTCACCCAAGGACACCATACGAGTACATCAGTAACATAATATTGAACAATGCATAATAATGTTCTATGACAGCAATGAATGGCAAATAAAACGCCTGGTAAACGGCAATATTTATTAACGCAAATATTCATAAATACCGAGTTCCGAAGCAGCGTTGCCACGGCAACACGGTATAAGGCAAAGCTTCATCGCGCGGCGCCGTATCGCATTTTCCACGTCATAAAACTAAGTGGATTTGGCGACATTTCAATAACTTTGCGGATCTTGTCGGCGGATTCAGGTGGCTGTAGTAGATTGCGGGGTTTGATGACCTGAGCGCTTGTTTATAGTCTAGTGATCCAGTGATAATTACACTTTAACCAAAACGTCACTTCACACATTTGTTTTATTATTTTTAAAAGCTTTTATTTAACTTGTCAAATCTTGCAAGGTGATTTGTACTACTTCATCTTACTCTACGGGCATAATATTTTGCATATTGCTTAAATTCCGATTAAAATGCAATTATATGAAAATCATGACTGGATTCTATTGTCAGGATTGGCTCCAGACAGGGAAACTTCTGAACTATTAACAGTACATTGCGTTAATTTATTGCATGGCATCATTGACTTATAGTAATAATAAGTCAATGCATGGCATTTATAATTTACTTAGTATTATAAAACCGTGTTTTTAGTTTTAAGTGGTCACTCATAGCCCAGTTGGTATTGACCTTGACTTTTCTATGTCCATGCATGATTATGTTGGCGTTTATTGTTATTTTATTTTATGCACACCTTTTCCATATAAACAACGTTATCTGTACTAAATTTTATACTCCTTCGTCTACGTAATTTTCGTAAAAAACATACATTTCGCTTCAGGTATTAATATAAATATTAGATTGTCGGTATTTATACATAACTAATAAACCCGCCCTCACTTCGCTTCGTGAAACAATGCACCTTAAGTTTAAGACTCCCGTGTTAAACATTATTTCGATTTATAATTCATATAGGACTAGAATATAGACAGTTGCCATCGCGAATTTTTTTGTAGGTATTGTTGATACACACAATTCCATACATCATTTTGATAATCTCATAAAGTTTGGTCAGCGGTAGCAATGAAAGCGTTCAAAATTCTACATTGGTACGAAACATTGTTTTTTTATGTTTTCGGTTTCTATTGATCATCTGGAAGAAATTACCTAAATATCAGGTGAAAACCGCATCAAAATATTTTAAAAGATCTAAGCGCGACACAAAAACCGACTTCGTTTACTATAGATAACGCATTCATGTACTAGCACTTTAAAACTTTCAATGCTTATGTCCCATGCCATAAACTTACACAGTGACTTGTACCGTACGTTTTTCGCTGTGTCCTAAATCCGAGCGACTCCAGTGAAGTACCCGGATGAGTAAGTGCAGATGAGGGTATCAGCGTCGTAACGACGCATCGCGACGATATTGCCGTCTTTATTGCTTCTCTCACATTTATGAAAAACGTGACGGATGACTACGTGCCTATGTCGTCAAGTCGTAAAGAGTGGAAGATTCTAGAACCTACCTATGGTGAAGGTAATAAACATAACGTAGATGGTTTGAAAGCAAACGGGTACATACGAATTTGAACTGTTTTACCAATATTTCGACCCATGCAATTGGGCAAATGCTTTGTGCCTGCGATGATATAAATTTATAAGTCATAAATTAGATGTGTTCAAATCTTTAATATAATTCTTTCGAAAATTGTTGAAAATATAAATTTAAAACTCATGTCAAAGGCTTATGATGAAAGGTTATTGATGATTTTAAACAAACTGGCTAATTTTAAGGACAAAAGTGCTTGGAAATAAGTTTTATATTTAGCCTAATTTTAGGAAATATGTGATTGGACATGCTTTTGACCCTAAGTAGTAGTAAGTGCAATTTGTTACTGTGAGTACGAAATAAAAACTCATTGCGAAAAAAGTTTTTAAAGTTAAAGTTTCTTGCTGCTTCTGACCACTCACGTAATGGCTTTAACTTTCGAAAAGTGTTTATAAAAAACTGAACTTCGAATAAATTTAATTTCATTTCATTAATGCGATAGTAGAGTAAGTACATAGAAATAGGTTAGTCTGACAAAATGTTTAGTATTTTTGTAAATACCCGATAAACGACCAGTCAAGTCACAAGAGTGGTTAATACAAAGGCGCTAACAAACACGCAGAAAATGAGTACGTTATTGAGATTATATGAATATAGATGTTTAAGTAACTTGTATACTTAGTATTGGAAAAAAAAACTAATACCATTATTCCAATAAATTATGTATTTGCAGTCAACACATACATAATTACGAGTATATATAATGCACAATGCCGTCAAACACAACAGAGTTTTACTTCGTAACAAATTGACATCCCGTCACTCGTTTTTGTATTCGACAGCTGTACTTCCTTGTGAGACAGTCGGCACTGAATTCCCTGAAGTTAATATACCTATCGATGTAGTTGACGTGTCGGAGGTATACGTGATTTTTTTATTGAAACACAACCAAGGTACGCTCATAGCCCGGCGGTTTGCGTCGATCCGTAGTGATCGACCAAGTTAAGCAATCACGGGCGCGGTCGATAGTTGGATGGGTGACCATTAGCGGCAAAAAGTCTTGAGCATTTCCGTCCTTCAAAGGACCCACAAAGCCGTCGTTCCCGGTTGATATGGTAAGATAGAAGTCGTTAAATCATGTCGGAAGCCATGATTGCCATGATGTCGGAGGCCATGATGATGTAAAATTCATTCACTATAGCTAGGAAGGGCCGGAATAATTATGACATTTTTTAAAATTTAAGAAAAAAATTGTTAAAAAATTTATAGGGTACAAAATATGCACGGTTTTTTTTCTATGTAGTATTACTTAGAATCACGGTCCGAAAGCGTGGTTACAAAGTTTCTGTTTGAGCCCCTAACACCCTGTATACATTAGAAGGTACTTACAAATATTAGATTTGTGATAAACAACAAAAACTCATGAACAACAATTCTAAAAAGTCACCGTCGAGACAACGACTTGTCGTGTTCATATTTTTCTTCTTCCTTGGCCGGCAACGCATCGGTGATGCAGTTGGTATTACTGATGTACATGGGCAACGGTGACCACTTAGGTACCATGGCTATGCTCTTTTGTCGGCTATTACCATAAAAAAATAGTCGTAAGATACAGAATCTAGGACTCGATATTCAAATTGTAAGTAATGCGTTACTCGTGAGTAAAATCTCGTGCCGAAATATAAAATCGTTCTGAGAGGTAAGAAGATTACCTTTAATATTTTAAAATGGGAACACTCGACGATTTTCGCACCGGGATTTGCATTTTATTGAACAGTAACGGCACACGGCAACTTTACCTAGCGATTACACTTTATCAAAACCCGAAATTTTGTTAGTTTACTCGTGTAATGGAATATTTTGTTCAATTTTGTAGACTTGTTTAATATGAGAACACTCGTTATATGATTCATAGGTAGGTATTCCCAGTAGTCCCACTAATAGAGACATAAATTGATGCCATTAATTTATATTTAATATTAACATTTCAGCTAACATCCATCTGCTATCGCGCTGACCTCGCACTTTTTTTAATATAAAAATATCATATTTCAGTTTTAAAATGAAATTCTTGTATCACGCAGAAATCGCTGAATGAATTAATTGATGCTCGGCAAAGTAGTGAGTTATGGGGCCTGGCTCTAGGATACTTTTATGTTGGAAACCGGTATTATGTTCCCGCAGGATAACAGACGAAGCTTGTTTGGAAGTTCGTGAATAGGTTAGTAATCTAATTCTAATTTATAGCGCAACTAAAATGGCTAAAATCGATAAATGAGGTATAAGTACGTAAAAAATTATATAATGCCTACAATAAATGAATGGCAATTATTTGAGCGCGTGTACTAATAGGCACAGCTTCAATAGGAAGCGAACGCGGATAAGGAGTGATAAATAATTCAAAATATACAAATTATTTACATGTTACGAAATAAGGGTTAAATGGGTTGTTGAGTCCCAGCCAACATAACCTGTCCGTGGTACATCCTGCTCAACAACGGACAAGACTATGATCTTTTCTGTTAGACGTCTCTCGCTTTAACCCAACTGAGTTCAACCTCGATAGTACTAGTGTGAGTGGAAGAGTTCTTAACCTTCTCAATGCCTTAGAGCGAGTAATTAGGTGCTCCTCCTCTTCCCTATCGGCCAATAACGTCTGTAATGCCTTGGTCTGCAAACGCCCCACCATCACAATACCACATTTCATAGTTGAACATGTTTATCATACTACTCTGTATTGTATGACGTGCCTCTTAATTACCATAAAATCACGAAATCGTCGTCAAGACCGCTGTGAACTGAAACCTTCCTTATCGACCTCGAAACTACGTATGTACTATAAAGATTACTTGTTACATAAAACTTCCCAGCAATTTTTAAGCAGCTCATTTATCAACGGATACATAAAAATGTGATCGAAATTATAAAAAGAACGCTGTTCCTGATTTTATCATCGTTGCCTTTTTTGCTTTATCAGATAAAGGAACGAATCAAGTCAAGGTACCTGGATTTTTATACAGCTAAAAACGTAAGAAATAACCTGTAACCTTAAAATTCTCCATAGACCAAATGATAAACGAATCTTAGAAGCTACAAGTCTACATTTATGAATCATTAAAAAAATACATACAACGTGAGATACACCCCACCATTACTACGTGTTACGAGATTAATCCAAAGGGATTAATCGCGTAGCAACGATGCTAAGTAACCAGCCATAAAAAAACTCCTTCGTCATTCTGTACTGGGATAGTATAGATCTTCTTTACAATTATGGAGAAAACCGACGTCTTCTTTGGACAACAATGAGTAGTATATATTAACTTTGATTCAGGAAAAGTAATGATGTGGAAAGATTAACCCAAATCGGCCGTTCGGGTCGAAACTGACGTGTTCAAATTTTAATGAGAGATTATTATACACCCTTGCTCGCAAGTCACGAGTTACCTGGTAACATTGGTTTGCAAAATGATAATAACATTTCAATAACTATAGTAGTATCTTTTGACGTGACAACGTCTTATAATTCGGTGGCACGCATGAAAAAACATGACTCATGCGTTACCGTCGTTACCGTTGGTGAATTATTATACCAGCGCCATCTATGTATTGTGCAGTGAACAATTATTCATTAAGTTCGATTGGGTCCATTTATCGATGGAGGAAGGCTGGCTGAGCTGGTAGTTCACTCGCAGTACACTAGATGGCGTTGAGTAGTGGGGCGCTATAATTCTGAATCACGATGTAGGATGTATAAGTATCCAGCATTCATTTTTAATAAATGACTTAACTTGTATTGAAAAAGTGTTCTTTTATTGTGCTTGCCTACTCATTCAAAGGAAATTATTTTCTTAAGACGTTGTCACGTTCAACTATCGTCAGTAAACCGACTTTACAGACAACCAATTTTTTTAAATTAAATAGCCGATAAACGATCAAACGATTAGTAGTCACGGTCGCCTTAATAAATACCAGTAATACCAAAAGTGTCACCGAAGATTTGCCTGCCTAGAAAGAAGAGAAAAGACTTTTAGATTGTAAAGACTAGCTTCATGTTTTGGTTTGAACAGTGATCGATTTCAAAAAACCTACCATATCAGACCTGAGCAAAGGAACAATAATCTGACATTTAAAGAAGAACACACATCTACTACTGCACCCCTCTTTAATTCTTTCTAATACCTCTATTATTCCTGGATGGTTATATTCATAATTGGTCAAAGCAAATCTCTGCTTCTTGGCATGCAACATGGCAGGAATCTTCTATTGGAAATAGTCAGTTTCTATTAATCACCTCAATTTGATTTTCTGGTGGTAAGGTTCATTCTTCATAACTCTCCAAAATCTTCTTCTTCTTGAAGTGGTTTAAGTCTTTCGATTGGAATTGCTACATCAATGTTTCTCGTGTGTCAATATCCATTGGCAGCTAAGACCATTTACGATCAGATTGTCCTACTCGTTTGCTAGCTATTACAATAAAAATCTACTTTTAATCCCCTGCTTACCTTTTGTTAATTTCTCGCAATTTTTCTGTTTTAAGAAAATCTTTCTCGTATAAATTTTCCCAATACCTTTTTATTTTTATTTCCAATTCAGCGTAATGTTCGAGATTAGCTAATTACTTGGGTCAAGCGTCTGGAACGCAAAAATCTAATCAAACATTTCCGATTTATTGCCAATATCAATTTGAGTTAGTGCAATCCATTAACGAATCGAGTGAGCGCGATAGGCAGATTTAATTCGACGAAAATAATGGATACAAATGTTTCAATCTCCCTTTCTACTACTTCGCCCTCATGCAGTGAGCGTGTGTCGCTCGTTGATTTATTCAGGACAAATACTTTACAACAATTGGGTATACAGTCAAAATAGAGTGTCAAAATCTACAGTAAAGCAGTAAATAAATGGACGAGTGTTAAAGCTTAATTTTTTTACTAGAGATCTTTATGTTGACGACTGTCTAGCGAAGGTTGGTAGTGATTCTATGAAACCGAGGAGTCCTGGATTCGATTCCTGGTCGCAGGTGTCATTAATGTCTTATTTGTGTTGTCTTAATGCCACACATGCTGCGACACATAGGGAATCCTATTTTAGGTGTGTAAGTGTGGAAGCTTTTATTTATTATTAACTGTTACTTCTAATGCGAGCTTAAATAAAGCGGTCAAGTAATTTTTAATTAGCATGCACCAAAGTAGGGAGCTGTTATACTAATCTTCACTTAGTTATAAGCCGCTAAGGTGTTAAGCCGCTATAAGAGTTCTGTCTATAAATTATGCATAGGGACAGCGTTGCTCAAAGTTTGCCTCGCATTGTTATTAGATAGATTCGATCGACACGCGATGCGATGATAATGGCAGAGGTTGCCGCTGTGGGCTGAAAGAGCTGGAATAATATCATATGATTTAGTTAATTTGGACAATTATATAGAGTTACTAGTGGTCCCAGCGTACTTCGTACCGCTTTATAATTAAAAAATGTTTTAGTGATATATCGACAGCAACGCCACCTACCGGGTCCAATTGTGAATCTAAACCATTCTCGGATCCACCTGAAGACACACAAAAAATTTCAACCAAATCGGTCAAGCCGTTTAGAAGGAGTTCAGTCACATACACACGCACACAAGAAATATATATATTAAGATATTTATGTGAAAAACTACTATTAAATTAATCATTTCTTCAGATTTACTTTACTTTGTAAATAATTGTGACATATTACTTTGTGAATAATTTATTTGCCTTTTTATATTTCATAAATTTTAAAGAGTTAAAGCCAAAAAGTGAATTATGATTAGTGCTTATATCCATACAAATAATATCAAAGAATATCCATACAAAGGTATATTCATCTCGAATCTCGCACCTCATTCCAAAAAGTGTGGAAACGCATGCCGAGGGCCGGCTCAGAGCGACACGTGTCGCGGATCGATCAAATCTTCAAATTATTATGGAAAGTTCTCTGCTCTCTCTAAAATACAAAATAGATATTGTAGAATGAGTAGAAGTATGGTTTATTAATAAAATGAATTATAAGCAGCTAAAAAGCAATTCTTGTATTACATAATTCTTGTTTATGGCAGGCAATGAAAAACTGCTACAATATCACAGAGTAGTTAAAAAAAGGTATAACTACTCTGTGACAATATCATAGATTTTTTATTATTATGACGGTAAGATCGAAAAGTATTATTCATATTTTATACCTATGTAATTCGAATCTAAATATTATAATTCCCAAAAACACGATTAACCAAAAACAAAAATACTGAGCAAAGCTCAGTCATCCAGGTACTGACGAGAATATTAAATCACTGTTTGCTTTCCGAATAAACAAATTAATTATTTATTTTCTTTCTCCTAAGTTTTGCAACTAACAAACACAGAAATCAATTAATAGGACTGTACGTATCCGCGTTTTTCCTTTAAAACACACACTATAATTTCCCTCAAATAAAATTTACCTGTAAACAGAAGAAAGTAATTTCCTTAAGTAGGTTAAGTAACTAAATGAGTACCGCGTAAAGTAATGTAACATTATAAACCAATTTATCAAGCACCCATAATAGATCATACGTTGACTCGACAACTTGCTTCACGCCTCATGAATATTCAACGACACTCCAGCTACCGAGTTAAGCAACATGACTCTGGATGACACTTGAATCTCTATAATTTATATCACACAATTTAATAAATCTATTACCATACTGCTACTGTCTTTAACCATTAACGGTCCAAGGTAGGAATTCTCGTAATTGACGCCTTCAGGTTAGTGGCCAGCACAAAGGTTGGAAGTTCTTTTGTCGTCCGAAGGACTCCAATATGGCTAACGACAGCTATCTAACGATAACCGTTGGGACTGTCGTGGTCTGCTCTTTAAAGTATGTAAGGAAACCCTCAGGAACTTTTTGTTATTAGCTGACCTGACCAAACCATTCCTTTGCAATGTAGAAAGCAGGGTCAGAGAGTCAGTAATAATACGGGTCCTCGAGAACATATTTGGGTCGCGTCTCGATGATGTCTTTGGTGTTACCTACTTATGGGTAGGGCGTTGGTGACCACCTATAACCAGGTGGCTTATATGCCCACTTGTCGACTAGTTACTTATTTAAAAAATCGGGGTTTCCACTTTTTGTAGAGATAGAAGAAGATAATTATAACATGGCTAAATGGCAATTTATATCTATCTATAAACACAAAAACGGCTGTTATTCAAAAACACGATAACAGGATTCACAGTTGATTTGCTAAAGGGTTGTTAAATGAAAGTCAAATTCCGTGTCGAATATGATCACACCGATACATTTCAAATTCGAATTGAGAACGAAATGTGAGGAGTGACGCTAACAAGTCTTTAACAAGGCAGGAATTACGTGGTATGTGCATGTTAGGGTCGGTTACCGGTTCTCTACCGATTTCATCTAATGGTTAGTATATTGTTAGTACCCTAATTATTTCTACCATTTTTACCATACCGGTATTTCTGCCATGTAATAATTGTTTTAAAAGCAATTATTTTCTGGAAAGAAGGCGTGGACCCGCTAAACTTTTTAAGAGGCGACCGTCTCAATCCTCAAGGGTAGCAACACAACTGTGGCTGTTGTACTTACTAACAAACTAACCAGCTAGTATTCTAACACCGTCTCCTAACCGGACTAACTATCCCAGTCCCCATTTGAGTCTTGTTCTATGTCGGTCATAGGTGTCATGGGCGGCAACGGAAGGTGGACGTGGTGCTGCATGCTCGTTTGCGAACTTATTTCCATAAAATATATAAATGTTTGTTGATATATAAAGCATATTATATAAAATGATATTAATATTGTTGGTTGACCTACTTACTTCATTCTTGATCAAAGCTATTCATTTTGTCCAATATGCAGGGTTATAGAGTCTAGTAATCTTGTAGATTTAGGAGTTTGGCCCTTCATGACATCTGATAACTTTTTAACAAAGGTAACGTTGTGATCTTTTCAGTCTTGGCAACCTATTGTATATAAGTTTAATGTAATATATTTTTCCTTTGTCGTATATGACTACTGATATACACTGTGTACACTGTATAAAGCAATATATTTTAGGTAGGCCACTAACTACTAAACTTCATGGAACACAAAATCGGTAACACGATTACCATGTTCTCAGACTTCTACGGCACAATAGGAAGAAATGGATGCGCGTAATAATATTTTTAACTTCAATAGATACAGTCTGACACATACAGGGTGAGCAGATTCGTCACACACTTTGAACACATTCATAAGCTATGGTTGTCCCCTATTCCGATCTCATATCAAACGGTTATTTTATTACGGGACTATTTGATACGTTAAAAGCCGTCACGACGTTTGACACGTGTTTAGCATTCGATTTAAACAGCTATTGTCCCAAATCGATTAGGGGAAAACGCGTATTATATTCAGGTCGGTGCACATTTTGAATGCGTTCTGAATAGAATTATTGAAAGTCATAAGTATTTTTATACGTTTCTAATTAAAATCGACCGTCAATCAGTATTCAGTTTCAGAGTCTTATAAATATTTATTTGTCTAGAAAAAAAATTACGGTATTATACTAGTTGTCCCAGCGTACTTCGTACCGCATTATGATTAAAAAATGTTTTGGTGATATATCGACAGCAACGCCACCTACCGGGTCCAATTGTGAATCTAAACCATTCTCGGATCCACCTGAAGACACACAAAAAATTTCAACCAAATCGGTCAAGCAGTTTAGGAGGAGTTCAGTATCATACACACTCACACTCGAATTTATTATTAGAATATTCAGAATTGTTACAATAAAGAACAATTGCAAGAAAATACCAATTAATTTTAATATGTGCACTATTACCTTTACCAACATTATTGTACCACGAAATTTAGTCACCATCTACTAGTGTGGGTAACATTATAATTCAGTCCAGTCCAGTTATGGCCAGAGTTTAGTATGATTCAATGTATATTCTGTGATATAATTTAAAGGTATTATATTTAGTATGTAAGTAATGTAAAGTATATGTAGTAGTGTAAAGGTGGTATATTTAGCTTCTTACACATTAAAGACATATTCAATTATTTTTATTTCTTTCAAGATTTATGTCTTTCAAGTTTATTGCAAGAACTCTTCAACCGTTACCTATTTTATTTATTTCGAGAGTACCTCGCCTCGTCTACCATAGCTAGTGAGACGTTAGGTTCATATAAAGTAATATCATTGTTATTACACGCGTTAAAACAATATAACCATAAAGCCTCGAATTCAAACAATGAAGTTTAATAACAAAACTTTTTACCCGTACACAGTAACCGACAGTAACTCCGCGAACAAAGCTAGGCTCACATTCAGAGTTCACGTAGTAATTACAACCTAAATAATTTATACAAGGAAAAAATAAAATTCGTAAATATCCAAGAAACAATAGCCTTAATTGTGCAAAAAGTCGTTAAGGAGAAGAAAGAACGGGAAGGCTAATGGCCGAGTGGAAAAGTTTTAACGCTTATTGCCTACTTAGTTCACGTTTCTTTGCCTTATTTTTAAGGAACTATTGTCAAAACAAAGAGTTTAATTCTATCTCTGAGCCGTGTTTAAATTGCAATGTCATATTTTTTTGCTTTCAACTTCACCGAGACTTCAGATTTCAGATTGCGGTGGCTGGAACTCTTGAGTTGTTACACTTGACAGTTTCCAATGACAGATGATCTAGTAAAACTGCCGTCTGGAAAACTGGTCGGTGTCTGCAAATGAATCGAAATAATGGTTTGAAATAATAATATCAGTGCCCTTAAAGTTTCAAATATTCGCACTTAATTAGAAGGTTCGACGCAAACCTGTCCCTTCTGTCTGTGATATTTAATAAGCTAAAATTTTGCAGCTAGATTGCCTTACTTATAGAAAAGTAAAAAATTAACTATAATAAAAATATAACCTAAAATTATAATAACTCTCGTGTTACCATTATTATAACTCCGTTGTTATAACTCAGCAGGTCATCCTTTTATTATCCGAATGGACGATACAATAATATTTCCCCCTGCACTAATCCCAGATCCCTACAAAGAATGACAGTGGTATTATGACCCCGCTAAGAGCTGTCATCCGGCCGTCACGTCACTCGACAGCAGCCGACGTGACAACGACGTGACACGTGGCTTAGACAAGCCCGCTTTTGTTTAAAAAGTCGACACATTGCATCATAAGATTCATAAGAAGGGTTATCTACGAGGAATATAAAATGGCATTCAATAAAAACTTAGCAAGGCGCCAAGTTCGACACAAACTGATAGGTATTTGTGTTGACATCGGCAATAAATCTAGGCAAATAAAGTTCAATGGAATTCAGTAAACTTCAGGAACATAATGTACGAGTACATACATAAATTTTTTCAATAGATAAACGTACTATTTTTGAGAAATTTATCATATTGAAAGCCTTTCCGACGTTTACAATTTTATTACTTCAATAAGTACTAAAATTCTTTTATAGCTTCAAAATAGGTAGTAAAATCCGAATTACGAGTATGCGATTCGTTTTTTATGTAACAAATCGAAAAACGAGTGACGTCACGGTAAGTGGTTGCGGTCGCTCAAGGAAACTAGTGACGTTAAAGGTAAATTTACAAAGGTTATTACTAGCACTGCAACCGAAACACATTTGATACCTTTGACGATCGATTTTGGAAAGGCGATGGAAGTTAAAAATTCCTACGGTACGGACGTCGCGCTTTGGTTCGTCATTTATTTTGCGTACCGCGAAGGACTGGAATAACTTGCCAACAACACTTGGATAAGAGGATGAATTAAGCCTTACACTTCCAATCCAACCACGGATAGATAGTTAAGCGTTGGTTTGAGTGGGTCCATCCATACCATCCACTCTGGATCCAAACTCAGTCATTGGTATCGATCGTTATGGCTGAAAAGGAGTAGTAAGCCAGGTGTCCCTTCTTATACCAGTCCACATTGGTGTTGATTAAAGTGGAGTACGTTCTAGGCATCCTTAAAAATGTGAAGAGACTTATGCGCTTCTCTGCCCATTTTTGGGCAAGGGTCCTTAGGTTTTATTAGTAGGTATAAAACAGAAATATAATTACAGAAGCAGACGCGATGAGACATTCATAATATGTGCGCATTGGTCTATCCCGCTTCACTTCAACGCTAGGTATCTAAGCGACATGGACAGAATGAATATGAATATGGGATACGGTAGAGCGAATAGGATCTGGAATTTCTATGAATATTAATATGGAAAGTTACCTCAGCTGTGGAGTATTCGAATTTTTTCGCCAGTGTTAGCATACCGTGTAATATTCGTAAGGGATATTTTTTGTGAATTGGCATAATCTTCCTGAAGGTAAACGTCCTTTATTAGGGATTACGTTGAAATTTTTTTTCACATCAGCAATCTAGTTCCGTTTTTATCTTCTTAAGATATAAAGGCAATAAATTTTCGTTGTAGGTAACAATAATGTCGTGTAATATACATACTAATAATATAAACGCGTCGGTGCGTTTGTTTATTATTATTTTTTATTTTGGTGTGGAGATAGTTGAGTTTGATGAAAACATTTTGTTCGATACTTAATGTTTGTAAACATAAAGAATAAGTTTCCCGAAGCGAAGCGGCTGCGGGTTTACTAGTCAGTTATATAAAATAATAAAACATGAAGTCTGATTGACTCATTAAATAGGAGTAACATTAGGGATACAAACTTAAAATTTTGCATGCTGGTTGTTTTTACATTGAAGACAAGTGTTTAGGTTTGGTTTTTCAAATTCCTACAGGATATGGCGTAAACAAGGTTCATCTTCAGTTTTAAGTGCCTCATTTCTGTCATTTTAAAATTATTAGGTATTTCTTTGGCATGTTAGTAGTGGAGTATGGTCTAGACCTCCCCAGTTGTGTGGTGAGACTCGTGCCTTGTTGGGCCATGTGAGTTGAAGCCAGGTTTTCGTATTTAAGTTGTTATATTTCCGTTGCTATAATAGTTCATACAAATTTAACTTTGCTTTACGGCATCACACTCAAAATGAGATGCTTGAATAACGAACAGAACTCAGGATTATATAACTGATATGCTAAAATCAGTTCAGTACGAAGGATTAACTTAGTGGTATGTACTTAGATGCTGGCGTTTCCATACATCAGCGAAACCACTTCAGAATTCACAAAGTTAGCTAAGTTTCCACAGCTTTGAAATGTTGGAATCTATAAAACTTTTCTTACTTTACTTTTTATAGTTTCAACTTTTTCGTTTTCGTATCAACTGTCTGCAATAAAACCATAACTAACTGAAGTTTAAGTATAAAACTATTTATTCTGTGAATGCATATAACTTTTTCCAGTTAAGTAAGAATTTAAAATTTACATTCAATTTTTTTGGTGAAAACAGAGGATTCTAAAGAAATTTGCATACATGAATGAACTATTAAGTATTGGAAATTTCACACATCACAGAGAAAGTTATCTGTAATCATAATTTTTTAAACGCTTTTATTTAACTGGCAATGTAAACGAATGTATGTTATGGTAAATGGTATGTATGTTAGGGTAAAATCTTGCAAACTGAATTAGAACTACTTCGTCTTGCTCTACGCACTGCACCCTTGTTCGCACGATGGCGGTCGCAGAACAAGGATTGCAACACCGCAAACTTGGATTTGACATTACACTTACCACCTCTTGACATAAAAATGTAACATTTCAATGGACTATTATGAGTGTAATAATAATTTTCTGCACTTTTTCTCCCAAATCTCCCATTCCTCCATTCGCAATTATGCTTAAAAAGGGATACAAAGTTTTTTCTTCATACAATAATATAAATCCTGATATTTGTGACTATAAACCACAGCTTATTACCCGCGGCTTACAATTCATATCTCCTCGCATCTATCTTCACAAAACCTGATTCAAGTAACGAGGTTCAAACTTGCCATGGAGGGTTGTAATATTTCACAAAATTTGCAACACAGCGCTGCTAGGTTTTATCAGGAAGAGCCCTCATACATTGCCACGTTGCAAGTCAGCCGTAGCGTTCCAAGTACTACTTTGCATAAGTCCGTAATACTTGAGTTCTATTTTCCGTTGACCGTGACCCAATCGTTATTGATTACACAACCTTCGCGGCTTTGCTTTGCGGTAGGTTTGACACTAGGCTCACCACAATTTCTTTTATTATGACAATTTATTTATGTTTAAGTAGGTATTTGTTTTCTATGCAACGTTCATCCCATTCAGGCAAAAGTTTAAGTGCCTAAATTTTAAGAAAAGTATTGTTTCGAATAAAATTACAGTCGTTGTAGCTGAATTCACTTTATTTAAATATAACATACGAACTGGTGGAACTAACCTAAACAAGTTCATTATCGAATTTTAGGGTTTCTTTTTATCGAATGCCCGAAAGGAACCTGATAGAAAGTTAGACATTGAAATTTGCGACTGTACTGTAACTAGTAGCTGTACATACTATCTATCGATTTGGTGCATTTGCGATTAAGTCCCATTATTTTGGTTTATGGCATTATACCAAAAACTTTATTTATAGGTCGCATTGCGTAACTTTATCTAAACTCGCATGACTGCAAAAGGATACTCACTCACTCACTCACTCACTGACTAATAACGAAATCTCGCAAACTACTTGACGCATGAAGACGTCAGCGAAGATTATTGTGACATATCACCCCTTAGGGGGTTCAAAGAGGGTTGAATGTTTAAACAAATCTGTTAAAAGCACATCCGCGCCGATATTAACGCGGACAACAACACTACAATGTACCTATATGAAAATCAATTCCATTAGTTTATAAAAAATATTAAAAGATTATCTCTACAATATTGGATAGAAAAGGATTTCCAATTTGCGTTTGCCCGGTTTGTCCTAGCAATTATTTTCTATTTGGGCATCCATTGGGACCTGTCGTGTCGGAATCGCGTGCCCGGGGCTCGTAAAGTAAACATTCTATCGGATATGTTCCTTATCTGAATTGGTACGGATTTTCTAATTACCGGAACGTTTTTGAATAATTGTTTCCTTTAATAAACTGTTGTATGGCGACAAATTGATGCTATTTTTTCATATACTTAACAATGTTTAAAGTAACTGCTAGGTTTAATTAAGGCTTAGGTAGCATTAATCACACCCGCCATTCGAATGTATCTGAAGAGTCTTATGAATATGGCCCTTTTACACGCTCTATTTATTATTAGATGGATTTCTGACACTGAAAGCTAGTGTTACATATAAATATAATGAAAAAGTTGTCAATCAATGAATCCGAAAGCCACTAGCATAACCTACATAATTTTTTCGTATTATTTGAACGTTATTTAAGTAAATGAATGCCTGACAACATTGCCACCTGATGATAAGTGAAGATGAACTCCTACTCTATGGTGCACTAAGTTAATTCTTTTTTTCTTGTTGAAGAAACCATCAAAAATGGTTCCAAAAAAAATCAAAAGAATCACACACCCCACATCAAAAATGGGCGAGATCGCAGAGCTATTTCGGTGTGTACCACAAGCATAAGCATAACCAATTAAAATCGCGTAATTAAAGAAACATCTCTTCCATTCTGCAGAGTTACGTAAGCAATGACGTCCTGAAATAGGCCTCCAGTTTTATTCAGGCTAATTTAGAGGATGGGGTTCCAGAAGCCATTTGATATTAACCGTCAGTACGCCGCATTGCTATTTTGAAAAACTGTGGCCCGCCTGCTTCTTTCTCGGCTATTTATGTATAAAATTTTACAGCTTTTAACTACTCGCATTGGTTTTGTCACTTCGATTTGTCAATTACGAAGGCAGTAACAGATATAGAAGGGATATACTGATGCCACAGTGCAAAATTAACAGAAGTCCGTTCGTCCGTCTTTGACATTTAAAAAATTTGTGATGTAATTGATTTCACAATTGTTTACTCTCAATACTGTTTCCCGAACGATTTTATAATTCTATGTAATACCATCAAGATTAAAATGGGTGGTACAGAGCCTAGAAGTCTCCAACATGAGGGACCTAGCGCCGTAATCTCGACTGTTGCTCACCGTCCGTTATAGCAGAGGGCACTTAGAACAGGGGAGGAAAGAGGAGGAGTGAGGAGACTTAGATACAAGATCAATGAAGTAGGTTACACCCCTACACCATACAATAAACCTTACACTTCAGTACAATAATAATTGACAAAGCATGATTAAATAATACAAGGCTGCAAGTGTTGTAGTGGCAAGTACATATACTGCATCATATTTTTGAAGAAGATTTCGTTAGGCTATGACATACATACAAAACTCTGTGCTATACTAAACGAAGAATTGCAGCCGGATTCATTTTAGCCCGTTTCGAGGTGAGAATGCAATTGCGGATTAACTCAAAGCGGAAATAGAGGCCGGTCTTCCGTAGACAATCAGATCTGCCGAACGTTTTGCTCTTTTATTTTAGTCCGTTACATATTTGAGTAACTACCCACTAACTTATATTATCAACTTTTTGAAGTAAGTAGGATGTAGAAAAAGAAGGAATAAAATGTAGATTGGCATTAAATACTGTAGTCACTACTTAAACGATTTGACATGTTAAATTATTTATTAATGCTTACATAATCATAATAACCTTGCCTAAAGGGACTCCTTTTAATAATATATTTTAGTTATTTTATTATATTTTTAAGGTTTTTTTAGTTTAAGGTTCATTATTCTAGTTTTATATCATTTCTCTGTAAATATAATATCATAATATAACATTGATAGCCCAGTGGTTTTAACGCTGATCATACGCAAAGAAGATCTAAGATCGAATCCCGACGTATCCCCACTTTTTAAATTTATGCAGTAGGTACTTACCTACTATGTCATGTTATTCGATAATTTATTATACTGGCAAATAGCACTGGATATGTTCACTTGGTATTTACATGTTGAGTTCTTCTTTTTAATTTAAAAACATAATGTATGTAGTAAGTATATAAATATACATTAACAATGATAAACTTAGTCTTATTTTATCACATACTAAAAGCTTCCAAAAATAGGTCGATTTAAAGTTAAAGTTTTGGGTATGGGTTTTGTTCCAACTTAGAAAGTATCGGTATGCACAATGTGAATGATATTCCATTTTATAAGAACGTGTCCTGGCGGGGCCTATTTGTCAGCAAGGTAGTAGTAATGATTTACGTGTCGTGTTCTTCCTTCGATTCGGTCACGAATAGTGAATAATGGACTGAGTGACACGCGGATCGAATCGCAAATCCTGGTCTTACGAGCTTTTAAATCTATCCAATTTAAGGTAATCTAACGTCTGCTAGTAAACAGTTCTGCTGTCTACTGTGCGCTGGTCTGAGAGTACCAAAAGGTAATAAGTCTAGTCTAGACTAGGTCATGGTAACACGCTGGTGAAATTCGTGATAAAAATTTAAACTCCTTTTAAATCATTACCTATAAAGAATTCTGGAGATGAGGTTTCCTCAGGATGTATTTTCTTAACAATATAATTCGTTAATAATTAGGAGTGTTTTAAATGCTTCTTTCTTATAATTTATAAATGCTTTGATCGCGACGTGTTGGAATAGTTTGACATAAATTAGTAAGTATACGAAATTGAGACACTAATAAATGAACATTGTTATTCCATCTATCCTTTTATCGATACTTTAATCCGTTATAATGCGTTATACGGCAATACGTTCCCTTGGGATAATTTTAACAATATTCTGTCGTTTTTCGATTCCCTCGCAGGCGAAACTGCGGGTTGGTGCGGTCGCTGTAGATATCAACAAATTCTATGCCTGTATTAAAATTACTTTCGCTGCAGTCTATACCTATTTGGTATAAGGTACTACGTTAGTAAGTAGCGGTTCGAAACACACATAGTAAACGAAACAACCACAAAAACTTTCTTCAAACATTCAGTCTTTATAGCAGTAATAAAACTATTTGACTCCGTATATAAACAGTAATTAAGCAGTAGGGGTCATCTTTATGTTCAGAGTAATACTTGAGCTGTACACTCCATCGATTTCGTTAGATGATATTTTTATTACGCGCATTTACGAACTCATGTTTAATGGCAGAAATATTTGCTATTTTTATAATAAAATCCCGCAAACGAATAAGCTACGTGACCGGTAGGTAAACACCGATATCAATGTATATTTACTTACATATATTATTTAATCTTTTTTTATATATTAACTTATCTCTTGACTATATATTAACTGATCTTTTTTATCTCGGTCTACTTGTTTCTTCTGCAAAAATCCTATGACATCTTAATATCTTGGTATCTGACATTTTAGAAAATGAATTAAAAGGCGAGGGCAATTAAAAATAAAAGGAAAATTATTTGCGACGACACAGTGAATTCTAGTGTGGGGCTATGAGTGGTGTAGTGTTATTTATTTATTGATGGTTAAAAAACATTCGTACTATTGATTACACGGCAATATTCACGTAAGCTCAGGGTCACCACAACCAGTAGTCCTTTCATAAAAAGTTTTCACGGACACATTACCATATCATTATAATAACGGAACTTCCCAACTTAATAGAGAACAGTCGGAATTCCGGAACCGCATTTCACCGCATTTCCCCAAGACATACCGCATGTCGGGACTGCATTACGAAGCCCGCGTTATGACTTGGAAAATGCGACACTTCTTACCCTTAGAAGGGCGCGTAGTATTTATGACGTCTTCTTGATTTATTGCCTAACCACCCCAGCGTTGAGACGTTTTGTTATTTCTTTGTCGGGATGAGGGCGTCGAACTCTGGTGAATCAGCATTCAACAGATACAAACGTCACGAGCAGAACGCTAGTACGACCGGCGACACGACTGCGTGTCATCACCTGTCAGGATTATCCTTCGTCATCCCGTTAGTGTAAAAAGTCATGCTGTAAGGAAATCTGTAAGGAAAATGAGAATAAAACCTTGAAATTAAATTGTAACAGAAAAGAAGACTTATTAGTCTTTAAAGAGTCCATAGATAATAAAGCTATATGGAAATAAATAAATAATTTTGTCAGGAACAAAATAAATTACAATTTGCTCTTTGATGGAATTAAATTTCTTCTGTATATAATTTGTTTTCCAGTCCGTTTCGTATCTGAGTAAGCCTTTTGATGTCTCGAGTTGAAATAGCAGGATTACTCCATGCTACGAGTATCTTTGTTATATAAGTTTGTGGCTAGCTCTCTGACTAGATCCTCTGCCTGTGGAGGTTACAAACTTAGTTGTTTTAATTCTTTCATAAACTCATTTAATTCTGTTTTATTAAAATAATTTCCCGTAATGTCTTCAAACTTAGATTTAATTTACGATGGTGCAAAGTAATATTATGAAATATATAAGTAGTTGTTGTATGATTAACGTGTATAATTTTACAGAGGCAGAGTATTAACTCTCAATGCTCTTCCCCCAACGTAATTTAAGACCTGGGAATGCCAACGACCGCACACGCGTAGGTATTGTATAGTCATAACTAGTGAGTAACCCTGCGTCCGAAGCAAGAAGTCTTAGGTTCGATTCTCGGCTGGGGCAGATGTGGGTAATAACGTAATTTTTTGGGTCTTGGGTATAAGTAATATCTTAGTTGTGTTGTCCATGCCATAGGGACTCTTGTGCGGGGGCTATGATTGTGTAAGGGTATTGTTGTGGTATGAAAACATTGTAAACCTACATACATAGAGTTAGGATATTTTAATATAGAAGAAGAAAAATAGACATATGTCACTAAGGAAGAATGGAAAAATAAAAGTCAGTATTTGCATGTAACAATATCTTTTAATTATATAAAATAACTTATCGTAACATGGTGACAGCGGTGGTAAATTAAAAGGAAAAGTTAATATTAACAAAGACGAAAAAATGGATCAACCAGCTTCATCATCATCTACACAAAAACTGCATACGCTCTCGCCGCATAATATAAAATAACATAAAATAACTTATCGTAACAGGTATATTTATTGAAAACAATTTGTTTTACCATTGTCTGGCGGTACGTAAACACTTCAAACTTTTCTTATTGCATACTTTTGTTGTTTTTTTACGGAGGCATCATTACTTCAGTCAACCAATCAGCCATAGAGGAAGCTTCTACCTTTATTTAATACTCTCTTCATAATGTGCTGCACGGCCCTTTCGCGACGAACCATATTGCTTTATTTAGGAATGCGTAATAATATTTTGCGCATCTTTCCCTAACGATATCGGTGATTTGAGAGGCAGTCAGTGGACCGAGCATAATCCATCTGGACGGTATAGGGTGATAGGGTGCAGGATTTATCCCCACACGTCAGCGGGTACCTTGGAGACCGGAGGCGATGTGAAGTTAGTGCAGATACGAGTAACATGAACCGTGATATATTTTTATATAGGTGATTATGCGTATAATATTGATGAGGCTTCCGTCAAGAGGTTTTCAATTAAACAATGAGGAAATATGTATTTTACCTAAAGTATAAACGAAATTGATAAAATGTATGTAAGTAGGCTGAATTTTAATAACTCATGTTAACGAGAGTGTTATATAATAACAATGAAGCCATAACGTTTCTTGTTGAAAAAATTGTGAGCAGGTATGACGTGAAATGATAGAAAATTTAAGGAAATCAATGGACCAAAATTGGGAATTTATTTCGATGGTAAAAATGCACTGCCAATGGATAAGTGCCATAAGTAAATGGTTACCGATTTTAAAAATATTATGGTATCATAAGGTAATTGTTTAAAAGACATGTCTTATTGTTTTTCATCATTTTTTTACCCGTGCATAGAGTCTGGAATAAAACAAAAGTATTCAAAACATAAACGTTTACTCGATTTGTTTCACATTAAATTTTCTATCGATCGAAGTGAATAACTTTAGCTTCAACCCATTAACGGAGGAGGCCTAGAGCATACTCCACTACGCTGCTTCAGTGCGGATTAACTATAAATAATAAAGATTAATCATTTTCAATGAACCCATGGCCATATTAACAAAAGAAACAACATAAATTAATATCAGAGATAATTTGACAATTTTTTACAAATGTATTTCAATTAGTTCTTATTAAATCGAGTACAAAGTAAATCACAAAGAAAAGCCGTGGTAGTAACAAATAACAAACTTAAAATGTAATAAAACACTTTAAATCTAACATTCTTAAACTCGGAGAAAAGTTCTTCTATTAAAGAACAAAGTAGACAATATAACAAGCACATACTTACTTTGGAGGAGCTTGGAGATACTTAGGTCAAGTAGGTCCACGTACTTTCAGAAGGTTATACAAAGTATTTTTATGGAAGTACGAGTAGCAGATGGTGTCCTTTTGTGTACATTTAATTAGACCACTTTGAGGCTAAATAACACAAAAGCTACTCTATTCTATGCGAAGAGAGCACAATAGTTGCACTACGTAAAATTCTTCGCCATTGTCGATTTCAGGAAAAAAAGCACAATGTTTTTATTGACATGAGTATACCTATACAAACAAGTTGCAAGGGCTCCTGTACTGGGTTGAGATCCCGTATTACTGGGTACCCCGCTCATCCACCGAGGCGAACATTATGTTTTAATCAACTATAACTAAATTTAATACTTAATAATGGTTGTGTGTGTGTGTCAGTGTAGATTAGGAAAAGACGATAATATGTTAGATCAGTAGACGTACTTACATATGTACATACGAGTATATTAAGATAATAGTATCGAGTTGTAAAATTATTGGCTATGACATACCTACAGGTATGTATAGAACCCCATATTCCGATAAATGGGGAAAAAATATTATTGGAGTTCAAATTACTACGAAAAGATTACTATGAAGCAAATATTATAAACTTACGAATCCTCAACATTAGCAACCTATTTGTGGTCGGTAATATTAAGTAATCATTATTTTGGTCAGTAGGTACGTATTTTATAACAAAAAATGTACCATAGCAGTGGAAAATAATTTAGTTACGCTTAAAATATAATACAATATGAACCAGGCAATAAAAGTTGGCAATGTAACAGCACAAATTAAAAAAACTAAAAGTTACAGACACGGTATTTAAACGGAACAACTAGAAAATACCGTTGCAGATTTTAGACCTACTTAAATATTTTTGCAATACTTAGTAATTTCATTCTTATTGCGATACTGAAAGTACTGATACTTCCTGTGTTCGATAGTGTTTATTTTGCCTTAGTAACTTTGCTTTTATGTCTTGTTGGTTCTTAGCATTTACGACACAGCGTTTATTTACTTTAAATTTTATTACGTGTTTGATTACGTCATTTTAAATTTTTATTTTCCGAGTGGAGATGTTAAATGGAGCGAGAGTGCTCGGTACGGCAGCTTTGCATCTTGTTGCAAAAAGTATAACAAGCGGTCAGCGGTCATTACTTGTAATACGAAGTACAATCTTATTATGTATTTATTTCTCGGTTTATTCATTTATTAAGGCTCTCTAATAAAATATCGTAATTTCCTTCTTTGCATCGTCCTTTGTCCAGCACGTAAGCCAATAGGAGAGGTTAACTTAGACTTAAGAATGGCTGAATTCGCTTACATAAGAATCTCTGTCTAAACCTAGCATCAACCTATAAGAGGCCACTGCAGGGTACGGATATTTTTAGACGCCCAGGAGCGACATTACCTATAGTGAAGGGGGTGCTGTGCACCAGGGCGCTGAGTGTCAGGGGGTGCCGAGAGCCGCTCGCCACACTTAGACCTAATCCATTTCGATTGCGCATTTTGATACAAAAGGTCGCCAGGGCATTCATTGCTTACGGGCGCTACATGTGCTGGAGCCGCCCCTGCTGACTGTAAGTTTTTATGAAATTCCCCTGACATCTTAACGATTGTTTTGTAACGATAACAACCGGGACATGGATGTAAAATACCCTTTGAAGCACGGAAACGCTTAAGAAAAAGCGATATAGACTACGCAAAATTGCTAAACTCGGCCAATTCCATAACATTCTATAATTTAAGCAAATTAGTAGCATTGTATGAGTCTGGATTAGGTGTTGATAAGTTTCTATGTTTGACGTTGATAGAGAGAAGTTATCTATTCAACGGAAATACTAGTGGTTTATCGCTACGTACCTACTAATAAAGATGGATTTTGCAAATAGCAAAGCTTGCATGCGGTCCTTTTGAGCCTGTTTGAGGTTGTCAGCTCTTATTCCTGTGTGTGTTCCCCAATTCTCAAATGCTTATTCCAAACCGATGATTGCTTCAATATCGCTCTATCGAATGTCAACATTGGAAATTCGCAGAACTAGATTTCTAATAGACCGGCTTTGACATCGAATTGTAAATAGTAATTGAAACTTTTGCATACTAACTGATGTCTATGTTATCGTGATTAAATTGCGTCTGACATAAAGTAATGCTCAGTTCTAGATATTACTAAGGGTCCATCAAGTTATATTAACAAAGTATTTTCAGCTCAAAAAAATTGTTCGAGCTTATTGTGGAGTGCTCCAATACTCCAAAATGTAGATAGAAATTAGTTAATTTGATGTACTCGTATGTATTAACAGTGATCTGCAGGTAATTTTAAAAATACAAACATCAATGACTTATAGGGGTGTTAGGGTGTATGGGCCCCATTCATCAGTGAGTCCAAGCCGACGTCCCCTGCACGTGGGATATCCTCCTGAACAACGGCTGAGGTTACGGCGCCTGGTCCCTCTTTTCAGAGGTCGCTGGACTTTATGCTATCCAGGTTAATCTCGAAGGTATAGCACTATTATGTCACTTTACAGCATTGACTAAATTACGTATTAGTACGTGCTAGCAGTGTTTATTGTAATTTTCATGCTACGATAAAATTGTTCGTTCTATAGTGTTGTTAGCCGAAATAGTAAGAAAACTAAGATAATTAAAAGGCGGTTGTTTAAGTTTTGTATACGTAGGTTATGGTCGTCTCTATAAACGAACCCTCCGTTAGTTGTTCTTTCCTACCATTTTACGTCAAATGAAACACGGCTTGTGTTGTGGCTTTGTTAAATAATCGAACTGCCGGCCACCGCCAATGGACTTTTAAATTGCTAAATAGAGCGATTATTGGAATATGGGGAGTCCGTTTTTAATTCTATTTGCGCAGTCTAAACAAGGGTATGATCCCTTTTCAATTAATTTACCCTATGCATCCCCAGGGTTTACTTTTACCGATTTCGATCAAACCCTAATCGAAAATACGATCCGAGCTTGTTTTAATAAGTATTAAGTTATTCATTAATGAATCGAAATTCACTTCCTTTTAAATTGCCGTAAGTCATATCGTTAATAAGTTTAAGTACCTATATAAATAACTGGCGACCAGCCCTCTAATGAATCGTTTCGGGAAACATGATCATTACGTTCACAAATATTAACCACTAACCACACCCAAAACAATTAAATTCCTCGTTTTAAATAGGCACAATTGTTTAACGTTTAACTATATTTTGTAATGCACAAAATTGGTGCAAGTAATATATAACATATTATTCGTAATTATTAATTCTAAATTCAATAATTGGTGATAATCAGATTATCAGAGAATCATTATCTTTGCTAATTATAAAAATGTAATTATTTAAATGAAGTTGTATTTAATAAACATTTTTAGCAATATAAACAATTTAAATATATATACCATTAATAGATTTCATTAATTAATATAAAAAAATATTTTCGATTTGCTAATTATCATGCAATATTATTTTGGAAGGCTTTTGTTTGTTCGTTAAGTTTTATTGTTCCTATTAAGGGTACTAAATTTGGTCGTTCACTATCAATGAACTCAAGCTTTAATTGTATCAGCCCTTCTGGAGTAGGTAGACTAGCCTAGCGCACAGAGCGGCTTATGAGGCGTGCAATGCCTCAACTACGTTCCCAGATTACACGTCCATGCAGCTACACGACTTGAAATTGAGTACACAAATGTATTTGACTATGCAATTCTCTATGCGATGTCTTAGATTACAGGGATTGCCCAGTCTTTGTGGTGATCGATATATTCTAGAGCGGTAGGTATATGGTTCGAATTTTGAAATTAACACTATTACACTGCAGACTCATAATTATGTCCTAGCCTATATAATCCCTAGTACTCCCTGTATCACGGATGACATTGGCATACACTGACGAGGCCACAAACAAGGAAGAATCGATCATAGACGATCTATTTTTCATAATATGTATCTATCTATCCAGAAGGTGTTCCAGTCGGAAGGTCTACTGGTATCTGTAGACGCTTTGCTTAGTATGATAATTACTTGTTCGGTGTCCAAGGTTGTAAAAGAAGCCAAATTAAAACAAGACTCTCACTAAATTACTTTGCACTATTAATAACAACTACTAACAGGACTAACTATCACTAACCGTCCCAGTCCTCGTACTGACTTATAAACTAACCAACTAACGTTCTAACTCCGTCTGCTAACTTACTGACTAACCATCCGAGTCCCGTTTTCATTCTTGTTCAGTGTCGGTCACAGCAGTCATGGGCGACACCGGAAGCGTGGTGCTGCAGGCTCGTTGGCTATTTTAATTCCATAAAAGTAATACTAAAGGTCTTGTTGATTATAACTGGCTTCTGTAACACCAAGGTTAGTCCAAGTGGAGTTTGTCTGCAAACAATCGAAGTTACACATAATTACATTATTATAATTATAGAAAACAGTGACCACTAATGAGGCGCCTACCCGTTGGCACTTCTTGCATTAAACTTCAGTAAATTGTATGTAACCTGTACACCATATTTGTGTAAAAGTTCAATAATCCGAAACTTACATAACTCTGCGAACTGGGTCGTGCACTGCATAAATAATAATTTATCAATCGGTAATCGCTCTCATGACAGCCGCGTCGTCGCGCCTGGTACCACGAGTAAGTTCATGTTCATGACAACTATTTTGCTATACCGACTTTTTAATGTTCATTACTGACCTATTTATAACATTGCGCACACATTTGGCCATATTGGGGCGGCTTGGAGTACTGACTGCCCCACAATACTATGCCGGAGTTTTAAGCGGTGATAAATGCCGGCCCAACAAGACAAGTATTTGTTTTAAGGATGAAGCTCCGACAGGCTCATTCACCCTCTCGCCTGTGTCAGCCGCCAAATGACTTGTTGTGCTCCGGCTAGGAGCTTGAGATCATTTTGTTTTCTTCTTTCATCTGTCTTGGCTGGCAACGCAACGCACCGGCGCGGCGTGGCGGCGATAGCTTTGACATTACTGATATCTATCTATTGATGACTGTGACCACTTAACATAAGATGGCTCATCGGCACGTTTGTCAGTTACTACCATTTTTTATTAAGGTAGCAAACGCCTTGCCGCTGCCGCCCATGACACCTGTGACCGACCTAGAACAAGACCCAAATGGGGACTAGGATAGGGAACATAAAAAAGATCCGATTGTAACTTGGTTAAACTGGATGAAGGAGTAGTTACCCGAGTTTCCGTACGTATTATGTGCTGTATTCATATAATCGTGCAAGCCTGACTGACGAATTCTCTAATGTTTTTTAATAAAATATAAATAACTTCAGTGATATTTCAATAACCATCATATAAACCATTGTATCGATGTAACAAATATACTGTTTGATTCAATCAATCAGTGTGATCGTTCGAACATACGAGTACACTAACTTTTATAAAGATACGACTAGGTAGGTACTAATATTATTAATGATACTCAAATTGAATTGCGACCACAGCCCGGAAGCATAATCACTGATGCCAAAATTCCATCAACGATTCCATGCCTCAAAGGGCCTGCGAATACAGTTTTATTGTTATCATTGCATGAAATCCCTTCAATGCCGCTGTAGCAGATTACAGATTCTCTATCATCGGGATTTGTATCATTCAGTGGGTACCTATGCTTCTAATGGGTTGTAACCCAAATTATTACAGCAAGCACTTAACGACAGGTGCTTGTAAATAAATAATTAACAATTTACTACCTATTACGATATATGCGAAATTGACTCACTCATTAGGTGTAATAGGACTTAATTAAGATGATGTAAGTGGCAAGCCTTTGTTCATTATGAATAATTGATAATTATGATTAATTAACAAAGTAGTTTACAAGCGACATAAATAAAATTAGAAATAAATCAGTAATAGGTAGTAATTACTGGTTTGTCGCTCCGATTACTTAATCTTTAAGTTTATCGTATTGAAAGAATAAAATATCGTTGCAAATCCAAACCTCAGCAATGTAATTTTAAAATCTAGAGGCTGCAAAATCCACATGAAATCACTTTTGGTTTTTTATCTTTGTAAAATCGTCGTCCAAATAGAGAACTGTATGAAACGAAAGACTACCTACTATGTTGGGAATCATTAAGTAGGTTACCCTAGAGGGCCTCTGTAATTTGAACTTATAAACCTTACAAGGCTAGCCTAAAAATTTAAACAAATAAACCCTAAACAACTTAACGGATAAAATATTAATACATCCATGAATCAAAGTGCGTTAGTAAAACAACCTTTAAAATACGTTTAATAGCCAAGATAGCTAAACCTGTTCCTACGCGAGGGCTTGAAGGACCAAAAAACAAGCACGATTTTAAACTAGTCTTGATCCTTTTGCGTAACGCGTTGAACCTACTGATTGTAGAGTCTGTGACCGAACGAGTGACGCTACTTCCTTAGTTCCACATTCGTCCGTCTCAACGGTTGTGTCGCACAGATCGCAACAGTACGGCTTCGCGCTCGGCCGGTACGGACGTATGCATAGTCCTCGTTCGGCCATTCTGAGAGTCTACGAAAGAAGTTTTTCACTTAGTTTACCTTCTACTCTCAGTGTTTGAGATCCAAATATTATAACTCGTGCGAACAACTGAAACGACCACTTTCCGAAATGTTTTTTGACAATCGACTACGATATAAGTGAAATTTGTGAAATTGTTTTATCTCTGCGATTATTTACGCGTAGGTGTTAGGACAACAGTGTAAAAGTTTCTGTATTAAAACAATAGACGGATATTGAAGGACGGTTTGAAATTTTGTTTATGAAGACTTGAAGGTTGTTTGGCGTTGAAAAGAGACAAGATGAGGCCAAAGCAAATAAGAGCGACAGGTGTGGCGGCGTTTGCGCTGCTTCTCGGCACTATATCAGGTAAGTTGATTTGAAATTCCAACTATTTGTAAGTCAACTTCTTATTGGATACTCATTGATGCTCCATCGGATGTGGGATAAGATTATTGTTTTTAACATTAAAATTCATTTGAATAGTAACAGAAATACTTTAAAAAGGAGGAGTTGATAGTTTAGATTTAGAATATCATTCATAGTTATGTTTTAATATGGCAACATTTGTTACCTGTTGTAGTACACTATACGACAAGATTCCAGATAAGTGATTCATTCAATTCATTGACTTATTTGTAGGTTATGTTTTGCTCAAATATTATCTATATTGTTATCAGATGTGTAGGTAATAAGTACTTAGTTTATCAATAGAAAGTTTCATTCTAATAGTCGTATATTTCTTGTAATGTTAATCAATAATTAATTCTACCTATGATTAATATGTAATTAAATTAGAACGAAAAATGGATTTACGGATTTTGTATATTTTTTTTACCTTGCTTTTAGTAAAGTCTTGACTTTTGTTCCTTAAAGGCTGTTTATAAAATTTAAATAGTTACTTGTGAGCATAAAATATAAAATATTAAGTAACACCAAAGTATCATTATTATCTATTTTACGCTTCCCACTTTAACCCTTTTTACTTGTCTGCACTGTCGCAAAATTCCTTCACCTAGGCAATAAATTCCTCCATCCTACGCATTCGGGAAAAAAGGCACGTAATTTAAAAAGTTCTGAACAAAATTTATTCAAGTGATTTGTGTAGATTTTTTTATTTCAACTGGGAATATTTGAGGTAAAGTTTTCTTTTTTAAGTTACTTAGTTGTTTCAGACTTATTTACGGGGTAGTTAGTATTAGTAGCCAGTTCTAATATTGGAATTTTGAAGGTTCCTATAGAATTGCAGTTCCAATCAATCTCCAATCCAATTTCATTATGTAACCTACTGGGAAATTAATATAGTTTTAAAATTAATTTCGTTTTCTTATGAAAATATTTTTTTGCTTCTGCAATCGTTTCTGGGAGTTTATAAAGGAAAAAAACAAAAAAGGAAGATCTTAAGTAGGTAGCTAAGGCAAGTTATATAATTTAAAATTGCTTAATTTTAACAGGTGTGACGTCACGGAATAGATAAACCTTTTTATGAGATAAGACCAGATGAAATGCAATAAAGATATTGAATTCAAACTTTCAGGCAAGAATAATTTGAAAAATTCATTTCCTTTCATATCCAATTTCCTACCTTCCTCGAACGGAACGCTGAAAATATTAAAACGAATTCATGGACCACAGTCTCAAACGTGACAATTGCTTTGAAAGACCTAGTTGTGCAAAAACCGTTGTCGTCCGTTATGCTCAGAGCTACAATATGGCGGAAGCTGGCGTTGCAGGAACAATAAAATTGAAAATTCTGCCATACTAGCTCTGAATTCATTCATTCATTCATATATTTTTTGTGTTACAGAGCACTGGTTAAAAAAACACGAATTAATCATATCCATAGATAACTACAGTATAGGCAGTTCTTTTTGTAGACAAAATATGCTAAGAGGAGGGTCATTAATAATTATTCGCAATAGTCTGATTTATAAGGAACGTAAAGACATAGTATCCCTCTCTATTGAACATATTATAGAGCTTTCATGTATTGAACTAAAAGGAGTGGTAATTGTATGTGTATATAGACCACCTGCAGGCAACTACCCATCGTTCGAATCTGCTATGGAAGATGTCTTAAAAATATTGTGTAAAAAAAATAAAAAAGTAGTGGTGTGTGGAGATTTTAATATTGATATTTTAGTCAGAACTTCTTGCTCGGTAAGGTTCATTAGCTTATTCAAGTCATTTAACTTAGACTATGTTTTTTTTGAACCTACCAGAGTGTCTGCTACATCAGCTACTTGCTTGGATAACATTTTTTGTGATTGCATGATATTAAATAAGTCAATATTAAATTGTATTAGTTCAGACCATAGCGGACAACTTGCCACCATTGAGTACCATCATGACTTTGCTAAACAAAATATAATTTGTAGGCCAATCACACAAAGAAGGATTAATATATTTAAAAACAATATTGAAAGAAAAGTACCATCATTGGAAATAAAATATAATGATACACCTGATAAAGCGTACTCGACTGTTTTTGATTTAATCAAGTATGAATTTAATAAAAATTTTAAACAAAAACATGTCAACTGTAAAAATTTAAAAACTCAATTTAGTGATTGGGCAACACCTGGAATATATAAAAGTAGAATTAAACTGTTTGACCTATACGCAAAAAAATCTACTTCTACAGACCCGGAATTTTTGAATTATGTTAGAATGTACTCAAAAGTTTTTAAATTAGTATGCGCCAAAGCTAAATCAATTTACATTTCCAATAAAATAAAGACATCAGCAAACAAAATTAAGACTACTTGGAATGTCATTAATAAAGAAACGGGTAAAATAAAATTGAATGATCATAATTTTACTCTGAAGGTCAATAACGAGAATATCACTTCCGACAACGCAGTCGCCGGTGCATTTGAAAATTTCTTCTCAAAAATACCGCATATGATTACAAAAAACCTAAATACATGTCCTCAACGTGCCATGGCCATTATGGAGTCATGTGTTGATAAGTGCACCAACTTATTTACTTTTAAACACGTCACTTGCGATTCAATTATTCAAAGCTTTAACTCGATCAATATTAAAAAGTCAAGTGATCTGTGGGGCCTTTCTACAGCGGTAGTTAAATCAATTATCAATTTCATTGCACCCCATTTAAGTTTAATCTTTAATAAATGTGTTAATGACGGTAGCTTTCCCAATCTTATGAAACATGGGAAAATAATACCTTTATTCAAAGCTGGAGAAAAAAACGATCCCACAAATTTTAGGCCAATATCTATCTTACCAGCACTTAGCAAAATATTTGAAAAAATTATTTACAATCAGCTACTGTCTCATTTTTCTATGAATAAATTGTTTCATTTTAATCAGTTCGGTTTTTCGAGAGGGAAAAATACCACTGATGCAGGCATCGCACTTCTCAAACACATCTTTAATGCTTGGGAACGTAAGCAGGATGCCATTGGTATATTCTGTGACCTCTCGAAGGCGTTCGATTGCGTTGATCATAATATATTATTAAATAAACTTAGTCATTATGGTGTCTCAAAACAATCAGTTAGCCTTCTAAAATCTTACTTATCTGAACGTACTCAGAAAGTAGTTATTAATGGAGTAGAGTCCCCTGGAGCACACATAACGATGGGTGTGCCCCAAGGATCAATATTAGGACCACTGCTATTTCTAATTTATATCAATGATCTTCCTTATTTCACTACGAACTTATGTGAAACTGTATTATTTGCTGATGACACCTCGTTACTTTTTAAAGTAGATAGAAGAAAACAATGTTTTGACGATGTAAATAATGCTGTTTCGCAAGTACTGCATTGGTTTACGTGTAACAACTTAGTATTAAACGCGAAAAAAACCAAATGTGTTAAATTTACGTTGCCAAATGTAAAGCAGGTTCCTGCTCAAATTGTTCTAAATAAGGAAGTATTAGAACTAGTAAATTCAACAAAATTTTTGGGACTTACTATAGATTCTCATCTACAATGGGGTCCTCATATTGAAGCCTTGTCGGGGAGACTTAGTTCGGCTGCGTACGCTGTTAAGAAAGTAAGGCTCTTGACTGATGTAGAAACAGCAAGATTAGTCTATTTTAGCTACTTTCATAGTATAATGTCCTATGGTCTGTTGTTGTGGGGCTCTGCTGCAGATATAGAGTCAATATTTATCTTACAGAAAAGAGCAGTACGTGCCATTTACAACCTCAGGCCAAGGGATTCGCTAAGAAATTTATTTAAGGAAATAAATATATTAACTGTAGTCTCACAATTTATTTTTGATAATATTATGTACGTTAAAAAATACTATGACAGTTTCCTTAAGAAGAGTGATGTTCACGTCATTAATACTAGGAACAAGGCTAAACTGACTGTACCAAACTTCAGACTTTGTAAAACTGGAGGCTCGTTCATGGGTAGTTGTATTAAAATCTATAATAAAATTCCGTTCGAATTGACGGAAATGCCATACTGTAAATTTAAAAATCATGTCAAAGGCATTCTTATGACGAAAGGTTATTACAAACTTGATGATTATTTTAAAGATAAAAATGCTTGGACATGAGTTTGATATTCTAACTAGTAAGTAGTAGTAAGTGCTATCTGTAATGTGAGTAGCAAAAAAAAGCTTCTTGGAAGTTTCTTGCCGCTTCTTCTTCCAAGACTACTCACGGTAGGGATTTGTCGAAGCGATGGCGTAGATTGACTTTCGAAAAGTGTTTGTAAAAAACCAACTTCGAATAAATTTCATTTCATTTCATTTCATTTCATTTCATTTCATTTCATTTCATTTCATTTCATTTCATTTCATTTCATTTCATTTCATTTCATTTCATGCGTTACTTTCTCATCCAAACGTCCATGCTTCGATAAATGGAAAATATGCCACCACGATTATTTAGATGCAAGTTGAATATGCTGATTCGATTTTGACGCCGTGTTGTGCCAATCCGATCAAGCTTTAGCCGAATCCAAGTATAAACGAATAGTATTGTGCTATCATTCTGTATTAGTACTCAAATTTTTATAAAGAACTGTTGTTACTGTCACTGCTGTTGTATTCTATTTTAGAATAAAAAATCATAAAAAGATTTGATGATTGATGTATCCGCCACCTGAAACTCTTTCAAAGTATCAGCACCTTATGATATTGCGTCTGCTACTTTTTCCTTTCCTATATCTATATACACTGTTTTTATTAGTAGAGAATTCATATGCTATTAATTTCGCGTATAGCTAAAACCAGATCCCTAAGTTATGATCTCTTATACATATATCTGCTAAGCATTAGTGTGATAAAACTTTAGATCTAAATTTCTTAAGATGTGTGAGTAATACCGTTGGTCTGATCACTATCCCGATTCAATCTACTATAAATTGCTATAACGCTCACCTGTTTCTAGGCTACCGAGATTATCAGGATTATACAAGAGTTGATTATTTCAAAGAAAGTTCTGTGATGAAACGTAATAAGTTTGCAATTGAATCACGTCCATTATTTAAATAAGTCATTATAAAGAAGATAAAGATCAAGGATTGAAAGTTATTGAACTTCAATTTGCCTCTTCTGAGGTCAGACGTTATTGTATTTCAATTTATTATTGAATTTTGGATAATATAATATTGTGTTTGGTTTTTGTTATTTCATTAGTCCAAATTGCTTCACGATTAAGATTTTTTTCTTTATTCCTAATTGTTTCTGTGAGCACAAAATATCTCTTGTATTTTTATTTATGGAATTACTTGTATCACTTCACAATACAAGGACTTGTAATAGTTTTAACCTACAAAGAACATGAATGCATATTGATCAGTCAGACTGTCCTGAATGCGCCGTTGTTCTCATCCAGTGGCTACAATTTAAGCAAATTCAACACAGCTGCCGTGTCATTACCCTCATCGTTTAAGCGTGTTAACGCGATTGCTGTAATGGCGAGCTGACACCACTTTACGTGGTCATGATCGTTCCTGATTGCGACCACCGTTAAAGCTCATGTAGATATAGATCTGATGGCCCAAACTTTCTCCTGCAGGTAGTTTTGATCCCATCTAAACTGTTATCGTCTATGTTACATTCGTATAGCATACCTATACGAATTACATAGCACACCTTGGCAGTTTTGTTGATAGAAATCAATGTATACCAATAATAAAATAAGTGTCAAAAACATTAATAAAACATAATTATGTTACATTTATATAGTACAACATCATAAGAGGCAATCATATTTATTAAGAGCGCCCTCAATCCGTATTATGTGTAAAGTATCTTTGATTGAGGACATTGCTTTGAGGAATTTAGTTGCTGGAGCTAAATGCAATTAGAAATTATTGATCAATGAAGATCTTCGAGATATTTTAGTACAGATGCAGATCAAACGATCCAAAACGGAGTACTAGATTATCCAAAGCTTGTAATTATATTAGGATTGGATTCTGGATATGACTGTGAGTTTTAGTTATGTATTACAAGATTTACTTTTCTTATAAATCTTGTTATACACATTTCTTTTAGATGTCGTGATACATACATTACATTTGAAAGATTTTGCGAAATAATTACATTGTTAAGCTGTTTTTATTTTAGGTATTCAGAAATTTAAAGTCTTATCATCTAACGTGCTTAAAACATTTGTACGTATCTACTTATTTTTGAATACGAATTTTATATAATGTGAATATCCGATATCGATGTTAAACTCATACTTTAGAATGATGAACAAGTTGCAAATGATCAAATACTTTATTGCGAACTCTCGCGGCTATCTATCTCAATATGAGGAAACTTTGAACATCGGAATTCTGCCTGTTTGAAAACTATTTCAACTGAATTAGTTCATCCATCTGTTTGTTAAGATGTTTTAGAGAAATTACAGAGTTCCTAGTAACATTTTATCGATTGAGCTTGGTTATTCTATAGTATGTTAATGGATGATGGTTATCGATGCTTCCTGGATGCAAATAGCTGGGATCTAACGCTGGTATGATTGTGTAGTGAGAAACTACAGCTGAGTTATTAATACTCAGCTCAAATCAGCGGAAGGTGCTGAAGTATCGATCTATATTATTTATACTCATGACCTATAAATTACGATAATTTGAAGCAGTAAATTATTAAGTGTGGTAATTTTTTCATTCAACCTACAGATATTACTGAGAGCAGAAGATATGACGTAATAGAATAATTTAAAACGTTCCATTTTCAAAAATCTGGTCAACCCGAGTACCTAAATGATATTTCGGTTGAACGGTTGTATTGTTGACACACGTGTTGGAAATTTGTCTATAGAAATTGAAAAGTAGAAACAACAACTACGTATCACAATACGATTTCTATGTAACATACTTGAATTGTGTAAATTCATGAAGATTGTACGATAGTACTGTCTTTTGATACGACAATATTTACTTCCACTTACACAACAACAGAGTTTTGAAGTCTTCAATCTCGGAATAATTAATTACGCATCCTCGATAGGTTTTCTTTTTGTCCCAATAATCAAGAGAAAACTTAGACATGTTATCCGCAAGAGGCAGCATTTGTAATAACATCAAGAAATCATACCACAGAGAAAAAATTATACCACAGAGAAGATTCAGAATTTAAGAAACAGGTTATCGATGTGGGTCAAAGCAAATTTGAATTCGTAAACTTTCAGAAATATTGAAGCGTAAGATGAGATTATTTATTACTCTATTACCAGGGCTTTGCTTCGCCTTACATTGGCAATTTATGTAATTTTTGAATTATTCAATATAACCATGTACACCATAAAACTGTAATAGCTTTACCGTAAGTCTTCCAAAGAAATACGTAAATAAAAACGTCATATTTTGAGCTTAGTCCGTCGTGTGAGTGGGTTTCAAATTTAGAGTAATAAGACAAAGACTGACTCGATGCTTGGCTACATGGCTACAACCCATTAATGGCCCACTACTGAGCACGGGTCTCTCCTCGTACCTGAGGAGGTCTAGAGCATACTCCACCACGCTGCTCCAGTGCGGATTGGTGGAGGGGTTAGTGGCCAACCCAAGTGTCGGAAATTTTAAGCCGCCCGAAGGTATCCGACATGGCTTAACGACTGCTACCAAATGATAACAACCGGGACCGACGGCTTTACGTGCCCTCCGAAGCACGGAAACGCTCAAGAAATTTTTGCCACTAGCGGTCACCTAGCGGACTTGATGCTTAATTACAAACTTTATTACAAATAAGACGAATGTACGAGATATAAGAATAAAATTAAAATACAATTGAAAAGCAAAGTATGTAACTGTTTTCTTCTTTTTAGTGATAATTAAATTTCTCAGAGAACAATAATGGAGATCTTGTTGCTGGGGAAATAATTTTTTATAAAATTATTTAATGAAGGTTTTTCTGTAAATAATAATATTCATCATTTTCTAATGGCATTGAAGTTAGATAGTAAAGAAGCAAGATTTTTGTCATTTCAAAATGCGACCCACACTCCAATCCTGGCATAAAATGTAGACAAAGTTTATAATAAAAAGTAAAACTATCCATATTAGACACTGTGAAATAAAGCGGCCTTACGTTTTTCACTACAAAATATTAAAGCACAGTTTTCAAGTTATTTTCTTCTGCCATTCCCACAAAAGGTCAAGTTAATAGACGGGTCAATCTTTTTACCTTTATCGTTGGTATGTGACGTGACGGTACGACCTACATCTTGATGAATCACATGGCGACATTAGCACGTCGCCGGCTGTTGTTACGTGATAAAATACCAGGACCACTGCCTTGTTATAATATCTCCATCTTACTCACGTATTTAGCACATTGTTATCAGGTATGACATTGATCAGAATCAATCTTAGAAGTCATGATCGTTAACTGAACCGTCCGCGTTCATTTGGCTGGTTGTACTGTCAGCATTTGAAATAGATGACATTAAATCAATAATTTCGAGGCTATATAAATGGGCTTCAATCTCGGTTGTTTCTTCACTTTCATAAACCTTCCTTTAATCTAAATTGCCGTCTTACGTCAGAATGTACATACTGTAAAATTTCGCTGGGCTAGCCCAGCTCTTTTAACACCGATACTTGTGAGTAATGAAAATTTTGTCAGCCAATCTACCATGAGTTTCTTCATTCACAACATTTTGATGCTTAGAATGTTTAATGATCATTTTAATGTTCGAAACAAGACGCAAAAGCATATCAGTATATTTACGCTATGCTCTTCACTGATTGGCCTGTCACTAGTCACTAGTACCATTAGCGTTGTAAAGTTCTTGTACTTTTGGTGCTGTCTCTACCAAGTGTTGTTGTTCTATTGTTTAAAACGGCGAAGTAACTGTTAGCTACATTATAAACCAATTAAATAGGAGCGAGTCGTTGAACTTTCAGCCATGACGGATATTTATGCGGGCATACTTAACTTTATCTTCTTTCTTCGTTGTCTATTTAACTTCTTATAGTTAAGAAGCTTTTAATAAAACACAGTATAATTAGGTTTTGTTGATAGACTTGATGTTAAATGATTAATTTTATGGGATATTAATAAGTTATAACTTGAGTATGATATAACTTTACCAAATAAGAGTTAATTTTTCAACGTACTCGTTGCTTTCTAAATTGTTACCATTAAGTAAGGAAGGGATATAGTTAATATGGAGAAAATAGTCAAATCCTCGGAAATAATCCAAAGAAGTTAATTGTAATTGATAATTATTCATTGTGTTTCGAATATGCAGTAAACAAAAGTACTTATAACATGTAGTAAGAACTGGTCACAATCATGTTCATTATAGTCCCAACTGTCAAAAAGCATTTTGGGAGTAATGCACTTGCGACGTAAACTACAGCTACAATTTCCAAAAAAATGGTTTCGTTGCAATGTCAAAGGTCACCTTAATCAAACACAAAGTACACAGTGATTGCACAGGCAAAGCATCAAATCAAAATCAAAACGCTACGTATTGAAAAACCAGGTTCATTAATAAAATGCACGTATATTTTTACAATTCCCAGATATTGTCTCGTAAATTGTAAGCACCTGGTTAAATTAACAGCTCGTTCAAGAATGTTGCAATCGAAGTTTATTATCCTCGCTTTATCGGACGGCAGGATATTGAGCGTGTATAATTAGGTCTTATTGTTTTTGAACAGACAATATGGATTAAAGATTTGGAAGTAATTGAAGTGAATTCTATATCTAGAATTAAGTATTAGGTATTACAATGTAACTCTTTCTCTAGATAGTTGTAAAAATCTAGTAGCAACTAATAGTTGCAATGGTTATTACGCCGGACTGCTGTTCGAAGGGTCCTGAATTCGATATTCAGCGAGGAGGAAATTTGAATTATGAGTTCAATTTTCCAAGGCTTAAGGGTAAAAAATGGTTTATCTTGATTTCCGGCAAAACTACAAGTCCGATGGAAAAAAGGTTAATGGCAAAGTTGTAGGTGATAAAAAGATCTGCAACTTATGTCTCTACGCTTTTTTCACATAACCTTAAAATTTATGATAAAAATTCAATAAACCAAGTTTTTGGCTTTTTATTTTTATCTTCTTCAAAAAAACTTTATTTTTCACGAAATTTTTTGAAAATCTACCTTTTTTATCTCAAATACAATGTAATTTTTTTTATTTAAAATATTTATTTTTGCACCTTATATTGATTTAATATCGAAAAAGCATCCTAATTTTCAATCGAAAATTCTCGCGTCAAAATTTTTTTTTTTAAGTTGGGTTTTTGTGCGTAGAAATCTCTACTTTGTGATGGTGTATGAAAATGCGTTTTACTTCGACTGAATCAGGCACATTATATAGTTATAGTATAATTACGTTACCTATATGTAATGTTAAGTCTACGATAGATTGCGTTACGCACTGACGAACAACAAAACACATGCACATACATCAATTCTATATACTTCCGTCCGTGTATGTAACTCCAAACGACAAATAGACAGTATAAATTGACACATAAAGCCTTCATTGGACAAATAATGTTGCACAACGGAATTCTAATACGTAATCAACGCACCGTCACTGATAGCCGATACGTTATCTGGCCCGACAGGTAGTCCCCGAGTAATTCTGTATATCGCACTGATAAAACTGCACTATCAGATAGATGTGGAGCTGTACATCCGTCTCTTTCTGAGTTACGTATTGCTTTTCGGAGAATATTGTATTTAAACGCATGTAGGTGTGAAACGTAAACAAATGCTGTCGATAACTATTGGAAATTAGTGAGTGAACTGTAGTGTTGTATTTCTACTTTGAAATACGTCATAGCTATTGTATAGATTCTAAATTTTGTAAAAAAAGAATTTTATGACCAATTTTTATTTAGTTCCAAATGTATCTGACCGGTATTATGTATTAAATTACTAATTATCCAGTGTTGTATTGCATGCCGGTACACCGCGCCGCACCGTGCCGTCGTCGGTCAGTGCCATAAGTAGGTAGGTAGGAAGGCTTTGAGCATTTTTAGGTAGGGTAATCCATCTTTCTAGCCTATTGTAAATCATCGTACCTCATGTACATCTACTGTGGAGTGTCAGTTTAGCGGTTCACCAGAAATGTGTATAAATGAAATGTGTATAAATTCAATATTCCTCTGGAGTTGAACGACAATACCAAAAATATTGAAGTTTTCTATTTAACAGTGTAATAGATCATGGATTGCGTGACCACGTAAACTAACTAAACGGCGTTCAAAATTGTTCTTGAAACGCTGAAAGTAAGTGAGTTCACTTTTCTCACGATCTCAATAGCGTTCGAGTTTGACGTCCATTTCGTATGCAAGTAGGGCTGACGTTAAGTGTTTCGTATTCGCGAAACAATAATACAATTGTATTGTCACTTTTACTTTTCACATGATATCTAGATTTGCTTGATTGTGTGTAGTTTTTTGAAATACTTTTACTACCAAGCCATGAATGATCTTTAAGTGTCGTTTGAAAGTAATATTGATTGTATGTAGTGAAAAGCCCTTCCGGTACGTTTATTGGATTTTGTATTCCAAATGTATTTTTTTTTTGTATCTACAGTTTATACAATTTCTTAATGGTGTGTGAAGTCTGCCAATACGCACTTGGTCAGAGTAGAGGGGTAGGTATGATTTGCTGTAATTTTGAAAGGAGACCTGTGCCCAGCAGTGGGACAGGTATGGGTTGCGATGACGAGGATGACAGATGATTACCATTATAATATATTTTCTTTGTATTTTTATAAAAGTCAACATTTTTTTTTACTACGTGATATTTTACTCGAATACATTTTGTCATTTTAGTTATTCAGTTAAGACAATGTATTACATAAATTGGACTCACAGCTATGCTCTATTTGTGTGGTATCTCATCATGCATGAGACGCACGGCTACTATGCGTATTCCACGTATAACATCGGACTGTAAATAGAAACTTTCTTGGTTGAGATTGATCACTTTGACGTATTATTCGGAACAGTTTGTTTATGATTGAATGCAACCGTTTCTGTTCTTTACAAAACAAATAAGACCGTAGTAAAATAACCATAGATATTTGGTTGCAATGATGGTTGCAATAGTTTACCTTATTTGCTCAACACTTGTTTATCGATTTCAAGAAAATATTTCTATGTAGGGAAAGATGCTTAGTAGCTTCTTGTAGTTTATGACAATACTTTATGGTGACGAAAATTAACAATTGAGTTGCCTAGTGGTCGTTGTCGTCCTGACGCGTGCCAAATTATGTAACTAGCAATTTTATTAGGTTTAATACTAGAACCTCTAATATGTGCTCCGTGATGAATCAAAAGGCACTTCAATCAATTGAAATTTCTAGGTACTCATAAAATAAAGTACCTATCTATGGCATGAATAAAATATTTCGTAATTTTAAAATTATTTTTTAATTTAAAATTAATAATTAAATCCGGTATTTAATTTATTTAATTTTAAGTTAAAATGTCAGGTATATTTTGACATTTTAATCTAGTGTATTTTAGACAAACAGATTTCGTTGATACACGAAACAGATATACACATAGGATTAAAATCCTTTCAACGTTGTAGCACAGTTGTAGTTCCAATTATTATTGCTGCCATTCATATCTCACATGTACCTAAATAAAATAATACGACATGATTAATAACTAACATGAGGTTTGTAGAAAATATTGCACGCATTCATCACAGGCGATTAGACCTGATATTATTTAAATATATAAGCTACTAGCTGACCCGGCGAACTTCGTACCGCCTAACAGTTGATTCTATAATATTTTTTTTAATACTTATTCTGATATTTGGGACACCGGGTTAGCTAGTAAGATAAAAAAAAGTTGATAAGTCAACAATATAAGAAAGTTGATATGTCAAAAAATAAACATAAATCACTTAAATTTCTTTTAATAGTCACTGAAAAATCACAATGAAAATAACAATTTCTGATTTTTTATTATGATACCTACTTATTATATTTCATTAATTTTATTAACCTACCAAATTAACCTAACATTAACCTGCACACCTGAGAGTTCTCCATAATGTTCTCAAAGATGTGTGAAGTCCGCACATCCGCACTTGGCCAACGTGACTATGGTCTATACCCCTCACATTGTGAGAGGAGACCCGTGCCCAGCTGTGGGACAGTTATGGGTTGTGATGATGGTAGAATGTAAATTGTCTGAGGTAATTCTTTTAATAGTCACTAAAAAGCTTGCACCATTATTAGTCATTAATATTGCACTTCACGGGTCTGTCTTAACCGAAATCTTTCATGTTCATTTCGATCGTCACGTTCCTCGGCAGTACGATTAGATTGATAATTAATTTGACTCGTTGCGTTGACCACCCGGATGGCGCAATGGTTAACACGCCGGATCGCCTTTCCGAGAGTCCTGGGTTCGATTCCCGGCGAGGCGGAAATTTGAATGATGAATTTAAATTTCCGTTCTTGGTCTGGGTGTGTGTTCTTGTCTTGTGTGTTGTCCATGGCACCCACGACACAGGGAAACCTAGTGTGGGGCTATGAGTGTGTAGCGTTAGTGCGGGTTCTTCTGCCTAAATGTGTCCGCCGCCTTATAGGAAGCATATATAGTAAGTCACAAACACAACAATTTTTAATTTTATATATTGTAATATTAAAGATGCACAGCAAAGAGACGTTTACGTTTCAAGTGTCATTTTACCACAGACAATTTACATTTTACCATCATTACAACCCATAACTGTTCCAAAGCTGGGCACGGGTCTCCACTCACAATGTGAGGGGTAGAGGCCATAGTCTACCACGTTGGCCAAGTGCGGATTTGCGGACTTCACACACCTTTGAGAACATTATGGATAACTCTCAGGTGTGCAGGTTTCCTCACGATGTTTTCCTTCACCGAAGCAAGTCATAATTAAATTGTAATACGAACACAATTTTTGAAAATTAAGATGTGCGTGCGGCGTTTGAACCCGGCCCCCCCGGTTCGGGAGTACAACGTTTAACCACACGGCTATCTTGAAATTAATAATTTATACGATACTAACGTCACTCGATTCTTTTGCCTTCCTGGAACCCCTCCACTAATACTGAAACTTTATGTTATGGTATTAAAGTTCTAATTGACTTTTAAGTATTATTACGAATCATTCGTATGGGAATATAGAAAAGTGTTGTTTTTAGACTTTTTCAGGCAATTTTTTAAAATGTTCTCTCCGTAACAACCATCTTCGTACTTTCAGGAATATCATAAAAAAAGAATTAACGGAATCGGTTCAGTTGTTCTCGAGATAGCTGTCCCGGCGAACTTCGTACCACCTAACAGTCGATTCTTTATTTTTTTAAATACCTACTTATTCTGCTATTCGGGACACCGGGTCAGCTACAGTAGCGGCACCGGCACGAAATGAAAGGCCCCTTTGACACATTAAAATAGTGTCGTGATATAATTATGTTAATTTAGTATCGAAAAATATGTTCAAGTGCGAGTTGATCCATCGATAAATTTTTGGAGTAGTAAGTAGTAACTACCTAATTAAATCTTCATTAAAAGAATATATAAATGTATAGTTAATGTATTACAATGGTTAGATATATTTAAGGTCTCCTCGGCTTTGAGGGGAGACCCATGCTCAGTAGTGAGCCTTTTTGGGTTGATGATTTATTTTATAGGTTATTTAATTTATGTAATTGACTTACTTACTTTATTTAAGATGGCACTGTATTTTATTCATTGACACATTACTATGGACGTAGGGTCCGCGCTAAAAAATGTCCGAGCCAACTCAGCAACAAAACGCAAGAAGAACAACAATGCCGCGTTAGTCACTTTTTGACCGTGCTGACAACTATACATCAACGATGCCGTATTGTGTTTTGAAATCGTGCAAAGACTACGCCAGTAAAGTGAATAAAGACGATGGTATATCATAATTTCGGTAAGTAGACTATTGTTTTATCTTTTAAATTAATGTATTGCTACTAAAACACGCTATTTTATTTTAAATTCAATTTATTTCAAAAACTAATTGCAGAATCAGTCAAAATAATCAAAAATATATCTTTGTCTTTGTCTTCTCACCATTCAGGCTATATAGTCAGAAAGGGACAAATATATCAGTTACTTTTGTTTAGATTATTTTGCACTATGTTATTATGGCGTGTAGTGTAATCGTTGTGTCATAAGGTGCCATTGACGTATGTGTTTGATGCAATCGAAATAAAACCGTGATTTAATGAATTTAGTGTTTAAATTACCTTGCTAACATTCCCATTCTTTCTTGTAATGTCAAACTGGGACATTATTTTCGCGATTTTAGTAGGAGACCCTGTCTATAGTATTTATGTCAATGATTTTATTAGTAAAAACGTGACAGTTCTAATTTATAATTATAGTTGTAGTGTTGTGAAATAAGTAAATAATGATATCGATCGCATATATTTATTATATTAAATTCATCAGATTTTGATTAAAATAAATGAATAAAGATTACCTGTCATTATCATTATTTCGTTTCATTGTCGAGTGCCTACCTATACCTACTTATTTTACAACAGCTTCGAAAATTTTAAAGAATTTAGCATTATCAATCAAGAATGAATACGTGTAACATCTTGTAATGAAATATAATATAATATTAGTTAATACATTTGTACAAAAGTTTCCGGCAGTAGTTTAGTTTCTTACATTTTGTAAAAAAAACGGGTCTATTATCGTGTTACGTTTATCGATATAGCTCCATCCCTATCAGTTTCTACGAATCTGATATAACCTTGTACGTGTGTAAACGTCATATTTTTATCAAATAATGCATACATAATGTAAAAAAGACGCTCGTTCAAGTTTTCACAGGAGCTGTCATCGAGAAAATAAAGAAATGGAAATATTATAATGGTCTAAGAGGTAGCAACGTTTTCGAGAGACCATTTCAGGTAAGCTAGTTTTGAGATATGGTATCTCTCTCACTCTCCCGGACATCATACGGGAGGTCTGGCTGTCTAATTGTACAAAATAAATTATCATTTTGATACCACATTAATCCACAAAATAATTCAATGGTTTTTAGTAATTTCTCTGACATTTATTTGATAACTATTTCTAGACCAAGCAAAATGATACCACAACATTTTTCACTTTTGGATCGGTCTGGCTGAAGTTTAACAATTGATTTATTGTCTGGCAAATAAATTTTGGGGTTTTAGATAATTAAATAACAACATACAATAATTTGAAAAAAATATTTTATAGCAATAATAGATTAATGTTGCAAAAAGGTCAATTAAAAAAAAGATAAGAAACCTTCTTAAAATGATTTGAAAAATTGATATTTTACTTGTACAGATACGATGCGCACTGATGAACGCAACGTCTACCACCAGCCAGACCGTCCGTATGACGTCCAGGAGAGTGAGAGAGATAACATAATATCTAAAAACTGGCCTACCTCAAATTCTTGTTTTTCCAACGTTAGCTCTCGTACCACTCGTGCTCGTGTATCGTGTCAGTCAATTGTTTCGCCTTCATGAAATCACTTCACTGACAATTAAACTTTATGCTATGGTATTAAAGTTCAAATTGACTTTTAAGTATTATTACGAATCTTTTGTATGGAAATATAGAAAAGTGTTGTTTTTTTACTTTTTTAGGCATTTTTTTAAATTTTTCTCTCCGTAATAACCATCTTCGTACTTTAAGGAATATCATAAAAAAAGAATTAGCGAAATCGGTTCAGCCGTTCTGGAGATCTGCTCTTAGCAACAAAATCAGCGATTCATTTTTATATATAAGATTATATCGAAGTTTTGAGGTAATCTATTCATTGTTTGCTTGTTTATTTACTAAAGTAAATGCCTATGCCTATTTTTAACTTACAGTTTTAAGTTTAATCTCAATAAAAGAGCATTCGTGTAGGTATAGGTGACATTACCAGAAACTACCTTATTCCATCATTGGATTATTTTATGGCCTCAGTAACACCAAAGGTATGGTAATAGTATCACACAGTATTCCATCTTCATACAAACGGTCGGAACGCGAATCATACCTTCTGAGGCACGTAGGTATGGTTTGGTGTATAGAGCTCGGTATACAACAGTTGCAGATGCGCCATAGGGACGAACAAACTTGTGGGTTTGCAATTAGGAATCGTGCGATTTACCTACCCACTTACATTCACTACCACTAGTAAGAGGCAGACTTAGCGCGCGGGGCTGTAGGCATTTATTTCAAGAACAGGGCCGAGTTACAATACTGTATGATATTATTACCGTGGTCCGTGACAGGGCCGAGTCACAATTCTGTATGATACTATTACCGTGTCAAAGGCATTGTCGATGCGTTGTTAATCAAAAATGATGGGACGGGACCCTCTATAAAAAAACCTGCAACCATGCACGAGTATCATCTTGATTAAACTTGGGGGTAATAAGTCCAGCGGAGCAGAGTGCACGACGAATAGGGTAGGCTGGCTTGACTTGGACTCAAAAAGAAGTCATACACTTTAAAATTAATATAAGTCGTTTCCGATTATCACTATGACTTAATTACGATAATGTTTATAGTAAATATTGAATAATAGAATATACTATACTAATGTCTACTTCTCTTCACGAGAACCTACATCTAAGAACCCAAAGTCGAAAAATGTTCAGATGGGATTTATCAAACTAACTTCTTTATTTATGTAATAAAACAAACACTAAGTTTAAAGTAAATTATAATTGCACCAAAATCGAGATTAGCGCACACTAACGCACGAACAGACAAAAATTCTAACAATCGTTTTTTTTTGTTTCTATTGCGTAATGAAATGTTTGCCCCCACCCCCCCCCCCCGAAAAGTTTTTCTCAAATATCTTACAATCGTACATAGCGATCAGGTACATATTTATTACATGTATATTATCTAACCATCTGTGCTATACGCAAAACACAATGAATAAAGTCTCAGAACAATTTTTAACGTATAATTTTGCAGATACAATATTACAATTTTGCGAGTTTCATTGTTCACAAGCTTACATCCAGAACACTCACGCTACATTTGGCCTGATGGGCAATATGGACATATCGAATGAATCATAAATAACGTTTGTTCTTTGTTCGACTTACTTACCAAATGTTTCAAAGAATTACTACGTATTTTTAAATTAGCCTTGGGCCCCTGGTGGTAACACTGGTGGTAACTCGGTTTACTTGTAAATTCAATCGATAATGACAAGTATCCAAAATCCTCGCAAACAGTATTCGATGTCACAAATGGCAAAAGTAGATACTGTTTAATCATGTATGTATTTAGGTCGGTACACAACCGACTTATTTATCCCTGTACGAACCTGCAGTACGAGTGCGTTTCCTCCCGAAGCCGCAATTATGAATGCTTTCGATGCTTTCGTTGCGGATGAATTCCTGATAACCGGTGGGACGACTGTCGCTTCCCGAACCGGTTTGGGCCCGGCGGGAAGTGCCGACGTCGCGAATTTTCACCGCGTCGCTGTAGGTTTTTGCAGATTGCCTTTTATAGAAATAGTTTTTACAGCGACTGTAATGTTTGCAATTATGTGGTAGTTTTCTTCTAGAGCAGTTTTTAGTTCGATGTTGAGCAATTTATTATGACGGATAAATTATTATTAATCGTAGATCATTGCTGGAATGAATCATATTTTATGTCATTACCTGCATTGCTGGGAGTTTCAAGGCGGGGTGACTGTGTGAGCGTTTAATATTAAAATTATTGTACCGCAATGGCTTAGTATTAATAGAAAAGTTTATCTGATGTTAACATATTTATTGTACCGTTAATTAGTGTTACTATTATAATAATATGTTACTTTATCCATAGCATCGTTAGAAAGTTAACAAAATGTCACGTTTCTGGACATGGCTGTGACAATGGTTATGAAGCTTTTGATTTAATATTGTACCTACCTGTTAACCTGAGTTCATAGAATTTGAATCAATACGCAAACGAAAGTAGAAGTAGTGAGTTTAACTGAACGTATGATGTAAATAAAATAGGTGTCTAAAAGATTGCAATTATTTTCGTCGAGACCACATCCAATCGATATTAGTTTTTGCTCGGTGACGAAATTGTCTACAAAGTGAGTAACTAGAATGAGGTTAACTGTATCGCAAAATTTTCGCGTCGCCGTTCAGTTTCGTAACTGGCCGAGAATTGGAAAAAGCAATTCACATTTCTAATTACAAGAGGTGTTCACAGTTCACTGTTTGAGAGCTTTTTATTCGAAATGTGGCGTTTTGCCGCGGTACAACGGTTTCCCTTTGAGGAGCGCGGCGGAGTGTGACGGACGGTTAGTATTATGTACTATCGTTTAGAGTATCTTTGTGTCTGTCTTCTGTGTGTTTTATCCGTTAAATTGGACCTGTATTGTGCATTTATTGGACATTCATACAATTTATTCGACAGTTTTGTTCATCGTAATATCCAAGTGGTTTGATACCCGTTTCAAATTCGAATTCCGAATACTTCTAAATTTTAAACTACGAACGTTTTGTAGATCGTGCAATTCTGTCAAACGCAGCCGGCCCGTCAAGGTCCGCGGGCGGCGGTCGTCAGTCCGGCCGCGCCGACACAGTCTGTTTACCCCGCTCCGTTACAAGTGTGCTCACTTGTGAAACTAACGTATATCCTGCAAATGTACAACATGTCACCATAACTACAGGTTGATATTGCAGACTGCTGTTTATTGATTAATGGATACACTGACTCACTGCAGGGCACCTTCTCCTCATTGTGGATATTTGGAGCCTCCGCTACGGTGCAGCATTGCAGATAAATATAGGTGTTAATGGTCAACTTAATCGGCAAAAATTATTTTAATAATATATAATTATACGTACATTGATACACTTTTGTAAAAAGATTACACTTTTGCTTGCCGACTTTTAACGTGACGGTGTCATTTGACCACAGTACCCGACACACTCTGTTTCCCTCACCGCCGACTTCAAACCCGTTGAACAACTATTGCGACCGTTTAGTGAAATTCGACTAACGCGTGTTAAGCGCTCGACGAACTCTTGTGCGACTCTGTATTACGCGTAACTTTACGTGTATTTTTTTTCGAATATGAGTAAAGTAACATCATCGTCATTATCGAAATCCATAACTGTCCCACTGCTGGGCACAGGCCTCCTGTCACAATGTGCGAGTATAACCCGTAGTCCACAACGCCGGCCAAGGGCGAATTTGCATACTTCACAGTTCACACACCTTTGAAAAAGTATGGAGAACTCTCATATTAGTTGTACAGGTTAGCTTTTAGTCAAATGAAATTATTTTATGTTTTTCTGCTTTGAGTGTATGTTTCTTTAATTATTTATTTGATGACTTTGTATCTGATACGTTGTATCTTTATTTCAAATGATATAGGAGATATTGCCAAAGGAGAAAAAACTTGGAAAAGCATTTGAAAGTAAATAATTATAAAAACTATATAGTTCAAACATTACTCTTACTTATTTAAATTTAAACACGCCATGTCTTTTCAATACAATTTAATTACATCACGAATTTGCAATAAAGTCGTTTAAACGTGATCGCGAACTATTTATAGTAACGATCGTCATTATATTGTACTGAGAAAGATTTTCTCTATAAATTGAATTGAATATCTCGCAATACACGCCCTCCAGACTATCCGCAAAAAGGCGTAAAAGAAATTCGTAAGGAACTCGTTTTACCTTCGTTGAATGACGAGACCAGCGAGCAACGGGATAGAATGTAAGTATCTAAAGTAAAGATAGTCATAGTTTTGTCGTTGTTTATTAAACAAGTAGCCAATATCAGGATACGTTAGCAATATAAATCATAGGTAACTTACAATTATAAATTTAAATACTTAGATATTTCTAAATAAATAAAAAACCCGAATGACTCGCACGTTAAAGAATAAATTAGTAAAGTTCTGTCATTGAAAATTGGCTTGAACTCATTAATAACCCTCTGTAAGGCACCTCTCTCTCCACGCAACTCAGGGCACCAGTCTCTCCGCACAATTTCCTTATGGAAGAGTATGCTCGTACCGAGATAGAGTTAGTGAGTACTCCACCACGCTGCTCCACTGCAAATTTTCTAAAATATGTATATCAAATCGAAATTGTGAATCTGTATAGGATTGAACCTTACTTGTTGCCCGTAATTAAAATGTATTTCGTCCGTTAAACCAAACATCAACAGCCAAACCAAAACTCTATAGTAAATGCATTACATTTGCTTAAAAGACGTCTTATAAGCCTTTTAATTTGTAAAATTCACTTGAAATATTCAATACCAAACACATAAGAAATTAAAATGAAATTAATTTAGATTAGTAATAATAATATAATACCCACGTTGCCAGGGGCCTTAAGGTGCCCTTCACAACTAGTCGTGTTGCATTTTACTGTCATTTTATTATTGAACAAGAATCGTTCATCGTATGCAGTAAACCTCACGTTAGTAGGACAGGTCAGTGAGAAGAAATATAACGATTCGCCGTTTTTCCCACGCCAGCGTGAATTCGTTCTTCGCTCTTTCTCACTATTGTTTACTCTGTGTAATTGTACCCAGCTAATGTTCTTCTTTGTCACTATAGATTTGCATCTATCAGTACTTAGAATCATTGCAATGTGAGCTAAGGAACCATATGTTTATTATGATCATTAATTTACAATAGATAATTAATGTTTCTTAGTGACATTTGTAGCTTCTCAGCCCACAATAGCTACATCTTATTGATGAAATGCTGTTTATGGTAAAGATATATTTTATAATCAAGCTAGGACATCAATTATACAATTATACAAACTCCATCCTCCTGATTACCTATACAAATTAATTTAACACAATTATTATAATGTAAAATTTTATTTAATCAATAAATTTACTAAATAGTCCAATGAATAATGAGTTGATACACGGGGTGTACGGGGATCTTTGAGCCTAAGGCAACATCCCCAGCTAGTGATGCATCCTCGGACAATGCTATGGCGCTACATAGCATAGCTTAGGCCTCACAATGAAGCAAAAGGATAAAGAAGATGACCACGGTTGTCGGTTATTTACATAAAAAATACAATTTATTTGTAAATATACCGAC